>CAWUFW010011441.1:0-615761 GCA_963921515.1 Calotriton arnoldi | reverse complement strand
AGACATGGCCATATGCAAATCAGTCTGACCCTGTGCCTCATGGGAACAGTCCAGCCCGAACTGCCAAGCCATGTCTTCCCTGGACCGGAAACAAGCATCCTGGGACCGGTTTCGGGTTCAAAACCCTCATCAGCCAGGCTATCTTGAATCCAGTGGCAAAGTGAGCAAGGGACCCACGTCTGGGCATACCCTGCCAACTTAGGGCGAACAAAGCGATACCAAAGGGGATGATGGACGGAGCGTTAGAGCAAATCAAACACTCACCCCCAGTCAACTGATCTGGGTTTAATCCATCATCATTCTTTAGCTCACTCCACCACCCCAGTTCAGACATGGCCATATGCAAATCAGTCTGACCCTGTGCCTCATGGGAACAGTCCAGCCCGAACTGCCAAGCCATGTCTTCCCTGGACCGGAAACAAGCATCCTGGGACCGGTTTCGGGTTCAAAACCCTCATCAGCCAGGCTATCTTGAATCCAGTGGCAAAGTGAGCAAGGGACCCACGTCTGGGCATACCCTGCCAACTTAGGGCGAACAAAGCGATACCAAAGGGGATGATGGACAGAGCGTTAGAGCAAATCAAACACTCACCCCCAGTCAACTGATCTGGGTTTAATCCATCATCATTCTTTAGCTCACTCCACCACCCCAGTTCAGACATGGCCATATGCAAATCAGTCTGACCCTGTGCCTCATGGGAACAGTCCAGCCCGAACTGCCAAGCCATGTCTTCCCTGGACCGGAAACAAGCATCCTGGGACCGGTTTCGGGTTCAAAACCCTCATCAGCCAGGCTATCTTGAATCCAGTGGCAAAGTGAGCAAGGGACCCACGTCTGGGCATACCCTGCCAACTTAGGGCGAACAAAGCGATACCAAAGGGGATGATGGACGGAGCGTTAGAGCAAATCAAACACTCACCCCCAGTCAACTGATCTGGGTTTAATCCATCATCATTCTTTAGCTCACTCCACCACCCCAGTTCAGGCATGGCCATATGCAAATCAGTCTGACCCTGTGCCTCATGGGAACAGTCCAGCCCGAACTGCCAAGCCATGTCTCCCCTGGACCGGAAACAAGCATCCTGGGACCGGTTTCGGGTTCAAAACCCTCATCAGCCAGGCTATCTTGAATCCAGTGGCAAAGTGAGCAAGGGACCCACGTCTGGGCATACCCTGCCAACTTTGGGCGAACAAAGCGATACCAAAGGGGATGATGGACGGAGCGTTAGAGCAAATCAAACACTGACCCCCAGTCAACTGATCTGGGTTTAATCCATCATCATTCTTTAGCTCATTCCACCACCCCAGTTCAGACATGGCCATATGCAAATCAGTCTGACCCTGTGCCTCATGGGAACTGTCCAGCCCGAACTGCCAAGCCATGTCTTCCCTGGACCGGAAACAAGCATCCTGGGACCGGTTTCGGGTTCAAAACCCTCATCAGCCAGGCTATCTTGAATCCAGTGGCAAAGTGAGCAAGGGACCCACGTCTGGGCATACCCTGCCAACTTAGGGCGAACAAAGCGATACCAAAGGGGATGATGGACGGAGCGTTAGAGCAAATCAAACACTCACCCCCAGTCAACTGATCTGGGTTTAATCCATCATCATTCTTTAGCTCACTCCACCACCCCAGTTCAGACATGGCCATATGCAAATCAGTCTGACCCTGTGCCTCATGGGAACAGTCCAGCCCGAACTGCCAAGCCATGTCTTCCCTAGACCGGAAACAAGCATCCTGGGACCGGTTTCGGGTTCAAAACCCTCATCAGCCAGGCTATCTTGAATCCAGTGGCAAAGTGAGCAAGGGATCCACGTCTGGGCATACCCTGCCAACTTAGGGCGAACAAAGCGATACCAAAGGGGATGATGGACGGAGCGTTAGAGCAAATCAAACACTCACCCCCAGTCAACTGATCTGGGTTTAATCCATCATCATTCTTTAGCTCACTCCACCACCCCAGTTCAGACATGGCCATATGCAAATCAGTCTGACCCTGTGCCTCATGGGAACAGTCCAGCCCGAACTGCCAAGCCATGTCTTCCCTGGACCGGAAACAAGCATCCTGGGACCGGTTTCGGGTTCAAAACCCTCATCAGCCTGGCTATCTTGAATCCAGTGGCAAAGTGAGCAAGGGACCCACGTCTGGGCATACCCTGCCAACTTAGGGCGAACAAAGCGATACCAAAGGGGATGATGGACGGAGAGTTAGAGCAAATCAAACACTCACCCCCAGTCAACTGATCTGGGTTTAATCCATCATCATTCTTTAGCTCACTCCACCACCCCAGTTCAGACATGGCCATATGCAAATCAGTCTGACCCTGTGCCTCATGGGAACAGTCCAGCCCGAACTGCCAAGCCATGTCTTCCCTGGACCGGAAACAAGCATCGTGGGACCGGTTTCGGGTTCAAAACCCTCATCAGCCAGGCTATCTTGAATCCAGTGGCAAAGTGAGCAAGGGACCCACGTCTGGGCATACCCTGCCAACTTAGGGCGAACGAAGCGATACCAAAGGGGATGATGGACGGAGCGTTAGAGCAAATCAAACACTCACCCCCAGTCAACTGATCTGGGTTTAATCCATCATCATTCTTTAGCTCACTCCACCACCCCAGTTCAGACATGGCCATATGCAAATCAGTCTGACCCTGTGCCTCATGGGAACAGTCCAGCCCGAACTGCCAAGCCATGTCTTCCCTGGACCGGAAACAAGGATCCTGGGACCGGTTTCGGGTTCAAAACCCTCATCAGCCAGGCTATCTTGAATCCAGTGGCAAAGTGAGCAAGGGACCCACGTCTGGGCATACCCTGCGAACTTAGGGCGAACAAAGCGATACCAAAGGGGATGATTGACGGAGCGTTAGAGCAAATCAAACACTCACCCCCAGTCAACTGATCTGGGTTTAATCCATCATCATTCTTTAGCTCACTCCACCACCCCAGTTCAGACATGGCCATATGCAAATCAGTCTGACCCTGTGCCTCATGGGAACAGTCCAATCCGAACTGCCAAGCCATGTCTTCCCTGGACCGGAAACAAGCATCCTGGGACCGGTTTCGGGTTCAAAACCCTCATCAGCCAGGCTATCTGGAATCCAGTGGCAAAGTGAGCAAGGGACCCACGTCTGGGCATACCCTGCCAACTTAGGGCGAACAAAGCGATACCAAAGGGGATGATGGACGGAGCGTTAGAGCAAATCAAACACTCACCCCCAGTCAACTGATCTGGGTTTAATCCATCATCATTCTTTAGCTCACTCCACCACCCCAGTTCAGACATGGCCATATGCAAATCAGTCTGACCCTGTGCCTCATGGGAACAGTCCAGCCCGAACTGCCAAGCCATGTCTTCCCTGGCCCGGAAACAAGCATCCTGGGACCGGTTTCGGGTTCAAAACCCTCATCAGCCAGGCTATCTTGAATCTAGTGGCAAAGTGAGCAAGGGACCCACGTCTGGGCATACCCTGCCAACTTAGGGCGAACAAAGCGATACCAAAGGGGATGATGGACGGAGCGTTAGAGCAAATCAAACACTCACCCCCAGTCAACTGATCTGGGTTTAATCCATCATCATTCTTTAGCTCACTCCACCACCCCAGTTCAGACATGGCCATATGCAAATCAGTCTGACCCTGTGCCTCATGGGAACAGTCCAGCCCGAACTGCCAAGCCATGTCTTCCCTGGATCGGAAACAAGCATCCTGGGACCGGTTTCGGGTTCAAAACCCTCATCAGCCAGGCTATCTTGAATCCAGTGGCAAAGTGAGCAAGGGACCCACGTCTGGGCATACCCTGCCAACTTAGGGCGAACAAAGCGATACCAAAGGGGATGATGGACGGAGCGTTAGAGCAAATCAAACACTCACCCACAGTCAACTGATCTGGGTTTAATCCATCATCATTCTTTAGCTCACTCCACCACCCCAGTTCAGACATGGCCATATGCAAATCAGTCTGACCCTGTGCCTCATGGGAACAGTCCAGCCCGAACTGCCAAGCCATGTCTTCCCTGGACCAGAAACAAGCATCCTGGGACCGGTTTCGGGTTCAAAACCCTCATCAGCCAGGATATCTTGAATCCAGTGGCAAAGTGAGCAAGGGACCCACGTCTGGGCAAACCCTGCCAACTTAGGGCGAACAAAGCGATACCAAAGGGGATGATGGACGGAGCGTTAGAGCAAATCAAACACTCACCCCCAGTCAACTGATCTGGGTTTAATCCATCATCATTCTTTAGCTCACTCCACCACCCCAGTTCAGACATGGCCATATGCAAATCAGTCTGACCCTGTGCCTCATGGGAACAGTCCAGCCCGAACTGCCAAGCCATGTCTTCCCTGGACCGGAAAGAAGCATCCTGTACCGGTTTCGGGTTCAAAACCCTCATCAGCCAGGCTATCTTGAATCCAGTGTCAAAGTGAGCAAGGGACCCACGTCTGGGCATACCCTGCCAACTTAGGGCGAACAAAGCGATACCAAAGGGGATGATGGACGGAGCGTTAGAGCAAATCAAACACTCACCCCCAGTCAACTGATCTGGGTTTAATCCATCATCATTCTTTAGCTCACTCCACCACCCCAGTTCAGACATGGCCATATGCAAATCAGTCTGACCCTGTGCCTCATGGGAACAGTCCAGCCCGAACTGCCAAGCCATGTCTTCCCTGGACCGGAAACAAGCATCCTGGGACCGGTTTCGGGTTCAAAACCCTCATCAGCCAGGCTATCTTGAATCCAGTGGCAAAGTGAGCAAGGGACCCACGTCTGGGCATACCCTGCCAACTTAGGGCGAACAAAGCGATACCAAAGGGGATGATGGACGGAGCGTTAGAGCAAATCAAACACTCACCCCCAGTCAACTGATCTGGGTTTAATCCATCATCATTCTTTTGCTCACTCCACCAACCCAGTTCAGACATGGCCATATGCAAATCAGTCTGACCCTGTGCCTCATGGGAACAGTCCAGCCCGAACTGCCAAGCCATGTCTTCCCTGGACCGGAAACAAGCATCCTGGGACCGGTTTCGGGTTCAAAACCCTCATCAGCCAGGCTATCTTGAATCCAGTGGCAAAGTGAGCAAGGGACCCACGTCTGGGCATACCCTGCCAACTTAGGGCGAACAAAGCGATACCAAAGGGGATGATGGACGGAGCGTTAGAGCAAATCAAACACTCACCCCCAGTCAACTGATCTGGGTTTAATCCATCATCATTCTTTAGCTCACTCCACCACCCCAGTTCAGACATGGCCATATGCAAATCAGTCTGACCCTGTGCCTCATGGGAACAGTCCTGCCCGAACTGCCAAGCCATGTCTTCCCTGGACCGGAAACAAGCATCCTGGGACCGGTTTTGGGTTCAAAACCCTCATCAGCCAGGCTATCTTGAATCCAGTGGCAAAGTGAGCAAGGGACCCACGTCTGGGCATACCCTGCCAACTTAGGGCGAACAAAACGATACCAAAGGGGATGATGGACGGAGCGTTAGAGCTAATCAAACACTCACCCCCAGTCAACTGATCTGGGTTTAATCCATCATCATTCTTTAGCATACTCCACCACCCCAGTTCAGACATGGCCATATGCAAATCAGTCTGACCCTGTGCCTCATGGGAACAGTCCAGCCCGAACTGCCAAGCCATGTCTTCCCTGGACCGGAAACAAGCATCCTGGGACCGGTTTTGGGTTCAAAACCCTCATCAGCCAGGCTATCTTGAATCCAGTGGCAAAGTGAGCAAGGGACCCACGTCTGGGCATACCCTGCCAACTTAGGGCGAACAAAGCGATACCAAAGGGGTTGATGGACGGAGCGTTAGAGCAAATCAAACACTCACCCCCAGTCAACTGATCTGGGTTTAATCCATCATCATTCTTTAGCTCACTCCACCACCCCAGTTCAGACATGGCCATATGCAAATCAGTCTGACCCTGTGCCTCATGGGAACAGTCCAGCCCGAACTGCCAAGCCATGTCTTCCCTGAACTGGAAACAAGCATCCTGGGACCGGTTTCGGGTTCAAAACCCTCATCAGCCAGGCTATCTTGAATCCAGTGGCAAAGTGAGCAAGGGACCCACGTCTGGGCATACCCTGCCAACTTAGGGCGAACAAAGCGATACCAAAGGGGATGATGGACGGAGCGTTAGAGCAAATCAAACACTCACCCCCAGTCAACTGATCTGGGTTTAATCCATCATCATTCTTTAGCTCACTCCACCACCCCAGTTCAGACATGGCCATATGCAAATCAGTCTGACCCTGTGCCTCATGGGAACAGTCCAGCCCGAACTGCCAAGCCATGTCTTCCCTGGACCGGAAACAAGCATCCTGGGCCTGGTTTCGGGTTCAAAACCCTCATCAGCCAGGCTATCTTGAATCCAGTGGCAAAGTGAGCAAGGGACCCACGTCTGGGCAGACCCTGCCAACTTAGGGCGAACAAAGCAATACCAAAGGGGATGATGGACGGAGAGTTAGAGCAAATCAAACACTCACCCCCAGTCAACTGATCTGGGTTTAATCCATCATCATTCTTTAGCTCACTCCACCACCCCAGTTCAGACATGGCCATATGCAAATCAGTCTGACCCTGTGCCTCATGGGAACAGTCCAGCCCGAACTGCCAAGCCATGTCTTCCCTGGACCGGAAACAAGCATCCTGGGACCGGTTTCGGGTTCAAAACCCTCATCAGCCAGGCTATCTTGAATCCAGTGGCAAAGTGAGCAAGGGACCCACGTCTGGGCATACCCTGCCAACTTAGGGCGAACAAAGCGATACCAAAGGGGATGATGGACGGAGCGTTAGAGCAAATCAAACACTCACCCCCAGTCAACTGATCTGGGTTTAATCCATCATCATTCTTTAGCTCACTCCACCACCCCAGTTCAGACATGGCCATATGCAAATCAGTCTGACCCTGTGCCTCATGGGAACAGTCCTGCCCGAACTGCCAAGCCATGTCTTCCCTGGACCGGAAACAAGCATCCTGGGACCGGTTTTGGGTTCAAAACCCTCATCAGCCAGGCTATCTTGAATCCAGTGGCAAAGTGAGCAAGGGACCCACGTCTGGGCATACCCTGCCAACTTAGGGCGAACAAAGCGATACCAAAGGGGATGATGGACGGAGCGTTAGAGCTAATCAAACACTCACCCACAGTCAACTGATCTGGGTTTAATCCATCATCATTCTTTAGCTCACTCCACCACCCCAGTTCAGACATGGCCATATGCAAATCAGTCTGACCCTGTGCCTCATGGGAACAGTCCAGCCCGAACTGCCAAGCCATGTCTTCCCTGGACCGGAAACGAGCATCCTGGGACCGGTTTCGGGTTCAAAACCCTCATCAGCCAGGCTATCTTGAATCCAGTGGCAAAGTGAGCAAGGGACCCACGTCTGGGCATACCCTGCCAACTTAGGGCGAACAAAGCGATACCAAAGGGGTTGATGGACGGACCGTTAGACCAAATCAAACACTCACCCCCAGTCAACTGATCTGGGTTTAATCCATCATCATTCTTTAGCTCACTCCACCACCCCAGTTCAGACATGGCCATATGCAAATCAGTCTGACCCTGTGCCTCATGGGAACAGTCCAGCCCGAACTGCCAAGCCATGTCTTCCCTGGACCGGAAACAAGCATCCTGGGACCGGTTTCGGGTTCAAAACCCTCATCAGCCAGGCTATCTTGAATCCAGTGGCAAAGTGAGCAAGGGACCCACGTCTGGGCATACCCTGCCAACTTAGGGCGAACAAAGCGATACCAAAGGGGTTGATGGACGGAGCGTTAGAGCAAATCAAACACTCACCCCCAGTCAACTGATCTGGGTTTAATCCATCATCATTCTTTAGCTCACTCCACCACCCCAGTTCAGACATGGCCATATGCAAATCAGTCTGACCCTGTGCCTCATGGGAACAGTCCAGCCCGAACTGCCAAGCCATGTCTTCCCTGGACCGGAAACAAGCATCCTGGGACCGGTTTCGGGTTCAAAACCCTCATCAGCCAGGCTATCTTGAATCCAGTGGAAAAGTGAGCAAGGGACCCACGTCTGGGCATACCCTGCCAACTTAGGGCGAACAAAGCGATACCAAAGGGGATGATGGACGGAGCGTTAGAGCAAATCAAACACTCACCCCCAGTCAACTGATCTGGGTTTAATCCATCATCATTCTTTAGCTCACTCCACCACCCCAGTTCAGACATGGCCATATGCAAATCAGTCTGACCCTGTGCCTCATGGGAACAGTCCAGCCCGAACTGCCAAGCCATGTCTTCCCTGGACCGGAAACAAGCATCCTGGGACCGGTTTCAGATTCAAAACCCTCATCAGCCAGGCTATCTTGAATCCAGTGGCAAAGTGAGCAAGGGACCCACGTCTGGGCATACCCTGCCAACTTAGGGCGAACAAAGCGATACCAAAGGGGATGATGGACGGAGCGTTAGAGCAAATCAAACACTCACCCCCAGTCAACTGATCTGGGTTTAATCCATCATCATTCTTTAGCTCACTCCACCACCCCAGTTCAGAAATGGCCATATGCAAATCAGTCTGACCCTGTGCCTCATGGGAACAGTCCAGCCCGAACTGCCAATCCATGTCTTCCCTGGACCAGAAACAAGCATCCTGGGACCGGTTTCGGGTTCAAAACCCTCATCAGCCAGGCTATCTTGAATCCAGTGGCAAAGTGAGCAAGGGACCCACGTCTGGGCATACCCTGCCAACTTAGGGCGAACAAAGCGATACCAAAGGGGATGATGGACGGAGCGTTAGAGCAAATCAAACACTCACCCCCAGTCAACTGATCTGGGTTTAATCCATCATCATTCTTTAGCTCACTCCACCACCCCAGTTCAGACATGGCCATATGCAAATCAGTCTGACCCTGTGCCTCATGGGAACAGTCCAGCCCGAACTGCCAAGCCATGTCTTCCCTGGACCGGAAACAAGCATCCTGGGACCGGTTTCGGGTTCAAAACCCTCATCAGCCAGGCTATCTTGAATCCAGTGGCAAAATGAGCAAGGGTCCCACGTCTGGGCATACCCTGCCAACTTAGGGCGAACAAAGCGATACCAAAGGGGATGATGGACGGAGCGTTAGAGCAAATCAAACACTCACCCCCAGTCAACTGATCTGGGTTTAATCCATCATCATTCTTTAGCTCACTCCACCACCCCAGTTCAGACATGGCCATATGCAAATCAGTCTGACCCTGTGCCTCATGGGAACAGTCCAGCCCGAACTGCCAAGCCATGTCTTCCCTGGACCGGAAACAAGCATCCTGGGACCGGTTTCGGGTTCAAAACCCTCATCAGCCAGGCTATCTTGAATCCAGTGGCAAAGTGAGCAAGGGACCCACGTCTGGGCATACCCTGCCAACTTAGGGCGAACAAAGCGATACCAAAGGGGATGATGGACGGAGCGTTAGAGCAAATCAAACACTCACCCCCAGTCAACTGATCTGGGTTTAATCCATCATCATTCTTTAGCTCACTCCACCACCCCAGTTCAGACATGGCCATATGCAAATCAGTCTGACCCTGTGCCTCATGGGAACAGTCCAGCCCGAACTGCCAAGCCATGTCTTCCCTGGACCGGAAACAAGCATCCTGGGACCGGTTTCGGGTTCAAAACCCTCATCAGCCAGGCTATCTTGAATCCAGTGGCAAAGTGAGCAAGGGACCCACGTCTGGGCATACCCTGCCAACTTAGGGCGAACAAAGCGATACCAAAGGGGATGATGGACAGAGCGTTAGAGCAAATCAAACACTCACCCCCAGTCAACTGATCTGGGTTTAATCCATCATCATTCTTTAGCTCACTCCACCACCCCAGTTCAGACATGGCCATATGCAAATCAGTCTGACCCTGTGCCTCATGGGAACAGTCCAGCCCGAACTGCCAAGCCATGTCTTCCCTGGACCGGAAACAAGCATCCTGGGACCGGTTTCGGGTTCAAAACCCTCATCAGCCAGGCTATCTTGAATCCAGTGGCAAAGTGAGCAAGGGACCCACGTCTGGGCATACCCTGCCAACTTAGGGCGAACAAAGCGATACCAAAGGGGATGATGGACGGAGCGTTAGAGCAAATCAAACACTCACCCCCAGTCAACTGATCTGGGTTTAATCCATCATCATTCTTTAGCTCACTCCACCACCCCAGTTCAGGCATGGCCATATGCAAATCAGTCTGACCCTGTGCCTCATGGGAACAGTCCAGCCCGAACTGCCAAGCCATGTCTCCCCTGGACCGGAAACAAGCATCCTGGGACCGGTTTCGGGTTCAAAACCCTCATCAGCCAGGCTATCTTGAATCCAGTGGCAAAGTGAGCAAGGGACCCACGTCTGGGCATACCCTGCCAACTTTGGGCGAACAAAGCGATACCAAAGGGGATGATGGACGGAGCGTTAGAGCAAATCAAACACTGACCCCCAGTCAACTGATCTGGGTTTAATCCATCATCATTCTTTAGCTCACTCCACCACCCCAGTTCAGACATGGCCATATGCAAATCAGTCTGACCCTGTGCCTCATGGGAACTGTCCAGCCCGAACTGCCAAGCCATGTCTTCCCTGGACCGGAAACAAGCATCCTGGGACCGGTTTCGGGTTCAAAACCCTCATCAGCCAGGCTATCTTGAATCCAGTGGCAAAGTGAGCAAGGGACCCACGTCTGGGCATACCCTGCCAACTTAGGGCGAACAAAGCGATACCAAAGGGGATGATGGACGGAGCGTTAGAGCAAATCAAACACTCACCCCCAGTCAACTGATCTGGGTTTAATCCATCATCATTCTTTAGCTCACTCCACCACCCCAGTTCAGACATGGCCATATGCAAATCAGTCTGACCCTGTGCCTCATGGGAACAGTCCAGCCCGAACTGCCAAGCCATGTCTTCCCTAGACCGGAAACAAGCATCCTGGGACCGGTTTCGGGTTCAAAACCCTCATCAGCCAGGCTATCTTGAATCCAGTGGCAAAGTGAGCAAGGGATCCACGTCTGGGCATACCCTGCCAACTTAGGGCGAACAAAGCGATACCAAAGGGGATGATGGACGGAGCGTTAGAGCAAATCAAACACTCACCCCCAGTCAACTGATCTGGGTTTAATCCATCATCATTCTTTAGCTCACTCCACCACCCCAGTTCAGACATGGCCATATGCAAATCAGTCTGACCCTGTGCCTCATGGGAACAGTCCAGCCCGAACTGCCAAGCCATGTCTTCCCTGGACCGGAAACAAGCATCCTGGGACCGGTTTCGGGTTCAAAACCCTCATCAGCCAGGCTATCTTGAATCCAGTGGCAAAGTGAGCAAGGGACCCACGTCTGGGCATACCCTGCCAACTTAGGGCGAACAAAGCGATACCAAAGGGGATGATGGACGGAGCGTTAGAGCAAATCAAACACTCACCCCCAGTCAACTGATCTGGGTTTAATCCATCATCATTCTTTAGCTCACTCCACCACCCCAGTTCAGACATGGCCATATGCAAATCAGTCTGACCCTGTGCCTCATGGGAACAGTCCAGCCCGAACTGCCAAGCCATGTCTTCCCTGGACCGGAAACAAGCATCCTGGGACCGGTTTCGGGTTCAAAACCCTCATCAGCCAGGCTATCTTGAATCCAGTGGCAAAGTGAGCAAGGGACCCACGTCTGGGCATACCCTGCCAACTTAGGGCGAACAAAGCGATACCAAAGGGGATGATGGACAGAGCGTTAGAGCAAATCAAACACTCACCCCCAGTCAACTGATCTGGGTTTAATCCATCATCATTCTTTAGCTCACTCCACCACCCCAGTTCAGACATGGCCATATGCAAATCAGTCTGACCCTGTGCCTCATGGGAACAGTCCAGCCCGAACTGCCAAGCCATGTCTTCCCTGGACCGGAAACAAGCATCCTGGGACCGGTTTCGGGTTCAAAACCCTCATCAGCCAGGCTATCTTGAATCCAGTGGCAAAGTGAGCAAGGGACCCACGTCTGGGCATACCCTGCCAACTTAGGGCGAACAAAGCGATACCAAAGGGGATGATGGACGGAGCGTTAGAGCAAATCAAACACTCACCCCCAGTCAACTGATCTGGGTTTAATCCATCATCATTCTTTAGCTCACTCCACCACCCCAGTTCAGGCATGGCCATATGCAAATCAGTCTGACCCTGTGCCTCATGGGAACAGTCCAGCCCGAACTGCCAAGCCATGTCTCCCCTGGACCGGAAACAAGCATCCTGGGACCGGTTTCGGGTTCAAAACCCTCATCAGCCAGGCTATCTTGAATCCAGTGGCAAAGTGAGCAAGGGACCCACGTCTGGGCATACCCTGCCAACTTTGGGCGAACAAAGCGATACCAAAGGGGATGATGGACGGAGCGTTAGAGCAAATCAAACACTGACCCCCAGTCAACTGATCTGGGTTTAATCCATCATCATTCTTTAGCTCATTCCACCACCCCAGTTCAGACATGGCCATATGCAAATCAGTCTGACCCTGTGCCTCATGGGAACTGTCCAGCCCGAACTGCCAAGCCATGTCTTCCCTGGACCGGAAACAAGCATCCTGGGACCGGTTTCGGGTTCAAAACCCTCATCAGCCAGGCTATCTTGAATCCAGTGGCAAAGTGAGCAAGGGACCCACGTCTGGGCATACCCTGCCAACTTAGGGCGAACAAAGCGATACCAAAGGGGATGATGGACGGAGCGTTAGAGCAAATCAAACACTCACCCCCAGTCAACTGATCTGGGTTTAATCCATCATCATTCTTTAGCTCACTCCACCACCCCAGTTCAGACATGGCCATATGCAAATCAGTCTGACCCTGTGCCTCATGGGAACAGTCCAGCCCGAACTGCCAAGCCATGTCTTCCCTAGACCGGAAACAAGCATCCTGGGACCGGTTTCGGGTTCAAAACCCTCATCAGCCAGGCTATCTTGAATCCAGTGGCAAAGTGAGCAAGGGATCCACGTCTGGGCATACCCTGCCAACTTAGGGCGAACAAAGCGATACCAAAGGGGATGATGGACGGAGCGTTAGAGCAAATCAAACACTCACCCCCAGTCAACTGATCTGGGTTTAATCCATCATCATTCTTTAGCTCACTCCACCACCCCAGTTCAGACATGGCCATATGCAAATCAGTCTGACCCTGTGCCTCATGGGAACAGTCCAGCCCGAACTGCCAAGCCATGTCTTCCCTGGACCGGAAACAAGCATCCTGGGACCGGTTTCGGGTTCAAAACCCTCATCAGCCTGGCTATCTTGAATCCAGTGGCAAAGTGAGCAAGGGACCCACGTCTGGGCATACCCTGCCAACTTAGGGCGAACAAAGCGATACCAAAGGGGATGATGGACGGAGCGTTAGAGCAAATCAAACACTCACCCCCAGTCAACTGATCTGGGTTTAATCCATCATCATTCTTTAGCTCACTCCACCACCCCAGTTCAGACATGGCCATATGCAAATCAGTCTGACCCTGTGCCTCATGGGAACAGTCCAGCCCGAACTGCCAAGCCATGTCTTCCCTGGACCGGAAACAAGCATCCTGGGACCGGTTTCGGGTTCAAAACCCTCATCAGCCAGGCTATCTTGAATCCAGTGGCAAAGTGAGCAAGGGACCCACGTCTGGGCATACCCTGCCAACTTAGGGCGAACAAAGCGATACCAAAGGGGATGATGGACGGAGCGTTAGAGCAAATCAAACACTCACCCCCAGTCAACTGATCTGGGTTTAATCCATCATCATTCTTTAGCTCACTCCACCACCCCAGTTCAGACATGGCCATATGCAAATCAGTCTGACCCTGTGCCTCATGGGAACAGTCCAGCCCGAACTGCCAAGCCATGTCTTCCCTGGACCGGAAACAAGCATCCTGGGACCGGTTTCGGGTTCAAAACCCTCATCAGCCAGGCTATCTTGAATCCAGTGGCAAAGTGAGCAAGGGACCCACGTCTGGGCATACCCTGCCAACTTAGGGCGAACAAAGCGATACCAAAGGGGATGATGGACGGAGCGTTAGAGCAAATCAAACACTCACCCCCAGTCAACTGATCTGGGTTTAATCCATCATCATTCTTTAGCTCACTCCACCACCCCAGTTCAGACATGGCCATATGCAAATCAGTCTGACCCTGTGCCTCATGGGAACAGTCCAGCCCGAACTGCCAAGCCATGTCTTCCCTGGACCGGAAACAAGCATCCTGGGACCGGTTTCGGGTTCAAAACCCTCATCAGCCAGGCTATCTTGAATCCAGTGGCAAAGTGAGCAAGGGACCCACGTCTGGGCATACCCTGCCAACTTAGGGCGAACAAAGCGATACCAAAGGGGATGATGGACGGAGCGTTAGAGCAAATCAAACACTCACCCCCAGTCAACTGATCTGGGTTTAATCCATCATCATTCTTTAGCATACTCCACCACCCCAGTTCAGACATGGCCATATGCAAATCAGTCTGACCCTGTGCCTCATGGGAACAGTCCAGCCCGAACTGCCAAGCCATGTCTTCCCTGGACCGGAAACAAGCATCCTGGGACCGGTTTCGGGTTCAAAACCCTCATCAGCCAGGCTATCTTGAATCCAGTGGCAAAGTGAGCAAGGGACCCACGTCTGGGCATACCCTGCCAACTTAGGGCGAACAAAGCGATACCAAAGGGGTTGATGGACGGAGCGTTAGAGCAAATCAAACACTCACCCCCAGTCAACTGATCTGGGTTTAATCCATCATCATTCTTTAGCTCACTCCACCACCCCAGTTCAGACATGGCCATATGCAAATCAGTCTGACCCTGTGCCTCATGGGAACAGTCCAGCCCGAACTGCCAAGCCATGTCTTCCCTGGACCGGAAACAAGCATCCTGGGACCGGTTTCGGGTTCAAAACCCTCATCAGCCAGGCTATCTTGAATCCAGTGGAAAAGTGAGCAAGGGACCCACGTCAGGGCATACCCTGCCAACTTAGGGCGAACAAAGCGATACCAAAGGGGATGATGGACGGAGCGTTAGAGCAAATCAAACACTCACCCCCAGTCAACTGATCTGGGTTTAATCCATCATCATTCTTTAGCTCACTCCACCACCCCAGTTCAGACATGGCCATATGCAAATCAGTCTGACCCTGTGCCTCATGGGAACAGTCCAGCCCGAACTGCCAAGCCATGTCTTCCCTGGACCGGAAACAAGCATCCTGGGACCGGTTTCAGATTCAAAACCCTCATCAGCCAGGCTATCTTGAATCCAGTGGCAAAGTGAGCAAGGGACCCACGTCTGGGCATACCCTGCCAACTTAGGGCGAACAAAGCGATACCAAAGGGGATGATGGACGGAGCGTTAGAGCTAATCAAACACTCACCCACAGTCAACTGATCTGGGTTTAATCCATCATCATTCTTTAGCTCACTCCACCACCCCAGTTCAGACATGGCCATATGCAAATCAGTCTGACCCTGTGCCTCATGGGAACAGTCCAGCCCGAACTGCCAAGCCATGTCTTCCCTGGACCGGAAACAAGCATCCTGGGACCGGTTTCGGGTTCAAAACCCTCATCAGCCAGGCTATCTTGAATCCAGTGGCAAAGTGAGCAAGGGACCCACGTCTGGGCATACCCTGCCAACTTAGGGCGAACAAAGCGATACCAAAGGGGTTGATGGACGGACCGTTAGACCAAATCAAACACTCACCCCCAGTCAACTGATCTGGGTTTAATCCATCATCATTCTTTAGCTCACTCCACCACCCCAGTTCAGACATGGCCATATGCAAATCAGTCTGACCCTGTGCCTCATGGGAACAGTCCAGCCCGAACTGCCAAGCCATGTCTTCCCTGGACCGGAAACAAGCATCCTGGGACCGGTTTCGGGTTCAAAACCCTCATCAGCCAGGCTATCTTGAATCCAGTGGCAAAGTGAGCAAGGGACCCACGTCTGGGCATACCCTGCCAACTTAGGGCGAACAAAGCGATACCAAAGGGGTTGATGGACGGAGCGTTAGAGCAAATCAAACACTCACCCCCAGTCAACTGATCTGGGTTTAATCCATCATCATTCTTTAGCTCACTCCACCACCCCAGTTCAGACATGGCCATATGCAAATCAGTCTGACCCTGTGCCTCATGGGAACAGTCCAGCCCGAACTGCCAAGCCATGTCTTCCCTGGACCGGAAACAAGCATCCTGGGACCGGTTTCGGGTTCAAAACCCTCATCAGCCAGGCTATCTTGAATCCAGTGGAAAAGTGAGCAAGGGACCCACGTCTGGGCATACCCTGCCAACTTAGGGCGAACAAAGCGATACCAAAGGGGATGATGGACGGAGCGTTAGAGCAAATCAAACACTCACCCCCAGTCAACTGATCTGGGTTTAATCCATCATCATTCTTTAGCTCACTCCACCACCCCAGTTCAGACATGGCCATATGCAAATCAGTCTGACCCTGTGCCTCATGGGAACAGTCCAGCCCGAACTGCCAAGCCATGTCTTCCCTGGACCGGAAACAAGCATCCTGGGACCGGTTTCAGATTCAAAACCCTCATCAGCCAGGCTATCTTGAATCCAGTGGCAAAGTGAGCAAGGGACCCACGTCTGGGCATACCCTGCCAACTTAGGGCGAACAAAGCGATACCAAAGGGGATGATGGACGGAGCGTTAGAGCAAATCAAACACTCACCCCCAGTCAACTGATCTGGGTTTAATCCATCATCATTCTTTAGCTCACTCCACCACCCCAGTTCAGAAATGGCCATATGCAAATCAGTCTGACCCTGTGCCTCATGGGAACAGTCCAGCCCGAACTGCCAATCCATGTCTTCCCTGGACCAGAAACAAGCATCCTGGGACCGGTTTCGGGTTCAAAACCCTCATCAGCCAGGCTATCTTGAATCCAGTGGCAAAGTGAGCAAGGGACCCACGTCTGGGCATACCCTGCCAACTTAGGGCGAACAAAGCGATACCAAAGGGGATGATGGACGGAGCGTTAGAGCAAATCAAACACTCACCCCCAGTCAACTGATCTGGGTTTAATCCATC
This sequence comes from Calotriton arnoldi, assembly GCA_963921515.1. Classification (NCBI taxonomy): domain Eukaryota; kingdom Metazoa; phylum Chordata; class Amphibia; order Caudata; family Salamandridae; genus Calotriton; species Calotriton arnoldi. The sequence goes on along the minus strand of CAWUFW010011441.1, from coordinate 598,739 downwards.
ATCATTCTTTAGCTCACTCCACCACCCCAGTTCAGACATGGCCATATGCAAATCAGTCTGACCCTGTGCCTCATGGGAACAGTCCAGCCCGAACTGCCAAGCCATGTCTTCCCTGGACCGGAAACAAGCATCCTGGGACCGGTTTCGGGTTCAAAACCCTCATCAGCCAGGCTATCTTGAATCCAGTGGCAAAATGAGCAAGGGTCCCACGTCTGGGCATACCCTGCCAACTTAGGGCGAACAAAGCGATACCAAAGGGGATGATGGACGGAGCGTTAGAGCAAATCAAACACTCACCCCCAGTCAACTGATCTGGGTTTAATCCATCATCATTCTTTAGCTCACTCCACCACCCCAGTTCAGACATGGCCATATGCAAATCAGTCTGACCCTGTGCCTCATGGGAACAGTCCAGCCCGAACTGCCAAGCCATGTCTTCCCTGGACCGGAAACAAGCATCCTGGGACCGGTTTCGGGTTCAAAACCCTCATCAGCCAGGCTATCTTGAATCCAGTGGCAAAGTGAGCAAGGGACCCACGTCTGGGCATACCCTGCCAACTTAGGGCGAACAAAGCGATACCAAAGGGGATGATGGACGGAGCGTTAGAGCAAATCAAACACTCACCCCCAGTCAACTGATCTGGGTTTAATCCATCATCATTCTTTAGCTCACTCCACCACCCCAGTTCAGACATGGCCATATGCAAATCAGTCTGACCCTGTGCCTCATGGGAACAGTCCAGCCCGAACTGCCAAGCCATGTCTTCCCTGGACCGGAAACAAGCATCCTGGGACCGGTTTCGGGTTCAAAACCCTCATCAGCCAGGCTATCTTGAATCCAGTGGCAAAGTGAGCAAGGGACCCACGTCTGGGCATACCCTGCCAACTTAGGGCGAACAAAGCGATACCAAAGGGGATGATGGACAGAGCGTTAGAGCAAATCAAACACTCACCCCCAGTCAACTGATCTGGGTTTAATCCATCATCATTCTTTAGCTCACTCCACCACCCCAGTTCAGACATGGCCATATGCAAATCAGTCTGACCCTGTGCCTCATGGGAACAGTCCAGCCCGAACTGCCAAGCCATGTCTTCCCTGGACCGGAAACAAGCATCCTGGGACCGGTTTCGGGTTCAAAACCCTCATCAGCCAGGCTATCTTGAATCCAGTGGCAAAGTGAGCAAGGGACCCACGTCTGGGCATACCCTGCCAACTTAGGGCGAACAAAGCGATACCAAAGGGGATGATGGACGGAGCGTTAGAGCAAATCAAACACTCACCCCCAGTCAACTGATCTGGGTTTAATCCATCATCATTCTTTAGCTCACTCCACCACCCCAGTTCAGGCATGGCCATATGCAAATCAGTCTGACCCTGTGCCTCATGGGAACAGTCCAGCCCGAACTGCCAAGCCATGTCTCCCCTGGACCGGAAACAAGCATCCTGGGACCGGTTTCGGGTTCAAAACCCTCATCAGCCAGGCTATCTTGAATCCAGTGGCAAAGTGAGCAAGGGACCCACGTCTGGGCATACCCTGCCAACTTTGGGCGAACAAAGCGATACCAAAGGGGATGATGGACGGAGCGTTAGAGCAAATCAAACACTGACCCCCAGTCAACTGATCTGGGTTTAATCCATCATCATTCTTTAGCTCACTCCACCACCCCAGTTCAGACATGGCCATATGCAAATCAGTCTGACCCTGTGCCTCATGGGAACTGTCCAGCCCGAACTGCCAAGCCATGTCTTCCCTGGACCGGAAACAAGCATCCTGGGACCGGTTTCGGGTTCAAAACCCTCATCAGCCAGGCTATCTTGAATCCAGTGGCAAAGTGAGCAAGGGACCCACGTCTGGGCATACCCTGCCAACTTAGGGCGAACAAAGCGATACCAAAGGGGATGATGGACGGAGCGTTAGAGCAAATCAAACACTCACCCCCAGTCAACTGATCTGGGTTTAATCCATCATCATTCTTTAGCTCACTCCACCACCCCAGTTCAGACATGGCCATATGCAAATCAGTCTGACCCTGTGCCTCATGGGAACAGTCCAGCCCGAACTGCCAAGCCATGTCTTCCCTAGACCGGAAACAAGCATCCTGGGACCGGTTTCGGGTTCAAAACCCTCATCAGCCAGGCTATCTTGAATCCAGTGGCAAAGTGAGCAAGGGATCCACGTCTGGGCATACCCTGCCAACTTAGGGCGAACAAAGCGATACCAAAGGGGATGATGGACGGAGCGTTAGAGCAAATCAAACACTCACCCCCAGTCAACTGATCTGGGTTTAATCCATCATCATTCTTTAGCTCACTCCACCACCCCAGTTCAGACATGGCCATATGCAAATCAGTCTGACCCTGTGCCTCATGGGAACAGTCCAGCCCGAACTGCCAAGCCATGTCTTCCCTGGACCGGAAACAAGCATCCTGGGACCGGTTTCGGGTTCAAAACCCTCATCAGCCTGGCTATCTTGAATCCAGTGGCAAAGTGAGCAAGGGACCCACGTCTGGGCATACCCTGCCAACTTAGGGCGAACAAAGCGATACCAAAGGGGATGATGGACGGAGCGTTAGAGCAAATCAAACACTCACCCCCAGTCAACTGATCTGGGTTTAATCCATCATCATTCTTTAGCTCACTCCACCACCCCAGTTCAGACATGGCCATATGCAAATCAGTCTGACCCTGTGCCTCATGGGAACAGTCCAGCCCGAACTGCCAAGCCATGTCTTCCCTGGACCGGAAACAAGCATCCTGGGACCGGTTTCGGGTTCAAAACCCTCATCAGCCAGGCTATCTTGAATCCAGTGGCAAAGTGAGCAAGGGACCCACGTCTGGGCATACCCTGCCAACTTAGGGCGAACAAAGCGATACCAAAGGGGATGATGGACGGAGCGTTAGAGCAAATCAAACACTCACCCCCAGTCAACTGATCTGGGTTTAATCCATCATCATTCTTTAGCTCACTCCACCACCCCAGTTCAGACATGGCCATATGCAAATCAGTCTGACCCTGTGCCTCATGGGAACAGTCCAGCCCGAACTGCCAAGCCATGTCTTCCCTGGACCGGAAACAAGCATCCTGGGACCGGTTTCGGGTTCAAAACCCTCATCAGCCAGGCTATCTTGAATCCAGTGGCAAAGTGAGCAAGGGACCCACGTCTGGGCATACCCTGCCAACTTAGGGCGAACAAAGCGATACCAAAGGGGATGATGGACGGAGCGTTAGAGCAAATCAAACACTCACCCCCAGTCAACTGATCTGGGTTTAATCCATCATCATTCTTTAGCTCACTCCACCACCCCAGTTCAGACATGGCCATATGCAAATCAGTCTGACCCTGTGCCTCATGGGAACAGTCCAGCCCGAACTGCCAAGCCATGTCTTCCCTGGACCGGAAACAAGCATCCTGGGACCGGTTTCGGGTTCAAAACCCTCATCAGCCAGGCTATCTTGAATCCAGTGGCAAAGTGAGCAAGGGACCCACGTCTGGGCATACCCTGCCAACTTAGGGCGAACAAAGCGATACCAAAGGGGATGATGGACGGAGCGTTAGAGCAAATCAAACACTCACCCCCAGTCAACTGATCTGGGTTTAATCCATCATCATTCTTTAGCTCACTCCACCACCCCAGTTCAGACATGGCCATATGCAAATCAGTCTGACCCTGTGCCTCATGGGAACAGTCCAGCCCGAACTGCGAAACCATGTCTTCCCTGGACCGGAAACAAGCATCCTGGGACCGGTTTCGGGTTCAAAACCCTCATCAGCCAGGCTATCTTGAATCCAGTGGCAAAGTGAGCAAGGGACCCACGTCTGGGCATACCCTGCCAACTTAGGGCGAACAAAGCGATACCAAAGGGGATGATGGACGGAGCGTTAGAGCAAATCAAACACTCACCCCCAGTCAACTGATCTGGGTTTAATCCATCATCATTCTTTAGCTCACTCCACCACCCCAGTTCAGACATGGCCATATGCAAATCAGTCTGACCCTGTGCCTCATGGGAACAGTCCAGCCCAAACAGCCAAGCCATGTCTTCCCTGGACCGGAAACAAGCATCCTGGGACCGGTTTCGGGTTCAAAACCCTCATCAGCCAGGCTATCTTGAATCCAGTGGCAAAGTGAGCAAGGGTCCCACGTCTGGGCATACCCTGCCAACTTTGGGCGAACAAAGCGATACCAAAGGGGATGATGGACGGAGCGTTAGAGCAAATCAAACACTCACCCCCAGTCAACTGATCTGGGTTTAATCCATCATCATTCTTTAGCTCACTCCACCACCCCAGTTCAGACATGGCCATATGCAAATCAGTCTGACCCTGTGCCTCATGGGAACTGTCCAGCCCGAACTGCCAAGCCATGTCTTCCCTGGACCGGAAACAAGCATCCTGGGACCGGTTTCGGGTTCAAAACCCTCATCAGCCAGGCTATCTTGAATCCAGTGGCAAAGTGAGCAAGGGACCCACGTCTGGGCATACCCTGCCAACTTAGGGCGAACAAAGCGATACCAAAGGGGATGATGGACGGAGCGTTAGAGCAAATCAAACACTCACCCCCAGTCAACTGATCTGGGTTTAATCCATCATCATTCTTTAGCTCACTCCACCACCCCAGTTCAGACATGGCCATATGCAAATCAGTCTGACCCTGTGCCTCATGGGAACAGTCCAGCCCGAACTGCCAAGCCATGTCTTCCCTAGACCGGAAACAAGCATCCTGGGACCGGTTTCGGGTTCAAAACCCTCATCAGCCAGGCTATCTTGAATCCAGTGGCAAAGTGAGCAAGGGATCCACGTCTGGGCATACCCTGCCAACTTAGGGCGAACAAAGCGATACCAAAGGGGATGATGGACGGAGCGTTAGAGCAAATCAAACACTCACCCCCAGTCAACTGATCTGGGTTTAATCCATCATCATTCTTTAGCTCACTCCACCACCCCAGTTCAGACATGGCCATATGCAAATCAGTCTGACCCTGTGCCTCATGGGAACAGTCCAGCCCGAACTGCCAAGCCATGTCTTCCCTGGACCGGAAACAAGCATCCTGGGACCGGTTTCGGGTTCAAAACCCTCATCAGCCAGGCTATCTTGAATCCAGTGGCAAAGTGAGCAAGGGACCCACGTCTGGGCATACCCTGCCAACTTAGGGCGAACAAAGCGATACCAAAGGGGATGATGGACGGAGCGTTAGAGCAAATCAAACACTCACCCCCAGTCAACTGATCTGGGTTTAATCCATCATCATTCTTTAGCTCACTCCACCACCCCAGTTCAGACATGGCCATATGCAAATCAGTCTGACCCTGTGCCTCATGGGAACAGTCCAGCCCGAACTGCCAAGCCATGTCTTCCCTGGACCGGAAACAAGCATCCTGGGACCGGTTTCGGGTTCAAAACCCTCATCAGCCAGGCTATCTTGAATCCAGTGGCAAAGTGAGCAAGGGACCCACGTCTGGGCATACCCTGCCAACTTAGGGCGAACAAAGCGATACCAAAGGGGATGATGGACGGAGCGTTAGAGCAAATCAAACACTCACCCCCAGTCAACTGATCTGGGTTTAATCCATCATCATTCTTTAGCTCACTCCACCACCCCAGTTCAGACATGGCCATATGCAAATCAGTCTGACCCTGTGCCTCATGGGAACAGTCCAGCCCGAACTGCCAAGCCATGTCTTCCCTGGACCGGAAACAAGCATCCTGGGACCGGTTTCGGGTTCAAAACCCTCATCAGCCAGGCTATCTTGAATCCAGTGGCAAAGTGAGCAAGGGACCCACGTCTGGGCATACCCTGCCAACTTAGGGCGAACAAAGCGATACCAAAGGGGATGATGGACGGAGCGTTAGAGCAAATCAAACACTCACCCCCAGTCAACTGATCTGGGTTTAATCCATCATCATTCTTTAGCTCACTCCACCACCCCAGTTCAGACATGGCCATATGCAAATCAGTCTGACCCTGTGCCTCATGGGAACAGTCCAGCCCGAACTGCGAAACCATGTCTTCCCTGGACCGGAAACAAGCATCCTGGGACCGGTTTCGGGTTCAAAACCCTCATCAGCCAGGCTATCTTGAATCCAGTGGCAAAGTGAGCAAGGGACCCACGTCTGGGCATACCCTGCCAACTTAGGGCGAACAAAGCGATACCAAAGGGGATGATGGACGGAGCGTTAGAGCAAATCAAACACTCACCCCCAGTCAACTGATCTGGGTTTAATCCATCATCATTCTTTAGCTCACTCCACCACCCCAGTTCAGACATGGCCATATGCAAATCAGTCTGACCCTGTGCCTCATGGGAACAGTCCAGCCCAAACAGCCAAGCCATGTCTTCCCTGGACCGGAAACAAGCATCCTGGGACCGGTTTCGGGTTCAAAACCCTCATCAGCCAGGCTATCTTGAATCCAGTGGCAAAGTGAGCAAGGGTCCCACGTCTGGGCATACCCTGCCAACTTAGGGCGAACAAAGCGATACCAAAGGGGATGATGGACGGAGCGTTAGAGCAAATCAAACACTCACCCCCAGTCAACTGATCTGGGTTTAATCCATCATCATTCTTTAGCTCACTCCACCACCCCAGTTCAGACATGGCCATATGCAAATCAGTCTGACCCTGTGCCTCATGGGAACAGTCCAGCCCGAACTGCCAAGCCATGTCTTCCCTGGACCGGAAACAAGCATCCTGGGACCGGTTTCGGGTTCAAAACCCTCATCAGCCAGGCTATCTTGAATCCAGTGGCAAAGTGAGCAAGGGACCCACGTCTGGGCATACCCTGCCAACTTAGGGCGAACAAAGCGATACCAAAGGGGATGATGGACGGAGCGTTAGAGCAAATCAAACACTCACCCCCAGTCAACTGATCTGGGTTTAATCCATCATCATTCTTTAGCTCACTCCACCACCCCAGTTCAGACATGGCCATATGCAAATCAGTCTGACCCTGTGCCTCATGGGAACAGTCCAGCCCGAACTGCCAAGCCATGTCTTCCCTGGACCGGAAACAAGCATCCTGGGACCGGTTTCGGGTTCAAAACCCTCATCAGCCAGGCTATCTTGAATCCAGTGGCAAAGTGAGCAAGGGACCCACGTCTGGGCATACCCTGCCAACTTAGGGCGAACAAAGCGATACCAAAGGGGATGATGGACGGAGCGTTAGAGCACATCAAACACTCACCCCCAGTCAACTGATCTGGGTTTAATCCATCATCATTCTTTAGCTCACTCCACCACCCCAGTTCAGACATGGCCATATGCAAATCAGTCTGACCCTGTGCCTCATGGGAACAGTCCAGCCCGAACTGCCAAGCCATGTCTTCCCTGGACCGGAAACAAGCATCCTGGGACCGGTTTCGGGTTCAAAACCCTCATCAGCCAGGCTATCTTGAATCCAGTGGCAAAGTGAGCAAGGGACCCACGTCTGGGCATACCCTGCCAACTTAGGGTGAACAAAGCGATACCAAAGGGGATGATGGACGGAGCGTTAGAGCAAATCAAACACTCACCCCCAGTCAACTGATCTGGGTTTAATCCATCATCATTCTTTAGCTCACTCCACCACCCCAGTTCAGACATGGCCATATGCAAATCAGTCTGACCCTGTGCCTCATGGGAACAGTCCAGCCCGAACTGCGAAACCATGTCTTCCCTGGACCGGAAACAAGCATCCTGGGACCGGTTTCGGGTTCAAAACCCTCATCAGACAGGCTATCTTGAATCCAGTGGCAAAGTGAGCAAGGGACCCACGTCTGGGCATACCCTGCCAACTTAGGGCGAACAAAGCGATACCAAAGGGGATGATGGACGGAGCGTTAGAGCAAATCAAACACTCACCCCCAGTCAACTGATCTGGGTTTAATCCATCATCATTCTTTAGCTCACTCCACCACCCCAGTTCAGACATGGCCATATGCAAATCAGTCTGACCCGGTGCCTCATGGGAACTGTCCATCCCGAACTGCCAAGCCATGTCTTCCCTGGACAGGAACCAAGCATCCTGTGACCGGTTTCGGGTTCAAAACCCTCATCAGCCAGGCTATCTTGAATCCAGTGGCAAAGTGAGCAAGGGTCCCACGTCTGGGCATACCCTGCCAACTTAGGGCGAACAAAGCGATACCAAAGGGGATGATGGACGGAGCGTTAGAGCAAATCAAACACTCACCCCCAGTCAACTGATCTGGGTTTAATCCATCATCATTCTTTAGCTCACTCCACCACCCCAGTTCAGACATGGCCATATGCAAATCAGTCTGACCCTGTGCCTCATGGGAACAGTCCAGCCCGAACTGCCAAGCCATGTCTTCCCTGGACCGGAAACAAGCATCCTGGGACCGGTTTCGGGTTCAAAACCCTCATCAGCCAGGCTATCTTGAATCCAGTGGCAAAGTGAGCAAGGGACCCACGTCTGGGCATACCCTGCCAACTTAGGGCGAACAAAGCGATACCAAAGGGGATGATGGACGGAGCGTTAGAGCAAATCAAACACTCACCCCCAGTCAACTGATCTGGGTTTAATCCATCATCATACTTTAGCTCACTCCACCACCCCAGTTCAGACATGGCCATATGCAAATCAGTCTGACCCTGTGCCTCATGGGAACAGTCCAGCCCGAACTGCCAAGCCATGTCTTCCCTGGACCGGAAACAAGCATCCCGGGACCGGTTTCGGGTTCAAAACCCTCATCAGCCAGGCTATCTTGAATCCAGTGGCAAAGTGAGCAAGGGACCCACGTCTGGGCATACCCTGCCAACTTAGGGCGAACAAAGCGATACCAAAGGGGATGATGGACGGAGCGTTAGAGCAAATCAAACACTCACCCCCAGTCAACTGATCTGGGTTTAATCCATCATCATTCTTTAGCTCACTCCACCACCCCAGTTCAGACATGGCCATATGCAAATCAGTCTGACCCTGTGCCTCATGGGAACAGTCCAGCCCGAACTGCCAAGCCATGTCTTCCCTGGACCGGAAACAAGCATCCTGGGACCGGTTTCGGGTTCAAAACCCTCATCAGCCAGGCTATCTTGAATCCAGTGGCAAAGTGAGCAAGGGACCCACGTCTGGGCATACCCTGCCAACTTAGGGCGAACAAAGCGATACCAAAGGGGATGATGGACGGAGCATTAGAGCAAATCAAACACTCACCCCCAGTCAACTGATCTGGGTTTAATCCATCATCATTCTTTAGCTCACTCCACCACCCCAGTTCAGACATGGCCATATGCAAATCAGTCTGACCCTGTGCCTCATGGGAACAGTCCAGCCCGAACTGCCAAGCCATGTCTTCCCTGGACCGGAAACAAGCATCCTGGGACCGGTTTCGGGTTCAAAACCCTCATCAGCCAGGCTATCTTGAATCCAGTGGCAAAGTGAGCAAGGGACCCACGTCTGGGCATACCCTGCCAACTTAGGGCGAACAAAGCGATACCAAAGGGGATGATGGACGGAGCGTTAGAGCAAATCAAACACTCACCCCCAGTCAACTGATCTGGGTTTAATCCATCATCATTCTTTAGCTCACTCCACCACCCCAGTTCAGACATGGCCATATGCTAATCAGTCTGACCCTGTGCCTCATGGGAACAGTCCAGCCCGAACTGCCAAGCCATGTCTTCCCTGGACCGGAAACAAGCATCCTGGGACCGGTTTTGGGTTCAAAACCCTCATCAGCCAGGCTATCTTGAATCAAGTGGCAAAGTGAGCAAGGGACCCACGTCTGGGCATACCCTACCAACTTAGGGCGAACAAAGCGATACCAAAGGGGATGATGGACGGAGCGTTAGAGCAAATCAAACACTCACCCCCAGTCAACTGATCTGGGTTTAATCCATCATCATTCTTTAGCTCACTCCACCACCCCAGTTCAGACATGGCCATATGCAAATCAGTCTGACCCTGTGCCTCATGGGAACAGTCCAGCCCGAACTGCCAAGCCATGTCTTCCCTGGACCGGAAACAAGCATCCTGGGACCGGTTTCGGGTTCAAAACCCTCATCAGCCAGGCTATCTTGAATCCAGTGGCAAAGTGAGCAAGATGAACCTGTTGCCCATGGCCGTCTTGGGATCCAGAGGCCCCACAATGTCAATGCCCACCCTCTCAAAGGGTGTGCTGACTACAGGGAAAGGTTGGAGGGGAGCCTTTCGCTTCCTTCCACTCTTACCACTCGCCTGACAAGTCTGACAGGTCCTGCAATGAGTATCAGAACTCTTGCACATCTGGGGCCAGTAAAAGTGGGTGACAAGCCGCTCAAAGGTCTTGTCCTGCCCCAAATGTCCCGCCAAAGGTACATCATGAGCCACCCCCAATAGGAAGGCTCTGAAGCACTGGGGTACCACCAGCGCCCGGGCTGACCCAGGTTCAGCCACCTTTGGCTCACTATACAGGAGATCGTTCTCCCAGTAAATCAAGTGTGATCCCGACTGATCACCTGCTGCCTGGTTTGCTGCCTGCTGCAGCAAACCTACAAGAGAAGGGCACTTCTTCTGTTCCTCACAGAATTCCTCCCTGGTGGGCCCCCCTTCCTGCTGCCATTCGGTCAGCCCGGGTAGGTCCCCCAGTTCAGCCACTTGTTTCCCCGTATGCTCCAGGGCATCCCCCTCAAAGGGTGCCTCCTCCTGGACCGTGGGAACTGTGGTGCCCCCTGCCTCTTCTCTTCCTGGCAGGCACCTGGGCCACTGTTTCAGGCCCCAGGTTCTCTTGAATACCTTTACTGGCTACCATAGACCGAGTGGTCACACCCGCCCACTCAGGTAGACCCAACATCTCCAAATGCGCCTGGCGCTCCACCTCCTTCCAGGGGGAACTCTCCAGGTCATTCCCTAGCAGACAGTCTACAGGCATGGACGGACTTACAACAACCTTCAAGGAACCTGAGACCCCTCCCCATTCAAAGGGAACCAGCGCCACCTTGCAGAGGCACACTGAATTGTCTGCTGACATTACAGGGTGAAGCACATCGGGAATTACCTGCTCTTCAGACACCCACTGACACCTGACAGATGTCAAACTGGCCTCGGTGTCTCTCAGAGCCTCCACCCTCCGTCCATTGATGGTCACCCACTCCCTGTACTTTTTAGTGTTTTCAGGCGGAGGGATTTCCTGGACCATCTCTCGATCTCCTAAGGAGACCAGGGTTATAACTGCTTGCTCCTCCCCATTCCAAGGACTCAATTCCTCCCCCTACACTCACTAAACCAGGTGTTGGAGCACCAGTGGGTGCAGATGACTTTTTGGGGCATTTAGGGGAGATATGATCCACTTCTTTACAGAAGTAACACGTAGGAGGACCTCGGGGCTCCTTCTTGCCCTTGACGGCCCAGGCCCTCTTGGCCTTGGGGGACTGGGACCCTTTCTTGGGGGAACTACCTTGGGGCCCTTTAGAGGACTCCTTGTGGTTACCCTTGTCCTCCCCCACCTTCGGCGGGGGACCCTGCATACTCTTGGCAGTGGTACTCCCAATCCCCTTGTGGACCCGGGTACTAGTCCAGCGGTCCGCCTCCTCAGCAAGCTTACTGGGATCAGTCAGCTTACTATCCAATAGATGCTGGCGCAGATCTGGAACACACAGACTACTCAAGTGCTCCCAACTGATTAAATTGCATAAGCCCTTAAAATCATTGACCTTGCTGCCCAGCATCCAACCATCCAGTGCCTGTGTGTACTCATTCACACATTCTACCCAAGTACGGGATTCTAGTTTCTTGGAGGTCCTGAACTTCTGCCGGTATTGTTCAGGAGTGAGCCCATACCGGAGGCATAAAGCCTCCCTCATGTTGGCAAAGGTCAGGGTTCCCGCCCTCTCTAAAGGTGATAGAACGTCCCTCCCCGAAGCCTCAAAGTGTTTCCATAGGCCCGCCCCCTAATGCTTTTCAGGCACCTCATTCATCCTTAGTGCGAGCTCATATGCTGTGAACCACGCATACATGTCATCACCCCTCTGGTAATCTCACACTAAATCCTTGGGAATGTACACCTTCCCTACTGGCACTGGTGGTAGGCTGCCACCATTGGAACCAGACTCTGCTTGTTTACCCTTAATGTCCAGTTCCCTCATGCTTAACTCATGAGCGAAGAGAATCCGTTACTCTTCCAACGCGAGAGCGTTCCTTCTCTCCTCTGCTTGAGTTTTAAGTTTGCTCTCCTCTGCTTATGTTTTAAGTCTTAACACCTCCAACTCATGCAGTCTGACCCTTTGGTTTTCCTCCAACTCCTCTGGTGAAAAACTCCTCCCTGAATGGCTACTACCAGCCCCTGCGGCTGGTCCCTCCACTGGCAAATCCTGTGGACCAAATCCATTCCCTGGGTCATCCTCATCCACCTCAACATCACCCATCTCCTGAGCCTCTTTGGCTTCCCACCAGGCCCTCAAGGCCACTGGCAGCTCCTCCTTCTTGGCGCTACCCTTCATGGGACATCCCAAAGCTCTGCAGAATTTCCTCAACTGATCAACCTTGTAGGTCAACAATGCCTCAATGTTAAACTCTAATTCTGCAGCCCCAGCCTCACCGGCTATCTGGCTCCCCTCCTGAGACAGGTTGTGTGGTTTAAAGGTTACTCAACAATAGCACCCACAATTCAAAACAATATGTTGTTGCGTCGTGGTCTGCGATCAATTTGTGATGTACACCAATTTCTGTGAGTGGTTTTGCACACACGCGTTTCAATTACGTTAGGATTGTATCCCACCACTCTGCCGCCAAATGTTGGAAGCCGGAGTCCCCGTCCCGCACCACTGCCACTAAATGCGAGACCCGGGACTCCTCCCCCAACGTTAGGCCAAGTAAGGACACCGTGTGAGATAGCCCCCCTCACCCACTTAGTAGCTTGGCACGAGCAGCCAGGCCTATCTCCAAGGCACGAGTGTACAGTATGTGCAACCACGCTCACAGCAACCCACTGGTGACACCACAAATGGACTCCACACGAGTTTGATAAAAACGAGTATAAACTTTATGTAAAAAGATATACAATCAGACCACACGATACATAAGCCAACATATAATAAAGGGTAATATTCGTTCCGGCTGGTTGGTAGGTTCAAATCCCAACCACCGCTTTCAAAATGCTATGCTGGTCGTAATGCTAGAATCACACACGTTGCAATGGACAAACAATAGTGTGTTGCGTAACGATACAATCCTGTGCTGGGCACAGGAGAAATAATACAATGCGTAACGATACACCCCGGTACCTGCAATGGGAGAAATAATGCAATGCGTACCGCTACAATCATGTACTGCGCAATGAAGGAATAATGCAATGAGTCACACCCCAATCACGTACTTTGCACTGAAGAAATAATGCAATGCGCACCGCTACAATCATGTACTTTGCAATGAAGGAATGAGGCAATGCGTAGCTAGAATCATGTACTTTGCAATGAAGAAATAATGCAATGCGGGCTGCTACAATCCTGTACTCTGCAAGGGATAAATAATGCAATGCGTAGTGCTACAATCATGTACTTCGTTATGCAGAAATAATGTCAGGTGTCCTAAGACAGTCCGGCAGTTCGTTAGCAGCAATATTGGCAATGTGTATTACGACAGTTAGCCTCTTCGATAACAGTTGCCTCCCCACACGTATCAACGATGACACAAAGTACAGCTTCTCACTCTGGCCCCAGTACTGCCACTCCTGAACGCAGTACGGGCCCCACTCTGAGCCGAAGCAAAGGCTCAAGCTGCCAGAAGGTCTGAGAGGCCGAGATAGTGTCCCTCCGAGCCCGTGCCCCGCCCAGGCAGTGATCCACGTTCCCTGGGGGCGCGACCCCACTCTCCTCTCCTCCTTCAGCGAACTGGGCCTTCCGTGTAGAACTTTCTCAATGGGCCTCAGCGGCTCGGACTGGCAGCTCAGCTCCTCCGGGCTGCCGGTCTGGGCCGCGACTGTTAGGAAGGTCTCAGGCAGCCGCAGGGCACATGTACCCCACGCCCATGAGATTACGTTACTCCGGGTGCACTTCACCACAGCATCCTCCGGGTCTCCTCTGGTACGAAGCCACACACGCAACGCTGATGGGACTTCACGTCGACTCCGAGTGCACGCTCACCAGGCACTCCTTCCTGCGGTCTCAGTTGGCACCAAGACCCGCACACCACGTTCAAGAGACTCACTTTCTTCCGGTGCACACGATGATCAGCCGATCACCTCCACAGTCCAAGGTTGCACCAAAGCACGCACCTTGCTTCACTGAGACTTACTCCAACTCCGGTGCCCCGATATCCAGGCGCTCTTCACCAACGCCTTCGGCCGCACCCTGATACGCTCACCGTGTCCGAGCCTCGCTTCTCCTCCGGTGCACTCGACGACCAGGCGCTCTTCCCCAGCGCCTCCAGTGCACCACGACATGCACCCTGCGCGTCCGAGACTCACTCCACTTCCGATGCACACGTTGACCAGGCGCTCCTCGCCAACGCCTCCTGTGCACCACGACACGCAACCTGCGCGTCTGAGACTCACTTCACCTCCGATGCACCCGCCGACCAGGCGCTCTTCACCAATGCCTGCGGTGCACCATGACACGCACCCTGCGCGTCCGAGTCTCACGTCACCTCCGATGCACACGCTGGCCAGGCGCTCTTCACCAACGCCTGCTGTGCACCACGAAACGCACCCAGCGCATCCGAGACTCACTTCACCTTCGGTGCACACGTTGACCAGGCGCTCCTCGCCAACGTCTCCTGTGCACCACGACATGCACCCAGCGCGTCTGAGTCTCACTTCTCCTCCGTGTGTCCAAGATCACAGAGCACACCTTCCGAGGGTCTCAAGCTGCCACAACACGAGCCCACCGCGTCGCTTGAAAATTCTCCGGAAACTTTTATGTTCCTGTGTTTCCAAACAGGGAGCCAGCTCACCTCGGGCCCTTGGGGTTACAAGACACAGCACAAAGCACAGTCTTCTTCAAGCAGGGGGACGCAGCGCACACAGCACAGTCCCAACAGCCTCTTCCTTGGTTAAAACAGCAAACTGCAGACCAGCCCCAGATCACGAAGCAAGGGTTGGTCCTTCCCAGCAGTCTTTTCAGATGTTCCTTTCTTAGCAGAGGTTCCTCTTGACCACGAAATGGGTCCAAGCCTTTTCAGTCCCAATCCATTTCTATTCCAATGTTCAGGGGTCTCAGCTCTCATAGTTATACCCCGAAATGTCTTTGAAGTTCGTTGTGCTCAGGGGTCCCTGACCCCTGCCTAAATCAGTTCTGGGTGTCTCCCTCCCAGTGTCACCTTTCTCCCTTTGATACTGGGGGTCTGGATCCTTAATCACTCAGCAGTAGATGGGTCAATTGTTTTATAGCTGCAACCCAGGCCTCTTCACCTCCTGGTGCTTTTCCTCACCTACTCTCCAGATGCAGGTCAGCCTGGTGCCATTTCAGCCCCTCCCTGGGTCAAGACCTCCCCCAGCTCCTTTCCCCTTTCAGATCCAGACAGTCAATCCACATTCAGCAGAGACACACAGAAATGCTTAAAGCACAAAACTCAGCCACTTTCTAAAAGAGTGGTTTCTGAACACACAGTGACAAAACCACTTTCATAGAAAGATGGGTTATGACGCTGTGAGTTCATACATACTAAACTTCACCTCTCCATTTTAAACTTATGGGAAACTAGGCTAACAAACACAATACCCAGCCTCCCCCATTCTGTGCTATGGGCAGGATGGCCTTTCACCAGTGAAAAATGAAATGGAGTGTTTTTCACTGTCAGGACATAACACACACCTCAGTATATGTCCTGCCTTTTACTTACACGGCACCCTGCCCAGGGGTTACCTGGGACCTACCACAAGGGTGCCCACTGTGTGCGCAAAAGGGAAAGTAAGGCCTGACACGTGGTTACACTTGTCAGGACAACATGCTAACTTAGCAAACTGCGCGCAGGCCCTTCACTGCAGGCCTGAGTTCCCTTCTCCGCGCACCTTTGCATTAATAGCCCTGGCACACACAGTGCACATCACTAGGGACTTTACTAGTAAGGCAAACATACCAATCATGGCCAACCAATTACCATTACACTTTACACAGGGAACACTTGTACTTTGACACTGATCAGCAGTGGCAAAGTACCCAAAGCATCTAAAAGCAAAGGAGATAGAGGCAAAAAGTCAGGGGTAATCACGCCAAGATAGGCCAGGTCTAACACATATTAAACATGCTTATGCACAGGAGTGGGCGGTTGCCCTAGCTCCAGCACTATACAAAAATCATGCTGGGTGGGATGAGGATTCAACCCACCATGTGATCCCGTTAAAAGTTTCACCAAATGCTCAGAGGCAATACCCAATAAAGCAAGAAGCTAAAAACAATTCAGTGAGATCTTAGATCAACTTGAATACCAAGGGGTGATTGAAACATGCACCTCACCAATGAACAATCCTTTGTTTCCAGTATCGAAACCGGACAACACATATCGCCTAGTTTTAGATTACAGACATTTAAACTCATGCACAAAGACATTCGCTGTCCAAAATGCACACAGTGCCGCATTAATGAATAACTTTGTGCGGAAGAAATACAAAACTATATTAGATATCTCAAATGGATTTTTCTGCCAAAATATAGCACCTGAAAGCAGGTATTTGACCGCATTCTCAGCGCTGGGGTCCCAGCGGCAATTTTGTCGTCTCCCCCTGGGGTATAAGAACAGCCTGGGGGTCTTCTCAGCAAGAGTAACATAGTTACTCCAAAATTTTGATGAGGAAGCATTGTCCTATGTGGATGATATTTATCTGATGGATGATGACTTAAAAAAGCACTTGACCAGGGTGAGCACCATTATCATGGGATTCGCCTCTGAGGGCTACAAATTTAATTTAAAAAAATCTAAAATAGCCCACCTCAATGTCCTGTTTTTAGGATACGAGCTTTCACGTGAAGGGAAAAGCCTGGCAGCTAACTTTTTAGAAAAGTGCGCGCTGCTCCAGCCTCCAAAATCATTAAAAAACTACAATCAATTCTGGGATTCCTAAATTTTGGCAGAACATACATTTTAGATTACGCAGAAAAAGTAAAACCTTTCTACGACTTTATAAAACCTGACTTTTCAGTCAAACATTGGACACAGGAACATTCAAATATCCTACGTTCATTACAAGAAGACATCATTGCTTCCAAACACTTACAGACACGCGTAAACATATGCAACTTGGTGATCCGTGTAATAGCGGGTCAATGCGGGTACACTTACTTAACCTTCAATGAAGGAGAAACCGTACCAATCGCATACAAATCACACCTATACACAAACGCAGAAATGCGTTTTACTTCAACGGAAAAAATCCTGACAGCAGTTCAGACTGCTGTAGCAAGAAAAAGAGCACTGGCTCAGGGGAAACGCATAATTGTCGTAACCCCATTACCAGCTTTAGAAGCTGTTACAAAGGCTAGCATTCCAAATGCAAAAGCTTTACATCCGAGATGGATACAATGGGCTAATTCTCTTACTGCAACGGACGTTGAATACAGATTTGACCCAAGTCTAAAAACACAAGCATTTCTGCAATATGAACAAGAATATCCTCTACCTAATGAAATATTGCCTCTCGATCAGTATGAATATATTATTTACACTGATGGATCTGCTCAACCGGCCATAGGGAGTAAGCAACAATATAGCGCAGCGTGTGCAACCATTAAAGGTCGCATGTGGGATGGGAAGTTCCATCCAAGTTGCACCAAAACGCAATCTCTAGGAGACTGCATGGCTCAGTTGGCAGAGTTAAAAGCACTAATACTGGCACTTATAAATACGGATCACGAATTTCCCACACTAGTTGTGTGTGATTCCTTTTACTGTGTGCAGTCATACAATGAGTATCTACATCATTGGGAACTAAACAGGTTTAAGGACGCGAAAGGTGGCACAATTAAGCATAAAATGCTATGGGAACAGGTAGTGGAGTTGAAAAACGACCTACCAAGGGCTCACGTGATACACACACTGAGTCACAAACGTGATGGCGTTCACGTTGAAGGGAATTCATTGGCTGATGAAGCCGCAAAGGGGGCTGTTTGCACAGCGTCCGTAGCTGCAATCACTCGTTCAAAAACGAGGATAGACGGTGAGATTATGGTCGCTGTCATTGCTTCAAGCAAAAACAGCAGAGCAGTGCCAAAGAAATTTCCACTCAAGTACTCCTACAAGTTAGATGCAAACAACATTCCATTTGCTCAGATTCCTGGAGTGGGGGACAGAGTAATACCAAATATGGATCGTAGGCAAGGTTTAATACTAGCAGCACTCGAGGGTTTGGGCTCTGCACATACAGGCGTTACAGCGACTATTTCATTGTTGAAACAGCGCTATTGGAGGCCCGGTCTAACTAAGCAAACTAAAGACTATGGGGTCGATTCCGATTCGGGCCGGAAATTTCTCCGACCGAGCCGGACCCGGAGAGATTTCCGACCGAATCGGACCCGTGCAGTCCGACCGAACGAGTACGATGCGTCCGTATGTTATCGGACTCGAGTCGGTCGGACTCCCATTGAAGTCAATGGGAGCCGGTCGTACAACGCGTACGCGGGCTCCCATTGACTCAATGGGTGCGAGTCGGACAAGGGCGCCCCCTACAGCGGGTACGCGGCGAAGCGATTCGCGCCGTACACGCACAGGTAGGGCGGACCCATGGGTCCCCCTGTGTGCGACTCGCGCGGCTACGCGTACAGGGGGTCCGACACGGACCCCCAAAGTACGGCTCCGACAGCTCTTACGAGCCGGAGTGCGCGGCTCGGTCGGACTGCTCGCGGCGCGCCATCGTACTTACCCGGCCGGGAAACGTCTCCATTGCGCGGTGCGAGTCGAGTCCGAGCGAGTCGGTCGGAGCGGTTCGAGCTGGGAGCGAGTCGGTCGGAGCGGTCGGGACGCCCGGACGAGTCGGTCGGAGATTTCGCATCGTACTCGCTCAGCCGGACCCGCGTACGGTTCGGTCGGGAAACAGGGCTCCGAATCGGATCCGGTAAAGCCGAATCCGATTCGGAGCCCTACCGGCCGAGATCGGAATCGGCCCCTATGTCTTGAAATGCGACATCTGCCAGCAGATGAAAGGCTCCACCAGAGCACGCCCGGCGCAGACACCATTACTAATATCTGACAAACCTCTCGCATGTGTGTATTTGGACCACTGCAGCGGCCCCTACAATCTGATGGGGCTTACAAGTATATCATGGTTGCAGTGGATTCCTGCTCAAGATTCCTATGGGTTTGGCCTCAGCGCTCGGCTGACGCTCGAACTGTTATAAAAGCTTTGCGAGTCTTATCGGGACATACGTAGTTGGCACGTTACATTCTGACCGTGGTCCGGCGTTTAGCTCTCGGGCTTACAAAGAGGCCATGAAAAGTATGGGCGTTGCACTGCGGTACTCCTCTCGGTACCATCCTGAGGGAAATTTGGTTGTGGAGAGGAAAAACCGGGACTTAAAGCAATCTTTAACAGCTATGGTATTAGGCAAGGGCGGTAGTTGGGTCAGTCACTTTTATGGGGTACAAAGAGCACTAAACAACCAGCCAAGAAATTCTCTAGGGGGTGTCACTCCATATGAGGTCCTATTTGGGACGAGAATGTGGGTAGCTGATCTTGAGTATGAAGGCACAGTGGCGGATGAGAAACCATTTGATATCGATGATCGCTTGGCTGTTTTACAGGATCTAAATGAATCCAGGACACAACAAAGCAACGTTGTCCAGAAACAGACCGCCACTGAGGAAGTCAAGGCAAACACGGCAAGACCTGTCTGGATCCCAAAGATCGGGGATCTGGTCAGAGAGAAAATAGCGGACAAAAAAGAATTTGGACCATCATACAGGAAGCCTGTACCAGTCCTAGCAATTCAAGGAACACGAACTGTTCTTTTGCCGCCGCTTGCTGGAAAAAAATAGAAAAGATTTGTCTCAATCGACTTAATCAAACCACACTATGTGGCCAATACTGAACAGTAGGCCTCGTGGACTCCATAGTAGCAGACGCCCTCCTCTCGCTACAATCCAAGAAGTTCAAACAGAAAGCCTCATCACGTTTGAAGAGCCTCCTGTGAGGAATGAAGGACTAAGCAACAACGCTATGGAACTCATTCCCCTTGAACCTTAAGTTTATCTACAAAATGAAACTCAAAACAACAATCAAATTGCAATCAGACCAAATACAGACGTCTACGTCAACATGCCTCGACGAGAGCAAAATGCGATTTCAACAAATCCCGATGCAATTCCAACAATTGATCGAACTGCTTCTGGCTACTTCATGAACTTTGATACGTTTTCCCTGGATCCAAGCGAGCCGGAAACGACACCAGCCAAAAAATCATGTAAACAACAAGTTAAAGACTTTCTGAACTTTCTTAAAAAGACTTACCTGGTATCGCCTTGGATTGAACTTTGGGTAATTACTGGGATTCTATTTTTTCTTTTCTGGATAGGCTTAGTAATAACTTTTAGCATGCTTATTAATGGACGATATCTTAAACAGAGCTCTCCAGCCCCGAAAGTTAATTTGATTTTAAAAACACATCAATCGTCTCATCGTGAACAGAGAGACTTGTTATCAGTGAACATCACAGCGGTTCCTATACCAGACGGTATAGTTTGGGACAAGGTTGATTTCGAAATATTCGGTCCGACTGTACTTTTAAAAATTCCACATTTATTTAAAATTTCATTAAGTGATATCATTACCTCCAGTACATTTTCTGATGAGTGGGACACTGAAACTGTTAATAACATGTTGTCTGATTTAGAAAAACTGCTGCATTTCCGAACACTGAAATGTTAGAAAGTAATTCAGACTATGACACATTGTACTGTTACCAACATTATGGTCATCATTTCCTGCACAAATCTATTTCGCCTAGAAATGTGTTTGAATACCATCAGTGGGAACATTGCCCTACACCACCAAAGGGTAGTTCGCAGACATCTGCACAGAAATTTTCATATTTTTCAGGTTTTAACACCACTGACCCAACCTCATACTATTATAAGGTTATACCAACATCAGCACTGAAAATTATGTTGACAAATACCAAACAGATTTACTCTGCTTCCTTTATTGCCCAACTGTCTGAACAGGGTTTGACCTATGGAAGGACACAATAGACTTAAAATCAGTCTGGGGTTCTAGGGACTGGCAAGTCCAGGGAATAGAAGCGCTATTTTGAGCATGCCTCATTCCGCAGCAGATGATATTTCTAAACGAAACTGTGCAACAAACATCCTGTCTTGGCTTAGCCAAGGTAAAGGACCTGAACACACCTCGATTTCCAACACCATCACAGATGGGAGGGCGGCAAAATTCGACTTCACAGGAAGGGGCAACAGTAGATGACATTTTAAAGTAAAATAAATCAGACCCAAATTGGGAAAAATGGGTGGTTTGGCCCTTAGACACAAACGTATGTCATAAACGATTCTTCGGTATTACCGAAGGGTACAGTATCCACAGGCCAGACCCACGTTATGTACAATGAGATCATCCAGGGGTAGTGACATCCTACAGTGTTGGGAAGTTGTGCCTTGATTGGCTAGAGACCTCAACACTAACAGAAGTGAAACAACACTTAACCTTACTCTCACAAGACATGGATCTTCGGGATTTTTTACAAGGTCCCAGGAAACAACGTCAGAAACATTTCATATATGCTGGCATTTATGCTGCCTATAATGAAGAGTGGAAAATATCACAACAAGAGGCCGCAGAGAGAATACGGGAAATAGACCATATTAACTTAGACAAATCATTGGCTGTGGTAGACAATGGGTTAACAACTTTGTCCTCCAGAATATATTCTTTGGGCAACATTGTATCTTCTACGATAGACATCCTAGAACAAGATTTGGCCATGCTACAACACGGGCAATCTCAATTACGTTCTATCATGTTATTAAGCTGGACGCTGCAATCTTTGCACGCAGGCTTTGTGCCTTGGCGTTTTATAAACAGTACGTCTCTGTTTTCTGAATATAATCTAACAGATAAACAGGTTGAAATGGCACAAAGGGGAGCTAAATATACAATGTTGCGTATTGAAAAACTGGACCGACTACCATTTACAGTGGCGGAAGCGCCGTCTACTGAATGGCTGAACCATGGCCACATAACTCTACCGGTCACTACTTTTCAGTTTCAATATTGCCTTGAACAACGGCAGGCGGGCAAATATGTAAAGATGGGTAAGGGGTACATTAGGGAATCCTGGGATTTACCATATAGATTTCGATGCCGGGGTGGGGATCGAGAAGTGTTTCTAAGTGGTACTAACTGCAAGAACGCTTTGAGCGGTTCTCTCATGTGCCAGGACATTACATTGCATGGAGCATGTAATGGTTCGATAGCAAACTTGTCCCACCACATGAAAGGGACTCCAGCTGCCGTGATTAAGCCGGTATTCGAGCTGCTCTCGAACGGGAGTTACTTGATGCTGAACGATCAAGGTTGCTGTGGTATGCTTCCGGGCATTACCTATCTTGTCACTGTGAACTCCAGGGTTACTTGCTGTATGCAAGTATTGTTTCCCCCAACAAGTACAGTCAGGGAGGCGCCGTTATGGCCTTGGTTGAATATTTCCTTTATACAAATTGATACTTTAAGCAGACTGAAAGCCATGCTTTTACAGCAGACAGTACCCTTAACCTCCGCTCAAGAGACCTTTGAACTTCAAATCACAAGGACCTCGAGTGAGATACAGGCACTTATAAGTACAAACTGCCCCATTCATTTCGCAGAAATGGTGGGTCATATCTTTAATATGTCTGATACGAGTGGTATTGTACACCTATTTAAGACCATAGGGTCAGGACTTCTTAGCACCTTTCAGACAATCCTCGGAGTTATCCCGAACTTTATACAATCTGTATTTGGAAGCATTTTCGGAGGTCTACCTCTGATCCTGCTATCAATAGCGGGAGTCCTGATTGTCATTTACCTACTACGCAATGGACGGCCCAATTACCAACGAGATGGCAAAAGCGCTCCTGGAGCGGAAATACCGTGAACGCATGGTATAACATCTGGGCACACCTCGCCTAAGGGAACTAAGCACCTCTTGGCTCCTATCGTTCAGACCAGTCTGGATGGACTGCATCTTACCTGTTCTTTGATGCCTGTTTTGCGGTGAAGAATGCGTGTTGGACCTCTGTCTGACACTTGCAACGGACACGCCTGCGGACTTGAATACCCGGCTGGAACCCTTGAGGGCCCACGCTCTGCAATGTCCCCAGCGCATTCCCATCTTGCTGGCCGCATTTCTTGAGAATCCGCAGGTGCCTTTTACAACTGAGTTAAGCTTTAGCTCCACCATTAGCACTGAGGTATCGACCAAGGTATCAACCGAGGTATCGACGGCAGCACCGGCTGTCTCTACACCAGCCATTGGCAGTACTGAATATCATCTGTGCTCCACTGACGTGCTCTGCGAGGTGTTACAAGGACCGTCCCCTGCAGCAGCAAGCAGCGATGATGTTGCGTCTCCCAGCCAGGACATTTAATCTGTAATTGGCTCATCGTGTGCTGGGAAAGAATTTGGATTTTCATTTTTCTCTAAAATGAACTAAATTTGGAACACTTCTTGAAAATTGACACTCTCTCGCTGAAAATCATGGCCTTTTGATGCTTGCAGACATTCAACTTATATAAACGAACTCAATTAGGACTGTGGCTTAAGTGACAATTCCAAAACAACTAATTTTCAAAGCAAGAATTTTAAACTTTTACCTTTTTAAACTGTTTTGAAATTGATTTTAAAACAGGCTTTTAATGAAGCTCATTGAAAAATGTTCTATGCACTACTATCTAGTAAAAAGAATAGTCCACTAGCATTTTTATCATTGTTGACTGTTCGGAAGAGGAGTGGGTGTTATGTTTCATATAAGTACCCTAATATAGGCCCGGGTAACATCATACCCTTTCACCTACATCACCTCCCCTACATTACACACTAACGAGACTTTTAAGGATTGAACGCCTTTTATGGACTGAACCTTTTACCTAGTTCTAGGCCTGGGTGCAGAAGGAGGGTTTTTCCCGAACAATAGTGTTCTATGACTTCATCTTTAGACTGACACTGCATGAATAAAATATTCATGAGGCTACTTGGAAACCAGGCAGGGGCTATACACCACCTTCCTAATATTTACGCACAAGGTTCATCCCATACATCATCCTCATACCCAACAATGGCTAACACAAGAACAAGGGACAAAGGGACTCTATATACTTTTCTGTATAAATACAGCACCTCTTGCTATCAGTAGTCAGAGGGAACCGAGACTTCCAGGCCGACACACTGACCAGAGACGCTGAGGCTCCTGCATGCAGATGCTCCAGCTGACTGTGGTCTGAACATCCCTTGCAGGGTGTCCAGCTCGAGACCAGGAGAGGCTCCTACATTCTCACTTCAGGTAATGGGGTTCGACCAAATCCTAGAGGGATTCTTGGCTGCACACCTACTCACATGCTAGGTACACTTAGGTACATCTAGATAGGCAACATAGGAGTACACACTCACTTTTATCAATGCATTTTATATTCATGTATTTATTCATGCTTATTGCAAGATGTTAGAACTGTACTATCCTTTTATATTCATAGTACTGCTAATCATATATCTCTGCTACTGTCTAATGGTTGTTGTAGCTCATATACTTTACACGAGAATAACAACTGTTCAATAAATCCTTATTGAAACGCCCAGACTGTTTATTCTGTGTACCTCTGAGATAAACTAAATAAGCACGAGTGACTGAGCGAAAAGTAGTACATTGTTTCCACGATCTTGAGGGATCAGGGTTGTCATGTTCTGAGGTTGCCAGAAACTAATCTCTCCCCGATAAGAGGAGACACTAGTGGCACTGTAAGCTAGCTTTTGCAAACAGGCTAACATTTCTCGGTGGGGGTGTACAGAATCAGTCTGCCACCAAGCCCACAGTTTATGTTATCCAAATGCGCAGGTCCTGCATGGGTACTATAGGAACTACACGACGATGGACACTCCACGCAGGCCATGAACATTGCTTACTCTGCAGCTATGGAAGGCAGTGCCCCGCCATCTCTTTCCCTGCCTGCTCCACCCAGCAGCCAATGGTGGCGCGCCGGTGGCTTCTGACATAGGGGCAGAGACCCTGACAGGGCAGCATGCTCCCTGGGCAACAGGAATCAAGCTCTTCAGGCAGTGGCTGCCCTCATGCAGGAACTGGGCAGAGACAAATCACGCTCTCCCCTGAAACCCACCTCGGCCACAGAGTGAACGCCTGTTAAGCTGCATCGAGCCCGGTGGGTTGGAGGCCCTGGGAAAGGATCACAGAGCCCAGCAGAAGACGGACGGCTAGTATCGCCATGTCTTTTTCATTAACTATTTATTTCAATGTTTCATTAGTTCACTGATTCTATTTCATTGCTTGTTTGCCTTGTAAATGACTATGGTGTGCTGTGTGCGCTGCGATTTGTCCTCCCGACCCCTCTTGTGGGACCCCGATCCAATTCCCACAAGCGCCAATGAGCTGGCCCCAGGGCTGGGGCTGGCTTTCCAATGCCCCTCTGCCTCTCCACTTTCCGTCCCCCCATGTGCCCAACTGCTTTGATGCTGTCGGAGCCCTGTGTGTTGCTATTGCTTGGTTTCCAGGGTCATGACGTGCCGACCTGCCTGCCCCTGCCTGTTGCGTCGCTGCCCTGCCACTGGGGGCCGGTCCCCCACCCATATCAGCCCTTATAGTTCCTGCCTCCTACATAGCAATGAGCGCCATGTCCTACTGGTGGGGGTGACAGCCACTCGCCTTGCATTGTGCCGGCGGCAGGTCCTTGGCTGCATACCCTCCTCTCCTACTATCTCTGCACAAACCGGATGCACTTTTACTAGCCCCACACCTCCATCAGCCCTGGTAATTGATCCTTGCTCCTGCACACTTGCAACTTCTCTCCTATGCCCCTTAAACGTCCCTGCCTCCCTGAAATGGGCCCTCTCCGTGTGTTTTTTCCACAAGTCTAGACCCACAGTATACAGCTCAGTGTTACCTGTGCTGTGCTTCTCCTGTGTAGCTCGCCTCCCCTCCCTCTCTCCCGTCCCCTCTCTCCCTCTCCATTCCTTCCCTTGATACATCCCTCTGTGGCCCTCCGGTAACTCGTGTTCCATGCCAGCTGGTGGTCTTACGAAGGGTGCCCTTCCTGAGTGTCCGAACCCTCCTTTGCTGGTCCTCCTTTGTCCTTTTTCTTCCTTCTCTCTCTTTACCATTTACTCTACACCCACACCTCCCTCCCTCCCCTCCCCATCCTGTATGCTCACTTCCTCTCTACCATTTCCGTACCCTCTTGTCTGATCTTGCTGTCTCCCCGCTCCCCGCTCTCCCTCCCAGCCCCACCGGCCCCTTGACTGACTGCAGCAGCTTGTCGACCACTTAAACTTTGTGTCCCTGAATATCTCCCTGCCTCATCCCCACCCCCCTTCTCCACGCCTAGTCCTCATTGCCTGCTCTCCCCACTGTGCCCAGTACCACTGCAGGCTCCCAGATTCTCCATGTCTGCACCCACCTCACGCCTCCTCACCCTTTGCACATTCTCTCTTAGAACATTAATGGCCTCACGCGCTACATCAAACAAAAGAAGGTGCTTTCCTACTTCCTGGCAAAGAGTGCGGATGTGGCTCTCCTACAGGAAACACACCGGGACAGATTAGAGTCTGACAAGCTGTGCAATGACTGGGTGGGCAGGGTGATACATACCAGTGTCTCTGTACCAGGCCCCGCCAAGGGCAGCAGAACGCCTCGCAAATGCGGAGTGGCCATACTCCTCCACAAATCATTGCCCGTCTCAGTGGTGAAAACATGGTCAGATCTGGACGGCAGATATGCTTTTGCCAAATTGCGGCTGTGGGATAGATCCCTTTGCATGGGATGGGTATATGCCCCAGCAGGAGCTAAACGCTCTTTTTTTCTTCAGTTGAACCGTCTGCTTGTGGAGATTGGAGCATCTCAGTACCTCATTGGGGGGGACTGGAACCTTGCTCAGGATGCAGTGATGGACAGGACTGGCCCCTTGGACAGAGGGAATGAGGCGGACAGGGCCCTGCTGGGAGATATAGCCGTGGACCACGGTCTAATCGACCATTGGTGACTTTGCCATCCGATGGACAAGGAATAGACCTTCATATCCTTGGTCCACTGCACACAGTCCAGATTGGATTATTTCCTCATCTGCCACTCAATGGTGGCAATGGTCGGAGACTCCTGCATATTAGAGACTGCCTTGTCCGACCACTCCCCGGTCCTATTGTCCCTTGACGTGGGCCTGGCCTCCCCGGGCCGCAAACCGTGGTGCCTGAACACGCAAAGGTACCGCTCTCCCCAGAGCAAATCTCAACTGAAAGCCCACGTTTCCGTCTACATGTCGGACAATAAAGACTCAGTGGACTCCCATAGAGTGTTCTGGACGGCCGCAAAAGCTAACATAAGGGGTCAACTCATTAGGGACACTGCCATGTCCAACAGTCAGGCATCTCTCCGCCAGACTGAATTGGAGGGTGAGATAGCCTCCCTTACCTTGCTTTATTCCTCCCAGCCCACTGTGCCCAACTGCCGCCGCTTAGAACAAGCCTGCATGGCTCTTAATGGCCTCTTTGCCTCCAAAGTTGAGTATGCCCTTCAACGCCTAAAGGGGAGACATTATGAGCAGGGGGAAAAGGCAGGTCGCCTTCTGGCGGCTCAACTGAGACAATGGGAGACTGCTATGGCCATTCCTGCCATTCACTTGGTGAGTGGGGAGGTCCTCACTTACCCACAGGACAATGTCAATGAGTTTGCATCATTCTATAAAACACTGTTCACCCCGGAGACACCGGCCAATGCTGAACAGGTGGCCACTTACCTGGAGAGGGTCGACCTCCCACACCTATCGGACAAAGGCAGAGAGCTCCTAACAGGGGAGATTAGCAAAGAGGAGATAGTGTTAGCTATCTCTAAGTTGTCCTATCACAAATCCCCGCAGGACGACAGCTTCCCCGCGGAGTTCTACCGGTGGTAAGGGGAGGAGGTGATCGGTTCCCTACAAGCCACCTTCCAGGAGGCAGATTGGATGGCCTATCTGGGACCCCTTTCTAACAAGGCAGAGATTGCAGTCTTACCCAAACCTCGGAGGGACCCTTTACTGTGCGGTAGCTACAGACCCATCTCCCTCTTGAATAGCGACAATATAATCCTCGCTAGCATACTGGCGGTGCGTCTGGGCAAGGTCATCCCTTCCCTGATTCATCACACGCAGGACGTCTTTGTGCCAGGACGATCCTCTGGGAACCATCTCTGCACTCTGGCTCTTAACCTTTGGACCGCTAAGGACCTCCTGGTTGATGCGGTGGCCCTCTCCTCAGATGCCGAAAAGGCATTCGACCGAATCTAGTGGGGATACCTTTTCGCCACCATGAAAAAGTTCGATCTGGGAGACCAAATCATCGCTAAGGTACAGCTACTGTATAACTGTCCGTCGGCCCAGGTCAACTGTGGGGGATTCCTCTCTGATCCCTTCTAGATCCGGGGGCACCCGGCAGGGCTGCCCACTCTCCCCTCTCCAATTGCTCCTTGCCATGGAACCCCTGGCCTCTGTCATCCGCCTCTCGCAGCATAGAGCAGGTGTACCCATCGTGGGCGGCCTCTCCAAAGTATACCTCTATGCTGATGATGTCTTGCTCACCCTCACGGATCTCCACCACTCGTTGCTGGCATTACTGGAAGTCATTGATGACTTTGCCGCCATAGCCAGATATAAAGTGAACTGGGACAAGAGTGAGGCCCTCCTACTCTCATCTGGCACCACGAGGGCGATTATCCACAGCTACCCTTTCCGTTGGAAGACCTCCTGACTTAGATATCTGAGAATACTGGTCAACAGTAGCTTAGATGGGATGGTCATGGGCAACCTGAACCCCTTGATAACTCAAATGAAGCTTGACTTGGAGAAATGGTCCCTCCTGGGATTTTCTATGTGGGGCAGAGTGCAGGCAGCAAGGATGGTCACGTTGCCGCACTTTACCTATGCGTTAGGCATGCTGCCTGTCTTAATGCCACCATCCATCTTACGCTCAATTGACTCTCAGATTCGGTCCTTCGTATGGGGCTCCATGCGACCACACCTGGCTGCGTCCCGACTTATGGCGCGTCGCTCCTGTGGAGGCTTGGGTCTCCCATCTGTGGAGCACTATGCTCTCGCCCTTCACCTCTCCCAACTGACATATCTGCTCCCGGGCCCCTAGAAAGTGGGCCCATAAAGAAAGGTCGCTCCTATCAAGCGGTAATGGCAGTAGCGGCCCGTGGTGGGAGTGCTGCCGGGCACTGACGTGGGCGGGGAGGGGCAGGGTGGGGGGTAGTAAACTACGGATTACGACCGATTAGAGGTAAGTAAACATATAAATAAATAAAACGAATTTCGTTGAGCGCTGCATCGCATTTGGCAATGCAGCGCGCAACGAAATTCGTTTTATTTATTTATATGTTTACTTACCTCTAATCGTCCGTAATCCGTAGTTTACTACCCCCACCCTGCCCCTCCCCGCCCCACGTCAGCGCCCGGCAGCACTCCCACCACGGGCCGCTACTGGGTAATGGTCTTAGCCTTTATGGGGACCACACGCCCCACTCGCGCCCTCTGCACCTTATCCTACAGGCCACGCACAGGGCTTGGCAACGCGCCCATTGTCTACTGGGGATGGACTTCCGACTTCACGACAAGGCACCAATTTGGAACAATGATAGTGTCCGCATTGACGGCCAGGCCCTCCATTGGACAAGCTGGATGGAGGCGGGCATACATATTTTAGACCAGATACTGCTCGACGGAGACCTAAAACCCTTCGACCACCTGAGGGAGGAGTTTGGCCTACACTCACAACAGGCCTAGCAGCATTTTTTCAGTTACAGCACTGCCTGAAGCGCTGTCTCGGCCATCGCCCCTGGTCCTTACCATCCTCACCAGTAGTAGACTACCTGATTACATGGGGCCGACACAGGGGAGTAATGTCGGGCCACTATGGTACGCTCACAAGCAACCTTCTCCCAACCCCTCTCACGCAGCCTTCGTAACAAGTGGCAAGCCCGCCTACAGACTACCTTCGAGGACAAAGATTTGGCTGACATTTTGGAGGACCTGGATAGGGGCACCCGGGAGGCCCGGTTGAAATTCTGCCTCTTCAGATTTCTTACCGAGTGGCACTGGACACTGACAAAACTGGACAGGGTCGGTCTCCTCCCCCATACGAACTGCTGGAGATGCCCAGACCTCCATTGCGATCTTACTCCCATCCTTTGCAAATGCCCTTCTGTCCAACCCTTCTGGTCCTATGTTGTAGACACTTTGGGAGCATCCATGCCACTCCAACTTCGCCTCACTCCCCCTGCCATTCTCCTTCACGACACTAGAGATTACCCGGATCTCTCCCACCCGCAGCGCCGCCTTCTCCACACGGCCTTGGCCACAGCCAAGATCTGTATTCTTCGCCAATGGAGGTCGCCCGTGCCCCCCTCGCAGGAGGACTGGACCGTGGCGATGATACGGACAGCCTCGCATGAGCGTGTTATTTACGGTATGCAGGACCAAACGGAGGTGTTTACACAGACATGGGTGCCCTTCCTCCAGAACACGCCCTGAACTGGGAGATGCCACTTTTGTCTCCTCCAGTTACTCATTTGGAATGCCACGGCTGGCTTATCAGAGAACCGGGTAGGCGGCCCTTAGCGATTCCTCCGATGGTCCTAAACTAGAGCTTCAAAGGAGGCACCCACATACTGCTGCGCTCCAATCCTGGCAACAATCCTTGCCTTCCCCTAGCCATCCCTGCACCCTGCCCCCTCCCTCCCACAACCCCCCTTTTCCCTCTCCCCCACCTCTCCCTTTGTGCTCCCTATCTACACCATGGCCCTCTCCCTCCCTCCTCCTGGACACGCAGGTACGTGGACACCCCCCTCCACATAGGCAACCATCCTCTTGACACTGCGTCTCCTTGCCCAAACCCTACCGGGGCTTCCTTTATTCCCTCCACGAAGGAGGATTACTGCCCCCCCCGGTCCGACTTTGCAGTAGCCCCCACTCCACTGATACGCACCACCCCTTCATAAATACTAAACTGAGAAGATCGAGACCCAGATCCCAACTCACAACTTGGGTGTGACCTCCCTCCCCCTTCTACACCCTCCCATGCGGCAGAATACTTGGACTTCCACCCCCTCTCCCCTCTGTTAGGAGCCATGGCCCGTAGGACCCATGCTCGGTATTGTTCGGGGAGGTTGCTCAATGCCCATCAACAGAGCCCCTGGCTAGCTCCTTAGACTCTACATGTGCCAGACGCCCCTTCTCTGGTACCCCCCCTCTTTTTAACCTCCCCTTCTCCCTATCCTCTTTTTCCCTTTTTTCTCCCTCCCGCCCCACCCTCCCATTACTATTATATTGTATAAGCACTGTTTGTTCCATTCTCTGCAATATTGTACCTATGTTGTGTAACTTCAATAAAAAAAATGACCACACAAAGAGTGAATTGCGCAAGAGGACACTGGTTCAAACGAAAGTGATATTAGAACCACATTCAGCTGTAGCAATATATAGCAAATGTAGCAATGTGTTTTATTTCTTGTATAGTCTTACACATTTTTTTTAATCATTTCTGCAGGGGCTAGATCTTCTTTTTCCCTACTCGGGTCTGTCTCTGGCACAATTAAAAACAGAAGTAAACCCGATTAAGTAATTCACAAAGACATGTTTGATAATGGCAAGTTAACTAAGCTGGTAAATCATGCCCAGGTCTGCCTTTGAGTGTAAATTTATACATTCTCACCACGCGGTAAAACACAGCCTAGAAACAAACAAAAAATATCTAAGAGACAAAGAGTGATGGAAGATAGCTGCGTGCATCCGCTAACAAGCTTTCAGGCTCATCTTGATACCGTGAGAAGGGGGATGGAAAATTAAGCTCTCAGATCTGAGGAAGTCTGACAAAAAATAACCGCCGCTCGGCTGTGCGGTGAAAGGAGACATTTCTAAGGAATTAGCTTGAGAGAAAAAAAATGATTTTCCGGAGACAGGTGGAAATTGGAAGCGAAGAGATTGGTAGCGGTTGCTATTGTCAATCTGTTCATGCCATACTTTTCAAGTACAAAGCACCCAGAGCCAACACTTAGTTGACAGAGAGGCCTGCTTCACAGAAACGGCACCGGAATAGCCATAAGTCGTCTACCACTTACGGATGTAACAAGCCACCGAATAAGACAGAGATGAAAGGTAAACCCTGCGGAAAATGACAGCAATATTTTCTTTGCGGGCTCGAGATAATGCATACGAAAAACATAACCGAATCCTCCCATACCCGAAATGATAGCCGCATCGGTGCTCTAAAAAGCAGGGTTTTGAGGCAGTTGAAAACTGAAGTGCCTTTAGTTGGCTAGCATTGGAATAGTGCTGCAATTTCACAACAGAAAAGGAAATGCCGCTCTCTGGGATGGATAATAAGGCTGAATTGTTGTTTTCATGTTCATTTTTTTCTTGTAGTGTAGGATGTAGTGTGGCAGGCACACGCTTGTGAACAGAGTGGTACTGCAATAAAGTTCAAAGAGACAATGTAAAAGTGTACGATGTAATATATATGTAAGAATACAATGAAGCTTTCACTTTTGTATTATCATAGAATGAACACAACAAACTTGATTACAGAAACTACATTTTCCTACCATGAAGAAAGCCCATAGTGAAGTACAATTACAAACAAGCATTGGCAAAGCAAATTGGTCTGGCGTTGGCTGCCAGCCTTTTTGCTTTGGCAATTCTTGTTTTGCTCTTTCATGGTTTGTGCAAAATGTTATTGTTGGGGAAGCAGCCGGGCTGTCATCAATCTGCAAAACATCATTGGCTAAAGGAAAAAATATTTTTTTATTCAAAAAAATCACACATTACCGTAGTATCCTATGATACATAAGGGGACTACTTTGTGTGTTGGTGTGCTCCAGCATGATGTAATTCAAAGAAAAGTCAGCAACTGGCTGAAGTGTGCTGACCCACTGCCATGTGGTGCATGCTGATGTGGTAGCCACAAAATGTGAATGACACAAGAACATTTATGAATTCTGTCTGAAAACCCCTCTAAGTAACTATGTAATATATATAATGTTAGTAAAATCAAAAGGTCTTGCTAACACCTAAAAAAGCCAATCGGTCTGGCATTGGCTGTCAGCATCTGACCTTTGCTAATGCTTTTTTGTAAAACTTTCTTAGAAATAGAGAGGCTTGCAAAGCCAGACAGACAGAGAGGCTTGCAAAGGCCAATGGAAAGGTTTGCAAAGACGATAGGGATATTTAGATAGTTAGATTAGAGTTGTATAGATAGATAGATAGATAGATAGATAGATAGATAGATAGATAGATAGATAGATTGGGATGTACAGATAAATAGGGTTGCAAAGATACATAGGGTTGCATAGATACATAGGTTTGAATGGATAGATAGGTAGATAGATAGATAGATAGACAGATAGATAGATAGATAGATAGATAGATAGATAGATAGATGGATCGATCAAGAAATTGGGCTAAATTAGCAGAACTTCAATTAGAAATATAATAGTGAAATGACTATAGAAGCACAACATACAAGAGCACTGGAACCACACAAGAAAGCCATACAAGTAGTACATACAGACTGGATTTGTTTACAAATATAACCACAGAAAAGAGCACTGAAAGCAAACTAGAAAGGAATACAAGCTCGACATACAGACTGAATTGGTTTACAAGTATAACTGTAGTCCTCAATTAAAGTATACATACAACATGGGAGTGCAGTTATAAATGCACTTTATTGCAGGCATATTAAAAACTTGACGACTTCATGAAGAACAGTCTCAAATGGACACAACGTTGCATGCTGTGAAGTAGCAGTTATCAGCTAAAGGAAGGACACTCCAAAAGGAATTCACAACACCATTAAGCAGAGACCGTAACTGATAAAGCTGGAATGTGCCCTGTGCTGAACATGGTAAAGCTGGTAGAAAGAAGCTTGCTATCATATCAGACTCAAAACACAAATGCAACACAAAAGTAATAAAGTACATACAAAACACTGACATTGAACAGAACTAGGCCTGGGCGGAAAACTACGCTACGCTTGCGTAGTTTGCGCAACTACGCGCTACGCGAATTGCACGTAGCACAGTGCAAAAACGCGTAGCGTAGCGGGCATTTTTTGCTTGCTCGCGGTCCTCAACATCAAGTTGGCGACCGCGAGCGAGCAAAATGACATCCCGGCGAGACTTTTTCCTCGTTCGCGATCAGCAACATCAAGTTGCCGATCGCGAGCGTGGAAAATAAACCTCCCGGCGAGATTCTCAACGCGGGGAGGTCAGGTTTCTCATTGCGAGTGGTTGCGTATGCTCGCGACCGCTCGTGATGAGAAACTACCAGTCCGCGTTGAGAAAACTGCTGCTCGAGTACAAATCTACTCGAGCGGCAGAAAACGACCGCTTGCACTGTGCAAGATGCCGTTTGCAATGATTGCACAGTGCGAACAAGCATCCGGCACTGTGTAATCATTGCGAACAGCATTTCCTACCGCACTACGCAGTTCGCATAGTGCTACGCGTAGCTCGCGTAGTGCGAAGTGCACTTCGCGTAGCTACGCGTAGCGCTACTACGCGAACTACGCCCAGGGTAAAACAGAACTACCTTGTGTGCATATGTGCTCCTTGCGAAAGAGCAAAATGCAGTCATTCAACCCCCTTCCTCATACTGTGTCCTGTAGTGGGGAACGCAGAATGTGAAAGACAGAGCAACAGACAAATGGATGAAGACAACTGGCTGAAAGCCCCTTTAAGTAAGTATATCATTCATATTTTCTTAAACGTCATATGCCCATCTCTTGTCCCCCACCTGCTGCCTTCATTAGGCCTCAGAGAAACGAGCTATCCCACTAGTCAGACAGAAATGCAAACACTGCATTCAGACTACCCAGCTATCCTTCAGGTGAAACATAACTTGGAGGTTTGGACCTCACAGAGCAAAGATATTTCTGTTTACACAGATGCACCACTCTAAAGCCTTATTCAGCAGAGATAACCCTCAGTTTATAATGCACAACTGAATTATTGCCAAGTAGATCAAAGAGTGAGTTCTGCAAATGCCACTTCGCTGCACACTTCTCTTTATGCTACATTGCCTGGTGGACAGTGAATCTGGAATTTTTAAAACTGAACATCTACTTGGGCTGTTTGGATCACATAGATTAGTTGTGCAGCAAATCCGGTTGCATATGCATTAACACTAAACTTGATGCACAATCTCACTCACCACACCTGTATTTCTTTTTTCCTTATATCGCTCCTTATTTCTCTTCTGAAATAATGTGAGTCGCTTTGAAGGCTCTGCGTCTAATGCACATCTGTTGCTGCTTGGGTAGCATCTTAATAAAGGCAAGAATAGCTTGTGGATACTGCCACATCCACTAAGTCAATATCTTCAAGTTGAAGTGAATGAATAATATGCGTGAGACTTTCACGGGCTATAGAATACTTGCACCGGCACACTCTTATGCTGCTAGATAGACCTTGGCATGTATGGCTGTGACTGTTGTACCTGGGGACGTATTACAGAAAGTGCCCCGGAGGGCAACAGGCGTTTGCGCCTGCTTTGCGCTAACCCGGGGCACTTTGGTATTACAGAAGGGGCTGCAGTCGCTTGTGAGTCCCTTTCTGTAATACCGATAGCGCGGGTGCACTTAAAGCGACAGCGCTATCTGTAGGGGGCGTTCTCTCATTTGCCTGGGGGCGTGCCCCATGCAAATGAGGGAATCCCTTTGCCTCTGCGCCCGCGCTGTACTGCAGACTCGGGCGCAGAGACAAAGAAGCCCTCAGGAGGCGCACTGATGGTGATCCACCCACTGTCAATGCGCCCCCTGATGTCAGCCCTCTGGTGGGGGGAAAAGGGGCCTCATGGACCCCCAGACATCCCCTGGCAGGTGGGTGCAGTCATTGACTGCACCCGCCTGCAAGGGGATTTCTAATCCCCTTCAAAAGTGCAGGTGAGTTGCCACCTGCACTGTGAAAACACAGATCGGCTGTAAAGCAGCCATTCTGTTTTGCACCTGAATGTGCTACCCTCAGGGCAGCACCAGTTTGCTGCTGCCCTGGGACAGTGCATTCATCACAATAGGGTGTATGTTCATTGTTTACGCCGTGCGCACCTTTTTAAAGGTTCGCCCGGTGCAAACAATGAAAATTCGCTTATTGTGTAATGTGGTCCCTGATCTGTGTTTTAAACTCACCTAGAACAATTTGTTTATCCAATCTCTTCACTAATTGACTTTGAAACACTTTGGAGTTTGGCTTGCTTGAAATAAACGTCATCACCTGCTCATATGTTATTGAGGTTAATTTGTTCTGTCACAAATCTGACTCTGTACAATATCTTTTGCACATATTCGTAGTAGGCGCTGTGCTATCCACACCAAACCATCACCCTTTACTTCATCTCATATTTTGGTTACCCAATTTTACTTTTGATAAACATTTTAAGTTCCAGGGGGCATATTAGCAAGGGTGTCATCGCCGCTTTAGCGGCACTTTTGCCGCTAAAGCGGCGATATTTCTATCGCCCTATTAGCAAGCTGTCGCTAACAGCTGTTAGCGACAGCTTCATGGCGAAAGCGACCGCTTTGGTGCCGGTTTGCATGTCAGCGATATTTATCGCTAATGACATGCAAAGTAGGCGTTCCCAACTAAAAGCGACTGCAAACAGTCGCAAACACAACTTCCCCTATTACCAATGCCCGCGAAGCGATAAAAAAGTCGCGCTAACCGCTATTATCGCTGGAATTTAACACCTGCTAAAAACCTGACTTAACCATTCTAGTCAATGGGAGGTGGATTGTAAGGTTAAGTCCTCACCTGCGTATTAGCAAGTTTTTCATTAGCGCAGTGAATTTATCGCTGGATTTCTCGAGCTATTGCTGGGTTTCGCCGCTATCGTTGGATTTTTTATCGCCTTGGAGATAAGCGTTGATAATAACGCATTATCTCCGCGATGAAATCCAGCGATAAAAAAAACTGCGCTAAACGCGCTTTGCGATAATTATCGCAAATCCTTGGTAATATTCCCCCAGGTTCCTAAGACTTGAAAATTCTAGATATTTTTCACAGTTGAAACAAATACAGTTTTGATTAGGTCTATGTGAACAGTTTTGAGTTTATTTTTCTAGTGAACATTGCATTTGCAGAGGTGTAGTTCTATATTCTCCCTAGCCTGTTGTGTTCCTCAATCTGATATATTCCCCAAAAAATGGATTGATCATTCAAGTGCATCCAAATTCTTGATAGCGGGACGGTGTTCCATACTTTGTACTTTTAGCTGCAATATGGTTCGGTAATGGTAATGTTTATTGCATTAACTATAAAACCAATTGCAAAACAAAACAAAATCATAAAAGATAGAGAACAAAAATCAGCAATAAAATTAATCAAGACAAGTAATCATACCTAAAACTTCAGAAAAGCAGCAAAAGTAAATTTCATAACAATAGTAAGTAAACATTGATACAAGAGATTTACAAAAACTATTAATCCTCACCAAAGCTTAAAAATTAATTGGACACTTCCCAGTTTTTTCCATACATTGCTGCCGTATGGTGTTTTTAAATATGCGTTAGAGCAGATTCAGTAGAAAATGTGTACGGGGGAATACTAAAGTAATTCATCTTTGCTTTTATAATTTGTGGGATTTATCGTTAAGCACACCAATATAACCAGCAAGATCGTTATTTGTTGGAAAAATAGGATTTTAGCCCCTTTCTAAAGCTTACATAGTTAGGTTGGGCCCGAAGAGGGATGGACATAGCATTCCTTATCGTGGCCGTCAAAACAGGCAGAGATCGGCCTCTCTGTTTTTTTTTTTTTACATCTTGATTTTTTGACCGTGTATTGGAACTTTGGTCACAAAACACTTGAAGGGGAATAACAAGAAAACATGGTGGTCACATGTGAACAGCACAGTGTTTTATGGCAGAGGCACATCATGTTGTATGAAGGATGTTGCTGGTATGTGACAGTCAATTCTGTAGGAGAAGACCATGAAGATGGCAGGTCAAAGAAAAATCTCGAGAGCTGTAGAGGAGATTAATCAAGAGTGAGGGATATTGGTTAAAGGAGTAACATGAAAAGAAGTGGTTCAGTAGCAAATATTTTGGTTAAAGAAGGCAAATTCGCCCTGGTTCATAAAGAGAGAAATGGTTAATTCTCGAAAGTAAGCACGCACACTAAGCTCCCCAATGCTGCTTACTACCTTACTTCCACGCCCACCTCTCTGCCTTGCTTTAAAGGATTTGTTGTTCAACATGAAGAACATAGATCCCGGCAGTTATCAGGAGCGAGAGACGACTTGGTATTTTCACCATTTAGCGGTTCAAGTTTCAGTGAAATTCATCAATAGTTCTAAGTGGTTATCTCCTTGTACAGTGCAGGAGGACACTTCATTTGGCAGTTGTCTTCAGCCCGATCCCTCATTTGTGAATGTAGATGGCTCACTTAGGCCACTAAGGTCCTCCACCAAAAGTTTGAAAGACGGAGCATCACAATTGATAGGCAGCTGACTTGAATCTTGTTACTTCTGTCAACTGACAAGGTGCCCAAGCAGCAAGATGTTAGGCTTTTCCCCCAATACTGCAGTCCCATTAAAAACCTGGCAATGTCAAGGGTAGGATGGTCTGTTGCCCAATAACTAGAATACTAGTCCCTCGGTCAACACAAGAAATGTCCTAAGCCTTCATGATGCTGGAGGGAGATTGGCCATGCAGTCAAAGCGTAAGCAAAGGAAGTGGTGACTATTGATTATGATTATGGCTTTACAGCCTGTATATGGTACCAAATATGCTCTGGTATCAGTCGTGAATGACCTTTAGGATGGCGGCTGACAAGGGCAATTTCATTGCCTTGTTTTATTAGATCTATCAGTCGCTTTCGATACAGTCGACCAGATTCTGTTATCTAGGCTGACGAAGGTGGGCATAATAGGATCGGCCTTGACATGGTGCAGCTCATTCTTGGAAGACCGACAGCAAGTGATACATCTTCCTCCATTCCATTCTGAGTTCAGGGCCAGGAAATGTGGGTTGTTTGCAGGATTGCTCCTTGAGCCTCACATTATTTAACATATATTTGAGATGACTTGCTCAAATGATCCGTAGCCAGAAAATTCTATTTATGAACTATGCAGATGATGCACAGGTCCTCATCTCACTGGACAACTCTCCCTCTGGATCTTTTGATGAATTGAAAAAGTGCATACATAGTAACACTAAATGGCTCACCTTGAACTCGCTTAAATTCAACAGAGATAAAACAGAGGTAATGTGTTCCTCCATGGGTAAGATGCCGGGAAACCTTCCAATGATTTAATGGCTTTGGCTTGAGGAAACCATGCCTGTAATAGTACGAGCAGTGAGAAAACGAGGTTTCCATTTCAATGCGGACCTGACTTTGACTTCACAAGTAAATAAATTGTCTTCCACCTGTTTTTCGGCATTGAGATCTTTGTACAAAATAACTTCCATTCTTGCCACAGCATCTAAGGCCTCTGATCGTGCAGGCTACAATCCTGAGCAGACCTGATTACGGAAATTCCGTGTTCTTGGGCTCTTCTGATTATATCATTACACATCTGTATCTTCTTCCCCAGTAAGCCATTGGTGTCTGCAGCATTGGACACATTACACTGGCTCCCTGTTTCTAAGACAGCGTCTTTCAGAGATCTTTGTTTAGCCCATAGAGACTTTTTTTGAACTGGCCCCATCCGCCTTCAAGATATATTTATCCAGTATGTTCCCGGCAGATCAGTACGTTCTGAAGATGCTGATTTATTAATCATGCTGAGGTAGGGCTTGCACAGTCCAGGCCTCACGGTTATGCAATAGCCTTCCGCAATCCCAGGGGCAGCTCCTCCACTAGGGCGGAGGAGCGTCACCCCATTGCTTTCTCGCAGTGCGAGAAGCAGCAACAGAAATTCCAGTTATTCCCATTTTAATGTTTGGTTGTGGCGTGCAGGCGTTTCCGGATGGGCGGGCGGAACTTCTGCTCTGCGAGCAGGGGAGGAGTAGTGTGCCCACTCCTGACCTGAGTGCGCAAAGACTGTTTGGTCGGCCCTCTGGGGCCGCCCAAACCAGTCATGCGCACTCTGCCCTTCTCCATGCAGGCCTCCCCATAGGTGCCTGGCTGGGCACCGTCCCGACCATTCACAATGCTGCTTGCAGTGTTGTGATTGGCTTAGGGGAGGGATCCTGGCTTCCTGTTCCTGCTGGAGGCAGGAGAGCAGAACATCAGGAGCCGAGAAGACGCGGGACCCTGCCGGTGGAAAGGTAAGCTTAAATTATTATTATTCTTTTAATTATTAAATTAACCTCCCGGGCGACCTCCACTCCCCGCGTGATCCCCCGCACCCGCCCCCCCACCCGCAAGCCATGCCAGCCCTGACTGAATCCCTTCATGGTATTTCAGATCTACTACAATGTCAGAAGGCTTAATAA
The DNA here is from genome assembly GCA_963921515.1 of Calotriton arnoldi. Taxonomy (NCBI): domain Eukaryota; kingdom Metazoa; phylum Chordata; class Amphibia; order Caudata; family Salamandridae; genus Calotriton; species Calotriton arnoldi. The sequence goes on along the minus strand of CAWUFW010011441.1, from coordinate 558,228 downwards.
ACCTGGCTCTACACTGTTTAGTCCTTTAGGAGCTACCTCACTACATTTGAAGTCCACTTAGCGCCAGGATGCCCTATGGGTAACAGTTGTGCTTTACAAAGTGATTAACTATAATAATAATAATAATAATAATAATACAAATAATAAAAATAATAATAAAAATAATAATAATACAAATAATAATAAAAATAATAATAAAGTCATATAAGTACAGACAGTACAACCTAATTAATGTAGATGTAATAAATGCCGCTGCCCATCTACGGTTGTTACTGTATGTGCAATGTTAACACTGAGTTTGAAGGCTTTATTAAAATAGTTTAACTTACATCAACTTTTTGCCATATTCTGCCCACATAAGAACAAAGTGAGGAAAAACGATTAATAATCAATTACATGACAAAACTCTAAATGAAAAACAATTAGTAACGTTTAATTTAAATTATAGCATTAGCTGTATAAATGAGGGAGATGAGTAGAAAGGAAAAGAATGGAAGAAGAGGGGTGATGAGGAGAGAAAGGGCAACGTGGTGAGTCATGTATCTAAAAAGAAGTCTAATTAAAGGATATAATATGGATTTAAAACAATATTTGCAAACCATATGTGTGTTGTAAGTGTAAACTAGACTAGAGAACTGGAATATCTGGAAATATAGTAATATCCAATAGAAACTACTCTATGCTGGTTTAGGAACCTGCAAAATTTAAATATACTGCAAAATAAATACATATATAATAGTAAAATGAGTGATCAAACAAAGATTGGCAAAGCCAATAGGTCTGACATTGGCCGAAAGCCTTTTGCCAATTCTTTTTTTGTTTGTCGTGTTTTTTACAAAACCTTGTTGTTCGGGAAGGTGCTACACCCTCATTAAATCTAAAAAAATCATTGGCTAAATGCAAAAGTGTTTTCTGGTCTCAAAAAAGTACACATTACCATGGTACACCTGGCACTGAAGGGAGCTACCTTGTTTGTGGGCGTGCTCCTTGTGAAAGAGCGGCATGCCAAATCTCATAGTAAAGTCAGTCAATGGCTGAAGTGGGCTAATATTTCCCATTGATGCATGCTGAAGTGGGTGAAAGAAAAATGTGAATGAGACAATCACATACTAATGGCTGAAGTCTGGCTGAAAGCCCCTGTAAGTAACTATGTAATACATACTTTTAGTACAATCAAGAGGTCTTGGTTGACACAGGCCTAAAAAAGCCATCACTCTAGCATCAGCTGTTAACCTTTGCCTTTGAGAAAGAAGGCAAGAAAAAACAGAAGCAAGTAAGGAAAGAAGAAAAAAAGGAAGGCAGAAAAGAAAAGAAGGTAGACAAAAAAGGAAGGGAGAAGGTTCAAAAAGGAAGAAAGGCAAAAAGAAAGGAAGGTAGCAAAAAAAGGAAGGGAGTGAGGCAAAAAGGAAGGGGGGCAAAAAGGGAAGGAAGGGAGACAAAAGGTGGGAAGAAGGCAAAAGTAAGGAAGAAAGAAAGAAAAATGAAAGAAAGCAAGAATGAAAGAAGTAAAGAATGCAAGAAAGAAAGAAACAGAAAGAAGGCAAAAAAATGAAAAAGGGAAAGAGGGAAAAAAGAAAAGGAAAAAGGAAAAAAGGCAAAAAAAGAAAATAAAGACAGACAGAAAGAAAGAAAGAAAGAAAGAAAGAAAAGAAGGAAGGAAGGAAGAAAAAAAGAAGCATGAAAAGAAAAAAGAAGAAATAAAGAAGGCAAAAAGAAAGAAATATGGAAAGAAAAAATGAATGAAAGTAGGAAAAATAAAGAAGGAAAGAATGAAAGAAAGAAGGCAAAACTGAAAGAAACAAGGGAAGAAGCAAGAAAAAGAAGCAAAAAGAAAGGAAAAAAGGCAAAAAAGAATAAAAGGAAGAAAGAAAGAAGGAGAAAGAAGGAAAAAACAAAAAAACAAAGACGGAAAAAGGCAAACAATGTAGATGCATAAAAGGAAAGACAAAAGGAAAGAAAAAGGAATGAATGCAGAAAGGAAAGAAATGAGAGCAAGACAGAAGGCAAGAAAGGAGAGGGGGAAATATACAAACTGACAGAAGGAAAGAAAAGAGGAAAATAGGCAAAAAAGAATAAAAGAATAAAAGAAGGAATGAAAGAATAAAAGAAGGCAAAAGAGAAAGAAAGAAATAAGAGAAAGGTAAACAAGGCAAGAATTGACTAAAGGAAAGGAAATGGAAAGAAAGCAAAAAGAAAAGAAAGGAAAGAATTAAAGAAGGCAAAACAGGAAGGAGAAAGAATGAAAGAAGGGAAGAAGAAAGGAAAGTAGTCATAAAGTAATGAAAGAAGAAAAGAAAGAATGAAAGAAGGCAAAAGTGAAAAATAGAAAAAGGAAACAAGAAAGAAAGAAGGAAAGACTAAAGCTGAAATCAATGGAAGGCAAAAAAGGAAGAAAAAGAAAGAGAGAAAGTATGAAAAAAGGCAACAAATAAAGATAGGACCAAAGGAAAGAAAGGTGGGAATGAAAGAAGAAATGAAGAATGCAAAAAAGAAAGAAGGAATGAAAGAAAATGCAAAAAAGAAGGAAATGGGAAAAAGAAGTCAAAAAGAAAATAGGAAATAAGAAAAGAAAATGGGAACAAAAATCAGAAAGAATGAAATAAGAAAGTAGGCAAGAAAGAAGAGAAAAGACTAAAAGAAGGCAAGAGAGTAAGAAAGAAGGAAAGATGAAAGAAGGAATGAAGGAAAGAAAAAAAGAAAGAAGGCAATTAAAAGGAAAGAAGGCAAAAAGAACAAAAAGATGGAGCGAAAGCATAAAAGAAGAAAAGGTAGAAAACAAAGAAAGGAAGAAGGAAGGAAAAAAGGGTAAATGGAAAGAAAAGAGGAGCAAGGCAAAAAAAGAAATGGAAAAAAGAAGGAAAGAAAGAAAAAAGGAAATAATGAAAGAAAAATAGAAAGAAGGAAATTAAAAGGAAAGAAGGCAAAAAGAAAGAAAACATGGAGAGAAAGTATGGAAGAAGGAAAGGCAGAAAAGAAAGAAAGGAAGGGAAAAGGATAGAAGTAAAGAAAAAAGAACAAGGCAAAAAAAGAAATGAAAGAAAGAAGGAAGGAAAAAAGAAAGAAAAAGGAAAGAAGGAAAGAAAAAGGGAAAGAAGTAAATTAAAAGGAAATAAGGCAAAAAAAAGAAAAGATGGAGAGAAAGTATGAAAGAAAGAAAGGTAGAAAAGAAAGAAAAGAAGAAGAAAGGAAAAAAGGATAGAAGGAAAGAAAAAAAGGAACAAGGCAAAAAAAAGAAATGGAAGAAAGATGGAAAGAAAGAAAGAAAAAGAAATGGCAACAAAGAAGGAATGAAAGAATGAAATAAGGAAAGACAGAAAGATGAAAAAGGGAGTAAAGAAGGTAAATAAATAAAGGAAATAAGGAAAGAAAGTTGGGAAGAAGGGAAGAAAAAATGAAAGAAAGGAAGAAGGAAGGAAAAAGGGTTCACAGTGTAAAATATTTGATATGAAACCCCAAATTACACCCCACCTATGTTTAAACAAAACTGTTACAAGTGTGCTCCAAATGACATATGATACAATTTTATTTTCTTCCTGGGCAAAAGTTATTAAAGGATCACTGGTGAAACTGAGTCCAGGAACACAATATGGCAAACTGTGAAATTGCAGCAGTTCACATCAAAAGGAATTTACAACCGCATTGAGAGACCGGTACTGATAAAGCTGGAATGTGCCCTGTGCATACTTTAAATGTGTCCTACTATCACATCAGGCAACACTGGCACTAAAGAGAATGAAACTACCTATTTTGAGGATGTGTTCAATGTGAAAGAGCACAATGCAGTCACACAAAGTGACGTTTACCAGAGGCTTAAGCAGCCTGACCCACTGCTCCATGATGTGTTGCCTAGTTGGCGGAAACAAAATGGGAATGGCACAATGGACCAATAGGTGAAGAAAGGTGGCTGAAAGCCCCTTTAATCAACTATATTATACATACATCTTTTGAAAAATCAAAAGGTCTTGGCTAACTCTAGACCTAAAAATGGAAATCATACAAATCAAAATAAGCTAACAAAATTTCAGCTGCAACACTGGAAACGGATAAGTTATACAACAATATACTGGGAAAAGAAGATGCTTACTCAGTGGACGTAAGTAAGCTACAAGGTCATATAGGACCTTATTAAGAGTTTGGCGGTGCAGGAGCGGGTCCGACCTGCTTCCGCACCGCCAAACCCATGTAGAAACTGCCCGCCAGATTAGGAGTTTTCTCCTGTCTGGGGGGCAGTTCTTTTGCGTTCCCAGGGCGGTGCCTACGAAATAGGCACCGCAATGGGAATGCCAAAGGCAGTACTTGCACCGCATGGACTGCTGCAGGCCATGCCTTGCAGGTACTGGTGTGCATGCATACAGGGGGCACACGTTGTGCCTCCTGTGTGCATCCACATGGCGTGTGGCACAGGGGTTGCGCCGCCATGAAAAGTGTGGCAGTGAGGAAACTTATAATATGCTTTGCGGTGCCACAGCGGCCCCACCAAGCATATTGTGGCCTAAATACTACCGCAGTAATTAAACAACAAAAGAGTGAGGCCTATAAATAAAGAGCCAGCAAGAGGAGTCACTCTTGTTAAAAAGAACCCTCACTCACCAACCTAGTTGGTGACATGCTTCATCATTGGGTTCCCACCAGAGAGGCCGAATGCCCCCGGTGTGCTACGACGCCTGATTACAACAGAGCTGGTTTTTGTGATTTTCGTGAGTGCGAAAAAAGTGATGGTGAAAAAGGGGTTAAAAGTACCTTCGTTTTATCCAAAAAGGTTTATTTATGGAAAACAAGCCACTTGTTAAAAACAATGTGGCGGATGTGGAAGACTGGTTAAATTGACCAGTTACATCCTAATGTGAGGTGGGTATGGTCAACATGTTTCTGCCTCTGATCGCCCTTAGCGAGGCATTCGTCAGGACCAGGTACCACGGCGGTATGCGCACGCTAAGGCACACCCTAACCTGTGGTAGTACAACGTACCGATTCAACTTACGGTTATAGCGATGCCTTCAGAATTGCTGAAAGCCAAACACCCTCGGGGTCTTCAGGACGGGAGTCTCCAGGTGCCAAACGGGAGCTTGGCTTTGACGGCTGTGTGACTACAAGCCACCGCCCCCCACCCAGACCCATGGTGTAAGGTTTTCCTACACTTCGTATATGTTTGGCTTTCAGCAATTCTGAAGGCATTGCTATAACCGTAAGTTGAATCGGCACGTTGTACTACCACAGGTTAGGGTGCGCCTTAGCGTGCGCATACCGCTGTGGTACCTGGTCCTGACGAATGCCTCGCTAAGGGCGATCAGAGGCAGAAACATGTTGACCATACCCACCTCACATTAGGAAGTAACTGGTCAATTTAACCAGTCTTCCACATTCGCCACATTGTTTTTAACAAGTGACGTGTTTTCCAGAAATAAACCTTTTTTGGATAAAACTAAGGTACTTTTCAACCCCTTTTTTCACCATCACTTTTTTCGCACTCACGAAAATCACAAAAAAAACCGCTCCGCTGTAATCAGGCGTCGTAGCACACCGGGGGGGGGCATTCGGCCTCTCTGGTGGGAACCCAATGATGAGGCATGTCACCAACTAGGTTGGTGAGTGAGGGTTCTTTTTAACAAGAGTGACTCCTCTTGCTGGCTCTTCATTTATAGGCCTCACTCTTTTGTTGTTTAATTACTATTGTCTGTTGGGGGACCAAGAGTGACTCCTTCCTTTTTCCCTCTCTCTCCCGTTGTTTAGCTATCTAAATACCGCCGCACCACTGCCAGGGTTTTGTTTAGAAACTTGTGGTTTTTACTTGCCCGTGACTGTTTCATTTAACCTGTTGAATTGTGGGATTTGCAGTCCAAAATCTGTTGTTTATTTTCTCACATTGCCCGTGACTACCTGTTTTTCCCTGCTAATTTCTCCCTTGCTCTGTGCTCAGATCTGTGTGTTAAGCAATCCACCCCCAGCTCCCACTTTATGTTAGCAAGTGAGTAAAACCAGATTAACCCCATCTTACCCCTTAGCAATGGTGATATTATGCATCAGAGAGTGAACAAAGGATGCTCTGAGACAGCAGTAATCTGCTGTTTCCTGTTTAAGCTGTGTTTTTTAGGGATTGTACACTCATTCTGGCTAGGAGAGAGAGTAAAGTTTTGTACAAACAGTATTGTTAGAGGGAACAGTTTGTTAGGCCCTTACCTGCAGAACTCCAAAGTGTGGATTGAGCCTATCTGTCTCCTAGAAGATTCTGAATTGAGGAGCAGCATCCAACTCCCTGGCCAGCAAACATTGCCTGTGGTCACAGAGACTTTATATAGGCTGCTATTGGATGCTACTTGTGTGCACTGATTGGTGGTTGCATCTGGTGTTTCTATTGCATTAGGGTTAGTGTTCTCATTGGTTGGGTATTTGAGAGTACTGATTAGTTCCTGGTTCAGTGATTCTATAGATGTAGCGCATAGGGCTAGTGATCTGATTGGTGGATAGGTTTAGGGTTTCGTATTGATTCCTGGGGCTGGGCTTTCTATTGGATGTAGGGTTTAGGGTTTCTTGCATGATTGACTGCTGGGACTAGGGTTGGGGTTAGGCTTTCTATTGGACGTAGGGCTTAGGGTTTCATGTATGATTGGCTGCTTGGACTAGGGCTGTGATTGGTTGTAAGGGCTTGGTCTCCTATTGGTCATAGGGTTTAGGGCTAGTGTTGTGACTGGTTAGGGTTAGGGCTAGAGTCCCCATTGGCTGAAGTGGTTGCCTGATTACTAGGTCTATATAAGTCCAGTGCTTAGGGCATTTCAGCCCGGACGTCAAAGCTAAGGGCGGAGAGGACAAGGGCAAGTGCATGTTTAAACCTGTTCGAGATTGGTCAGAACTAGGGCCAGAAATGCTGCCCAATTTTAAATACACCAGCACCCACCCTACACCACCCACATCCAAAACCAGAGTAACACACCCACAGCACATGTAATCTACTCATCAACAACAAACTAACCTAAGACAAAATTCCCAGTACAAAACCCCACAAACCATACCCATACACCGTTCAAACCTAGCTACCACACATTTGCACATCACTTACAAACAGTACACAACTCTATCCTATACCACTAACCAATCTACTCACGACTAACACAACCCAATTCCACACCATACTTAACTATATCTCATCCAGACACACACTCCCTGCTCTAATTATTCCTAACAGACCCCTTTTTGTCACTAACAAACCTATACTCAGCTTTCCATCATTTCTCCAACCAACACCCTCCTCTCCTTTCTACCACAATAACACAACCGCACAACACTTACACTCCACTGCACCACACATATTACCTCTTACAGCAAACAAGTCTAAGACAAACACTCTTAATTCTACTTCACCCGCTCTTACACACAACATACACTTTACTCACAAACACATCACCACCCCCTTTACCTTACAACTTCCACTCACAAACAATACTATACTAACAAATCCATCTCATAAAACAAATACATCAGCACCTCCTTTTACTACTCCTCAAAAACAAAACATATTACACACACCAGCACAACAAAATCTCTCCAGCGCAGCACCTCATAATACTTACCATGACAAACTACAAACATACACAAACTTTCAAACTACACAAATGAACAAACTCCAATGCCAAGCTTTCTCTCTTCCACCACACCTAACACATATACAGCAACACAACAACTCTCTTTTAACCGCTTCTTATCCATTGGGCAATTTAGAACATTACTACATGACCCAAATGCTGCACTACCACCCCTAACTTATACACCTTCCACCCTAAACAGACGCAAACAAAATAAGCAACGTGCCACACCTCACAACTTCGCATCTCCATGTCTACAGTACAATAAGGTTACACCAAAAAAACAACACAGCACACCAACGCACTCTCAAGCACCTTCTCCACCACCTACACACGCAGACACATCAAAGTGCCTTCTTAGCCTGCTGGACAAGGAACATGATACAGAAAAGCTACACGATTGCCATCCTCATATACCTAATACCAACACTAAGGACACACCTGCTGCAGGTCCACAAAATACTGCTCCCTCCTCTGCAAAAAAAAGTCACACTATCACCAAAGCACATTCTCTAAACTGTCTACTAATAAATGCTCGATCGCTCTCTAAAAACAAACATCACATCTACGACCTTCTCACTGATGCAAAACCAGAAATTGTATTCATAACTAAATCATGGTTGGGAGATGATATGGCTCCAGTCCTGCATGAAGCCATTCCTCTAGGCTATCAAACAATCACCCAAAATCGTATAGGCAAGAAAGGAGGTGGCCTAGCTGTTGTGTTCAGGCAAACATTACAAACCACTAAACATGACAACGTCTCCATAAAAAATTGTGAGACCCTTTTCACCAGATGCAATCCTACACCATCTTCCTCCTGTAACTTCCTGCTCCTTTACAGACCTAAACCTAGCAATACAACATTCCCAGACACACTTCTAGACATGGTTTCAAAGCTGATAACACTCCAACATATGCATTTTGGGTGACCTCAACATTCGGTTTGACAAACCCAATATGCCCTGTAGGAAGGTAGGATCATTCTGCATGTATACCCCCACTTTCTTCCTGGTGCTAAGCTGGTTTTTGACTAGTCTGACTGGGATCCTGCTAATCAGGACCCCAGTCTATCTGCTTTCTCCCTAAACTGTTATGCTATGTACTTAGGTACACTCCAGATTGGATACTGGGTTACCCTTGTCAGTCCCTAGTAAATGGTACCCATGTTCCCAGGGCATAGGTACACCAGAGACCTCTCATGGGCTGAAGCATGTATTATGCCACCCCTGAGAGGTCATGCAAAATGGAACTACAGGCCTGCCATTGCAGCCTGTGTATGTTGGTGCATGCACCACTTACTTTACATACAGGTTCACTATATCTAAGGGACACTGCACTTAAAACCTATAAGTAACCCCTATTGCAGGCCTTAACAATCCTGAAGGCAGGGTGCGTGGTTCTAAGTGAGAGGGTGTCCTAGTACGAGCTGGACACCCCTGCAGCCTACAGAGACCATTCTCCCGGGTTGTCAGTGATACAGCCATATACGACATAGTGGCATTATGCGACCGCGTACTGACTAACTCTAAAGTGGCTGAATCAAACCCTATCGTGTTTGGTATCAAACATGTTGGAATCATACCCTCACACCTCACACCGGTAACTGGTGTGGGAGGTATGATTCCACCCCTCAGAAGCGTGCTTTGTTGGGTCCCTGGTGTTCCTGGTACCAGCCTTCTAGTCACAGACAGCACAAAATGGTTGCTGCCGACCAGAGACACATTTCTGCCCTTTTGCTGCTGAGCCAAGCTCGAGCAGGGGAAGGCAGAACAATAGGCATCTTGTCACAGGGAGGTGTGGTCACCTCCCAGACAGGATTTTAGGGCTGGGTGGTTGCACTTGCCAGCGACCGAAAGTCTGCATTGGGGCACATTTGGTGTCCCTGTGCTTAGTCCAGTTCAAACCAGTCCTGGGAGCCGTTGGCTTCTGCTCTGGCACGAAGCTGGACAAAGGACATCGGAGTAACCTCCCCACTGTCAAGACCCTCCCCTGGGAGGGACCCCTGAATCTGTCCAAACCCTCTCCCGTGGGTATAAAAGGGCTTACCTGGCTGTAGGACCCTAGATTTGATGTGGACAAGATTCTGAAACAGAAACCACTGACCTTCGACCGCCTGGACACTCTGGAGTTCGCTGGACATTGTTTGGGCCCGACTTCATCTCCCTCTCAGTCCAAAGCATTGTCTGTGCCCATGCACCATACATGCTCCGTGCAGAACCTGTGGAGCATCAAGGACAACTGAAGAAATCTCCCTTAGGGCGAAGGAGTCACTCCCCTGCATCTTCAGGCACCGCATCTTGACTGACCGGTCTGCTGCTCCTGAGCTCATACAAACTCCAAAGGCTCCAGCAACACAGGATGTGGGTCCCTATGTCTCTCAAGGTCTGAGCTACCGTCTTACCAAGCTTGAGGTCAGAATCCCTTGTGGGGGCTGCAATACCCGTACCCCCGTGCACCATGTTCATTTTCAAGTGCATATGCTTGTTGGCGTTTCCCGAGCAAGTGCATTGGGCTCCGAGTAGCCTCAACCTCTGGCACCATTTTCTGCGAAGAACTCTGGCCTCCTCACACCGAGTGCTCCGTGGGCTGCTGTTTGGTGAAATCGCTTGAGGTCCTCTCGCGACTCCTGTGCCTCTGGTCTGTGAGACCATTTGAGGGTCAAGTTTGCTTTTCTTGGGCTCATCTGGTTGCTCTTGGCCTGCCCTGACTCCCCTTGCTTTGGTGAGTCTTCTGGACCTTGCTGGTCTGAACCGTTACCTTCTTTGACCTTCTGCGTGGGTTGCCGTTGCCAAGGCTTGTTGGTGCTCCCGCCAGACACCGAACCCTCAGCACTCGACATACTTTGTGGGACAGCTTGTATCTGGCTCCTGGTTGTCCTCGACATCTCCTGGTCCCCTTGGCTGCAGAGTCAAGAACCCCCTCAACGCACCTGAAGCATCCGACATCGGTGGACATTCGTCTACCGAGCCCCTGGTTACTCCTGAGTGACCCAGACTCTGTCCCCTCTGCTTTCAGGAACTTTTCAACCAGAATCCACCTTTGGATTCCAACTGACACTTTTCTTCCTTCCAGCAGTGGCTCTTCTTCGAAGTCCTCCACTGAGATCGAAGGCGGTTTCCGACGCCACTTCAGACCTATGCACCTGGCTCCCCTGGGATAGGTAACTCTGGTACTACTGTATCCACGGGTGGGGTGGCTCTCCAACCTCCTAACTTCCACAGGGTTTCTTCGAAGTCCACTGGGAAGGGTCCTTAAACTTTAAAACTTCAACCGCGACTTCCCCATAGAATTGTACGGAGCACGCGGTCGTGTTCCCACACTGCACCCATCCTCCGTGGGGTCCCTACTTACTCACCTTGGGTGGTTCCTTGGGGTCCCAGCGATTCTACATCCTCTAGAGACCATCTTGAGTCGAGTCATGGTTCTTATACCACTATTTTAGTATATGGTTTGGTCCCCCCCTGGGGCCCACTGTGTATTTGTGCTATTTACTATTGTTTCTGTGCTACTGTATTGTGTGCTTTGAGAGTATCTTTGGGTAGAAGATACTGTGTCGTACTATAGAGTGTTATATTAATAAATACATATTTTTTATAACTCCTGTGTGGTTGTCCTTTCATTTAACCAATACTATAAGGTTGCATTCTGGTAAAACAAGCTGCTTAACATTCCTTCAAGACTAAGCCTGAAGGCTGCTCTCCACAGCTACCACTTGGATAGCTTTCTAAGGTTATCTTTGACCTTTTAAATCACCATATGGGTTGTTTGGACTGGTGCAAGGTGCTCACTTTAATTAGTGGACAGCATATACCAGGCCAACTTCTCACATGCCCCATCCCAAAACAATCACTGTTGGCCTAAACGCACTGAACCTGCATCAGATCATCCACGAACCCACGCCCATGGCTTGACACATCCTAGATGTCATTTTTGCTAATACAGAACTAGTTACCTTTCAAACGATGACTATAGTCACATGGTCAGCCCACCATTTGCTTGCCTTCCAACATAAAACAACACTAAGCGACGCACCTAAAACCACCTTACTTCCATCCACCTATTGGCTGTTAAACAAACTCAATTTGGAACACTTAGAAACACAACTAACATCCTGTACAGATCTAGAAACAATACATTCTGTTAAAAAACAATATGAGTGGCTACAGGAAGCTTTTGATACCCCGATACCACTAAAAACCACACAACAGAACAAAAGGAAACAAGCACCTTGGAGAAATACAGAAATAAAGGAGATAAAACAACAAACTAGAAAGCTGCAGCATGCCTGGCTCAAAACAAACGCCAATGAAAACAAACTTCGCCTACAGAAAATGAACAGATTATACAAGTCAGCTATCAAAAAAGCTAAGAATAGATGCTATACAGACATAATTCAAAATGCTAAAAGTGCAAGTAAAAAATTCTATAAAATTCTCAATTAATTTTGTAAACCAAATTGCCTAAAAGTAGCTCATCCCGTTACTTAAGATTTCGAAGGCAAACTGGCAAATCATTACACGGACAAAATAGACAAGTTGGACTCATACTTAAAACAGAGACAAAGCATCAGCACTAATCCTTTTACAAAACAACAATCCAAGAATACTCTAACCCAGCCTCTCTGTTCCTTCCAATACATTTCACACAATGAATTTATGGACCTGGTCAAAGCAAGCAGGCCTGCCGGCAACCCTTCTGACCCGTGTCCACCGCAAACCTTCAAGACACTCTTCTAACAACCTCTACTGCCACTCCAGTAAGGAGAATCATCAACAACTCCTTAACTACCAGAATATTTTCAGAAGAACTCAAAAAATCATACATACGCCCATTACTGAAGAACACAAACTTGGACCTGCTGAACCCTGACAACTATAGACCTATTACAAATGGACTTTCTTGGGCAAACTGATAGAAAGAACAGCATTCACACAGATGTCACAATTCATTGAAGAGAATGCCATACTTTAAGACTTCCAAACAGGATTCCATCCAGGAAGAGGCACAGAATCTGCCCTCCTTGCCATCTGGGATGACCTGAAGAACACAGTTGACTGCAACGGGGTTGCTGCGCTACTTCATTTGAACTTCTCTGCTGCCTTTGACACGGTGACCATGACACTCTGAAACAAAGACTCTATGAAGCCTGCATAGAGGAGACTGCTCTAGACTGGATCACATCCTACCTTCGCAACAGAACTAATGTCATCCATACCCCACCTTTCTCATCCAAACTGTACTTCACAAAAGCAGGGGTCCCTCAAGGCTCTATTATCTCGTCCATGCTTTTCAACATCTACATATAGTCATTATCGGCACTGATCAATCAATTTCACCTCACGTGCTATAACTATGCAGATGACACGCAAATACTCCTTCAACTGGAATGCCCCAAAGACATTGGACACTCGCCAATTTTCAGTTGTCTCAGAGCCATGGATCAATGGATGACATGGAGCCATCTCAAATTGAATGCTTCCAAAACGGAAATATTCATGTGTGGAAACATTATGAGCTGCTTGCCGCGTGGCCTGATGATCTGAGAACACCGCCTAAAGTATCGAAGGAACTAAGAAACCTCGGAATGACCATGGACTCCAACCTATTGATGAATGCTCAAATGGACAGAGTAGCAAGATCAAGCTTTGTTACTATAAAAACTCTGCGACAAATCTTCCTCCATTTGGGATTTCCACACAAGGTCCAGGCTACCATTTTACTTGTTCTGCCCAAACTCAATTGCGCCAATAGCCTCCACCACGGATCACCTTTAACGACCATTAAAAGACTACAACGGATTCAGAACTCAGCTGCCAGACTACTCTTACATATAAAAGCGCAAGACCACATCTCCCCTGCCTTGAAAGCCCTGCTTTGGTTACCGGTTGCCAGAGGATCCACATCCAAGCTGCTTTGTATCACCCACAAAGCGATACATGGAACAGGACCGCTCTTCATCAGGAATAAAATCACCAAACACATTCAACTAAGGAACCTCTGCTCTAGAGTGGCACATCACCTCAAAATCCCAATGATACAAGAAAAAAACCATGGGTAGCACATCATTCTCTGTTCAAGCAGCCAAACCATGGAACTCTTTACCCCCCAACATAAGATCCACGGATAACCAGCTTATCTTCAGAAAACACCATACGCAAACAGAAATATGCAGCATACCTCTGTGCATATAAGCATATATTTGTGCTATAGATATTTACCTATATATGTGTATTGTTTTGTATAAACGTGTATACGCATTGTTTTAAAAAAAAAAATGTAGATATTCATTAGTTCTGCTTAACAAATGTACATATTACTGATAGTTACATTATTCTATGTTTTAAAACATGTATATAAGTGACTGCATAAATTAATAAATCTTTATCATAACTATTTATCTACAATTGCTTCACTATTGATTTACAAAAAATATATATATATAAATAAATTAAAATTAATTTAAAGTACAACAACACTTGAAAGACGGAGTTTATTTAATGTATCTGTAATCTACATATACTACCTTCCTTAATGCATCTATATACCTATCATGTACTTATGGATATACATATATTTATTACTTTCATCTAATTCAGCATATCCAATGCACTACCCTATTTTTCACCCTATACCGCCTTCAATATATCCTCTACCTCAACTCTCTGACTCATCTCAAACCTCTTTCTACTACTCTTTCCAATGCACCACCCTATTTCTCACCCTATACCTCTATCAATATATCCTCTACCTCCACTCTCTCATTCATCCCAAACCCCATACCACTACTATGATCCCAAAATAACCCTTTGTATACACTTCACTATTTTACCCCTCCTTGCATCATCTTATACCTCTTTTACTATTCCGATTCCCCAAAACAAGCCTTTCTAAACCCTTCCCTCTGACTCTTCCCCCTCCACCTCCCTTTTACTCATCCCAAGCCTCCTACTACTGCTATGAGATCCAAAACAAAAAACAAACAAAAAAATATATATCTCTAAATCCTTCCCTCTTCTATCCCTCCACTATCCTTTTCAATACAAATAACAGAATAACATGTTCACCATTCAAATTAATTTCATATTTCACTGTACTAATTCACCACTAATCCTTTATGGGTTCCAGAGTAGCGTGCTACTCACCGCAAAAGCAATTAAACACCTCATCAGGGGTAGCAAGCGCTACATAAATGCAAAACCTTTCCCTCTTCTATCTCTTCGCTATCCTTCTCAATCCTAATAACTGACTAACATATCCATCACTCAAATTACTTCCATATTTCATAACACTAATTCACCATTAATACGTTATGGGTCTCAGAGTAGTGTGCTATTCGTCGAAAAAGCACTTTAACACCCCTTCAGGGCTTGCAATCACCATATAAATGCAAACCTTTTTCCCTCTTCTATCTCTCCACTATCCTTCTCAATCGAAATAACTGACTAACATATCCACCACTCAAATTACTTTCATATTTCAAAATACTAATTCACCACTAATCATTTATGGGTTCCAGAGTATTGTACTACTCGCCAAAAAAGCACTTCAACACCCCATCAGAGGTAGCAAGCACTATATAAATGCAAACCTTTTTTCCCTCTTCTATCCCTCCACTATCGTTCTCAATCCAAATAACTGACTAACATATCCACCACGAATGTGCCCTCCACTACACGGGTGGTTTGAGATGCCCAGCCCCCTCTTCTATCCACGCCCATTCATTGATGAGCCTGTGGCTTTGCAGTGGCGGGCGGTACTGTAGTAGGGCTTGCAGACACGTCCCTCACCACCATGCACACAACGTGTAACCATTCAACAAGAGCACTGCATTGGCCTTTGGTAATCTACCCAATACAGCCATGACACACCCCATCCCCCAAGACTCAAAGTTGATGGAAAGTGTTTGTCAAACAGCCAAACCTGCACATCACATTGCACACAAGGCCTGCTTCGATGATATAGTGCTATGTAAATCAAGGGGGGGAAGTGCATGTCACAGTCATCTCATAATTTGTTCTGTAGGACAGTTGCTGTCAAATGCTCAGAAGTTAATGCTCTCTTTGTTAAAACTTGTTTTAATCATCTGTACGGGAGTGTCTACCCAGGGCAAAACAATTAAATTGATAATAAAGACAGTCCTGGAAATAATTTGTTGAATGGACGCAACACACAAATAGTAGAAACAAAGTTAAAACATGCATGCAGTAATTTGGGTGTATGGTCTAATAGTGTTAACTTACTGCAAAGTTTGAAGAATATTGTATATGCCACTGTGTGCAATTGTAACAAAATCTGAAAATGTAATAAACAGATGTTTAAAAAAAACAAAACATATCCACCACTTAAATTACTTTCATATTTCACTATACTAATTCACCACTAATCCTTTATGGGTTCCGAAGTAGCGTGCTACTCGCCGAAAAATGCGCTTCAGCACCCCATCAATGGTAGCAAGCGCTATATAAATGTAAACCTTTTTCCCTCTTCTATCCCTCCACTATCCTTCTTAATCCAAATAACTGAATAACATAACCACCACTCAAATCACTTTCATATTTCACTATACTAATTCACCACTAATCCTTTATGGGTTCCGGAGTAGCGTGCTACTTGCCGAAAAAGCGCTTCAACGCCTTGTGGGGGTAGTAAGTGCTATATAAATGCAATTACAATTATAATTACAATATGTGAGCAGACATGCCCTAATTAGGAAAGACCTTTTGACATACTGACCTGGACTCTGATGGCAGAGCTAAAGGAAGCTATGCCATCGACTACCTAGTACTTACCCACATCTAAATAAGCAAAGAAATACACAGACTTTGGTGGGATGGGAACCTTATCAATTTACAATGAGGATCTTTTTTGCAAAGAATAAATGACCCCATATTGTTTATAGATAAGAGACAAGAGCTAGGAAGGAAGTGATTATATCTTAGTATAGGACTAGAGCAGTAGCGGTCGGTGGTGTGAGTGCCGCCGGGTGCTGACGTGGGGCGGGGAGGGGCAGGGTGGAGGGTAGTAAACTACGGATTACGGGCGATTACAGGTAAGTACACATATAAATAAATAAAACGAATTTCGTTTCTCGCGCTGCATCGCCAAATGTGATGCAGCGCGAGAAACGAAATTTGTTTTATTTATTTATATGTGTACTTACCTGTAATCGCCCGTAATCCGTAGTTTACTACCCCCCACCCTGCCCCTCCCCCGCCCCACGTCAGCGCCCGGCGGCACTCCCACCACCGACCGATACTGGACTAGAGCCTGACAGTCTATTGAAAGGTGGCTATCTTGTAAACTGGAGACCTTGGTGATTCTGGATCAATGACACAATAGTCAGAGGAAACAGAGCTTGGTACTGATGTGTGATGATGGGGCAATGGGAATTTAACTCAGAAGGGCAATCGTGTGAACTCCACAAGTACAACAACACACATTAAGATCACACAGCCATCTTGCATCTATCATGGTTTGACTAATTAGTAGACCTTCCTACTACAAATCAGTTCATATGGCTTAGTGAAAATTCTTCTGGTGTCATGGCCAAACAAGCTGGTAATGGGCCTATGTTCACAACATGCCAGGGGCAGAGGCTAGTGGGAACTACTTAAGAATATGACGGACCCATAGAAGTGAACAAAGGCAAGAAAGTAAAGCCTAGCTCATGGAAGGAGTGTGCTTGCCAGGCAGAGTCACCACTCATCTCAGCTGCATCTTTAAAATTGCTGGTTTCAAGGCAGCCATCCTTTGGTATCTGATGAGAGATACAGTGGAACACTTGGAATTCTATTACTTCACCTCTGGACTCATTGGGCTGAGTGAGGGACTCAAAGCAGACAAAGTAAACAGCAGCTGGGCAGGCCTGAAAAATTGTCAGTAGGTTATCACACTTCATCTTAGCCTTGTGGAAATGGGCAACACACAGCTCCATATTCAGGTTATACCACAGCAAGCTCTCCGAAGGTTTGGCTCAACAAAGGTGTTGGTAGACTAAAGGTGTGTTCCAGCTTATTTTCACAGTGCTTGGCAGCATGGCTGAGGTCCACTGTGAATCATTATTACACCCAAATAGCTTGTAGTCTCAAACAAACAGTTTGAGGCAGTTTCACTCCTCACAGGAACTTCTAGGAAGGAAAGGTCTTGCACTGCTTTTGGATTCTACTAGTGCCTATGAGACACCAAGCATATACTACTTCCAAGGTTCTCCTCCTCTGGCTGGAATCCTTGTTTATTCTCCTAAGACAGAGACAAAGAAGCTGGTACAAGAAGTAATATGGATGTGATTACCTTTGCTGTTCCTCTGTTGGCAGCAACCATCCTTCATTTTCCATTCATAATTTCATACTAAAATAAAATAGTTTTCTGATCATCTAATGGTAACAAAATGACTTCCTGGTGTCTGATGTGACTGGCAGCATAGAAGTAGCAGAGTCTGACCTTAAAAGACATCTCTCCCTCTCTCGCTCTCTAACACACACACACACACACACACACACGCATGCACGCACACACGCACACACACACACACACACACTCAAGTTACTAGGATTTAGCTTGTGTGGGTAAGGTAGTTTTGAGGTCACTGATTGAAAATATTGTGGCACCCCAGGTGGATAGCTAAGAGACTCCCTTTGATCACTTGGCTTTCAAAGGTGCATAAGGATAAGCAGTGAACGTTTGCTCCAGAAGGTAGATGGTCTTATCGATACAGAATCAGTATGACACACTATTAACACCATTGGCCAATCAGAATAAGAATCAGAATAATCTTTGTTCGATCTAAATAAATAGACCATAAAAGTACAATAAAAGACAATACATTAAAATACAGTTTGATTCCAAAAATGTCATTACAATGCATTATAAAACAATTTATGGAAGTGTGCTATCATGTTTAGCCATTCCCCACTCCATGGCATCCAGATAACAATGTTACATGTTTGAATTCAAAACGAGAGGAAGGAAAGGAGAGAAAAAAAACTCAACTTGGAGTCCGTTATGTGCTCCTGCCTAGCTTGTTGCTAATTACAAATATCACAAAAGTGCTGAGAGGAACGCCACAAATCTGGCTCACCACGGATGTTAACTCCACAAGGTTTAAGTTGCAAGCTTGACCAGGGTTATGACCCGTATTAACAGCACCATATGCAGACCACAACATCAGAGCCCGAAACCATAATCCCGCACAACAGGACGGGGTAACAAATACCAAAAGGCTCAACCCTGTGGTGCGAGAGGGGCTATCAATGTATGACCGGTTCAAGATCAAATCGCAAATGGTTTATAACTCCCTTTCTAGACATTATAATTTAACCCCATTTAACAATGATCTCTATAGTTGGTTTGTCTCAGCTGATTGATGTTCAGAAACACTCAGATCCTCTAGCTAAAAAATACTTTTTGACTAACAAGAAGTTGGCAGGTGTAACGTTTTCCAAGCCGTACCTTGATCCACAAACCTGTGTTATATGAATATTCTCTTGATTAAAACAAGGCACCCAAGTTTAAAACATAGAGGATTAAGAATGGCTAGGGTACCCCTCATCCAAAAGCATAATTCTCAACCTCTAAAATCTCTGGTAACGTTCAACAATGTCCAGAAAGAGTACATTTACATGGGGAGCTAGAAGGCACCCTCCCAAGGAGGATGCAGATAAAAATGCATGAACCTCTGACTATAAACATGCTGCAACCACAATTGGGAATTGGAATACCCAGGGTGGCCGGGGTGATAGCTTCTATCACTCCAGTGAGGCTACAATTTGGGTGTCTTCCTGATATCCGATGTCTGATGTCTCAAATCAATAAACAAAGCAAACTTTAGTAGGCTCACGTAATTTGCATGCTCAATGGGGCAAAAATCACAAGGTCAGAGAGGAGCAGCTTAACGAAAGTTAGATATAGGATTTTTGCTACAAAACCTAGGCTACAATTGAAAGTTGCAGGGTAATGGCAAGGTGCTGGGACTGCCCCCGTAATTGCGGGTAGTTGCAATTACGAGTGAGACTCCTTTGAATGGGGAATAACTTCATGGGCACTAAAATACCATGTAAAATTCTGCACTTTTCAAAGTGGTTAACACTCCTTAGCAGGTGGCAAGTGGGATCATAGGCTTTCACTTGGAGCAGGAGAGGAAGGATTTATAGGGCAGGACCCGAGTAGAGGAGGACTATAGCATGCTCCCTACTTTCCATAGAAAGAGATCTGGCAGAGATGGGGGCAGAGGCTTGGCTATTGCAGCCGAAGCCTCATGTGATTTTATTAGTTAAAATTTCCAGCCTGTAAAATAGGGCCTGGTGTTCCTGCGCATTGAGGAAAAGGCTGCAGGAACACCGGGCCAATCACGATCGGCTGGAGCACAGTTCCACACAGGAACTGCACGAGGGTTTTAAGTAGGATAAAAAACAAGCATTTGCAATGCAAATTGGTCTCGCATTTGTGAGAGTTAGAGGTATTGGCGTTGTAAATGACAATGTTTTTTACCTACCAAAGGAATGAAAGAAGAAAGAATATGGAAACAGAAAGGATGCTAGAGAAAGGAGGAAAATGAAATGGAGATGGAACGAATATGTGGAAAGGGGACAACTGGAGTGAAAATAAAATAAAGGGGAAAATGGAAATGGCACAATAAAGACAGAATGATGAAAAAGAGAGTTAAAGAAAGCAAAAATGCCCAAAGATTAACAAAGTAAATAAAGCAGGCAATAGAGACGAACAAATAGAAACAGGAGAAGAAAAGAACAAACGAAAGCAGAGCAAAACAGAAAAGTGCAAGGTGGATGAAATGGAGCAGAAAGGCATGGTTTGCCAATCCATGTTTCTAGTTTCCAGAAATCCCTTTTACAGATCAACTAAACATTTCATGTGTTAAGATTGTGCAAGCTGTAGGGAAAGCAGCCAATGCATAAAATCAGCATAATAGAAAATTGTTTAAAACTTAAAGTCTTAAAATGTATCCAGTTCCCCCTCCATTTGGTCATTTATTGCAATAACTGAGTCAGGTGTGGAGCTAACAACTGGTACCACAAACCAGGTATAGGAACACATGGAGAGAAATATTGCCTTTCAGCGGGAAATGGTATAGTCCAAAGCTCTGTTTTTAATATAAAATCAATGCCTTCGGTGGTCATATCACTGGAAATACATGTTAATCATGGGTCACAGAGATGGGATTTGTCTGTTGCACTTGGCAGCAGGTGTACCGGACACCATTTAGGGAGAGGAAGGTAGCCTGAGGTGACAAAAGCATGCATTAAAGTACATTTGAAAAAACACAAATACTGGCGAATCCCTGTCATGTCAAAGAATATATTAACGGTTTAACGGCCCTGTAGCATATAGAACAGGTTTCAAAAGCGGTAGAAATAAAAGCAGCTGCCTCGTCAGACTGGCACTTAGTGATAAGTTACGATGCTCCGAATCCATCATCTTTTCGCAAGGCTATATATACACCCAATGCCTTTCTTTACCTTGCTGCGTATTTCGTGTTTTAGGGGGTGCAATAGTCCGTATGATTGTGCCCTTTGCTCCTTTCTTTTTCTCTCCAATATATGAATATAAATTGAACAGTATTTAGATGTCTTGAGCTTGGTTCTCTCCCAAACAGATTTTTTTTATTTTTTTTTGGAAGCGTTATTTTTGCGTTCAGTTTTGTACTGCGCCCTGTTCCCACCCACAGTTGGAGTGTGCTAAATGAATGTACATAAACAGAATATGCTTCCAGAGGGCGAAAGAAAAGCACTCGTGACTTCAGAGGCCATGATGAGCTTTGAATCTATGCTGCCACCATCCAGGGAATGGCTATTTAAGCACAGAGGGCCTGCTTGACTGATTCATCTGAGGAAGAAATTCAAGCAGTCTTTTAGTTCAACAGATTGTCCTTTTGTGGTGAACTGGGTTTCCCTAATATCCAAATCCTCTATTCTGATCCCAGTTGAATTACTGATTTTGCATCCAACTGCAGAGCAAAATAAAACTTTTCCTAGGACACAGCTTCTGGCCTGTTTTACACAATGCATTCTGGGAGCAGCAGTCCTGGGCCCGTTCTACTGACCCAAACAAACCAACGCTTAGGGGCTGAACACTGAGTCGTTGGTGACAAGGTGCCATCTGATAACGTTTCGTCAGGGGGTAGTACGCGCTATTTAAATACCATTACGATTACCGCTGGCTGCCCTGATGCGGACCCCGCCACCATGTTAGCCCTTTCCTGCACCGAAACGCTACCTGCCCACACCCCCTCCCAGCCCGGGTGTTACCTGCCGGCTTGGTTAGCGTGGTGGTGTCCAGGTAGTGGAAATTGTAGAACTCGAGCAGCGCCGGCAGATTATTGAACTCCTGGTCGCCAATCTTGAAGCGCTTCAAAGGCAGCAGCGAGTTGATGATGTAGTGGGAGACGTGCGAGTTCTCGGACACGGACAGCACATAGTCTCCGGGGCATGTGGACGAGCCCCGGACCAGGAAGACGCCGTGCCGCTGCCCCGTACGATGTAAGGCATCGCGCGCATGTTAATGCGCACTACTTTAAAAACAAGCATTTGTCTCCTGTAGCACTACTATGCATCCACAACTGTGGCAAAACATCCCAACCCTTTGAATGCACAACCAGCAGCAGTTTAATTCTCTCCTCTCTGCCTGTGGCAAACTCCTCTACCCTCGACCAAAGTGCAAAAAACTCCCTCCTTACTGTGGCTCATCTCATCCACCAGCACAGAGTGATAACTCTCTCCATCCACCTTCAGTGAAACTAGTACTCCCACAGCTATCACTGTTATGAGTGCTTCCCTAGTGCAGACGCCATCGACTTTGGTAAGCATTGCAGTTTTCACACTCAAATCCATCTCCCCTCCCCATGCATCTGAAAGAGGCGCTAAAGTGATAACCCCCCCACACACACACACCTCTGCGGTGTAACCTAATGCACATACCTCAGCTATGGAATCTGCCACCCACCCCTGTCTGTGACACCCTGACAGTAGATACCCTGCACAACAGCCAGATGTCCCTCGCTGTTTGTGAAGAGATGAACTCGTAAATTCACCATTATTAGGATGCAGGAGTGGATTAGTTAATATTTCTAGTGGTTTCTGCAAAAGTTAGCTCGCTCCCTCGGGAATGGCGGAGGTTCAGATTTCACAAGTTAATCAAGGTACATTTATTTTTGGACATGTGCAGGCTTTCTGTGAAACAGATTACAAAGTTCAAACTCTGCACCGCAGAGAAAGGTACAAAACCTCTATGTTCGGTGGGAGGGGGCCTGAGTATTGACTCTTCCCGGTGGAAATAGAAAAACGAATGTTCATGGCGTGATTATAAAGCAACGTTCATTGATTACGTGTTCATGCTCCCCGCATTTCAAGTACAGCCCAGAAGCTGCACATACACATTTGTGTAAATTGTGCGAGTACATGGTGAGACACTGAAAACTCAGACCAGCTGCTGTGTCATCCTATCGGTCTGACCCCCTCGAAAGCCTCACCTCTCTCTGGTCTCTTCACCTAATATCCCTGCTGAAAGTTGTTGGCTGAGGACACTGAACTTCAGCCTTTAAAAGCGCCCCTCTCGCTTCCTCACTATAGTGAGCTGGAGGGGCAGGGGGAGGGGCACACTTCGTGCCACATGATTGTCAACAAATGGGCCAATTGATGGCGGGTGCGAGCGTTTTCTGTTTTCACATGTGCAGGCCACTGTTGGACGCTGCTAAGGAGCATTGCGCTCACCGATGCGTTTCACCCACAATGGCCCCCGAACAAGCCACTAGATGGCAACGAATGCTGATCATTACAAATGCCGGTGTGGTGAAAGTTTATGCAACTGTGCCAAAGGGTCCGGGTATGTCACCGTCCACAGCGGCCCCTCCAAAACCAGAAAGGAGCGAATCATCTGAGTCAGAGCCCTACCGCGTGTGCATCCTGTCATTGGTAGGGCCGGAGGCCACCCTCTCCTGCCATTTTGCACACAGTAAGGGGTAGGGGCTCCTTGGTGTTCTGTAAACACAAAGACCCGCATCTACTGTCGGAAAGACCCCCTAGGAGCTTGTGTCGGGTTCTTTTCCACGCCACAGCAGTCTGGATGCAGCTCACCTTGTGTTGTGTGTGCTCTCGAGGGAAAACAGACCAGCTCTTCTCTGTATGAAGTTTTGCTTCATCTCTCGCAGCTGGGGTACTGTAACACCCTCGCCAACCACACGGAACTTATCAGCTATGTTTACTACAGTTCAAAATCATGATTTCAGCATCCACACTCATAACAAGCATTTGCGAGAACTATTGCATATTGCATCACGGATAATGGAGGGCACGGACAATGGGAGAAACATCGACCTAAAAGGGCCAATATAATAATGCTATCGTCTGTTGTTTTAATTCATGCTACAGGCTAATAAGATTTGTGAAATGGTAAAGAATAAGCACGTTCAAAGATCTGAATTGGTTTATTAACACTGTGAGCTCGAGGCAGACAACAAGTCCGAACGGGCACTTCCGAAAGTCTTTCTCCATATCCCAGATAGCTGATTATTAAGGAGAATAAAACTGCCAATGAAAGATCCCTTCATCCTACTGGAACAGGATCTGCAACGGGCTGCCAGGCGAGACGAGCTGCACAAACAGAAATAAGCTGAGCAAATAACCTGGAAAGCGCGATGCCCGGCTCAAACTGCGTGTTTACAGAGCATGGATGTGTGACGTGTCCACCGAGGAAGGGCTGCAGTCCCGTGTTAAAGAATAACGGCGGATTACAGCACAGATGAGGGGCCTAGAGCCAGGCTGTGGGGTCCAGAAATATATCATGTCCCCGCCTCTCGAGATCGGCCCATGGCTCGTCGACCCTTAGCGCGTTCACGCCTGGAAAGTTACATAAAGCGGACTATGGAGTCCAGCCTGGGCAGCTGCTACCTCTGCCGGGGTGCGATGAGGCTGACGTCCAGCCGAGGGGAGCATGAGAGTCACGGCTGTTATGGAGGAAGTGGGGAGGCTGGTGAAGTTCGCTGGCAGGGTCGAGCTGCGGGTCTCCCAGCGCCCGGTGACGTCACCTGTAAAACGCTCTTTGTTGTGACTCCGGGCAACAGCATCCCAGACACAACTCCAGGGGGTGTTACTGTATCCGCCTGCGTGAGCAGAAGAGACGGGGGAGGACGCTGTCCAGGGGGAAAGATCGCAGCGGGAAAACTGATATGCGGGGCAGAGAGTGACAAGGAGCTGTGCTGTGGGGTACAGATCCACTGGTAGGACCCAATCTCTCCCTGGATGCCGTGTCTCGGTGTACGTGGCATTAGATCAACAGCTCTAACCTCCCCCTTCGCTCATCACAAAACTACTGTCAGCATCAGAACCTCACACATGAATGTACAGCGCTGTCATCGGTACCTTCAGAGAGGGCTGTGAGTGTTGGAGATGCTGCCGAGGTCACGACGGGAAGAAAGTAGTCTGTGCAGTATAGGGGCCAGTAGGCATGGAAGGACACAAATGACGACATGGCCGTCATGGGGAGGGACTAACAAGCTGAAAACCAATCTGAATGCAGCATTTAGGATGTAAGCCAATACAAAAGATAGGCGGAGAGTGGGCGGAGCTTAAACAAAGCTTCCCTGCTATTGCCTAGGCGAAACCTAAAAAGGATTCTCTAAAAGAGGCATGGCTTATGTTATTAAAAGCATGGTTTAACACGTAAACTACATTTCTATGATTCCCGTAGAGTGCCACCCCACCAGTATTTTGCCTCCTCATTGTACTTTCTGTTATTACATCCAGATATATAATGCAACAACTGATATACACTTAAAACCAGCCCGGACTATTGGCTTAGTCAATGGTTGTTATCTGTTTAAGGTAAATAAGTAACAACAACGATTTTGCTTTAAATAATATTGAAAATGTTTCAATTCTAAAATTATGAGACTGTGAATTAAACATTACTGAGGCCAGTGCAAGGGTAGTGGTCATTAGAGTGCCTCAATCACTCCTGTTATGTTCACTTTGTTAGAAATGCACACCATTTTCTCTCAACATCTAATCCAACTGCATATCTTTCACGTCATCTCTTTCCTCTTCAGCTCCCTCTTATCATTCTCTTCTGAATGCAGTTCCGCACATCTCCTGCACTTCACCACCCCCAAACACGACAACCCACTCACCTATAAGCACCGTTTTTTCTTTTACCTTCGCCTTGTTCATGGTTTGACAACTGAATTACAACTGGAATATGTGACCATTGCTTTGTGCGCTCTGCTGAAAGGCCAAGAATTGCAACACCCTGTACTCTGAACATCTATTTGACCCACTGACAAGGACTGTGAGAAACTTGTGCTACCCTCAGCCTCAACTATAGAACACTCAATCGTGGCCCATTATAACACCTAGAGGCAACTTCGTTGAAAATATCCACAATACAAGTGCAGTATGCTAAACGCAAAAAAAAAGAAAATAGACACACAACATCCTTAAAATAGCTAAAGCTATTAGGGAATGCAATATTAAGAAAAACGTGAAAAATAAACAGAAACCAAAACGCTAGCATTGATTATAAAACGTTTTTTACATTCATTGTTGAAAAAGCGATCAGTGTTTTTTGTCATTATGGTTAAATGCATGAATACTAGCCCGATAGGGTCCCATTTCAATACCCGTTCTTAATTACTCCCAGGTCAGAGACCGAGAGGGACCTGGCCCACTTAAAGCCCTGAGCTCTGCACAACTCATAATCAGGGTTCGTGTCCTCATCCGTGTGGTACCCAGACCCGAAGGAGGATTCGTCGTAGTAGTTCCTATATATAACCTATACAGAATCTGTGCGTTCGGATAACATGAACTGTGGGCTTGGTGGCAGACTGACTCTGAACACCCCCACCGAAAATGTTAGCCTGTTTGCATTAGCTAGCTCACAGTGCCACTAGTGTCTCCTCTTAACGGGGAGATAATAGTTTCTGGCAACCTCAGAACATGACAATCCCTCAGGATCGTGGAAACAATGTACTACTTTTCGCTCAGTCACTCGTGCTCACTTATTCGGTCTCAGAGAGTTACACAGAAGAAGCAGTCGGGTGTGTTACAATAAGTATTTATTGCAGTTGTTCTTCTAGTGTAAAATAGATGTGCTGCAATTGTTGTTAGACAGTAGAAGATATATATAATCAGCAGTATAGTGAATACAAATGGATAGTACAGTTCTACCATTTTGTAATAATCATAAATGCATACATGGATATAAAATGCATGATAAAAGAGAGCGCGTACTCCTACGATGCCTATCTAGATGTACCTAAGTGTACCCAGCATGTGAGTAGGTGTAGAGCCAAGAATCCCTCTAGGATTTAGTCTAACACAATTACCTGAAGAGAGAGAGAGTGTGGGACCCCGTCCTGGTCTCGAGTTGGACACCCCGCAAGGGATGTGTTAGACCACTGTCAGCTGGAGCGTCTGCATGCAGGAGCCTCAGCGTCTCTGGTCAGTGTGTTGGCCTGGAAGTCTTGGTTCCCTCTAACTAACACTAGCAAAATGTGTGGTATTTATGCAGAAAGTATCTAGGGTTCCTTTGTCCCTTGTTTCTTGTGTTAGCCATTGTTGGGTGTAAGGATGACGTATGGGATGAACCTTGTACGTAGATCTTATGCAGGTGGTGTCTCTACATTGAAGATCTATAAATAAAGTTCATCTTTATCTTCGGCTCAGAAGTTATCCTTGTTCTAAAATTCGTAGCAACAGCAGTCACTACTTGATGAATCCATTTCAAGATAAAAGATACTAAAAGTTGACATATTGTGTCCCCTTTCCTGACGAAGGCACTTCTGTGCCGAAACGCGCGTCGAAAATAATAGACCATCAATCTTGTGCCACATTTCTTCACGATCATTTGAAATCAATTGTCATCAATGTATAATTGAAAAGAAGAAAATTGCATTTTTATATTGATTGTTAGTTAGTTGTTGTATGAATGAAGAAGAATGAATGAGTATAAATGGGGTGTTATTTTAGCATGAAATGTATTTTCATTATCAAGTATTAATAAATATTATTTTTTGTAAAGAAATATAGATACTGGTGGTTCTCTTTTTGCTTTTCATATAAATTGTTTCATTTTTTGTTGATATTAATGTTGCCTTAAGTTTATACACTGGTGGTGTAGCCCCAGCCTGGTTTCCAAGAACCCTTATGAATATTCATTCATACTGTGTGAGTCTATTGATGAAGTTATGGGACACTATTGTTCAGGGAGAAACCCTCCTTCTGTGCCCAGGACTAGAACTAGGTAAAGGTTCAATCCTAAAAGGCCCCTTACTGTGTAGTATAGGGGAGGAAATGCAGGTGAAGGTGTAAAATATTACCCAGGCCTATATTAGGGTACCTATATGAAACATAACAGTGAGGCAGAGGGGAACAGTGCTCGTGCTATTAAGAGACAGAGGGAACAGACAAGGTGAATTTCACAACTTTCCTACCAAAACAGAGCTTAGAGATGTGTTACACAATCACAGCCATTGTAATACAAACAAACCTTAATATATCACCTCGTTTTGTGAAGTAGCAAATTGTTTGCAATTTCATAGGGGTTGGTTCTGGTATCTAATTCTGCAGCACAGGGAACTGCCACCACAGTACACACTAATAGCAGAGCGTGCATTTTTATCGCCACTATTTTTCAAGGAATAACTCTGCCTCAAGGATCAATCTAAGAACAAGTGCAGAGTCGGTGTCATTTCGAAGCACAGCTTGATGAACAACTCGACTGAATGAACAGAAAGAAAACATTATTAAACATGTTCTTCTAATGCATGAGTTGAACATGGAAAACGGCTCAATTAGACAACTCTGCTGTGCTGCACATATTAAAAGGTTCTGAAATTATACCACATCGCCTTTTGCAAAATTAAATCCTTTTGCTATAAAATAAGACCTTTACATCTTGCAGACCTCTAGTTAATTGTATTGCACTTCATGCAAACTCTAGTTGAGCTGGAGTTCGTGAATTAGGCCGTTTTAAAGGTCACTTTCTTTCTTTCTTGCTTGCATACTAATTAGCAAGTGATTTAATGTCTCCTTGGCTGTGGCTCCTTACACATGAGGTTAAAATAGCACTTTGGAAAAAGGCTTATTCAATATAAAGACTGAGGAAGATGCCATATAAAAAAAGAAATCCGAATGAAACATAAATGCACACGCTATGATGTATGGATTAGGTTTTATTCATTGGTGGAATTTATTCAGTTATGAAGCCTATTGGAAGTCTGAGGGCCTCATTATGAGTCAGGCAGAGCGGTATCTGTAGGACTCCTCTCTGCCTGACCACGAATGGCCTGATGTTCCCGCATGAGTTTTCCCTGGATCCGGAACACATGATTCTATTTTACTGGCAGGAAGTTCCTTCAAGTAAATTTGCTAAAGACTTAGGGCCAGCGGCAGCTCTCCGCTATGGCGGAGGAGTCCCCCTCCCCCGCTTGAGTGCCAGGCAGCAGACAGAAGACAGAAAAATAGAATGATAATAAAACCATTTTATTATCATTTTATTTTTCTTTCTGCTGCAGGCAGCTAAGTCTGGGCGGGGCCATGAGGAGTTCAGGGGGAGTGGTGCACACTGTAAATTGCGCCCACGGGTTTGTCCGGCTGTTTAATGCTGTCCAAACCGCCATGCGCACTTTGATCTCTCTCCACCAGAGCTGTGTTATACAGCTGGGTGGAGTAGAGGCAAAAGCTCCTAGGCCCTGAGCGAGTGTTAAACAAGCCCGCTCAGGCCAATCACGGTGCCTCTCTCATGACAGCTGCGTCTTGATTGGCGTATAGGAGCCTGCGCAGTGTGAAGGCACCCCGAGGAGAAGAATCCCGGGATGGCGGCCAGCAGCGCAGCAGCAGGTAAGTGTTTTTTAATGTGTTTATTATATTCCCCTTACCCCCACAACTTCCCCCTTTACCCCCCGCCTCACCACTTGTTAAGAAAGCGAGCGGCTACTGCTTAGGGCCTAATATGAGTTCGGCAGTCCATCGGACCGCCGAACACTTGGTGGACATGTGGTGGCGGCCAGATCACCGCACCAGTGGTACGACCGCGATATTACAAGTATGGCTGCTGGACTGCTTTGGGACCGTCGCATTCACCAGGGAACCGCATTCCCTGACGGTGGCTTAGCGTTGTGGAGGAACAATATGCTTGCTGTTGCCACTGCGACACCGCCAAGCATATTCTGAGTTTCTTCACTGCCAGCCTTTTCATGGTGGTGAGCCTGCCATGAGAAGGCTGTTGGTGAGGACAAAAGGGGGCCCTACAGGGCCCCCTGTTGCCCCTGCACACTGGGCTGCCTGCAGGGGGGCACATGGGGTGCCCCCCTGTGTGCATGCACACCCAGTTCCTGTACAGCATGGACTAAAAAGTCCATGCCATTCAGGAACATGCTTTGGCATTCCCATTGCGGTGCCTTTTTTAAAGGCACCACTGTAGGAACACCAAAGGACTGCCCGCCAGACCAAGAGAAAACTTCTAATCTGGTGGGCGCCCAGCGGTTGACTTTGGTTGTGTGGAAGCAAGGCACTGGCAATGCTTTTCTTTGACAAGGAGGAGTATGAAATGTCCCCTACTGCCAAAAATGTTCTTCACCTTCCATCCATTTCCCTCCCAGCCCCCTCCATCCACTGCCTCCCTGAAGAGAAGCCACTGCTCACATCTTCCACCTACTTCCAGCAGGTGATGCGTAAGAACATTAAACGTCTTGGAATAGGGAATAATGTGCAGAATTTTAATATACTAATTGCGTGTCTGCGCAGTTATTCCCCATTCTGAGCAATCTAACTTGTAATAGGTGGAATACTCTATGGAGATACCAGCTGGTAACAATTCTAGCCACCGGGAATCTCAGCGTGGAATTCCACCTAACTTGCAATCAGGGTCCCTGGTGGAATTAATAAAGCTCTGAGTACTTCTTGGAGGCACTATTTTCCACATTGTTCTTAATCTACATTACCACCATTTATTATGTGCAAGTGTCATATAGTGTTCTAAAATAGTACACACTGAAGTATGGGCCCAATGCACTAAAATATTTTACTGTCTCAAACCCAGTGATTCCCAAAATCACAGGGTTTGCTATGTACAAGTCCTCTTTGGTGATTCAGCAATGACAACTCATTCTAATTTGTAAATAGGATGAGGCGTGAAAGGAATACCCCCTCCTATTTGCAATTTGCACTGAAATGTAACACTGGTTTGCAAACAAATTTACACCGCAAACCATTGAAAAGTTACCTACTACGCAATGGAGGTGGGCACTGATTTGTGGAAGAAAGTGCCTCTTTTTGCATGGTCACCCCCATTTTTTGCTAAATGCTGCTCAGTTTTTTGAATCTGTGTGCTAGGACACTGCTTACCAGGTCCCCGTGCATGTGCTCTAATCTATAGAACATGTTGAAATTGGTTAACACCTAATTGGCATATTTAGCTCTCATATAAGGTCATAATATATGGTGCCCATAATACACCCATGGTAGGGAAAGCTAAATGCCTCCTATGGACTACAGCACTACTGTGCATCCACTAGTCACATGACTCCAGGTCTACCTTTGAAACTTTGCTGCTGCAGTTTAAAACCTACAGCTGAACCTGTCAAAATAGCCTTTTTGACAAGAGAAAACCTTCATTTTAAATATTAATAAGTCACCCTTATGTAGGCCGTGTAGCCCACAAGGCAGGGTGCATGGTATTTAAAAGTAGGACATCTCTTTATAAAAGCTAGCACCAAACACTATTTTCACTTTTAGAAGGCTCTGACTGGCCCACAGAGAACAATGGGAAACCAGATAAAATAGTTATTCTGCTATTTGTGCATTGGGACCAACCAGAAACAATTTTTAAAAATATTTTCTACAATCCAAACTCAATGGTGAAGTCAGATTTTATAAAAATATTAAGAAGAATAACTTTTAGAAAGTAACCTTTTCTCTGCCTGAAGATCCTGGAGGCTAATTTGCCTTAGCTCTCTAGCAGTAGTCCCTGAGTTCTTAGCCCTGATGAGGTGTGAAAACTGCTCCCAGAGCAGAGACAATGACCTGGGAGGGCAAGGTTTTTTCCTCCCCTGAAAGGAAGACCAGCTGGGATGGGCACAGGAACCTAATGTACTTTAAAGGGGCCTTGTAAGAAATTAGGATAGTGGCTCAGGTGTGTGGAAGGGTTACTTAGGCAATAGCCAAAACCTTGTCATGGTGAATCACAAAAGTCTCTATTTTAACCTGTGCTTAACCCTCCGGTGGCTCGGCTCAAAAGTATTCAGGTGTAACTGAGAGACAATGTGGAAAGTTAATGCAGTACACAAACTGGAATAAAGTGAAAGCACAACTAAAGAAACATCCCAAAGCATGTTAAAACAACAAAGTAAATTGTAAAAAAAAAATCCCATGAGGATGAGGCAGAGCATCGCGGACGGTCATCACTGTGGTGCGAAGAGCAAGTCAGGCGCCGCAGATGGTTGTCACTGTAGCATTGGTGGATGTCATGGGCTGTTGTCACTGTAGCGTAAAGTGTAGGTCTCACATTGCTAGTCATCGCTGGTGGTCACTGTTGATACAAAGAGCAGGTCTCGTCCGAGCTTCGTATTGGTGATTGTCTCGGGCAGCAGAGTCTTGACACAGACAGGATTGTTCACGGTCGCAAGTAGCCAAACCTTCAGAATTTTCACTTTTTTTCAGTAAGGGCACAGGGTACACTCTGATGCCAGCCAAGGCTCCTGGACATGGGGGTGCACCTCTTGGGGATCAGGGACTCACTCCAGCAGAGCCTAACAGGGCTCAGGCTGGTCTTGGTAGGTCCAATTTCAGCATGTTAGCTGGGTAGCTGCAGAGACGCCTCTGAAACTTGTTATGTCTCTGTAACTCACACAGGAGATCAGCCAACTGATCCTTGGAGTCACTATGTTTAGCCTGGGATGAAGGCAAGTGGATCCAGTCTTCCTTCTAAGACTGCAAGGCTTTCCTTCAAGCAGCAAGGCAGTGCTTCTTTTGTTACTTCCACAGGTTCATCAGTGCTCTAAAGAGTGGCTCTGGAGATTCAGTATTAATACCTGGTGCCAGTCTTTGCATGAGGGACTCCTTGTCCTACCCTGATATCTGGTTCTGGAAAGTTCTGGGGGTTGACAAAAGGCAGGGCAGGCCTGGTGTCAGATTCCTTTGTGTGTGCAGGAGGCAAAGCCCTTTGGAGTGCTGGGGGGGCTGGGTGCAGTCCCTTCCACTCATCCTGCCAGGACGGCCCATCCTGTCCACACCTAAGCCTCCTTTGTGTTATTGTCTGGAAGCAATGCACCACACTCAATCATGTAACCCAGGACCCTGACAGAAGGCACAAATGATTGAGGCAAGCAAATGCTAGATTTCTGAAAAAGTGGCATGTTCAACATTGTGACTTAAAATCTGACTCCACTATTAAAGAGGATTTTAAATTGCAATTCATTTGAGTGTAAACAGCATATCTCGATCTGCTCCCTGTCCAAAATTAGAACTTGTTAGATGCAATAAGGTAACCTAGCATTAGACAATGGGAGATATAGGCCTTACAACTATGAAAAACAACTTTAGGAGTTTTTTTACTGCCAGGACATGTACAACTTGAACATACATGTTCTACTTTTTAAATATAATGCATCCTGCCTAATGAGCCTTTAGGGCCTACCCTTGGGGTTACTTAAAAGTATTAAAAAGGACAGTTTAGGCCTCACAAAAGATTTCTTTTCCCAGGTCTAAATGGCAGTTTAAAACTACACTACAGGCTGCAGTGGCAGGCCTGAGACATGTTTTGAAAAGGCTACTTTAGTGGGTGGCATAATGAGTGCTGCTGCCAACTAGTAGTATTAAATGTACATGTCCTGGGTACAAGTAGTACCACTTTCTATCGACTTACAAGTACATTAAATGTCAGTCAGTTAATACTTTATTCGGTACCAAGACCATAAAAGTTAAAACAGAGAAATTATACACCTATAATTTTAAAATGTACACATAGGTTCATTAGATGACCATCACATAAAAATGATTACAAAATTAAAAGAAATTGAACATCTAAAAACAATTATATAAATATAAAGTAAAAACAACAGCAATAAAAAAACAGCATTTAAAAGGGTATAGGAGATCCAGATCAACTGTTTCATAACTTAACAGGATCAATATCATACAGTCTTATTGGTGAACAATGCATACAAGAGGTGGAGGTGAGGGAAGACAAAAACTTAAAAAAATAAAAACAAAAGCCAGGTGTTTCAAAGGCATGATTAAGCCAATAGCTAACCAGGTAGGAGAAAGTGGTTTGCATCAGAAACCTAAACTAAAAACATAATATTTACTTACTAATATTATCTCAACACAGGTTACTTCAGCACTTTGGCCCTGATACTCCAAATCCAGTGGAGATACTTAGCGACCTCACACACAATGGACTCTTTCAATCAATCAATCAGGGTTGGTAAAGCGCAACTACTCACCCGTGAGGGTCTCAAGGAGCTGGGGGATAGGGGGGCGTGGCTCTGTTGAGTGCTGGGAACATCTGCAGAGCCAGGTCTTGAGGCCCTTCCTGAACTGGGGCAATGTTGGAGCTTGCCGGAGGTGGAGGGGGAGGTCGTTCCAGGCTTTGGCTGCGAAGTAGGAGAAGGACTTTCCTCCCATTCTGGTCTTGTAGATACGTGGGAGGATGGGCAGAGAGAGCTCAGCTGATCGGAGGTGGCTTTTGGGTGCGTGGAAGAAGAGGCGGTTGTTCAGGTAAGCGGGTCCGGTGGTGTGAAGGGACTTGTTTGCGCAGGTGGGGAGTTGAAGATTCTTCTTCTTTTGACTGGGAGCCAGTAGAGGTCGCAGAGGTGTTGGGTGATGTGACTGCGACTGGGGATGTCGAGGATTAGTCTGGCAGCAGCGTTCTGGACATTCTGGAGTTTGTAAAGGAGTTTCTGGTTGATTCCAGCATAGAGAGAGTTGCCTTAGTCCAGTCTGATGCTGATGAGCACGTGAGTGACAGTTTTTCTGGATTCGGGTGGGATCCATCTGAATGTATTTTGAAGGTGTTGAAGCAGGTCAAGGATAAGGCGTTGATCTGGCAGTTCATCGTGAGCGTTGAGTCTAGTATGATGCCCAGGTTTCGTGCGTGGTCCTTGGGGGTGGGGGATTTCGGAGGGCGGGGGGCCAACAGGAGTCGTCCCAAGTTGAGGGGGTGAGGACTTCTGTTTTCTCATAGTAGAGTTTCAGGCAGCTGTTCTTCATCCAGGTGGCAACGGCTTTCATCCCTTTTGAAAGCTGGGTTTGGTGATGTTGGGTTCATTGGTGAGAGAGGGGATCAACTGGGTGTCGTCAGCGTAGGAGACAATGTTAAGCCCGTGGTTCCTGGCGATGGTTGCGAGGGGGGCCATGTAGACGTTGAAAAGGGTTGGGCTGAGGGAGGAGCCCTGGGGCACTCCACAGTTGGTCTCTGTCGGTTCCGATAGGTAGGGAGGGAGTCTGACCCGCTGAGTTCTGCCGGTGAGGAAGGAGCATATGCAGTCGAGTGCTTGCCTCAGACGCCGGGAGTCTGGTGGCTAGGGTGCGGTGGGAGACGATGTCGAAGACAGCCAAGAGGTCCAGGAAGATGAGGGATGCCGTTTCGCCCTGGTCGAGGAGGGAGCAGATGTCACCTATGGCGGCGAGTAGGGTGGTCTCGGTGCTGTGGTTGCTGCAGAATCCGGATTGGGAGATGTCCAGGACATTGTTAGCTTCGATGAAGTTAGCTGGCTGGCTGTTGACAGCCTTTTCAATGACCTTGGCTGCGAATGGGAGCAAGGAGATGGGCCTGATGTTCTTGCGGTCCGTTGGGTCTGGGGAGGTTTCTTTAGTCTTGGCACGCAGAATCCTAAGTGCCACCCAGCAAGCCCTGACCCCCAGCTGTCTACAAATTGGAAGGAGCAACCACGTCCTAGGCTAGGCATAGCCAGAACAGAAAAAGAAAAAATGTTGTAGATCTTCATCAGACTACAAGCATACTGGACAGGTTATGTCCTCCCTTGATTTCCAATTGACACAGAAAGCCTGTAATGGCAAAGTGCCATGGTGAATTTTAATGTACAATTTTCTGACCTCCTGGGCTAGGAGGTAATCTAGGAGGGGCTCAAAAGAACTATATGTTTTAAGATAAAAGGAAGCTGTGGTGAGAGAACCTTGGTTTGTGTTGCATACCTACAAGGCCCATATGTTTGCCCTGAATGCTTCCTCGAGGGAGCCCGTAGAAAGGGTTATTGAACACCCATGATCTGTCCAGCGATCTTCAAGGCTTATTTGGTGCATAGTGTCCCTGATATAATGCAGCCAATTTATTTTGCAATTCGTGTTGAGTCCTGGTATTTCCTGAAAGGTGTTAAAATACTCAACTAAGGCTGGTGTATGTTTTAGCCTCCATCAATACAGAACAGGCCTGAAATGGACTTTGTAGACAATCGATCTAACTCCCAGATTCCAACATAGAGGCAATAATGTAGTGCTTTTGGGGAGGCTTATCAAAGGTCTCAAAAAATTGTTTTCTACCACACCCAGAGGAGCCAGGCCTTCAGAGCCTCACACTTCTGCCCTGCATAAGGCACTACCCTCAGACTTTGCACTATAGACCCTGACGGCAGGTGAGATCTGCCTTACTCTGGAGGTCCAAAACAATCTCAGTATCCCAGATGCTTGATGTAAAAGATTTGTGCCACTTTTCCTAATTTGAGAAGACCACAGCATGCTAATTGTAAGCCTGATGCCAAGGTAATCAAAATCAGTTACTATATTTAAGCTGGTTTCCTCTAGAGTCATATGTCCTCTGAAATATTTATGTGGATTAATAGCCATACATTTTGTTTTAGTCTGATTAATTATTAACTCTCTCTCCTGGCAAAAAGCTGCAAAGCGGTTCACTAGAGTCTGCAAACCAACCATGGTCTTAGAGAGCAATACGGTGTCATCTCCGGAGAGGAGAAGAGGAATCTTACGGCCCACAATCCTAGGGGGATCACTCTCACAGTCTTCCATGTAGGCCACCACATTGTTAAGATAAAGAGAGAATAAAGTTGGGGCAAGCACACATCCCTGATGCATGCCTCTGTCAATGCATTGTGTAAGTTCGCCCAGTGGGAATCAGTGAACTTGTGGATAGGTATCTTGGTGTAGATGCATCAGGATACTCAATAAGTCAGGGGGAACCAAATTTCATTTTTAGACATCCTACATTTTAGCCCTCAGAACCAAATCAAAGGCCAATTTCAGAACTACAAAAACTAGATATAAGTGCGATTTTTCAAGACCCACCATCTTCCAATAAATGAACATAAATCTAAAAACCTGATCAATAGTGGATGTGCTTCGAAAACCAGCCTGGAGATCCGAAAGGGCCTCATGATCTTCTATCCAGTCATCCAATGTGTTTAAACCTGCCTGAAAAACACCTTCTGGATAACATCAATTGAGCTGATCGGTCTATAGCTTAAGGGTGAATCCCTAGAACCCTTCTTGTGGACAGGGATAATCTTGGCTGCCTTCAAGTTCTTCAGAACCTCTTCCCACCCTAATACCCTACATCCTGATCCCTACAGCGGTGCCTCCGAAGGCAGAGCCCCCATTGTAGGGTTTAGGCTTAGACCGCCGTCCCCATGGACTCCTTCCTTCAACCTGTCAGAGGCGGTGGTCATTTCCCCTCCCAAAACGCTCCGACCACCGGAATTGTAATCCGGCGGTCTGACCGATTCACTAGATGTTGGGCGGACCACCATAGATGGCTTGTCGTGGTGGTCCAACATCGGAATGAGACCCTACTCTTGCTGGTTTTTTTATAAACATATCTTTATTGGTATTTTGTAATCAACATCACATATAAAAGAACACAACAAATGTGGACCTACAATCCTCCAGTTGTCCTATTACTTTGCTAATCTCCATATACATACTGTTTTCATTTCTAACAGTTTTTGCCATATTTTCGAGATGGGTGGTCTGCCAACCTCGGTCCCGTACTCAGATACAACTCTCATAGGCTGTGGCCCTGTTGTGTTAATTTCTCAACTCGGACCAAGAAAAATATAAACAATAACAAGAAAAAATAAAGAACTTGGCAGAAGAGTGGTGGGATTGGTCCATCTCAATATAACATTAAGCGAGCTTCAACCCTGTTGATCTGCTGTTGTGGTTAGGGTGGGGTCCCTACTACGCAGATCAAGCCCGTTTTCCCACTCACCTCCCGTCTACCTATCCCGACCCATTCTCTTCAGTATTCGCTTCTCCGGGCTTTTCCCATGACGCCATTACTTCCCTCCATTGTCCGGCTATTGGGCGCTTCCTCGTTCCCCTGGCCTCTTCCCATTGTAACACTCTACCTTCTGTCCCAGCCCACAAAATTACATCTTTTTTCCAGGTTTCTAACTGAGGCCCCCTTACTGACTCCCATTCCATCGCTATTCTACGCTTAGCAAGGCCCAGAGCAAGGTCTACCAGTCTGTTCCAAATCTTACGTTTGGGTGACTTAAATGTAAAAAAATGTAAGTCCGTTTTTATATAGCGCAGCTACTCACCCTTACGGGTCTCAAGGCGCTGGGGGCCGTAGTGGAAATTAAGTGAGCTATTGCCCAGAGTCACATGGTGCTGAGCTGAGCTGCCGCCGGAGCCGGGGATCGAAGCGTGAACCCTGTGCTCCGAAGTCAGCTGCCCTGGCCGCTGCACCACACCTCTCCTAGGGAAGAGGCCCATAAAGCACACCTGCACCGTGAATGGCAACACCCTACCCAGTACACTTTAGATCTTGTCTAAAACAGCCTCCCAGAATAGCCGTATATATTGACAACCCCAGATCATGTGCCCAAAGTCCGCATCAGGTTGATTACATCTGGGACATTGCCGTACCTCCCCCCCATATGTCACATTGAGACGGTGTGGCGTTATGTAAGACATGTGTATGTAGTTAAACTGGATATATTTTAAGCGTGTGTTCCTAGAGATCTTTTTGGGGGACAGCAAAGTCTTACGCCACTCCGTATCCATGAGTTCCTTTCCCACAAGTCTTTTCCATTTCTCCAGAAGCCCACTCAAGGGGTCAAGGGAGGCTGCTATTAGCATAGCATAAAACCACTACTAGATGCCTTGCTGTGCCTAGGGTAAATAAGGCATGTAACACCGGGTGTGTCTCTGGTTCCTCCCTCCCGTTATCCCAAAGCTGCGCAAAAGTATGAGACAAGGCCCCATATTGCAAAAACTGACCTGGGGGAAGCCCACAGTTGTCTACCAGATCCTCAAACGGGATCAATGCTTTGTACGAGTAACAGTCCCCCACGCTATCCAGCCCTGCTACCGGCCAATGTGCCAACTGTTCGCTTGTGAATACAGATTGGGGATCACCATGCGGCAGTCCCACCAGTGGTAGCACAGGTGTGTATTTAGCAGAGCAATGAATCTTATTCTGACACCTTTTCAAGGCTTGTAAGGCAGTGCGTTGTAGTAGTGAGCAGTATGGTTTATTCGTTGTCGGTGTTAGACCTGGCATCCTTGGCGTGAGTCTCCCTTCCATTTTTCTATGATGCCTCCAATGTTATTGATCTGTTTTTGCTGGTTTAGATGCTTTGGGCACTGTGCCACTGCTATTCAGTGCCACAGTGCAAGTGCTCCCTATTGTAAATTGATGTATGTATTAGTGGCTCCATGATTGGATGATTGGTTTACTTGTCAGTCCCTAGTACAGAGCAGTGAGTGTGCCCAGG
The DNA here is from genome assembly GCA_963921515.1 of Calotriton arnoldi. Taxonomy (NCBI): domain Eukaryota; kingdom Metazoa; phylum Chordata; class Amphibia; order Caudata; family Salamandridae; genus Calotriton; species Calotriton arnoldi. Next base: position 518,949 of record CAWUFW010011441.1, on the reverse strand, counting down.
GCTTGTAAATCCAATGCAGCTGGTGGGCTTGCAGCACTGGTTGTGCCACCCACAGAAGCAGCTTGTAAAGTGTGTCTCAGGCCTGCCATTGCAGAGCCTGTGTGCAGCCTAGGGCTGCCATGTCGACTTGGTGAGTACACCCACTTACCAGTCCCTAAACCTTCCCTTTACTGCATGTTGGTCACCCCTAAAGTAGGCCCTAGGGCAGGGTGCATTGTAAGCACAAGGTGGGACATGCCCTGGTGTGTGTGGCATGTCCTAATAGTGAATTACAGCCATTTTCGTTTTTCACTATTGCAAGGCTACCTGCTCCCCATAGGCCAGAATGGGCAGACTGACTATTACACCTTATAGTCAGAACTGACCCAGGGAACATGGTAGAAAAACGAATTTAGTATGCCTGAACTCAGAATGATAAAATACAACTTTTAGTGAAGTTGGTTTTAACATTCTGTGTTGGAAAATACCACTTTTAGAAAGTGGGTATTTTCTTGCCTAAACTTCCAAGCCTGCCTCTGCTAGGTTGTGTATTCCTTGTCTGGAGATTGAGTGACAGGGGCTGGGTGTGGCTACAGGAGACAGGGTGAGTCAGCACAGGGCTGAATAGAAAGATCTGCATCCAGAGTGGAGGGAGGAGTTGCACCTGGGTCTGAATAGGGATGTGCCTGCCTTCCACAAGGCTGGCTCTACCTCCTGTCGGGCGGCTGAGCACTCTGCCCCACATTCTGAAAGGAAAGAAGGAGTCAGAAAAACAAAGTGCTCCAGGACTGACCAGAACTGGTTTTGGGCTAGGCAGAGGCCTCTCTGCCTCCAGAGAACAAAGAGAAAAGGTGTATAAAAAGGGGACCCAGACCCCTAGGAAATTAGATCACTTTTGGGAAACAAGAAGAAACCTTTGCTGAAGAGCGGAACCAAGAAGAAACTGAGGAGAGACTATCCCTAAGCCTGAAGTGCTGCTTGGGGGATTGGCCTGCAGTGGTTTGCCTGACTGCCAAAGAAAGGAGAAAGGAACTTTTGCTGTGACTTTCATCAACTTGTGAAGGATCTCCAAGGGCTTGATTTTAGAGCTTGCCTCCTGCTGAAGTCTCAGGGACAACAGACTTCACCCACCAGCTCCCCTGTGTTCCCTTGCTGGGAAATTGGACCTTCTGACACACTTGCGTGTCTCTGGGAGCTGGAAGCGCGACTCAACACGAAGAAGCGTGTCGCTGCAGCCGCTGAGTATCGCATCGCCGGAGAAGAGTGTCGACGCCGCAGCAGACGCCGGCGCACTCTCGAAGAAGCGCGCTCGATCCTTCGAAGCGCCTCGCAGCACCGGAGAAGAGTGTCGCCGTCGCATCAGACGCCGTCGCATCCCCGGGCAGAGCATCGACTCGCATCAGACGCCGACGCATCGCAACACGAGGCGCGCCCCGCATCCCAGGAGAAGATCGTCGACTTCGCATCAGACGCCGCCGCATCACCAGGGAAGCGTGTCGCAGGGCCTGTCGCGGCTCCAAAGACTCATCGCAATCGCCGCACGGCCGTCGGGCGTGCACACATCACTTCTTCGTTGTCGCAACCTCAAGAAGACGCCACTTTGTTTCTTTTGCACCAGATCTTCAACGCATCACTGTCCTTCGTGTAAGGGACTATTGCATCCCCGTCCCTGCAACACTTTCCGTTGCCCTGCGTTACGCATCTTAAGGTACATTGAACTCAAAGTGTCGCATTTTCATTTTAAGAGACTCAAGCTAATTCTACCATCCTTAAAGTACAGTATTGTGGATTATTTATGTCATTTATGGTCTTGTGGTAAATCTATATAAAAGATACTTATTTTTATAATACAACCTGTGTGGTGTCCATTTGTAGTGTTGTCACTGGATTACTGTATGTGTTCACAAATGCTTTACACACTGCCTCTGAACTAAGCCTGTCTGCTCGTGCCAAGGCTACCAAGAGGGTGAGCAGGTGTTATTTCAGGAATGTACCCTTACCCTGACTAGAAGCAAGGGTCCCTATTTGGACAAAGGTACCTACCTCTGCCAACCAGAGACCCCCAGTTCTAACATTGGTGGTCAGCGGTGAGGATTCTGGACTTGCATTTGTGACTCATGTACAGTGATTGGTGAACACTACCTAGTGAGTGCAGACCATAATGCAACCACATACTTTTGGTAGATATTCTTTTCTGGGACTTTCTATTTTTGCTAAAAACTGCCAAGTTTAATCACCATGGATACAGCAGCATCCATAGCATCTGTTGATAATGATTGGGAAGAGGAGAAACTAGAATGCTACAACTTGAAACAGCTCAAGCATTTCTGCAGAAGATTCAAAGTTTCAATGACCGGTCTCTCCAAGAAGGATGAGATCCAAAAGGCGCTGAGGGCCTGGGTCGAAGCAAGGAATACCCCTGAAAATGAGGAGGGGGCTGAGAATGCAAATGAGCAGCTGGATGGGCCAGTGGGTCCAGGGAGAGGAGAGAATCTTCCCCGTGGGTAGCAGTGTTTCCTCCAGAGGTCTGTCACCAGAAGAGCTGGAGGACAGAGAAAAGAGTAGGATGCATGAAATGGAGCTGACCAAGCTCAAGTTCAAGGGGCAGTTGGAATTTGAATTGCAATCTAGAAAGTTGGCCTTAGAAGAGAAAAGAATGGATCATGAGCATGAAAAAAGTTTGAGGGAGATGGAGTTTAGAGCCAAGAAGTTAGAGATTACTCCCTCTGGTGGCAGCACACCGTCAATGCCTGTTGAGGCTAGGGTGTATATTCCTAAGGATGTGGTTAAGGAGTTTTTAAAAATGATGATATTGGGCAATGGTTCAAGGCCTATGAGGTAGCCATGACTTCCCACCGGGTCCCTGAGAAGGATTGGGGAGCGGGGTTGTGGGGTCGGTTCCTTAGTGAGGACGGGATACCTTGTTGGACTTGCCCTCTGAAGTCTATAATTCCTACAGCCACATGAAAATGCATTGATGACCAGGTATGGGTTGACTCCTGAACTCTATAGGCAGAGGTTCAGGAACTGTAAGAAGATTGAAAACAGTACCTGGGTTGAATATGTGACCTTTTTTTGCAGAGCCTTGGATGGTTGGGTAAAGGGTAGCAAAGCAAATGATTTTCAGGCGCTCTTTGATTTGATTGCATGGGAGCACTTGTCCAGTAATTGTTTTCCTGAGCTACGCCAGCACCTGATTGACAGTAGGCTGACTAACCCTAGGCAGCTTGCTGAGGAGGCGGACCGCTGGGTGAGCACCCGGGTCCACAAGGGTCACGTGGGAGACTCCGCCAAGGGTGGGCAGGGTCCCCAGCAGAAGAGTGGGGTGACAAGGGTAAACAGAGGGAGTTCCAGAGAGGGCCCCAAAGTAAACCCCAAGGGAACCAAGGGAAAGGTTCCCAGCCTCCCCTGATAATAAGCACGGGGCCCGACAGGTCCACCTGTTCATAGGGGACCCCTGATGTGCTACAAGTGTGGCGCCCTAGGCCACAAGGCCAATGATCCCCATTGCCCTTTGTTTGGAAAGCCAGCACCACCTGGTGCAGTCCCCCGGCAGTTGGCTAGTGTAGCCCTGGGGGAGGAGGTGGGTGCCCAAGATGGGTGGGATCCTGTAGTATTGTCCCTTGTCTCTTTAGGAGACTCTGAGATGGTCCCTAGGACCCAACTGCCTGAGAACACTAAGAAATACAGGCAGTGGGTGACCATCAATGGCCAAAGGGTGGAGGCTCTGAGAGATACAAGAGCCAGTGTGACAGCTGTCAAGTGTCACCTGGTGTCTAAAGAGCAGGTGGTCCCTGATGCATTCTATCCAGTTGTTGCCGCTGACAACACAGAGAGCCACTGCAAGGTGGCTCAGGTTCCCTTTGAGTGGGGGGTCTCTGGTACTCTTCAAGTAGCTGTGAGGCCAGCCATGCCTGTTGACTGTTTGTTAGGGAACGATTTGGAGAGCTCCCCTTGGGCTAAGGTGGAGCAGAGTGCTCATTTGGAGATGTTGGGCTTGCCTGATTGGGCGTGTGTGACCACCCGGTCCATGGCAGCCAGAGGTGTTGAAGAGGACCTGGAGCCTGAGAGGAGGCCCAGGTGCCTGCCGGAGAGAGAAGAGGCAGGGGCGCGGGACACCGGCCCCCGGGTTCCCACAGTCCAGGAGGAGGCAGACCCTGAGGGGGATGCCCTGGAGCCTACAGGGGAACAGGTAGCTGAACTGGGGGACCTGCCTGAGCTGACCCATTGGCAACAAGATGGAGGACCCTCCAGGGAGGAGTTCTGCGAGGAGCAGAATAAGTGCCCTTCTCTCGTGGGTCTGAGGCAACAGGCCACAGACCAGGCAGCAGGTGATCAGTCTGGATCACATTGGATCTACTGGGAGAATGGTCTCCTGTATAGCGAGCCTAAGGTTGCTGAGCCTGGGTCAGCCCGTGTGCTGGTGGTACCCCAGCGCTTCAGAGCCTTCCTACTCGGTTTGGCTCATGATGTGCCTTTTAGCAGGACATCTGGGGCAGGACAAGACCTTTGAAAGGCTTGTCACCCATTTCTTTTGGCCCCAGATGCGCAGGAGTGCCGCCACTCACTGCACGACTTGTCAGACTTGCCAGGCAAGTGGAAAGAGTGGGAGGAAGCACAAGGCTCCTCTCCAGCCATTCCCTGTGGTCAGCACCCCTTTGAACGGGTGGGTATTGACATTGTGGGGCCACTGGACCCCAAGACAGCCATGGGCAACGGGTTCATCCTGGTCTTGGTGGACCATGCCACCCGGTACCCTGAAGCCATCCCTCTGAGGACAGTGACGGCCCCCGTGGTGGGACGGGCACTGATGGGAATTTTCTCCCGTGTGGGGTTCCCTCAAGAGGTGGTGTCTAACAGAGGTACTAACTTTATATCCAAGTATATGAAGTCCCTGTGGCAGGAGTGCGGTGTAACGTACAAGTTCACCACTCCTTACCACCCCCAAGGAAATGGGTTGGTTGAGAGATTCAACCGGACCCTGAAGGGCATGATTATGGGTCTGGAAGAACCCATGAGGCGTAAGTGGGACGTCCTCTTGCCATGCCTTCTTTTTGCATACCGGGAGGTGCCACAGAAGTCTCTAGGGTTCAGCCCCTTTGAGCTTCTGTATGGTCACCCAGTGAGAGGACCTCTGAGTTTGGTCAAGGAAGGCTGGGAGCAATCTCCCAGGAAACCTCCCCAGGATGTATATAGCTACATGCTGGCCTTCAGGAACCAAACTAGGCGTTTCAGGCAACTTGCTGAGGCAAATCTGGAAGCCAGCCAGGAGGAAAGGAAGCGGTGGTACGACCAGAATGCCACTCTGGTTGAGCTTCAACCTGGTCAGAAAGTTTGGGTCATGGCCCCAGTGGAGCCCAGGATAAGTGGACCGGACCCTTTGAGGTGGTGGAGCGCAAGAGTCCTGTTACCTACTTGGTGGACATGCGGTCTCCCAGGAACCCCTTGCGGGTCCTGCACGTCAACCGCCTGAAGCCCCACTTGGAGAGGTCCCAAGTGGGCATGCCCTTAGCTACAGATGCTGGGATGGAGGAGGAGACTGAGCCTCTTCCTGACCTCCTGTCAGCCCAAGAGCAAGATGGATCAGTGGAGGGTGTGAACCTCTCTACCTCCCTGACACCTGGGCAGCAAGGTGACTGTCGCCAACTGTTGGGGCAGTTTCCTGACCTGTTCTCCCTGGTTCCTAGTGTCACTGACTGGTGTGTCCATGATGTGGACACTGGGGACAGTCTTCCTGTCAAGCACAAGGCTTACAGGGTGACTGACAGGGTGAGAGCTTGCATCAAGGAGGAGGTCTCCAAGATGTTTGCATTGGGGGTAATTGAGTCCTCTCACAGCCCTTGGGCCAGCCCAGTGGTCTTGGTCCCAAAGGCTGCCGTGCCTGGTGCCACACCTGAACTCCGGTTCTGTGTGGACTACCGAGGACTCAATTCCGTCACCAGGACTGACGCACACCCCATCCCCAGAGCTGATGAGCTCATAGATCGGTTAGGGGCTGCCCGGTACCTCAGTACGTTTGACCTAATGTCTGGGTACTGGCAGATCACCTTGACTGATGGGGCAAAGGAGAGGTCAGCATTCTCCACACCAGATGGGCACTACCAATTCCGGGTGATGCCCTTTGGGATGAAGAATGCCCCTGCCACCTTTCAGAGGTTGGTCAACCAGGTGTTGGTTGGACTGGAAGAGTTCAGTGCCGCCTACCTGGATGACATCGCAGTGTTCAGCGCCAGTTGGGAAGAACATCTGCACCACCTCTGGGAAGTGTTGATGGCGCTGCGGAGGGCAGGCCTCACGATCAAGGCGAGTAAGAGCCAGATCGGGCAGGGTTCTGTGGTGTACTTGGGACACCAGGTTGGGAGCGGCCAGGTGGCGCCCTACAGCCCAAGATAGATACCATTCTGGCTTGGGAGCCCCCAAGACTCCAGACAGCGGTGAGAGCCTTCCTAGGACTCACCGGGTATTACAGGAGATTTGTCAAGGGGTATGGCAGCATGGTTGCACCCTTGACAGAGCTGACTTCCAGGAAGCAGCCCAAGAGAGTGATTTGGACTGACACCTGTCAACAAGCTTTTGACACCTTGAAGACAGCCATGTGCACGGCGCCCGTGCTCCTGGCCCCCAACTTCTCCAAAGAGTTTATCATTCAGACAGACGCTTCAGAGCATGGTGTGGGGAATGTTTTGTCACAGATGAATGAGGAGGGCCTAGACCAAACTGTAGCCTTCCTTAGCAGGAGGTTACTTCCACGGGAACAGAGGTGGAGTGCTATTGAGCGTGAGGCATTTGCTGTGGTCTGGGCGCTGAAGAAACTGAGACCATACCTGTTTGGGGCTCACTTCCGGGTTCAGACAGACCACAGGCCCCTCAGATGGTTGATGCAGATGAGGGGTGAGAATCCAAAGCTGTTGAGGTGGTCCATTTCCCTACAGGGGATGGACTTCACGGTGGAACACCGCCCTGGTACAGAACACGCCAATGCTGATGGTCTGTCCAGATTTTTCCGCCTTAGTGAAGAGAACTCCCCAGAGGAAGGATAGTTCTCCCCACATTTCAGCTGGAGGGGACACGTGTTAGACCTGGCATCCTTGGCGTGGGTCTCCCTTCCATTTTTCTATGATGCCTCCAATGTTATTGATCTGTTTTTGCTGGTTTAGATGCTTTGGGCACTGTGCCACTGCTATTCAGTGCCACAGTGCAAGTGCTCCCTATTGTAAATTGATGTATGTATTAGTGGCTACATGATTGGATGATTGGTTTACTTGTCAGTCCCTAGTACAGAGCACTGAGTGTGCCCAGGGCTTGTAAATCCAATGCTGCTCGTGGGCTTGCAGCACTGGTTGTGCCACCCACAGAAGCAGCTTGTAAAGTGTGTCTCAGGCCTGCCATTGCAGAGCCTGTGTGCAGCCTAGGGCTGCCATGTCGACTTGGTGAGCACACCCACTTACCAGTCCCTAAACCTTCCCTTTACTGCATGTTGGTCACCCCTAAAGTAGGCCCTAGGGCAGGGTGCATTGTAAGTACAAGGTGGGACATGCCCTGGTGTGTGTGGCATGTCCTAATAGTGAATTACAGCCATTTTCGCTTTTCACTATTGCAAGGCTACCTGCTCCCCATAGGCCAGAATGGGCAGACTGACTATTACACCTTATAGTCAGAACTGACCCAGGGAACATGGTAGAAAAACGAATTTAGTATGCCTGAACTCAGAATGATAAAATACATCTTTTAGTGAAGTTGGTTTTAACATTCTGTGTTTGAAAATACCACTTTTAGAAAGTGGGTATTTTCTTGCCTAAACTTCCAAGCCTGCCTCTGCTAGGTTGTGTATTCCTTTGTCTGGAGATTGAGTGACAGGGGCTGGGGGTGGCTACAGGAGACAGGGTGAGTCAGCACAGGGCTGAATAGAAAGATCTGCATCCAGAGTGGAGGGAGGAGTTGCACCTGGGTCTGAATAGGGCTGTGCCTGCCTTCCACAAGGCTGGCTCTACCTCCTGCCGGGCGGCTGAGCACTCTGCCCCACATTCTGAAAGGAAAGAAGGAGTCAGAAAAACAAAGTGCTCCAGGACTGACCAGAACTGGTTTTGGGCTAGGCAGAGGCCTCTCTGCCTCCAGAGAACAAAGAGAAAAGGTGTATAAAAAGGGGACCCAGACCCCTAGGAAATTAGATCACTTTTGGGAAACAAGAAGAAACCTTTGCTGAGGAGCGGAACCAAGAAGAAACTAAGGAGAGACTATCCCTAAGCCTGAAGTGCTGCTTGGGGGATTGGCCTGCAGTGGTTTGCCTGACTGCCAAAGAAAGGAGAAAGGAACTTTTGCTTTGCTGTGACTTTCATCAACTTGTGAAGGATCTCCAAGGGCTTGATTTTAGAGCTTGCCTCCTGCTGAAGTCTCAGGGACAACAGACTTCACCCACCAGCTCCCCCTGTGTTCCCTTGCTGGGAAATTGGACCTTCTGACACACTTGCGTGTCTCTGGGAGCTGGAAGCGCGACTCAACACGAAGAAGCGTGTCGCCACAGCCGCTGAGTATCGCATCGCCGGAGAAGAGTGTCGACGCCGCAGCAGATGCCGGCGCACCCCGAAGAAGCGCGCCGCATCCTTCGAAGCGCCTCGCAGCACCGGAGAAGAGTGTCGCCGTCGCATCAGACGCCGTCTCTTCCCCGGGGCAGAGCATCGACCTCGCATCAGACGCCGACACATCGCAACACGAGGCGCGCCCCGCATCCCTGGAGAAGATCGTCGACTTCGCATCAGACGCCGTCGCATCGCCAGGGAAGCGTGTCGCAGGGCCTGTCGCGGCTCCAAAGACTCATCGCAATCGCCGCACGGCCGTCGGGCGTGCACGCATCACCTCTTCGTTGTCGCAACCTCAAAAAGACGCCACTTTGTTTCTTTTGCACCAGATCTTCAACGCATCACTGTCCTTGCGTGTAAGGGACTATTGCATCACCTTCCCTGCAACACTTTCCGTTGCCCTGCGTTCTGCATCTTAAGGTACATTGAACTCAAAGTGTCGCATTTTCATTTTAAGAGACTCAAGCTAATTCTACCATCCTTAAAGTACAGTATTGTGGATTATTTATGTCATTTATGGTCTTGTGGTAAATCTATATAAAAGATACTTATTTTTATAATACAACCTGTGTGGTGTCCATTTGTAGTGTTGTCACTGGATTACTGTATGTGTTCACAAATGCTTTACACACTGCCTCTGAACTAAGCCTGTCTGCTCGTGCCAAGCTACCAAGAGGGTGAGCAGGGGTTATTTCAGGAGTGTACCCCCTTACCCTGACTAGAAGCAAGGGTCCCTATTTGGACAAAGGTACCTACCTCTGCCAACTAGAGACCCCCAGTTCTAACAGTCAGTATGAGCAGTTTAGCCGTCAATAAATTGGGGCGGGATTCTGGGTCGGATAACCATGTTCCTTCCTCATTCACTCCCTCCACCCACTGTGACAACCACTGTAGTTGGGCCGCCAGCATATAGTATTCACAATTCGGAACTCCCAGTCCCCCTTCCGCCATAGGACGCTGCAGTGTCTTCAGGGACACCCTTGGACGCACGTCAGCCCACACCAGACCCCACCGGAGGGTGTTTAGAGGGCAGAACCAGCTACTCGGCATCAGGACCGGTAGGTTAACAAAGAAATACAACAGGCAGGGCAACATGACCATCTTGGACAGGGAGATCCTGGCCATTATGGGTAATTGAAGGGTACGCCAAAAATGTACACAGGAGCGGAGTGAGCGCAGCGCTCTATTCAAGTTCCCTTCCTTCAAGTCCTCTAGAGAATGGAAAATGTGTATGCCCAAGTATTTGAACGTGTCTTGAGCCCAATGTATATCCGTAGTCAAGGCCTCAGGTCTACGTAGCGGGCCCGCCACAGGAAATAGATAGGCTTTATTGACCCGGAGGCTGGAATACAGCGCAAAGTTATCCAAGATCTTCAGAGCCGTGGGGGTGCCTGTAACAGCCTCCTCCAAATTAGCAAGTCATCGGCATATAAAGAGATGTTATGTTGACGTCCTCCGATTGTTAGTCCTATCCCTTCCCCGCCCTGTCGGACCCTCTCCGCGAGATGCTCTATAGCCAGGGCAAACAACAGAGGAGAAAGAGGACACCCTTGGTGGGTCCCTCGTGAGATCTGATATTGCCTAGAAATTGTTCTGCCTGTTTTGACCCGGGCTGTGGGCAAGGCATATAAGAGCTGTACCGAACAGGTACTCCCAGCTAACCGTGTTGAAAGCCTTTTCTAGGTCGACTGATAAAACTGCAGCCTGTTGCTTGGTAGAAGCTTCTGAGTGATAAAGGATAGAGTAAAGTCTGCTGAGGTTGTAGGAAGTACTGCGTGATGGGATGAATCCATTTTGGTCGGGATGGACTAGGGATTGCATATGCGGGAGGAGCCTACCCGCCAGTACCTTGCTTAAAATTTTAAAATCCAAATTAAGCATGGACAGAGGTCTGTAGTCCGTCAATCCAGCTATATGCGTCTTGGTCTTTGGGAGTGGGATCACTAACGCGGTTTGAGTAGAACTGGGCAGTTCCCCGCGCTCATACGCCTCTGTGTACAGCTTAACAAGGTGTGGCACAAGTGTATCAGCATATCTTTGGTAAAATTCTGCCGGTAGGCCGTCAGGCCCCGGCGTTTTACCAGCTGTAGGTGCCGTTATGGCCGCCTTGATTTCCTGCGTGTTTATTGGGTCCCCCAGCTCCTCCTGTGCCGAATCGTCCACAGTGCAGAGCGGCAACGGGCCCAAGAAGCCCCTGATGTTGGGCAGGTGTACCACTGCTGGAGCAGCATACAGGTGTTCCTAATAAGCTCAAAAAGAGTTGTTAATTATGACCGGATTGTGTATAACAACTCCTGTACCAGCCCTAAGCTGCGTAATTGGCGCCCTTCCAAGTTCTGGTTTAATTAGTCTAGCTAACAGACGGCCAGCTTTGCCTTCCTCCTTCTGCACCCTATCCAGATACACTTTGTGGCTATAGCACCTTAGACGACTAAGCGCTTTGTCGTACCTCCCACGCGTTTCCAATAAGGATAAGCGGGCAGCTTCTGCTGTTCCCTGAGCATTGTCCAACTTACGTATTTCCTCCTCTAACTCTAAAATTTCCCAACGTAGTTCCCTGTGTGCCCAGATAGTTTACCCCATGCAGTGGCCCCGTACAACCACCTTGAACGCCACCCACTCCATCAGGATATAGGAGGCTGTGTGGGCGTTAATGGGAAAGTATGACTCGATAAGCGCTTACAGTGAGGCGCGGAAAGCAGCATCCTCCAACGCCGAAGGGTTAAATTTCCATGTTGGAATCGGGGGTCGACCCCCCGACATTTGATGTGTCATTATCAGCGGACTATGATCGGACAGTGTACGACCGAGGTATTCAGTGTGTAGTACAGTACTATTAAAGTCCGGAGTGCAAAGTAATGTATCAAGTCTGGTATGTACCTGGTGAACAGGTGAGAAGAAAGAATATTCCCTGTTCTCTGTGTGTTGTGCCCGCCAGGTGTCCTACAGGCCCCAATGAGATATTCAAATACGAAATCCTGCTGCTGTGCTATGCGGTTGTGCCCCCTGCAATGGAGGGTGTGAACGGTCCGCCAGGGTATCCGCAACATAATTAAAATCCCCTCCCAGGATAGTGTAACCATTTAAGTGAATAGCCATTATAGCAGGGAATGTCTCAAGGAAACCAACTTGGTCCTGATTGGGAGCATAGATATTCTCCAAGGTCACTGCCTGTCTGGCCAACCTCCCGGTGATCAGTGCGTACCTTCCCTCTCTGTCAAGGGACACATGGCCAAGCGCAAAGGGGACCCCAGGTTTAATCCAAATCAGCACCTCCCTCGCGAAGGCCGAGGAGGTGGTTGCGAATACTTGCCCCCTCCATCGCCGTTTCAGCTTCCCTGCCTCCTCCCTATTCAAATGTGTTTCCTGAAGGTAGGCTATGTGTACATCCCTGTGCCTAAGGTACAACTAGACGTTGTGGCGCTTAGCCATGGACCCCATCCCTCGTATGTTCCATGTTAGGAAGTGTATTGTGTTGTGTGGGTATGCCATTGTGATAAAACGACCTTGAGTGGCCTCCTAAGGAGACCCAATCCCTTCCTCGCTCGCACAATCCTGCACCACCATTCCCTTCTGCAGACTATACAACTTACTACTCTAACAAAAGGACCCCCAAGATGGTCAACCCCCCATCCCCAGGGCAGTCCGACAATGGTCGGCCGCCCAAACAGAATATGAAACATTATGCACTTAAGTGAGGCTCCAACCTAGTGTGGCTCTCAGTGGGGTGGCAAAAATAGAGACATAGTTCAGGGCGCGTAAACCTACAATGTGTAATTCAGTCCAGGACCTGGGTCAGCAGTTAACAGTTCCCTAGTACTTCTGGATCCCATAATCGCTCCCATACTCCCTCCATTTCAAATGATCTCGTCAGCTGTATGTGGAGTCACCTCCGGCAGTTTGCTGCTGTCACTATGGGAGGAGTCTGAGTCATGTTCATCAGTTTCGTTCGACGAGCAAACTTTAGTCTCCAGGGAAGTGCTCCTTCCCGCCATGAATGCTGCCACGGCCTGCAGCGCCTCTGCCCTCTCCTTCTATGTCTGTGACGTGGTCGGTCTCTTGGCAAGTCCCCTCCGGGATCGCCTTTTGGAACGTTTCCCAAGACCTGACGTTTTCTTTGATATTGAGTTGGAGCTCCGCGACTGGGGGGCCCCTACTTTATAAGTTTCAATCCATTCCCATGCCTCCTTCGGGTTGTCACAGTAGTGTGTGTTCCCATCTAGGATAATACGCAACTGGGCTGGAAACATAATGAGTACTGTAGGCCCTCCTGTCTCAGGACCCTCTTAACCTCCAAGAACAAGGCCCGCTTTCTCTGTACCTCTAGCGTGTAGTCTGGGAAGATGGATATTTTACTGTTGTCCAAGATATATGGGCCACCAGCACGTGCCCTTGGAAGTGCAGGAGTCTGGCCACAACTGGCCGCGGCGGTCTACCTGGAGCCAGCGGTCTGGCCGGCACCAGTTGAGCCCTCTCAAGCGTTTAAAAAGTTGATAGGCCCTCAGGAGCCACAGTAGTTCTAAGCCATTGTTCTAAGAAGGACACCATGTCGCTGCCCTCTGCCTCTTCCCAGAGGCCCAGGACTCTAATATTGTTCCGTCTATTGCGCCCTTCCGCGTCGTCGGCTCTCCGCTCCAGCACGCTCACTCTATCCGCCAGGGCACCCACCTGCACCTCCAAGGACTTCTGTGCTGGTATCAGGCCTGCAACATTAGAGTCCGTCTCCTTCACCCTCTCAGACAATTTCTTATGTTCCTCCCACAATAGGCCTAGGTCCGCCGCCACCGTGCTGATATCTTGATGAAGGGTAGCTTTTGTATCAGCAATGGCCTCCAAGATCTTACTTAATTACTGCTGCACCAAGTCCTAGGGGGACATCTGTGACTGCTCCTGCGCATTATCATCCTGGTCCTGGGCGGCCCCCATTGCTCATCCTCTTGGTTTGCCCATTCTGCCAATGGGCCGCGCGGCGCCAGCGAGGCTCCCGGGGGGGGGGCCCCACTCCGCTACACCACTCGCCACAGGTTCCACCCTTAGTCAGTGGGCATACGATGTAATGACCGGTCTCGCAGGCACAGACGTACGGTCCACGTGCCAGGCCCAGCACCGCCGCCACCCGTGCAGATGCCCAGTCCCACCGCTAAGCCACGGATCAGCAAGGCGACTGCAGCTCCTACCGTCCCATCCCTTTGAACCAGTCCGGTTCTGGGCCTCCTCGGTTGCGCCCAAGGGGGATGGACACATCAGCCCCAGGCTCTCGCAATCACCAGTGTCTAGGGCGGGACTCAGCATGCTTCTATCTTCCTTCCACGGGCCTGTCTGCTTCTTGCCCTGGTGTGGCCGCCAAGCAGCACCCGCCCTCAAGGATTTCACTGATCAGTAGCAATTCTCAGCACCCGGACCCCATCTCCTGATCACAGCGCTCTCCACTACCAGCCCGCTTCCTCCAGAAGGGCCAGGCGGGGCCCCCTCGCCGCTCCCTCCGTCTTCCCTCAAACCTCATTTCTCTATGAGGCTTTTTAGAGGTGGAACCTTCCAACCATGTCAGAGTCAGGCACGGAGGTCAGACAATCCTTTGTAGGCCGGCTTCTGCCTTTTGAGGTTAAATAGTCACATTAGGCATGCACTATTGCCGGTTGCTCTAGCTTGTGGGCAGCGGGAGCCTTGCCGATCACCTCTGCCGGCAGCGAATCCAATACTCCGCCCTCCGAGCCCCAACCCGGGCCCTGATCGCACACCTCGCTCCTTACCGTGGGAGTGATGCCTGCAGTGTGCCCCACTTCCTTATGGCAGCCCCGGCGTCGCAGCGGCTGGCCGGTTTCTCTCTGGCCGCAACAGCTGCCCACCGATCAGCCCTCAATCCTGGCTTGGGTCTCAGCAGACCCCGGACCTCGCGTCTCACCCCTTGGCTGGCGCTCGACTTCAGGTCGCCATCTTGGTTGTTCACGGCCTCAGCCGCCTCACGGGGCCAGACTCACCACTGCCACCCGATCGGCTACACGGCCGGCAGGTTCAGCCCCTCTCCTCTGTATTGTCACTGGACCCGTTTCGGAATGCCCCCAGGTCCCGGCCTAGCGGATTAGTGGGCCGGTGCGAAGCTCCAGGCTCACGTGTCCGCCATCTTCGGCTCCCTGGCCACGCCCCGACCCTACTCTTACTGTTTATGTTATTTATTATTTTTTATGATATTTTATTTGTGTTTAAATTATATATTTGTTATTTTTTAGTTTTGGACAATTTGCTTCATAGAGAAGTAAGGTTGAAGTGTTTTTAAATATATGTCTATTCATTTTATTTTTTTATTACTCAATAAATGGTAAAATGTTTCAATCATTAAGTATATAAGGCATATAAATAATTTAGATTGACTTTATACACATATCTTTTTTGAGTTTTAATTTTTACATATTCATTAAGTTATTTTTAAATACGTTACAATATTGTTCTTATTTTGCTTTCTCAATTTATTTATAATAGATTTAAAAAATATTTAAATTGATATTTTATTATTAATTATTAATGTGATTTCAGTTTTATATTTATTTACATTGATGTATATTTATTTTAATTACTTGATGCCTTTTGTTTGATATGTTTTTGATGGTAATTATTGTTTACTTTTTTTTAATATATATTAATACATTTATATTTTCCATGTAACAATCATTTCATTATTTAGATTTGGGAATAATAAATGTGATGTATACAGAGATGTTATCGTTTATACTGTTGATTGGCTTAGGAGCCAGTGGCTAATTTTCTATGGATATAACCTTAAGGTGAAAATATCAAACGAGAGAGATGGTGCCCTTGCAGTTAAATCTCGTTTATAGCCATAGATTATGTGTCAGAAGACAACCTTCAAGAATTGATCAGGATCAAAACTGAAAACCCTTTTGGTTCCTATGCTGTAGAATGGTACAACCAGACAACAGGGAATGTGTTGTATTGTTTGAAAGCTGACTTTAATCCACAACTAACTTCCAGGATAAATTGAAGTAGATTTTCATCAGGGGGGTTTGATGTGGAGTTGTTTTCCAATGTGAAGGTAACAAAATAGGGTGATGTCACTGACCATGTCACGAAGGTGATGTAATATGTGAGGTCATAAGCAGTGCATTGGTGGGGCATAAGTTATAGTTAGCTCAGGTAACTATAACTGCTGAATTTCACTGGTTTTGTGTGAGTCAGTGCATGAGTATCTGAGTGGGTCTGTGAGTGCTACATGAGTGTCTGAGTAGGTTTGTGAGTGGGTGTATGAGTGTCTGGGTCTGTGAGTGGGTGTGTGTGACCAGAACACTCTTAAATGCAGGTGGGGGCTGTGCACCCCCCTCTCCTGCCTGATTTTGACCCCGGGATCCCCAGC
Organism: Calotriton arnoldi; assembly: GCA_963921515.1. Classification (NCBI taxonomy): domain Eukaryota; kingdom Metazoa; phylum Chordata; class Amphibia; order Caudata; family Salamandridae; genus Calotriton; species Calotriton arnoldi. The sequence continues at coordinate 503,028 of CAWUFW010011441.1, read as the reverse complement.
CCGTGGCACCCAGCCACATTTGAATGGGGGAGGGAGGCCGTGAAGCCCCCTCCCTGGGTTGAATTCAGCCCCTGGGGCCTGACCATAAACAAATGGGGGAAGAGGGCCATGTGGCCCCCTCCCCTGGCAGATTATGGCCCAATGGGACCCCATCCCATCCCCCAGTGTGTGGCCTTAATTTATAAATATTAAAAAAGGAGGGGAGCGGCACAGACCCACTTCCCTAGCTGATTTTTACTCCGAGGAGCCCATCTCCCCAGCCTCAATTTATATATATTAAAATAGGGGAGGGGGATGCACATCCCCCTCCACAGGCTGATTTCAGCCCTGGGGACCCCATCCCCCATGGCCCAGCCTCAATACAGTGGGGCGTGCATCTGCCCTCCCCAGGTCAATTTTCTGCCCTGGGGATCCCATATCCTGGGGCCCAGCCTTGTAATGCTGAGTGCCCTTGAGCTCACCCAGGGCCCCCAAGCACCAGCATTGGGGACTGCAGGGGGAGCCTGAATGCTCCTGTGGTCCCTGCTGGCTCTCTAACTCCTGCGAGAGCTGTCATTGCTGCTGCACAGAGGGAGCTGCTGAAAAGGCAGTTCCCTCTGTGCAGGAGCAATTGTTTCATCTCTTTCCCTGCTCGCATGTATGCGGGCAGGGAAAGAGATGAAACTTCCACTTCCAGTGGGTGGGAGCACTTTGACAGCTCCCGCCTGCTGGAATGGGAGTGTTTGCTTTTGCTTGGCGGGAGTTGTTTAATCTCCGGCCCAGCATAAGCAAAGAGCTATATCCCATGGGTGGGCACCCCGAGACATAGCAGGAGCGGCAGTCCCCAGGGCCATGTGTGGTTCCAGGAGGGGGCAGGTGGTCCCTCTCCATTTGTTTGCCTGAGCCGCCCTGCCGAGGTGGAGGTCCCCGGGGATGAGAACGGCCCAGGAAGGGGACCGCGAAGCTCCCCTCCTTCTTAAAACAAGAAAGCCCAGGGGAGGTGGTGGACCCTGGGGCATAGGGGGGTCCAAGTGCCCCCCCATATTTGAGTTAGCCCTGGGAAGGTGGTGGTCCACGAGGCTCAGGAGTCCACGCAGCCCCCCATTCAATTCATTTATAACCCCGGGTTAGGTGGTGGTCCCCGGGAGTCAGGGGATTGCCACACCCCCCTAAGCATTATATTTGTAGCCCTGGGAGATGATGGATCCCAGGGCTTGGTGGCCCTTGTGGCACTTCGTGTTATTTTAAATTTGTAGCCCCAGGTAGGTGGTGGTCCATGCAGCCCATGGGAGCCCGCGCGCCCGTCCCAAATACTAATACAATTTTTTTTAAGCCACAGTGATATTCATGAATATTTCACAAAAATTGCTGTGAACTATAAAAAAATGCTTTTATGCTGTGGTGAGTTCCCAGGGGGACGCCAAAACCAAGGCTTGAGGGTCAGGGTATTCCTACCCTGCTCCTTTTTTTCAATTTTTTTGTGGATCTTGGCTGAAACCGAACCCTGAAATGGCTGCCAACACTTTCTGGGTATTGTGTTGCCAGCAAATCAGAGCTCTGCATTTGCCTGCATAAACTTGTTATTATTCACGAATTAGCCGCGATCGCAGATATACAAATTTGGGTGTCCTTAAATTTCTCAACAACTACTAAACGGATTCACACCAAATTACTGAAAGTGTGATCTGCGTAACCAAATCTTCCTTTCTGCCAAATTTAGTGTAATTCCATTCAGCGGTTCGGGCTGTAGTCGTGTTCAACGCCCCTATGGGAATTAACATGGGAAACACACTTTTTTTTTACCCCCCTTTTTTCTCGACCCCTGCTTGACAGATAACCCAGAAACTTTTCAAGCACATCAAGAGTTAATATGACACTATTCTTGGAAAACTTTGTGAAGATTTGTCAAACAGCGCCAAAGATATAGGCAAGAGAGTCAGCCAGCTACTCAGAGGAGATACGTTAGAAATAGTATGACTAATTACTAGTACAGAAAGAATAGTAATTTAACTTATGCTGTACCTTAGTATATATCTTTACATCTTAGTAATGCTTACAAAACACTTACAGTCACAGGATGATGTCATCAGTGATGTCATGAGTGATGTCATTTGAGATGTCATCAGTGTTGTCACTGACCATGTCATGAGTGATGTAATATGTGAGGTCATCAGCAGTGCATTTTGGGGGGGTGTAAGTTACAGTTAGCTCAGGTAACTATAACTGGTAAATTTCACTGGTTTTGTAAGAGGAAAATCTGAGCCTAACTATAATGTCCATGTAACCTTTGGTTTTTTCAGTGAATTTCTAAGGGTTTTTCATGTTAATTCCCAACTATAATGTCCCTGTAACCTTTGTTTGTTTCAGGGAATTTCAATTAAAAAAAAATTCTATCTCCCAACTAGTGGGAAAAGGGGGCGGGCCTCCGACAACCTCTCAGCAATCCCGCTGTATGGGACTTACTGGCGGTAACAGGAGGGGTACTGACCCCCAAGTACCCTTAGCATCCAAGGGGACTTCATCCCAATCACTAGTGCACCAAGAGGCACGCTTGCAGAGTGGTGGAGAAAGGGAGCCGGGCCTCGGATTACCTCTGAGCAATCCCGCTGTGTGGGACTTACTGGAGGTAAGAGGAGGGGGTCTTGGCCCCCAAGAACCCTCAGCATCAAAGGGGACTTCATCCCCTAACCAGTAGTGCTCCAGGAGGTGTGCATGCAGAGTGGTGGAAAAAGGGGGTGGGCCTCACATGAGCTCTCATCAGTCCCGCTGTGTGGAACATACTAGAGTTAACAGGAGGGGTTCTTGTCCCCCAAGGACCCTCAGCATCTAACAGGACTTCATTCCCCAACCAGTAGTGCACCAGGAGGTGTGTTAGCAGAGTGGTGGAGCCGGGGACGAGGCCTTGGATGACCTCCCAGCAATCCCGCTGTGTGGGACTTACAGGAGATAACAGGAGGGATCGTTGGTCCCCAAGAACCCACAGCAGTCAAGGGGACTTCATCCCTCAACAAGTTGTGTTCTAGGAGGCCCCTATGCAGAGTAGATGAGAAAGGGGACGAGACCTCTGACGACTTCCATTGGCCTTTTAATTGCTTATTTTTATTAGAGGAGGAGGCCTGGGCTGATTTCAGCCCGGGGGACCCCATCCCCTGAGGCCTGGCCTTTTTAAAAATGTTTATTTATAATAGGAGAGGTGGGCTGCGCGGCCCCCATCCCTAAGCTGATTTTGGCCCCAGGATCCCATCCCCCGGGGCCCAGCAATTTAGAAATGGGGGAGGAGGGCTGCATGGACAACCCAGGCCGATTTTGTCCCATACCCCATCCCCCTGGACCCAGCCATTTGTCCTGTCTTCATTGGGAATGCGGCGGGAGCCGAAAGAGCCCCGTGGTCCCTGCTGGCTCTCCGCCTCTTACGGAAACCGCAATTGCTTTCACACACAGTTAGCTGCTAAACATGCCCCCAGGGCATGATGCAGAGGGCAGAACCATGCTGAAACCGTCACTATGGTGGATATGGATGGACCAGACACATGTCGGACACCAAGTCCGGTCCAGCCAGATGAAGATGCGGAAAACCACCAGGCCATGGACTCAGACGCCACCAAGGTCCAACCAGACAGTGCCCATGACTCATTGCGCACAGAGTTAGTGGCACCAGTGCTGTCAGGGGATGCTGCCTGCGATGAGGCGTGTCCAATGGTGTGGACTCCTCCACATCTTACCCAAGACACAGTTCCACATGTGTGACCTACTGGGACGCAGTGTTGGCCTGAGGCAGCGGTCAGCATGGGCCATTCACTGAGTGTCGGCGGCTTAGGTTGGATGGTCCCACCGGCCTGCGTAGTTCAGGTTCAGTGGCACCACAGGACACGGACTTGCGGGGAACAGGGTTGATGGCACCAGGTCAGTTGTTGATAGTGTTCGATCACCTCCATGACTCTGATCCGGCTTTCCTCCGGACTGAGCAGCATCCTCCTCTTACTCCTCTCCGTGCGTTCACTGGTGTGGACTCTGCCATTCATGATTGGCGACTAAGTGCTGGATGTGGGACCTACTGGTCCACAGGGTAGGCCTGAGCCCTCATCCATGTGTCGCCGGCTGGCGTTGAACAGGGTTAGTGGCACCACGTGTCGCCAGCTGGCGTTGAACAGGGTTAATGGCACCACGTGTCGCCGGCTGGCGTTGAACAGGGTTAGTGGCACCACGTGTCGCCGGCTGGCGTTGAACTGGGTTAGTGGCACCACGTGTCGCCGGCTTGCGATATGGAATTATGCCTCACTGATCGAAGGGGGTCTGGTGCTGTGGCCGCTGCCACGGACTTGGGGTCACTGCCATTCAAGACTCAGGACACAGTTCCACATGTTGGACCTACTGGGGCCAGGAGGACGCCGGTGGAGTATGTAAATGGGAAAGGAGTAATGTGGGCCAGCGTCGGGGGGCCAGCGATGGTCTGCGGAGGCTGCAGAGGTCGTGGGACTGGTGCTTGGAGCTTGCACTGGCATGTGGTGGGCCCTCATCGACACACGCCGGTGTAGGCAGGTGAGCGGAGCCTCATTGGTGCGCTGTGGCCGGCATGACGGGTCGGGGGACCAGCGGCCCGGGGTGCAGCAGGCACACAGGGACGCAGGCCCCGCTGTGCTCGGCGCAGGACTCGTGGCGGGCTGAGAGCCACCGCACTGGCAGACGTGTTGTCCATTCCGAATGAGAACCACACCCAGTGCGACGTGGTTTTTGTTCACACCCCTACGCAGGCCTGGCGCACGCAGGTCCAACCCACTATGCACGCGCATGCAGGGGGGGACGTAACATGCGACACTTCTGCGTTCTGCCCCACAGCCTGTGGGGACATGGTAGTGTCCACTGGCCACTGCACTCCATGCACCAGCAGTTGATCTCCACATGGCCATTTCCGTGGTTTGCACTCTGTGGTCTGTCCGGCACCTCCACGCCACACCTGGCATTGGGTGGGTTCACATTCCTTGATCACTTGCCGCTCTCGCACATGCCTGCTCCATGCCTCTCCTCACATCCTGCTATTGTGTGTCTGTGGCACCATGCCGTGGCTGGGTTGTGGGCATGGCAAGGCCAGCTTCACAATGGAGTCGTGTTGACGTGTCTGGTCGGTTGGCATGTTGTGTGTCATGTTGAATGTAGTTGTGCTGCGTGCCCATTGCCAGTGTCGTGAGTTGCATGACTGTGGGCTGGAGGTGTGTGGTGTGTTCATTTTGGTCTTACCAACGGGCACTGCATTTCCATGGGTGCCATCCTGGGAGCGCTGGGTGATGCTGGACTGTCCGGAGATGTGAGAATCATGCACTCTGCCTGGGGAGTTGGCCACGACATTGTTGAGGAGTCCCGGGCGGTCCACTGTTGCCTGCACATTCATGATATGCATGTGCTTTCTGTTGTGGTAGTTGTGTGCAGTGTCGGCAGGGGGCACGAGGGGTACATGTGTGCAGTTGATTGGCCCTGCCACGTGAGGGAATCCAGCTATGGCGTAGGGGCCTTGCTTGGTCTCCAGCAGCTCCTGCGCAGTGTGGGTGAAGTGGAGGTGCTGGGGTACCAGGCTGTTGTTGGCATCCAGGACAGGTGTGATGACCTTGTATGGGGCTGGCTGTGTGACTCCTCCGACTCTGGCAGTTGTGGGTTGGATGGTACCAGAGGCCGACATGTGCTGCGCAGCCGGCAGCTTTGTCTGTGGAGGGATGTTGGTAGTCCGCTAGGTTGGTACCGTCAGCAGGTGGGGGATGTGGGTCAGGATGTGGGGGATGGTTGTCCTTTTGGGCCTGTAGTGGGCAATGTCCTCCTCTCGCGTTGGGTCTGGTTGGCAGGTGCGTTTCTGGTGGGTCCGCTGTCTTTGTGTACGCTGCCTCTGTGGTGTTCCCGGGGGGGGAGGCGGGACGGGTCCTGGGGGCGGGCCTGGGGTGGGTGGGGTGGGTGTTGTGTCCCTCATGGGTATCCGAGCTGCATGATCATTGTCTCCATGGCGTCTGTGGGTCTTCGGGTGTGGCTCTTGGCTGGGCTCTCTTTCATGCTGCAGGTAGTCGTCCTGCTTAACACCAGCAAAAGGCAGGTGTTAAATCACTGGTGCTACCGCGGCTTATCGCCTGTTTTTGGTTCGCTTCGCAGATCTGACAGTTCGTTGTGAAAGTGGTGTTGTGGTTTTTTCGTGTGTTTTTGCACGGGAACGATACTCTGCATCTCATTAGGGTTAGTTGGTGGTGTCCACCGTGGTGTTAAATTTTGGGGCAGTTGTCGCGGGAATACTGGCGATGTCTGCAGTTTGCACCCGCTTGTGAATGGGGTGTTAAATCTATCTCCACTTTTGATGGGTTAAGGTGGGGATAAATCGGCGGTAGGTCCTTGTGAATATCCCCCAATGATTTCTTCTCAGGTTTGCTCAAATCCTACATCAGTGATGGAGCATTATGATCCTGTATCCTGTTTTCAGCCGCCTGTAAAATTAGCTTCTAAGGAGATTGCCCAGAACGTCCAGCAAAGAATTAGAGTGGCATTGAGGGTAAGCCTCAATTTCCTGTATAAAAAAATGGGATCCTCCTTGACCAAATACATATAATCTTAACCACCATAGTTATCAGTGGTGTATCAACAATCCTTAACATGATTGTTGCCTAAATTGAGTGGTGGTAGCTAATGTATCAATCAGTATTCTGTCAGGGCCCATGCCATGATCACTTGTTTAAAAATTCCGAACAGGCACAATCTCTTTTATACCAAAGACAGCCAATGCTGTAAGATTATTTTATCCACATTATCACATCAGACAAACTGAGTTTTACAATGTAGACCACCCCTAAATCATTGTCCTGTGTGTATTCATGTTTTGTGGACCAGACTGGCTTTGGATTGAAGCCAACTTTAAGGATTTGGTAAATTCTTTTGAATTGTATTACATTTTTCTGTCTTTTAGTTCCTGCCAAAGGCAGCGGAGTCTGGACTGCATAAAACTCCCTAATTCCAAAATATTGTCCTTTTTTCCCAATTTCCTTGTTTCTCTCTCTTGCGTCTTCCTTTCATTAACAAATTGTATGCCTCTAGGAGATAATTGGCTCATTTTCACTAGTTCCTGGGGTAAGTACTCCCCTACCTTAACCTTTTGGCAGCAAGATGCCTGACTCACTATTAAGATTAGAGTCCTTTACAAGTCACGTATAGCAGTTTTCAAGACAACAATCAATTTGGCCCCTAACTATCTCTCATCCAGTGACGCTAAATGCCAAATTCAAACCTCAGATCCTCATACAACAGCCGTTTGACCACACTCAAATCACCTTGTGCCACTTCCAAATTCTGGGTCTTTTATCTACTTGGCCCTCTCTACTGGTCCTTTCTCCCACCTGCCACACAGTCCGTAGTATCACTCCACGAGGTCAAAGCTGCATTGAAAATTCACTTCTTGCAGCTAGAAGTTAAGAATGGATAAACAACCTACTATCATAAATCAAAGGTCACACACTTAGTTAATATGGAAACTGCAGTTCTATGTTTATGGAATATAATAAATGTATGCCTAGCTCCCGCGCTTCATTTTAATGAGGCCCCCGGGTGGGCCAGGTCCCGGGGGCAATGCCAAAAAGAAATAGCGGGGGCCCGCCACCTCCCCGGGGCTATGCTAATTATGTGCGGGGGCACGCGGCCCCCCTGCAGCCCCGGGGACCACCACCTCCCCGGGGCTTTTTTAATTGTATGCAGGGGGCACGCGGCCCCCCCCAGGCCCGGGGACCGCCACCTCCCCGGGGCTCTGTTTTTTTTTTTACAAAAAAGAAGTGTGGGGGGCAAGAGCCCCCCCACACGCCCCGGGGACCACCACCTCCCCGGGGCTTTCAAAATGAAGGGAGGGGGGCCACGTGGCCCCCCTCCAGGAGCCCTTGATGGCCCTTGGGAACGCCACCCCCCAGGGCCGGCTCCTGCAATGTCCCGGGGTGCCTACCCCCGGGACATTGTTGTTTGCTATGACAGGGCGGGAGCACGGCTCCTGCCCTGTCATAGCAAACTCTGCTTTGGTTTTTGAAGCGAGAGCAGGAAACCTGCTCTCGCTTCGAAAAACCAAAGCAGGATTGCTTTTGAGCAAGGGGAGCTGCATGTCAGCAGCTCCCCTTGTTCAAAAGCAATGCCGGCTCCCGCAGGAGACGGGGAGCCGGCGGGACCGTGGGGGCATTGGGGCTCCCCCCATGGTCCCCAACGCAAACGCCAGCCCCGGGGGATGGGGTCCCCGGGGCCAGGAGTGGCCCGGGAGGGGAGCCACATGCCCCCCCATGTAAAAAAAAAAAAAGGGCGGGCCCCGGGGGATGGGGACCCCGGGCCAGAAATGGCCCAGGGGAGGGGAGCCCCGTGGCCCCTCTCCCCAGAAATATAATTTTTAAAAAACAACCAGGCCAGGCCCCGGGGGATGGGGTCCCCGGGGCCAATAGTGGCCCAGGGAAGGGGGGCCACGCAGCCCCCTTCCCGTTTTTTTTTGCTTTTTAAAATAAAAAGAAAATGCTCAGGCCCCGGGGGATGGGGTCTCCGGGGCCAAAAGTAGCCCAGGGAAGGGGGGCCATGCAGCCCCACTCCCAGAAAAAAAAAAGAAAGAAACTGGCAACTTGCCGGAGGCCCCTCCCCCTCCCTGCAGCACTCTGCAAATGTGCCCCCTGGCCCGTTCTAAGTTGGGGCATTAAGTCCCCTTGAATACTGAGGGTCCCTGGGGGCCAACTAGCCCACCAGGTACCTTCAGTTAGCACCACAGCGCTGAGGTGGTATGTGGCCATGCCCCTTTTTACACCGCTCTGCAACGCAGCTCTGTGGCGCTTACTGGAGGTACCTGGTGGGCTAGTTGGCCCTCAGGGACCCTCAGGCTTCAAGGGGACTTAATCCCCCAACTTAGAACGGGCCAGGGTGCACATTTGCAGAGTGCTGCAGGGAGGGGGAGGGGCCTCCGGCAAGTTGCCAGTTTCTTTCTTTTTTCACAGCGGTGCAGGGAGGGGGCGGGCCTAACATAACAAGTGTGCAAATGTACCTCCTAGCGCGTTGTAAATTGGGGGATTAAGTCCCCTTGAATCCTGAGGGTCCCTGGGGGCCAACTAGCCCACCAGGTACCTCCAGTAAGTGCCACAGAGCTGCGTTGCAGAGAGGTGGTTTGAGGCCACACCCCTTTTTACACCTCTCTGCAACACAGCTCTGTGGCGCTTACTGGAGGTATCTGGTGGGCTAATTGGCCCCCAGGGACCCTCAGGATTCAAGGGGACTTAATCCCCCAACTTACAACGCGCCAGGGGGCGCGTTTGCACAGTGGTGCAGGGAGGGGACGGGCCTGATATAACAAGTTAGCAATCCTGCTGTGTGGGACTTACTGGAGGTAATAAAAGGGGTAGTTGGCCCCCAAGGTTGACGTTGGGGGCTAACTACCCCTCCTGTTACCTCCGCTAAATCCCACACAGTGGGATTGATAAAAGGTGTTTGAAGGCCACGCTCACCTTTCTCCACCACTCTGCAAACGCAACTGCTATGTTATAGTTAGAAATTAGCATTTAAAAAACTTTTGAAATTCACTAAAAAAACAATAGGTTTTAGGGACGTTATAGTAGAAATTAGCATTTAAAAAACCTTAGAAATTCACTGAAAAAACCATAGGTTTCAGGGACGTTATAGTTAGTTGGACATTTCACTTGTACAAAACCAGAGAAATTTGGCCGTTATAGTTAGTAGAGCTCACTATAACTCGCGCCCCCGCAATGCACTGCTGATGACGTCACATATTACATCACATATGACATGGCCAGTGACATCACTGATGACATCACTGATGACATCTCAAATGACATCACTGATGACATCACTGATGACATCATCCATGTGATAATCTGATGCACCTCCTCACACCCTAATATAACCTTTGATACACCCACTCTAAAATACAGACTACCATTTTCGAAACCATAGACACACCAATACCAGTTACTACATACGCACTCACTGATTCTTAGGTCTACACACACATCTACTCATTCACCCATACAGTAACTCATACATGCAGTCACTCATCAATACAGCACTATCATATGCACTCATACACCTATACATATACACACCGCCACTCATCCATAGACTTACTCACACACCTCCTCAGTCATGCAAAGAATCAATCACACCCATTTACTCACCTATACAGTTATACACAGACCACCTTACTTATTTATACAAATACTAACACATACTTACTCTCTTATACAATCACTCATACAAGCAGACACTCATCCATACAGCTACTCTCACAATCACTCACTCTCACGTATAGTCATTTATATACCCCAACACTCACATATACTGCCTTTCACATATGTAGTAACTCACACATATACCACTGGGACATCCATTCACTCACCAACACACCCATACAGCCCTTCACAGATGCACTCTTGAACCCATACACCCAGTGAATCACCCACTCACACATCTATGCACAGAGTCATCCACCCCCCACCCACTCACAAAGACACTCAGGCACCCATACAGATACTCAGACAACCAATCAATAACCCATATAGACAGTCATGTAGCTACTCACCAACCCATGCAGCCACTTATACACCAACTGACAGACTGATACAGACATTTACACAGTTTACTCACTAATCCATGCATTCAGTAAGATACGCTAAATCAGTCACTTATACAATCAGTCACGCACCTACTAAATCATCCATTCAGACACTTATACACCCACTCATTCTTCAATACACCTTGGCATATATATATATAAAACATATTTAAACTTTAAAGAAACACACATTCACTGGATGATGTCATCAGTGATGTCAGCAGTGATGTAATTTGAGATGTCATCAGTGATGTCATCAGTGATGTCACTGACCATGTCATGAGTGATGTAATATGTGACGTCATCAGCAGTGCATTGCAGGGGCGCGAGTTATAGTTAGCTCTACTAACTATAACGGCCGAATTTCTCCGGTTTTGTACGAGTGAAATGTCCAACTAACTATAACGTCCCTGAAACCTATGGTTTTTTCAGTGAATTTCTAAGGTTTTTTAAATGCTAATTTCTAACTATAACGTGCGTGAAACTTATGGTTTTTTCAGTGAATTTCAAAGGTTTTTAAATGCTAATTTCTAACTATAACGTCCCTGAAACCTATGTTTATTTTAGTGAATATATATATAGACACACACATTTTATTTTTATTATTTATTAGGTATTTTTCTGGGTGTTTTTTGTTCATGTTTCCATATATTGTCCCACAGCATTTGCCTTCCGAAGCACCATACAGTGGCACATACTGATTCTCGGCAACCAGTGGTTATTGTATGAACTCCAGTTTTATTATGTGAACACCAAATATCTTTTGGCACAAAACAATGGAAAAGTTAATGAAACAACCGACGCATTTCGGCTGATGCCTTCGACTGGGTCTTACAGACTCTGCAGTATAATGTCTTTTATCTATAGTCTTTCTTTCACCTTGGTGACCCTCAAACACTAGAGTGACAATTTTGACTGTTCTTTATTGGGAATTTACATCCTCCATGCTTTATACATACACATCCAAATCCAAACATCAAGGATATCTATTCATATCACAAATTCATATGCAAGCAAAGTTATTAGGAATCTATGACACTCTCTATCATGCAATCAATGTGAATTTCAAAGTTTTATAAATTAGCTCTGCACGATGGATGCACATTTTTGTTTTTATAAATCCATGTCAAATATATGACGTTACAACGCATGCAATTACAACGCATGCTTTTACAACGCAGTCTTTACATCGCAACTACCATTACATCGCATGATTTTACAACGCATGCCAATACAACGCATTTTTTAAAACTACCATTACAACGCATTCCATTACAATGCATACCATTACAAAGCATAATACTTTTAGGGCAACAGTAGGGTAAGTGTTGGATAGTGCAGGGGTAAAAATTACTATTCCCACTCCAGTGAGTACAACAGTAGGGTAAGTGTTGGATAGTGTAGGGGTAAAAATTACTAAGTGTTGGATAGTGTAGGGGTAAAAATTACTATTCCCACTCCAGTGAGTGCAACAGTAGGGAAAGTGTTGGATGGTGTAGGGGTAAACATTACTATTCCCATGTACCCAAAAACCCATACCCACCCTAAAACTAAAAGAATCTCCATTACTTACCTTATAATGTGTTGTAATGGCATGTGTTGTAATGGTAAGCGTTGTAATGGCATGCGTTGTAGTGACGTGCGTTGTAATGGCATGCATTGTAAGGGCATGCGATGTAAAGGCAGTTGCGTTGTAACAGCTGTGTTGTAAAGGTAGGTCGTTGTAATGACTGCGTTGTAATGGATGTTTCCCATCCATATCCGGTATCTATCTTGCCAGGTACCTATATTTCTAAAACGATTTGATGTAAAGTTTTATTGCACGCAAAGCTACTGTAAAGTGCATACTGCCTAATTCAATTATATAGACGGCATAATATCCATAAAGTCCACAGTGCAATTGTAAACAACCTTCACAGTTCCAGATTGACCAATGGATGCAAATTTTTGTTTTTATAAATACATTTCCGGTATCCATCTTGCAACATACCTATATTTCTAAAAACATTGGATGTAAGGTTTTCTTGCACACCAAGCTACTATAAAGTGCATACTGCCTACTTCAATTATATAGAATGCATGATATTCATAAAGTGCACAGTACAATTGTAAATAACCTTCACAGTTCCAGATCCTTCAATGTGGATCCATCTTGCAAAATACCTGATCTTTTAAGACATTTGATGTAAGTTTATATTGCACGCAAAGCAACTGTAAAGTGCATACTGCCTAATTCAGTTATCTGGATGCATGGTGTTCATAAAGTGCACAGTGCAATTGTAAACAACCTTCACAGTTCCAGATCTTTCAAAGCGTTATATGACACTGTTCTATTCTATTTCATATATGAAGGTAGCATCCATAAAGTGCATAGTGCCTAATTGCACAATCCAAATGCTTATAAAGTGCATAAATCAACGCTGATTCTCAACAAATCACACAGTTCCAGATCCTTCAAAGTGTTAAGGAACATACTGCTTAAGTACGCAATCTAACTGCATATAAGGTGCTTAATGATACCAAACTGCACAGTGCCTATGCAAACAATAGCAGCATAATTTTTCTTCCAATACCTTTCATGGCCTTTGGCACACCTTAAAGCCTTAAAGGATGTTATTAAAGTGCACAGTGCATATCTGTTAATTCCTAGTGTGTGAAACCTGATCACAAAGTATGTGCATAGCGTTTCAAATCATTCCTAGAATGTCATTCTCTTGTACACATTCTATGTGAGGACGGTAAGAAAATCCATACAAGAGGCCTTACCCCTTAATGAATTTAAGTCCTCATCATGCCTTTGAGCATAAAAATAATCCAATATCTATGAAATGCAAGCATGAAAAAATACGGTATAGGAAGAAATACCTAAAATGTTGATAAGGAGCATTAGAAAATCCCTATATAAAAAGTTTTTTTTAGACAAAAGAAGACTCTCCTATCTATATTGGATTGAAAATCCACATTCCACACAATGTCAATTATTTTATTTTATTTTACAGAGTTTTATATAGCACGAACTTGACCTGAATCGGGTATCAGAGCGCTTTACATAGCACCAGTTGCATTACATGAGGACACATTTATTTTTGTTAGGCACGGGGAGATTAAGTGATTTGCCCAGAATCACAGGATGCTCAGCGTCATTGTCGAGACTCGAACCCAGTTCCCCAGATTTGAGGTCGACCGCCATAGCCGTTAGGCCAACTCCTCTCCCCAAAATTATCGATGGACATATAGTTCAGCGTCATCATTGTGGCCCCAAGGCATCTCTGTTCCTAATGATATTATTAATCGTAATTCTTGCTTTCTTAGTTATTTTTCTTGATCTCCCCCTCTTAGGTGAGACCGAACATGTTTGATTCCACTATAGCTGAATGTTGCCAAGAATCGATTGTGACATTGTTCAAAGTGGCAGGCAATGGGATAGTTCTTATCACCATTCTTTATTGCTCTTAGATGCTGTAAAATCCTCAGTTTTAACTTGTTGATGGTGCTGCCCATGTAGAACTTATCACAACCACATTTGAGGACATAGACATCATGGTCTATTTTGCTAGTGGTTATGTCATTAATTGTTATCACATGGCCCTCAAAGGTTTGGTAACTCTCGCAATTCGATCCATACTTACATGCCTTGCAAGAGCTACATTTTGTGAAACCTCCCATGTTCATAGAGAGCCAATTCTTTTCATCCTTCTTAGGGTCATAATTACTAGATGTTAAAATGTCTCCCAACAATCTTGCTTTTTTTAAAGTTATCTGTGGACCCATCTGCACATTTTCAAGATGTTCTCCCTTCTTCAGAATGTGCCAATTGTTTTGTAAGATTTTCTTGATGCTTGGTTGTGCCATATTGAGTTCTAAGAACAGTCTTTTCACCTTATGATTCTTTTCATTTGAGTCATTTCCTTTTATATACAGCAGCTGCTCCCTTGTTTTTTCACCAGCTCTCTTTTTGGCATCCTCTAACACACTTCTAGGGTATTCCCTTTTGTGGAAATGCTTGACTAAGTCACACACTTCTTTATTATATAGTTCTTCTGTGGATCATATTCTGTTGGCCCTTAGCATTTGGCTATATAGAATGCTCCATTTAAGAGCACTCGGACGGCCACTGTTCACATATAGTAAGGAATTGGTGGTAGTTGGCTTTCTATGAATCCTAGTTGTTAATGATTCACCAATAACCTCTATTTCCACATCCAACAATTCACAGTGTGAACGGCTCTGTGTATTAATAAATTAAGCTTTTCCAAGAAGATGTTCAATCCAGTTTTAGTTCCTTCCCACAAAATGAATAAATCATCTATGAACCAAGTCCCTAGTACAATCTTCTGGGTGAACTTCTCATTCTCTACAGCCCAGACTACCTCCATCTCCCACCACCCCATGAGTAAATTCACTTAGGTGGGGGCAAAGGAGGTGCTCATTGTCATGTCTTGCTGTTGCAGGTAGTATTTACCATTGAAAATGAAAACATTGTGGGTAAGGCAATATTTGAACATTTCCAGTACAATTTCTGTCTGATTAAGCCATTCTACTGGACGATCTCTTAGAAAATGCTCACATGCCTGAATTCCTTTATTGTGATCAATGTGATGAAATTACATCTAGCATCACCATTACATATTCTTGCTTCCATTGTACATGGTTCAAATCCGTACTATCCTTAAGTACGATGGGAGATTTACTATGTACTCCTGCAAAAACAAATCCAAGTATCTGTAACTGTTTTCCAACAGTGATACAACTGAACTTACTATGGGTCTTCCCCAATGGATTCTGTATACTCTTGTGCAGTCACCAGTAGATAGTTATAGTTAGGACTATGTCTCCATAGGAAAAGCATTTTTTTTACTTACCAACATCTTTAGCAGCATTTCATGAATCTTCATGCAATTTTCCCAAAAAGTGCCCCAATGATTTTAGTTGTGCATTAAAAGTTTTGGAGCGATGAATCAAGCAGGGGCTGAGAAAAAGGAAGGGTGAAAAAAAAAATGTTCTCATGTTAATTTCTGTAGGGATTTAAACACAACTACAGCCTGTACCGCTGGTTGGAATTATGCTCAGAGATTCACACACCCACTCACAGACCCACTCAGAGGCTTATACACCCAGTCACAGACCCACTCTGACTCACACACTCACTCACAGACCCACTCAGTCACTCATGCACCCACTCATAGACCCGCTCAGACACTCATGCAAAAAGTCACAGACCCGCTCAGACTCTGATGCACCCACTCACAGACCCACTCAGAGACTCATGTACCCACTCACAGACCCATTAAGATACTCACACACCCACTCACAGACCCACTTAGACACACATACCCACTCAAATACTCAAGCACCCACTCACAGACCCACTCAGACACTCACACACGCATTCACAGACCCACTTAGACACTCATGTACTCACTCTCAGACACACTCAGAGACTCACGCATCCACTCACAGATGTACTCGGACTTACACACCCACTCACAGACCCACTCAGAGATTCATGCACGCAAGGAAATACCATTAAAAAAATCATAGAAATTCACTAAAAAGACAAAGGTTACAAGGACATTATAGCTAGAAAATAGAAATAAAAAAGATTAGAAATTCACTGAAAAAAACAAAGTTTACAGGGACATTATAGTTAGGCTTAGATTTTACTCATATAAAGCCAGTGAAATTTAGCAGTAATAGTTACCTGAGCTAACAATAACTTACACCCCCAATGCACTGCTTGTGACCTCACATATTGCATCACTCATGACATGGCCAGTCACATCACTGATGACATCACTGATGACATCCCAAATGATATCACTGATGACATCATCTACAGAATCACTCACATACCCGCTCACATCCCCATAGAATCTCATACACCCACTCACACACCCACATAACTACTCATATACTCATTCATAGACCCATACAACTAACACACACTCACTCAGTCACCCATACAACAGCTCACACAGCTACTCACTCACCCAAACAGTAACTGACAGAGCTACTCACTCACCCACACAGCTACTCAGACACCTATTCACTCACCCACACAACCACTTATATATCCATTCACACATCAATACAAGCACTCATATGCCCACTCACTCACCTATACAGCTACTCACACAGAGACTTACTGTGCAAAACAGGTACTTACACACCCATACACCCACTCAAACAGCCAGTCACTTACCCATATACCCACTTACACACCCAGTTACTCACTAACACAGCCATTCAGACACCCACTCACTCACTCATACAGTTACTCACACACCCACCCACACAGGCACTCATTCACCCATACAGCCACTGAGACACCCACTCACTCACTAATAAAGCCAGTCACACAGTCACTCACTCACTCACACAGCTACTCACATACCCACTTATACACCGATACAGCCACTCACACACCCACTCACACATCCATACAGCTACCAACACACAATCTCACTCACAAATTCAGCTACTCATAAAACCACTCACTCACCCATATAGTCACTCACACAGCCACTCACTCACTCATGCAGCTACCCACTCACCCACTTATTCATCCCTACAGGTGCTCACACACCCATACAGCCACTCAGACAGACACTCACACACAGATTCAGACTGTTACATCACTCAGTAGTATAGAAACAATAGTCATTTAACTAATGGTGTAGCTTAGGGCCATATGTATCAAACCCATGTTTTGCGATTTTCAAAAGCGATTTTTTGCGAATTGCTATTTGAGAATCGCAAAACGCGATGTATGTAGGATTTGCAAAAAGTTTTGCGAACCCTACAAATTCCTTATTTGCAAATCGCAAATTGCAATTCGCAATTAAGGAAACCCTCCCCATTCATTCCTATGGGCCTAGTGGCCCATAGGAATGAATGGGAAGACATTCTCAATTTGCGATTAGCAATTAGAGAATCGCAAATTGAGAATGCAATTTCAAGGGTGCAAGGGCGTCAAAAGGACATCCTGTTGCACCCCTGAAATAAGCATGGGTGCACATGTGGCGCACATACATGCCCTAAGGGTGGTAATTTGCGATTCTTTAAGGCCAAATTGCACTTTTTTGTGCTTCTTACATTGCATTTAAGGAATCGCAATTTGCGATTCCTTAAATGCATTCGCAAAATAGGGGATCGCAAATTTTGCGATTCCTTATTTTGCGAGGCAGTTTTGCCTTCATACATACCACTTAGCCAAATTGCGATCGCAAACGCTGAAATTCTGCAAATTTCAGCATTTGCGATCGCAATTTTGGTTGATACATATGGCCCTTAGTATATATCTTTATGTCACAAAAAACGTTTTAGAAACACTTACACTCACTGGATGATGTCATCAGTGATGTCATTTGAGATGTCATGAGCAATATCATCAGTAATGTTACTGACTATGTCATGAGTGATGGAATATGTGAGGTCATAAGCAGTGCATTGCGGGGGCATAAGTCATAGTTAGCTTAGGTGACTATAACTGCTGCATTTCACTGGTTTTGCATGAGTGAAATATGACTATAATTATAATGTCTCTATAACCTTTAATCCTTTCATTTTTTCAGTAAATATATATATATATATATCTATATCACCACACTTTCTCCTGTGTGTATACCGCTGCCTCCAGAACGAGGGTCGCGTCGCCTCTCTGGACCCCACAGGAGAGGGCCCGTATATTTCCGCAATATCGTCTCCATCAAGGATGACGACGCCTTGTGTAGTTGTTTGAAAATATTTTTATTCGGCCACCATCGAACGCGTTTCGGCTGCCCAGCAGCCCTGCTCACCGATACAAAGCAGTGGGAGCGGCCATTTTTATCTTTCAAATTCGTGCTCATTGTGTGTCACATGCAAACTACAAACATGAATAGTGAAAACAGACTCGTAGTTTTTACAGCACTTTTCACTCTTGGTGTGGAGTTGTATCTGATAATAATCGCCTCAAATGGCGTACTTATAATTCACATTGGGCAGTGAAATTTTAAACTTAGTATTGTTAAAAAATCATTGTTCTGTTTGAAAATTATTATTATACAATAAAAACGGCAATTCATATCAAAATATCAAATGATAAATTTAATTGCTATGACCGCTTATGTATAAACTGTTTTCTATAGCTCAATATTTTAAAATTTTAAAATTTTAAATTTTCAAAATTTCAATAATGAAAGGATTTTCAGCACAAGTGGGCATTTTTTCACTCTTTGCAATCAGGCCCAAGTGGGCTGTTTCCAACCTTGTTAATTTGTCAACAGTTCATAAACACTGCCTCAACGAACCTTTTCACCTACAACCCCATTATTAAGAGTCTTCTTTGCTGTTATTCTGTCTGTTTTGTGAAACTTTCATAAAAACATTTTATAATACAATCAAAAACGTCTTATTTTCGCGACTCTATGGGCAGAAATCCACAATTATTTTATTATTTACAAGTGCGTATACAAATCTTCTTCTATATTGAGACCTTCTGGTTGCTTAGAGTTTAATTCAATGATGTAGCGGGATTCAAGTTTCCTCAATTTCTTTTCCCTGTTCCCGCCACATACATCTCCTGCCACTGCATCAATCACATAGTATGAGAGACCCTTTGTATCTTTTCCATGGAACCTTTCAAAATGGGGAGCGACTGGATAATCTATATATGTATGTGTATATATATATGTATGTGTATATATATATATATATCTATATATATATATCTATATCTATATTCACTGAAAAAACCATAGGTTTTAGGGACAGTTATAGTTAGTTGGACATTGCACTCGTACAAAACCCGTGAAATTCCCCTGTTATAGTTAGTTCAGCTAACTATAACTCGCGCCCCGCAATGCACTGCTGATGACGTCACATATTACATCACTCATGACATGGTCAGTGACATCACTGATGACATCACTGATGACATCTCAAATGACATCACTGATGACATCATCCAGTGACTGTGTTTCTGTAAAGTTTAAATATGTTTAATATATATAGGGAAAGGCGTATTGAAGAATGAGTGGGTGTATAAGTGTCTGAATGGATGATTTAGTACGTGAGTGACTGACTCCACAAGTGAGTGATTAAACGTATCTTACTGAATGCATGGGTTAGTGACTAAACTGTGTGAATGTCTGTATCCGTCTGTTTGTTGGTGTGTAAGTGGATGCATGGATTTGCGAATAGCTACATGAGTGTCTATATGGGTTATTGATTGGTTCTCTGAGTATCTGTATGGCTGCCTGAGTGTTTGTGTGGGTGGGGTGTGTGTGACTCTATACATAGATGTGTGAGTGGGTGATTCACTGGGTGCATGATTTCAAGAGTGCATCTGTGATGGACTGCTTGGGTGGGTGAGTGTGTGTATGGGTGTGTTAGTGAGTGAATGTATATCTCAGTGGTACATGTGCGAGTAACTACATATGTAAAAGGCAGTATATATGTGTGTTAGAGTATTTAAATGGCTATAAGTGAGAGTGTGTTATTGTGAGAGTGGCTGTATGGATGCGTGTGTGCTTGTATCAGTTATTGTATAAGAGCGTAAGAATGTGCTAGTATTTGTATGAGTAAGTGAGCTAGTGTGTGTATAACTGTATAGGTGAGTAAGTGGGTGTGTGATTAATTTTTTGCATGACTGACTAGGTGTGTGAGTACCTCTATGGATGAGTGGCGGTGTGTGAGTGTTTATATAGGTGTATGAGTGCATATGATAGTCCTGTACTGAGTGACTGTAAGTACGAGTGACTGTACAGGTGAGTGAGTGGATGTGTGTGTAGACCTAAGAATCAGTGAGTGGGTATGTAGTTTTTGGTGTTGGAGTGTCTATGGTTTTGAGAATGGCAGTCTGTAATTTAGAGTGGGTGTATCAAAAGTTATATTAGGGTGTGAGAAGATGCATGAAATTATCACATGGATGATGTCATCAGTGATGTCATTTGAGATGTCATCAGTGATGTCATCAGTGATGTCACTGACCATGTCATGAGTGATGTAATATGTGACGTCATCAGCAGTGCATTGCTGGGCGCGAGTTATAGTTAGCTGAACTAACTATAACAGGGGAATTTCACGGGTTTTGTACGAGTGCAATGTCCAACTAACTATAACTGTCCCTAAAACCTATGGTTTTTTCAGTGAATTTCAAAGGTTTTTTAAATGCTAATTTCTAACTATAATGTGTCTGAAACCTATGGTTTTTTCAGTGAATTTCAAAGGTTTTTAAATGCTAATTTCTAACTATAACGTGCCTGAAACCTATGGTTTTTTCAGTGAATTTCAAAGGTTTTTTAAATGCTAATTTCTAACTATAACGTGCCTGAAACATATGGTTTTTTCAGTGAATTTCAAAGGTTTTTTAAATGCTAATTTCTAACTATAACGTGCCTGAAACCTATGATTTTTTAAGTGAATTTCAAAGGTTTTTAAATGCTAGTTTCTAACTATGCCAACAGAGGTAGGACATGTGAAGAAAGAAGAAAAAACGCACAGAAAGAAGCAAAAGATGTGCAGAAAGAACCAACAGAGGAGCAGAAAGAGGCCTTGTTGCAAAATCATCCTGTGCCCACAACTTTTTCAGACGGGTACTGGTGGTAACTGACTCTGACTAACCAGAGCCAGTGCGCGTTTGCACAGTGGTGAAGGGAGGGGGGGCCTGAGGTGACATGTGTGCAAACGCGCCCCGTGGAGCGTTTTAAGTTGCGGAATTAAGTCTCCTTGAATCCTGAGGGTCCCTGGGGCCCAACTAGCCCCCCAGGTACCTACAGTTAGGACCACAGAGCTGAGTTGCAGAGAGGCGTTCCGAGGCCACGCACCTTTTTTCACCTCTCTGCAACGCAACTCTGTTGTGCTTACTGAAGGTACCTGGTGGGCTAGTTGGCCCCCAGGATTCAAAGGGAATTAACTCCCCAACTTAAAACGCACCACAGGGCGTGTTTGCGCACATGTCACCTGAGGCCCCGCCCCCTCCCTCACGACTGTGCAAACGCGCCCCGTGGCGCGTTTTAAGTTGGGGGATTAGGTCACCTTGAATCCTGAGAGTCCCTGGGGCCCAACTAGCCCACCAGGTACTTCCAGTAAGCACCACAGGCCTGCGTTGCAACGCCTGTAACAAATTGTGCAGTTGTGTTTAGGTAGTGAAGAGGGTCGTGCTGGGGGTAGTGTTTTAGGGTTTAGGGTAGTGCAGTGGTGTTTGTGTAGTGTAGGGGGTCATGCTGGGGGTAGATTTAGGGTTTAGGGTAGTGCAGTGGTGTTTGGGTAGTGTAGGGAGTCGTGCTGGGGGAGTGTTTTAGGGTTTAGGGTAGTACAGTGGTGTTTGGGTAGTGTAGGGGGTCGTGCTGGGGGTTAGTGTTTTAGGGTTTTAGGGTTTAGGGTAGTGCAGTGGTGTTTGGGTAGTGTAGGGGATACTGCTGGGGGTAGTGTTTTAGGGTTTAGGGTAGTGCAATGGTGTTTGGGTAGTGTAGGGGGTACTGCTGGGGGTAGTGTTTTAGGGTTTAGGGTAGTGCAGTGGTGTTTGGGTAGCGTAGGGGGTACTGCTGGGGGTAGTGTTTTATGGTTTAGGGTAGTGCAGTGGTGTTTGGGTAGTGTAGGGGTTCGTGCTGGGGTAGTTTTTTAGGGTTTAGGGTAGTGCAGTGGTGTTTGTGTAGTGTAGGAGGTCGTGTTTTAGGGTTTAGGGTAGTGCAGTGGTCTTTGGGTAGTGTAGGGAGTCGTGCAGGGGTATTGTTTTAGAGTTTAGGGTAGTGCAGTGGTCTTTGGGTAGTGTAGGGGTTGTGCGGGGGTAGTGTTTTAGGGATTAGGGTAGTGCATTGGTATTTGGGTAGTGTAGGGGGTCATGCGGGGGTAGTGTTTTAGGGTTTAGGGCAGTGCAGTGGTGTTTAGGTAGTGTAGGGGGTTGTGCTGGGGGGAGTGTTTTAGGGTTTAGGGCAGTGCAGTGGTGTTCGGGTAGTGTAGGGGGTCGTGCTGGGGGAGTGTTTTAGGGTTTAGGGCAGTGCAGTCGTGTTCGGGAAGTGTAGGGGGTCGTGCTGGGGGAGTATTTTAGGGTTTAGGGCAGTGCAGTGGTGTTTGGGTAGTGTAGGGGGTCATGCTGGGGGTAGTGTTCTAGGGTTTAGGGCAGTGCAGTGGTGTTCGGGCAGTGTAGGGGGTCGTGCTGGGGGTGGTGTTTGAGGGTTTAGGGCAGTGCAGTGGTTTTCGGACAGTGTAGGGCGTCGTGCTGGGGGTGGTGTTTCAGGGTTTAGGGCAGTGCAGTGGTGTTCGGGCAGTGTAGGGGGTCGTGCAGGGGGTGGTGTTTCAGGGTTTAGGGCAGTGCAGTGGTGTTCGGGCAGTGTAGGGGGTCGTGCAGGGGTGGTGTTTCAGGGTTTAGGGCAGTGGTGTTCGGGCAGTGTAGGGGGTCATGCTGGGGGTGGTGTTTCAGGCTTTGGGGCAGTGCAGTGGTGTTCGAGCAGTAAAGGGGGTCGTGCTGGGGGTGGTGTTTCAGGGTTTAGGGCAGTGCAGTGGTGTTCCGGCAGTGTAGGGGGTCGTGCAGGGGGTGGTGTTTCAGGGTTTAGTGCAGTGGTGTTCGGGCAGTGTAGGGGGTCGTGCTGGGGTGGTGTTTCAGGGTTTAGGGCAGTGCAGTGGTGTTCGGGCAGTGTAGGGTGTCGTGCTGAGGGTTGGTGTTTCAGGGTATAGGGCAGTGCAGTAGTGTTTGGGCAGTGTAGGGGGTCGTGCTGGGGGAGTGTTTTAGGGTTTAGGGCAGTGCAGTCGTGTTCGGGTAGTGTAGGGGGTTGTGCTGGGGGAGTATTTTAGGGTTTAGGGTAGTGCAGTGGTGTTCGGGTAGTGTAGGGGGTCATGCTGGGGGTAGTGTTCTAGGGTTTAGGGCAGTGCAGTGGTGTTCGGGCAGTGTAGGGGGTCGTGCTGGGGGTGGTGTTTTAGGGTTTAGGGCAGAGCAGTGGTGTTCGGGCAGTGTAGGGGGTCGTCTTGGGGGTGGTGTTTCAGGGTTTAGGGCAGTGCAGTGGTGTTCGGGCAGTGTAGGGGGTCGTGCAGGGGGTGGTGTTTCAGGGTTTAGGGCAGTGCAGTGGTGTTCGGGCAGTGTAGGGGGTCGTGCAGGCGTGGTGTTTCAGGGTTTAGGGCAGTGGTGTTCGGGCAGTGTAGGGGGTCATGCTGGGGGTGGTGTTTCAGGGTTTAGGGCAGTGCAGTGGTGTTCGAGCAGTAAAGGGGGTCATGCTGGGGGTGGTGTTTCAGGGTTTAGGGCAGTGCAGTGGTGTTCGGGCAGTGTAGGGGGCGGTGCAGGGGGTGGTGTTTCAGGGTTTAGGGCAGTGCAGTGGTGTTCGGGCAGTGTAGGGGGTGGTGCAGGGGTGGTGTTTCAGGGTTTAGGGCAGTGCAGTGGTGTTCGGGCAGTGTAGGGGGTCGTGCAGGGGGTGGTGTTTCAGGGTTTAGGGCAGTGCAGTGGTGTTTCAGGGTTTAGGGCAGTGCAGTGGTGTTCGGGCAGTGTAGGGGGCGGTGCAGAGGGTGGTGTTTCAGGGTTTAGGGCAGTACAGTGGTGTTCGGGCATTGTAGGGGGTGGTGCTGGGGCTGGTGTTTCAGGGTTTAGGGCAGTGCAGTGGTGTTCGGGCAGTGTAGGGGGTCGTGCTGGGGCTGGTGTTTCAGGGTTTAGGGCAGTGCAGTGGTGTTCGGGCAGTGTAGGGGGTCGTGCTGGGGCTGGTGTTTCAGGGTTTAGGGCAGTGCAGTGGTGTTCGGGCAGTGTAGGGGGTCGTGCTGGGGCTGGTGTTTCAGGGTTTAGGGCAGTGCAGTGGTGTTCGGGCAGTGTAGGGGGTCGTGCTGGGGCTGGTGTTTCAGGGTTTAGGGCAGTGCAGTGGTGTTCGGGCAGTGTAGGGGGTCTTGCTGGGGCTGGTGTTTCAGAGTCTAGGGCAATGCAGTGGTGTTCGGGCAGTGTAGGGGGTCTTGCTGGGGCTGGTGTTTCAGGGTTTAGGGCAGTGCAGTAGTGTTCGGGCAGTGTAGGGGGTCGTGCTGGGGGTGGTGTTTCAGGGTTTAGGGCAGTGCAGTGGTGTTCGGGCAGTGTAGGGGGTCGTGCTGGGGCCAGTGTTTCAGGGTTTAGGGCAGAGCAATGGTGCTCAGGCAGTGTAGGGGGTCGTGCTGGGGTGATGTTTCAGGGTTTATGGCAGTGCAGTGGTGTTCCGGCAGTGTAGGGGGTCGTGCAGGGGGTGGTGTTTCAGGGTTTAGTGCAGTGGTGTTCGTGCAGTGTAGGGGGTCGTGCTGGGGTGGTGTTTCAGGGTTTAGGGCAGTGCAGTGGTGTTCGGGCAGTGTAGGGTGTCGTGCTGAGGGGTGGTGTTTCAGGGTTTAGGGCAGTGCAGTAGTGTTTGGGCAGTGTAGGGGGTCATGCAGGGGTGGTGTTTCAGGGTTTAGGGCAGTGCAGTGGTGTTCGGCCAGTGTAGGTAGTCTTGCTGGGGGTGGTGTTTCAGGGTTTAGGGCAGTGCAGTAGTTTTCGGGCAGTGTAGGCGGTCGTGCTGGGGCTGGTGTTTCAGGGTTTAGGGCAGTGCAGTGGTGTTCGGGCAGTGTACGGGGTTGTGCTGGGGCTGGTGTTTCAGGGTTTAGGGCAGTGCAGTGGTGTGCGGGCAGTGTACGGGGTTGTGCTGGGGCTGGTGTTTCAGGGTTTAGGGCAGTGCAGTGGTGTTCGGGCAGTGTAGGGGGTTGTGCTGGGGCTGGTGTTTCAGGGTTTAGGGCAGTGCAGTAGTGTTCCGGCAGTGTAGGGGTCGTGCAGGGGGTGGTGTTTCAGGGTTTAGTGCAGTGGTGATCGTGCAGTGTAGGGGGTCGTGCTGGGGTGGTGTTTCAGGGTTTAGGGCAGTGCAGTGGTGTTCGGGCAGTGTAGGGTGTCGTGCTGAGGGGTGGTGTTTCAGGGTTTAGGGCAGTGCAGTAGTGTTTGGGCAGTGTAGGGGGTCGTGCAGGGGGTGGTGTTTCAGGGTTTAGGGCAGTGCAGTGGTGTTCGGCCAGTGTAGGTAGTCTTGCTGGGGGTGGTGTTTCAGGGTTTAGGGCAGTGCAGTAGTTTTCGGGCAGTGTAGGCGGTCGTGCTGGGGCTGGTGTTTCAGGGTTTAGGGCAGTGCAGTGGTGTTCGGGCAGTGTACGGGGTTGTGCTGGGGCTGGTGTTTCAGGGTTTAGGGCAGTGCAGTGGTGTGCGGGAAGTGTACGGGGTTGTGCTGGGGCTGGTGTTTCAGGGTTTAGGGCAGTGCAGTGGTGTTCGGGCAGTGTAGGGCGTCGTGCTGGGGGTGGTGTTTCAGGGTTTAGGGCAGTGCAGTGGTGTTCGGGCAGTGTAGGGGGTCGTGCAGGGGGTGGTGTTTCAGGGTTTAGGGCAGTGCAGTGGTGTTCGGGCAGTGTAGGGGGTCGTGCAGGGGTGGTGTTTCAGGGTTTAGGGCAGTGGTGTTCGGGCAGTGTAGGGGGTCATGCTGGGGGTGGTGTTTCAGGATTTGGGGCAGTGCAGTGGTGTTCGAGCAGTAAAGGGGGTCGTGCTGGGGGTGGTGTTTCAGGGTGTAGGGCAGTGCAGTGGTGTTCCAGCAGTGTAGGGGGTCGTGCTGGGGGTGGTGTTTCAGGGTTTAGTGCAGTGGTGTTCGGGCAGTGTAGGGGGTCGTGCTGGGGTGGTGTTTCAGGGTTTAGGGCAGTGCAGTGGTGTTCGGGCAGTGTAGGGTGTCGTGCTGAGGGTTGGTGTTTCAGGGTTTAGGGCAGTGCAGTAGTGTTTGGGCAGTGTAGGGGGTCGTGCTGGGGGAGTGTTTTAGGGTTTAGGGCAGTGCAGTCGTGTTCGGGTAGTGTAGGGGGTCGTGCTGGGGGGGTATTTTAGGGTTTAGGGTAGTGCAGTGGTGTTCGGGTAGTGTAGGGGGTCATGCTGGGGGTAGTGTTCTAGGGTTTAGGGCAGTGCAGTGGTGTTCGGGCAGTGTAGGGGGTCGTGCTGGGGGTGGTGTTTTAGGGTTTAGGGCAGAGCAGTGGTGTTCGGGCAGTGTAGGGGTCGTCTTGGGGGTGGTGTTTCAGGGTTTAGGGCAGTGCAGTGGTGTTCGGGCAGTGTAGGGGGTCGTGCAGGGGTGGTGTTTCAGGGTTTAGGGCAGTGCAGTGGTGTTCGGGCAGTGTAGGGGGTCGTGCAGGGGTGGTGTTTCAGGGTTTAGGGCAGTGGTGTTCGGGCAGTGTAGGGGGTCATGCTGGGGGTGGTGTTTCAGGGTTTAGGGCAGTGCAGTGGTGTTCGAGCAGTAAGGGGGTCATGCTGGGGGTGGTGTTTCAGGGTTTAGGGCAGTGCAGTGGTGTTCGGGCAGTGTAGGGGGCGGTGCAGGGGTGGTGTTTCAGGGTTTAGGGCAGTGCAGTGGTGTTCGGGCAGTGTAGGGGGTGGTGCAGGGGGTGGTGTTTCAGGGTTTAGGGCAGTGCAGTGGTGTTCGAGCAGTAAAGGGGTCGTGCTGGGGGTGGTGTTTCAGGGTTTAGGGCAGTGCAGTGGTGTTCCAGCAGTGTAGGGGGTCGTGCAGGGGTGGTGTTTCAGGGTTTAGTGCAGTGGTGTTCGGGCAGTGTAGGGGTCGTGCTGGGGTGGTGTTTCAGGGTTTAGGGCAGTGCAGTGGTGTTCGGGCAGTGTAGGGTGTCGTGCTGAGGGTTGGTGTTTCAGGGTTTAGGGCAGTGCAGTAGTGTTTGGGCAGTGTAGGGGGTCGTGCTGGGGGAGTGTTTTAGGGTTTAGGGCAGTGCAGTCGTGTTCGGGTAGTGTAGGGGGTCGTGCTGGGGGAGTATTTTAGGGTTTAGGGTAGTGCAGTGGTGTTCGGGTAGTGTAGGGGGTCATGCTGGGGGTAGTGTTCTAGGGTTTAGGGCAGTGCAGTGGTGTTCGGGCAGTGTAGGGGGTCGTGCTGGGGGTGGTGTTTTAGGGTTTAGGGCAGAGCAGTGGTGTTCGGGCAGTGTAGGGGGTCGTCTTGGGGGTGGTGTTTCAGGGTTTAGGGCAGTGCAGTGGTGTTCGGGCAGTGTAGGGGGTCGTGCAGGGGTGGTGTTTCAGGGTTTAGGGCAGTGCAGTGGTGTTCGGTCAGTGTAGGGGTCGTGCAGGGGTGGTGTTTCAGGGTTTAGGTCAGTGGTGTTCGGGCAGTGTAGGGGGTCATGCTGGGGGTGGTGTTTCAGGGTTTAGGGCAGTGCAGTGGTGTTCGAGCAATAAAGGGGGTCATGCTGGGGGTGGTGTTTCAGGGTTTAGGGCAGTGCAGTGGTGTTCGGGCAGTGTAGGGGCGGTGCAGGGGGTGGTGTTTCAGGGTTTAGGGCAGTGCAGTGGTGTTCGGGCAGTGTAGGGGTGGTGCAGGGGTGGTGTTTCAGGGTTTAGGGCAGTGCAGTGGTGTTCGGGCAGTGTAGGGGGTCGTGCAGGGGGTGGTGTTTCAGGGTTTAGGGCAGTGCAGTGGTGTTTCAGGGTTTAGGGCAGTGCAGTGGTGTTCGGGCAGTGTAGGGGGCGGTGCAGAGGGTGGTGTTTCAGGGTTTAGGGCAGTGCAGTGGTGTTCGGGCATTGTAGGGGGTGGTGCTGGGGCTGGTGTTTCAGGGTTTAGGGCAGTGCAGTGGTGTTCGGGCAGTGTAGGGGGTCGTGCTGGGGCTGGTGTTTCAGGGTTTAGGGCAGTGCAGTGGTGTTCGGGCAGTGTAGGGGGTCGTGCTGGGGCTGGTGTTTCAGGGTTTAGGGCAGTGCAGTGGTGTTCGGGCAGTGTAGGGGGTCGTGCTGGGGCTGGTGTTTCAGGGTTTAGGGCAGTGCAGTGGTGTTCGGGCAGTGTAGGGGGTCTTGCTGGGGCTGGTGTTTCAGAGTCTAGGGCAATGCAGTGGTGTTCGGGCAGTGTAGGGGGTCTTGCTGGGGCTGGTGTTTCAGGGTTTAGGGCAGTGCAGTAGTGTTCGGGCAGTGTAGGGGGTCGTGCTGGGGGTGGTGTTTCAGGGTTTAGGGCAGTGCAGTGGTGTTCGGGCAGTGTAGGGGGTCATGCTGGGGCCAGTGTTTCAGGGTTTAGGGCAGAGCAATGGTGCTCAGGCAGTGTAGGGGGTCGTGCTGGGGTGATGTTTCAGGGTTTATGGCAGTGCAGTGGTGTTCCGGCAGTGTAGGGGGTCGTGCAGGGGGTGGTGTTTCAGGGTTTAGTGCAGTGGTGTTCATGCAGTGTAGGGGGTCGTGCTGGGGCTGGTGTTTCAGGGTTTAGGGCAGTGCAGTGGTGTTCGGGCAGTGTAGGGTGTCGTGCTGAGGGCTGGTGTTTCAGGGTTTAGGGCAGTGCAGTAGTGTTTGGGCAGTGTAGGGGGTCGTGCAGGGGCTGGTGTTTCAGGGTTTAGGGCAGTGCAGTGGTGTTCGGCCAGTGTAGGTAGTCTTGCTGGGGCTGGTGTTTCAGGGTTTAGGGCAGTGCAGTAGTGTTCGGGCAGTGTAGGCGGTCGTGCTGGGGCTGGTGTTTCAGGGTTTAGGGCAGTGCAGTGGTGTTCGGGCAGTGTACGGGGTTGTGCTGGGGCTGGTGTTTCAGGGTTTAGGGCAGTGCAGTGGTGTGCGGGCAGTGTACGGGGTTGTGCTGGGGCTGGTGTTTCAGGGTTTAGGGCAGTGCAGTGGTGTTCGGGCAGTGTAGGGGGTTGTGCTGGGGCTGGTGTTTCAGGGTTTAGGGCAGTGCAGTGGTGTTCCGGCAGTGTAGGGGGTCGTGCAGGGGGTGGTGTTTCAGGGTTTAGTGCAGTGGTGTTCGTGCAGTGTATGGGGGTCGTGCTGGGGTGGTGTTTCAGGGTTTAGGGCAGTGCAGTGGTGTTCGGGCAGTGTAGGGTGTCGTGCTGAGGGGTGGTGTTTCAGGGTTTAGGGCAGTGCAGTAGTGTTTGGGCAGTGTAGGGGGTCATGCAGGGGGTGGTGTTTCAGGGTTTAGGGCAGTGCAGTGGTGTTCGGCCAGTGTAGGTAGTCTTGCTGGGGGTGGTGTTTCAGGGTTTAGGGCAGTGCAGTAGTTTTCGGGCAGTGTAGGCGGTCGTGCTGGAGCTGGTGTTTCAGGGTTTAGGGCAGTGCAGTGGTGTTCGGGCAGTGTACGGGGTTGTGCTGGGGCTGGTGTTTCAGGGTTTAGGGCAGTGCAGTGGTGTGCGGGCAGTGTACGGGGTTGTGCTGGGGCTGGTGTTTCAGGGTTTAGGGCAGTGCAGTGGTGTTCGGGCAGTGTAGGGGGTTGTGCTGGGGCTGGTGTTTCAGGGTTTAGGGCAGTGCAGTGGTGTGCGGGCAGTGTACGGGGTTGTGCTGGGGCTGGTGTTTCAGGGTTTAGGGCAGTGCAGTGGTGTTCGGGCAGTGTAGGGGTCGTGCTGGGGGTGGTGTTTCAGGGTTTAGGGCAGTGCAGTGGTGTTCGGGCAGTGTAGGGGGTCGTGCTGGGGCTGGTGTTTCAGGGTTTAGGGCAGTGCAGTGGTGTTCGGGCAGTGTAGGGGGTCGTGCTGGGGCTGGTGTTTCAGGGTTTTGGGCAGAGCAGTGGTGTTCGGGCAGTGTAGGGGGTCGTGCCTGGGGTGGTGTTTCAGGGTTTAGGGCAGTGCAGTGGTGTTCGGGCAGTGTAGGGGGTCTTGCTGGGGGTGGTGTTTCAGGGTTTAGGGCAGTGGTGTTCGGGCAGTGTAGGGGGTCTTGCTGGGGGTGATGTTTCAGGGTTTAGGGCAGTGCAGTGGTGTTCGGGCAGTGTAGGGGGTCTTGCTGGGGGTAGTGTTTCAGGGTTTAGGGCGGTGCAGTGGTGTTCGTGCAGTGTAGGGGGTCGTGCTGGGGGTGGTGTTTCAGGGTTTAGGGCAGTGCAGTAGTGTTCGGGCAGTGTAGGATGTCGTGCAGGGGTGGTGTTTCAGGGTTTAGGGCAGTGCAGTGGTGTTCTGGCAGTGTAGGGGGTCATGCTGGGAGTGGGGTTTCAGGGTTTAGGGCAGTACAGTGGTGTTCGGGCAGTGTAGGGGGTCGTGCAGGGGTGGTGTTTCAGGGTAGTGCAGTGGTGTTCGGGCAGTGTAGGGGGTCGTGCTGGGGCTGGTGTTTCAGGGTTTAGGGCAGTGTAGTGGTGTTCGGGCAGTGTAGGGGGTCTTGCTGGGGGTGATGTTTCAGGGTTTAGGGCAGTGGTGTTCGGGCAGTGTAGGGGGTCTTGCTGGGGGTGATGTTTCAGGGTTTAGGGCAGTGCAGTGGTGTTCGGGCAGTGTAGGGGGTCTTGCTGGGGGTAGTGTTTCAGGGTTTAGGGCAGTGCAGTGGTGTTCGTGCAGTATAGGGGGTCGTGCTGGGGATGGTGTTTCTGGGTTTAGGGTAGTGCAGTAGTGTTCGAGCAGTGTAGGGGGTTGTGCAGGGGGTGGTGTTTCAGGGTTTAGGGCAGTGCAGTGGTGTTCGGGCAGTGTAGGGGGTCGCGCTGGGGGTGGTGTTTCAGGGTTTAGGGCAGTGCAGTGGTGTTCGGGCAGTGTAGGGGGTCATGCACGGGGTGGTGTTTCAGGGTTTAGGGCAGTGCAGTGGTGTTCGGGCAGTGTAGGGTGTTGTGCTGGGGCTGGTGTTTCAGGGTTCAGGGCAGTGCAGTGGTGTTCAGGCAGTGTAGGGGGTCGTGCTGAGGCTGGTGTTTCACGGTTTAGGGCAATGCAGTGGTGTTCGGGCAGTGTAGGGGGTCGTGCTGGGGCTGGTGTTTCAGGGTTTAGGGCAGTGCAGTGGTGTTCGGGCAGTGTAGGCGGTCGTGCTGGGGCTGGTGTTTCAGGGTTTAGGGCAGTGCAGTGGTGTTCGGGCAGTGTAGGGGTCGTGCTGGGGCTGGTGTTTCAGGGTTTAGGGCAGTGCAGTGGTGCTCGGGCAGTGTAGGGGGTCGTGCTGGGGGTGATGTTTCAGGGTTTAGGGTAGTGCAGTGGTGTTCGGGCAGTATAGGGGGTCGTGCAGGGGCTGGTGTTTCAAGGTTTAGGGTAGTGCAGCGGTGTTCGGGCAGTGTAGGGGGTCGTGCTGGGGCTGGTGTTTCAGGGTTTTGGGCAGAGCAGTGGTGTTCGGGCAGTGTAGGGGGTCATGCTGGGGGTAGTGTTTCAGGGTTTAGGGCAGTGCAGTGGTGTTCGGGCAGTGTAGGGGGTCGTGCTGGGGGTGGTGTTTCAGGGTTTAGGTCAGTGGTGTTCGGGCAGTGTAGGGGGTCTTGCTGGGGGTGATGTTTCAGGGTTTAGGGCAGTGCAGTGGTGTTCGGGCAGTGTAGGGGGTCTTGCTGGGGGTAGTGTTTCAGGGTTTAGGGCAGTGCAGTGGTGTTCGGGCAGTGTAGGGGGTCATGCTGGGGGTGGTGTTTCAGGGTTTAGGGCAGTGCAGTGGTGTTCGGGCAGTGTAGGGGGTCGTGAAGGGGTGGTGTTTCAGGGTTTAGGGCAGTGCAGTGGTGTTCGGGCAGTGTAGGGGGTCATGCTAGGGGTGGTGTTTCAGGGTTTAGGGCAGTGCAGTGGTGTTCGGGCAGTGTAGGGGGTCATGCAGGGGCTGGTGTTTCAGGGTTTAGGGCAGTGCAGTGGTGTTCGGGCAGTGTAGGGGTCGTGCTGGGGGTAGTGTTTTAGGGTTTAGGGTAGTGCAGTGGTGCTTGTGTAGTGTAGGGGGTCGTGCTGGGGGTAGTGTTTTAGGGTTTAGGGTAGTGCAGTGGTGTTTGTGTAGTGTAGTGGGTCATGTTTTAGGGTAGTGCAGTGGTGTTTGGGTAGTGTAGGGGTCGTGCTGGTGGTAGTGTTTTAGGATTTAGGTTAGTGCAGTGGTGTTTGGGTAGTGTAGGGGGTCGTGCTGGGGGTAGTGTTTTAGGGTTTAGTATAGTGCAGTGGTGCTTGTGTAGTGTAGGGGGTCGTGCTGGGGGTAGTGTTTTAGGGTTTAAGGTAGTGCAGTGGTGTTTTTGTAGTGTAGGGGGTCATGTTTTAAGATGCAATGCTCCAATACCTGACCAGTCTGCACTACATAAAACTGCAAAAAAACTAAAAATAAAAAGTGTTTTGCACACTTTTGTCATTGGGCTATATGTGGGCTACATCTGGGTAATATTTGTGCTACATTTGGGCTCTTTTTTCACTGGTGGCCATCTTGGAAGACTTCTTTGTTATGAAGTTTCCTAATTTCTTCATTTACTGCAGTCTTCTCAGTAGGAAATGCTTTCAGTTTTTTACTTTGATTCCATCAAGAAGGCATTCAGATGTGTCTCACATCTGCCATAAATTCAGAATGTTAGCACTCTAGTTGCTCATTAGATCACTGGAGTAAAGCTACTGCTCACCAGGGAGTTAACTGGTAGTCTGCTGCTGGTATTGAAAGTGATTGTTTCAGTCTGCATGTCAGAATTTTCTAATGAAATAGAAGAGGATATGAGATCTCACTTAAAACATGCCCTAATTTTTCTTTCTGCAGCACTAACCATAATTTCTATTTCAAAAAGAACCCCTCATTTTGTTCCTTTTTAAATTAAATGTTTTAAGTGTTACCGGTTTATTCCAATCAAGATGGCTTCAGGTGTGCCATACTTTTGTCATAAGTAAGGCTGTTAGCGCTCTAGTTGTTCTTTAGAACACTCTGGGAAGCTGCAGTAGAACACAAAGGCATCAACTGGCAGGCTGCTCCTGTTGAAATATAACAGGAAGATATTTGAGATCACACTTGAAATATGTCCTAATTTTTCTTTCTACAGCACTAACCATAATTTCTATGACAAAATGAACCCCCTCATTTTGTTCCTTTTTAAATTAAATGTTTTAAGTGTTACCACTTTATTCCAATCAAGATGGCTTCAGGTGTGCCATACTTTTGTCATAAGTAAGGCTGTTAGCACTCTAGTTGTTCTTTAGAACACTCTGGGAAGCTGCAGTAGAACACAAAGGCATCAACTGGCAGGCTGCTCCTGTTGAAATATAACAGGAAGATATTTGAGATCACACTTGAAACATGTCCTAATTTTTCTTTCTACAGCACTAACCATAATTTCTATGACAAAATGAACCCCATCATTTTGTTCCTTTTTAAATTAAATTGTTTAAGTGTTACCAGTTTATTCCAATCAAGATGGCTTCAGGTGTGCCATACTTTTGTCATAAGTAAGGCTGTTAGCACTCTAGTTGTTCTTTAGAACACTCTGGGAAGCTGCAGTAGAACACAAAGGAATCAACTGACAGTCTCTGCCCTTGTTGGATGTACATGTTTTACTGAGAATGTCAGACTTCATTCTCACATGAGTGAGAAAGATAATGTGAATTTACAGAAAATATGCTCTCATTTTAGCTTCTGGAGCACCTTCCAAACCTCCATGGGACAAGCATGAGAAAATAGTGTTCTCTCAAACATGATTCATGATATCCCAGCAGAAGGTTTTTCACATGGTAAAATCACCTTAGAATACACCACAATTCCTAAAATTAGTATGGTACCAACAACAAATAAATTCTAATGTAACTAAAGCCTGTTATCACCCTTTATAGTTCTCCTTTTGGTGACCCTCAAAATCTTCTATTCACTACAATGCATTTCAATGAGGTACTATCATTTATATTGGTCCCAAGATGGCTGCCAGCAATTCCAGGATGAAGTGCTGACAGCCAATCAGATCTCACGATGACATGTGTGGTTAGGCTCCGCCCAGATATATATGTGACTTTACTTTTGATTTTCTCAGGAACTACTGAACGGATTTACACCATTTAAGCAAAAGGCACAACACTGAACCAAGGGCTACCTCTTTGCCAAATTTGGTGTAATTCCGTTCAGCAGTTCGGGCTGTAGCTGCGACTAAAGGTTCCTATGGAAAAATGAATGGGGAAAAAGCGTTTTGGGACCCCCTTTTTCTCGGCCCCCGCTTGACGTATCACCCCGAGACTTTCAGGATAGGAGCGGACCGGAGCGCCCCAACAAGTTGGAAACTTTCGCGAAGATTCGTCAACCGGCGCCAACGTTATTTCAAATAGAATGTCGCGGATTTCCTATGGATAATAGGTTTTAACTATAACTATCTACTGGCGACCGCCAGTAGATAATATATATATATATATATATATATATATATATATATCTCTCTATATATATAGAGATATATATATATAGCAGTTGCTCGCCTTTGTATCGTTGTTTTTTCTCCACCAACAAACAAGAGTGGACCCAAATTCGTGCAGTTTTGTTTATTTTACCGCTCCAACAGTCTCGCCATTACGCGTTTCGGCAGTCGCCTGCCTTGATCACTTGACAGCGTAAGGAATTCAGTTCATCGTTTTTAAAGTGACAGTGCATACCAAAGTTGATGAAAATGGAAAAAATACTAAATGGAAAAAATACTTGTTTCACATTAATTCACATATGACTGGTGATGTGATTATTTGCTTAAATGCTTTTTCAAAATGTCATAGCTTAAGTACTTTTAACATCTCTCAAAAGGTACATATTATGAAAAGCCTATATATATATATATATATATGATCTACTGGCGGTCGCCAGTAGATAGTTATAGTTAGGACCTATTTTCCATAGGAAATCCGCGACATTCTATTTGAAATAACTCTTGCGTCGGTTGACGAATCTTCGCGAAATTTTCAAACTTTATGGCCCGCTCCGGTCCGCTCCTACCCTGAAAGTCTCAGGGTGATTCGTCAAGCGGAGGCCGAGGAAAAGGGGGTCCCAAAACATGTTTTCCCCATTCATTTTCCCATAGGAAACTTTAGACACGGCTACAGCCCGAACTGCTGAACGGAATTACACCAAATTTGGCAAAGAGGTAGTTCTTGGTTCAGAAAGAACCCTTTTTGTTAAATGGTGTAAATCCGTTCAGTAGTTGCGGAGAAATTAAAAAAATAAGAGTAAAAAAATCAATTTCCCATAGGAAACTTTATGCAAGGCTACAGCCTGAACTGCTGAACGGAATTACACCAAATTTGGCAAAGAGGTAGTTCTTGGTTCAAAAAGAACCCTTTTTGTTAAATGGTGTAAATCCGTTCAGTAGTTGCTGAGAAAATCAAAAGTAAAAACACATATATATCTGGGTGGAGCCTAACCACACATGTCATCGTGAGATCTGATTGGCTGTCAGCACTTCATCCTGGAATTGCTGGCAGCCATCTTGGGACCAATATAAATGATAGTACCCCATTGAAATGCATTGTAGTGAATCGAAGATTTTGAGGGTTACCAAAAGGAGAACTATAAAGGGTGATAACAGACTTTAGTTACATTAGAATTCATCTGTTGATGGTACCATACTAATTTCAGGAATTGTGTTGTGTTCTAAGGTGATTTTACCTTCTGCTGGGATATCATGAATCATGTTTGAGAGAAAAATATTTTCACATGCTTGTCCCATACAGTTTTGGAAGGTGCTCCAGAAGCTAAAATGAGAGTATATTTTCTGTAAATTCACATTATCTTTCTCAGTCATGTGAGAATGAAGTCTGACATTCTCAGTAAAACATGTACATCCAACAAGGGCAGAGACTGTCAGTTGATTCCTTTGTGTTCTACTGCAGCTTCCCAGAGTGTTCTAAAGAACAACTAGAGTGCTAACAGCCTTACTTATGACAAAAGTATGGCACACCTGAAGCCATCTTGATTGGAATAAACTGGTAACACTTAAAACATTTAATTTAAAAAGGAACAAAATGATGGGGTTCATCTTGTCATAGAAATTATGGTTAGTGCTCTGGAAAGAAAAATTAGGACATGTTTCAAGTGTGATCTCAAATATCTTCCTGTTATATTTCAACAGGAGCAGCCTGTCAGTTGATGCCTTTGTGTTCTACTGCAGCTTCCCAGAGTGTTCTAAAGAACAACTAGAGCGCTAACAGTCTTACTTATGACAAAAGTATGGCACACCTGAAGCCATCTTGATTGGAATAAACTGGTAACACTTAAAACATTTAATTTAAAAAGGAACAAAATGATGGGGTTCATTTTGTCATCGAAATTATGGTTAGTGCTGTAGAAAGAAAAATTAGGACATGTTTCAAGTGTGATCTCAAATATCGTCCTGTTATATTTCAACAGGAGCAGCCTGTCAGTTGATGCCTTTGTGTTCTACTGCAGCTTCCCAGAGTGTGCTAAAGAACAACTAGAGTGCTAACAGCCTTACTTATGGACAAAAGTATGGCACACCTGAAGCCATCTTGATTGGAATAAACTGGTAACACTTAAAACATTTAATTTAAAAGGAACAAAATGAGGGGGTTTATTTTGCCATAGAAATTATGGTTAGTGCTGCAAAAAGAAAATTTAGTGCATGTTTTAAGTGAGATCTCAAATCCTCTTCTATTTCATTAGAAAATTCTGACATGCAGACTGAAACAATCACTTTCAATACCAGCAGTAGACTTCCAGTTAACTCCTTGGTGAGCAGTAGCTTTACTACAGTGATCTAATGAACAACTAGAGTAATAACATTCTGAATTTATGGCAAATGTGTGACACATCTGAATGCCTTCTTGATGGAATCAAAGTAAAAAACTGAAAGCATTTCCTACTGAGGAGACTGCAGTAAATGAGGAAATTAGGAAACTTCATAACAAAAAAGTCTTCCAAGATGGCCACCAGTGAAAAAAGAGCCCACATGTAGCACAAATATTACCCAGATGTAGCCCACATATAGCCCAATGACAAAAGTGTGCAAAACACTTTTTATTTTTAGTTTTTTGCAGTTTTATGTAGTGCAGACTGGTCGGGTATTGGAGCGTTGCATCTTAAAACATGACCCCCTACACTACAAAAACACCACTGCACTACCCTAAACCCTAAAACACTACCCCAGCACGACCCCCTACACTACACAAGCACCACTGCACTATCCTAAACCCTAAAACACTACCCCCAGCATGACCCCCTACACTACACAAACACCACTGCACTACCCTAAACCCTAAAACACTACCCCAACACCACTGCACTAACCTAAATCCTAAAACACTACCCCCAGCACGACCCCCTACACTACCCAAACACCACTGCACTACCCTAAAACATGACCCCCTACACTACACAAACACCACTGCACTACCCTAAACCCTAAAACACTACCCCCAGCACGACCCCCTACACTACACAAGCACCACTGCAATACCCTAAACCCTAAAACACTACCCCCAGCACGACCCCCTACACGACACAAACACCACTGCACTACCTTAAACCCTAAAACACTACCCCCAGCACGACCCCCTACACTACCCAAACACCACTGCACTAACCTAAATCCTAAAACACTACCCCCAGCATGACCCCCTACACTACCCAAACACCACTGCACTACCCTAAAATATGACCCCCTACACTACACAAACACCACTGCAATACCCTAAACCCTAAAACACTACCCCCAGCACGACCCCCTACACTACACAAGCACCACTGCACTACCCTAAACCCTAAAACACTACCCCCAGCACGACCCCCTACACTGCCCGAACACCACTGCACTGCCCTAAACCCTGAAACACCAGCCCCTGCACGACCCCCTACACTGCCCGAACACCACTGCACTGCCCTAAACCCTGAAACACATACCCTAGCACGACCCCCTACACTGCCCGAACACCACTGCACTGCCCTAAACTCTGAAAAACCACCCCCTTCACGACCCCTACACTGCCCGAACACCACTGCACTGCCCTAAACCCTGAAACACCACCCCCAGCATGACCCCTACACTGCCCAAACACCACTGCACTGCCCTAAACCCTGAAACACTACCCCCAGCAAGACCTCCTACACTGCCCGAACACCACTGCACTGCCCTAAACCCTGAAACATCACCCCAAGCAAGACCCTCTACACTGCCCGAACACCACTGCCCTAAACCCTGAAACACCACCCCCAGCACGACCCCCTACACTGCCCGAACACCACTGCACTGCCCTAAACCCTGAAACACCACCCCCAGCACGACCCCCTACACTGCCCGAACACCACTGCACTGCCCTAAACTCTGAAACACCACCCCCTGCACGACCACCTACACTGCCCGAACACCACTGCACTGCCCTAAACCCTGAAACACCATCCCCAGCACGACCCCCTACACTGCACGAACACCACTGCACTGCCCTAAACCCTGAAACACTACCCCCAGCAAGACCCCCTACACTGCCCGAACATCACTGCACTGCCCTAAACCCTGAAACATCACCCCCAGCAAGACCCCCTACACTGCCCGAACACCACTGCCCTAAACCCTGAAACACCACCCCCAGCAAGACCCCCTACACTGCCCAAACACCACTGCACTGCCCTAAACCCTGAAACACCAGCCCCAGCACGACCCCTACACTGCCCGAACACCACTGCACTGCCCTAAACCCTGAAACACCACCCCCTGCACGACCCCCTACACTGCCCGAACACCACTGCACTAAACCCTGAAACACCACCCCCAGCACGACCCCCTACACTGCCCGAACACCACTGCACTGCCCTAAACCCTGAAACACCACCCCCTGCACGATCCCCTACACTGCCCGAACACTACTGCACTGCCCTAAACCCTGAAACACCACCCCAGCACGACCCCCTACACTGCACGAACACCACTGCACTGCCCTAAACCCTGAAACACTACCCCCAGCAAGACCCCCTACACTGCCCGAACACCACTGCCCTAAACCCTGAAACACCACCCCCAGCAAGACCCCCTACACTGCCCGTACACCACTGCACTGCCCTAAACCCTGAAACAACACCCCCAGCATGACCCCCTACACTGCCCGAACACCACTGCACTGCCCTAAACCCTGAAACACCACCCCAGCACGACCCCCTACACTGCCCAAACACCACTGCACTGCCCTAAACCATGAAACACCAGCCCCAGCACGACCCCCTACACTGCCCAAACACCACTGCACTGCCCTAAACCATGAAACACCAGCCCCAGCACGACCCCCTACACTGCCCGAACACCACTGCACTGCCCTAAACCCTGAAACACCACCCCCAGCACGACCCCCTACACTGCCCGAACACCACTGCACTGCCCTAAACCCTAAAAAACCAGCCCCAGCACGACCGCCTACACTGCCCGAACACCACTGCACTGCCCTAAACCCTGAAACACCAGCCCCAGCACGACCGCCTACACTGCCCGAAAACCACTGCACTGCCCTAAACCCTGAAACACCAGCCCCAGCACGACCCCCTACACTGCCCGAACACCATTGCACTACCCTAAACCCTCAAACACCAGCCCCAGCACGACCCCCTACACTGCCCGAACACCACTGCACTGCCCTAAACCCTGAAACACCAGCCCCAGCACGACCCCCTTCACTGCCCGAACACCACTGCACTGCCCTAAACCCTGAAACACCACCCCCAGCAAGACCCCCTACACTGCCCGAACACCACTGCACTAAAGCCTGAAACACCACCCCCAGCAAGACCACCTACACTGGCCGAACACCACTGCACTGCCCTAAACCCTGAAACACCACCCCTGCATGACCCCCTACACTGCCCAAACACCACTGCACTGCCCTAAACCCCTGAAACACCACCCCCTGCACGACCCCCTACACTGCCCGAACACCACTGCACTGCCCTAAACCCTGAAACACCACCCCTCAGCACGACACCCCTACACTGCCTGAACACCACAGCACTGCCCTAAACCCTGAAACACCACCCCCAGCACGACCCCTACACTGCCCGAACACCACTGCACTGCCCTAAACCCTGAAACACCACCCCCTGCACGACCTCCTACACTGCCGGAACACCACTGCACTGCCCTAAACCCTGAAACACCACCCCCAGCACGACCCCCTACACTGCCCGAACACCACTGCACTGCCCTAAACCCTGAAACACCACCCCCAGCACGACCCCCTACACTGCCCGAACACCACTGCACTGCCCTAAACCCTGAAACACCAGCCCCAGCACGACCCCCTACACTGCCCGAACACCACTGTACTGCCCTAAACCCTGAAACACCAGCCCCAGCACGACCCCCTACACTGCCCGAACACCACTGCACTGCCCTAAACCCTGAAACACCACCCCCTGCATGACCCCCTACACTGCCCGAACACCACTGCACTGCCCTAAACCCTGAAACACCACCCCCAGCAGCACCCCTACCCTGCCCGAACACCACTGCACTGCCCTAAACCCTGCAACACCACCCCCTGCACCGCCCCCTACACTGCCCGAACACCACTGCACTGCCCTAAACCCTGAAACACCACCCCCAGCACGACCCCCTTTACTGCTCGAACACCACTGCACTGCCCCAAACCCTGAAACACCACCCCCAGCACGACCCCCTACACTGCCCGAACACCACTGCCCTAAACCCTGAAACACCACCCCCTGCACGACCACCTACACTGCCCGAACACCACTGCACTGCCCTAAATCCTGAAACACCACCCCCTACACTGCCCGAACACCACTGCACTGCCCTAAACCCTGAAACACCACCCCAGCACGACCCCCTACACTGCCCGAACACCACTGCACTGCCCTAAACCCTAAAACACCATCCCCAGCATTAACCCCTACACTGCCCAAATACCACTGCACTGCCCTAAACCCTAGAACACTACCCCCAGCACGACCCCCTACACTACCCGAACACTACTGCTCTACCCTAAACCCTAAAATACTACCCCCAGCACAACCCCCTACACTACCCGAACACGACTGCACTGCCCTAAACCCTCAAACACTCCCCCAGCACGACCCCCTACACTACCCGAACACCACTGCACTGCCCTAAACCCTAAAACACTCCCCCAGCACGACCCCCTACACTACCCGAACACCACTGCACTGCCCTAAACCCTAAAACACTCCCCCAGCACGACCCCCTACACTACACAAACACCACTGCACTGCCCTAAACCCTAAAACACTACCCCCCGCATGACCCCCTACACTACCCAAAGACCACTGCACTACCCTTAACCCTAAAACACGACCTCCTACACTACACAAACACCACTGCACTACCTTAAACCCTAAAACA
Source organism: Calotriton arnoldi (assembly GCA_963921515.1). Lineage (NCBI taxonomy): Eukaryota > Metazoa > Chordata > Amphibia > Caudata > Salamandridae > Calotriton > Calotriton arnoldi. Next base: position 461,628 of record CAWUFW010011441.1, on the reverse strand, counting down.
CTACCCCCTACACTACACAAACACCACTGCACTACCCTAAACCCTAAAAAACTACCCCCAGCACGAACCACTACACTACCCAAACACCACTGCACTACCCTAAACCCTAAAAAACTACCCCCAGCAGTACCCCTACACTACCCAAACACCACTGCACTACCCTAAACCCTAAAACACTACCGCCAGCACAACCCCCTACACTACCCAAACACCACTGCACTACCCTAAACCCTAAAACACTCCCCCAGCACGACTCCCTACACTACCCAAACACCACTGCACTACCCTAAACCCTAAATCTACCCCCAGCATGACCCCCTACACTACACAAACACCACTGCACTACCCTAAACCCTAAAACACTACCCCCAGCACAACCCTCTTCACTACCTAAACACAACTGCACAATTTGTTACAGGCGTTGCAACGCAGGCCTGTGGTGCTTACTGGAAGTACCTAGTGGGCTAGTTGGGCCCCAGGGACCCTCAGGATTCAACGTGACCTAATCCCCCAACTTAAAACGCACCACGGGGCGCGTTTGCACAGTGGTGAAGGGAGGGGGCGGGGGCTCAGGTGACATGTGCGCAAACACGCCCTGTGGTGCGTTTTAAGTTGGGGAATTAATTCCCTTTGAATCCTGAGGGACCCTGGGGGCCAACTAGCCCACCAGGTACCTTCAGTAAGCACAACAGAGTTGCGTTGCAGAGAGGTGAAAAAGGTGCGTGGCCTCGGAATGCCTCTCTGCAACTCAGCTCTGTGGTCCTAACTGTAGGTACCTGGGGGCTAGTTGGGCCCCAGGGACCCTCAGAATTCAAGGGGACTTAATCCCGCAACTTAAAACGCGCCACGGGGTGCGTTTGCACACATGTCACCTCAGGCCCCCCTCCCTTCACCACTGTGCAAACGCGCCCTGTAGCGCGTTTTAAGAGGTAGTTTTAATCCCCCTGCCCTATTATGTACTAGGGACTTGCAGAGGAGGTCATGCTAATCACAGGGGTACCCCAACGCATAGTGTTCCCTAGTGTATGTAGGTGTTTTCACTGTATACTAAGTGTCTTTTAGCATAGCACTGGCTCTGGTTAGTCAGAGTCAGTTACCACCAGTACCCGTCTGAAAAAGTTGTGGGCACAGGATGATTTTGTAACAAGGCCTCTTTCTGCTCCTCTGTTGGTTCTTTCTGCACATCTTTTGCTTCTTTCTGTGCGTTTTTTCTTCTTTCTTCACATGTCCTACCTCTGTAGGCATAGTTAGAAACTAGCATTTAAAAAAACCTTTGAAATTCACTTAAAAAATCATAGGTTTCAGGCACGTTATAGTTAGAAATTAGCATTTAAAAAACCTTTGAAATTCACTGAAAAAACCATAGGTTTCAGACACGTTATAGTTAGAAATTAGCATTTAAAAAACCTTTGAAATTCACTGAAAAAACCATAGGTTTTAGGGACAGTTATAGTTAGTTGGACATTTCACTCGTACAAAACCATAGAAATTCCCCCGTTATAGTTAGTTCAGCTAACTATAACTCGCGCCCCCGCAATGCACTGCTGATGACGTCACATATTACATCACTCATGACATGGTCAGTGACATCACTGATGACATCACTGATGACATCTAGTGTTTTTTAAGCCTGAGGTTGGCCCAGGTCCTGGGGGCAATGCAGATAATGATGCAGGGGCCTGCGGGGGACCCCACAGCCCCGGGGTCTGCCACCTCCTTGGGGCTATGTTAACGGAATGCAGAGGGGCCACGGAGGCCCCCCGCAGCCCGGGGGACCGCCACCTCCCCATGGCTTTTAAAAAAAATATATGCCTGGGAGGGACTCCTGCCCCTACACACAGCCCCGGTGACCGCCACCTCTCCAGGGCATACATTAAGTGAATGCGGGGGTCCATTGCGGACCCACGGCCCCAAGGACCACCACCTCGCCATGGAGCAAAGCAGGATTACTTTTGGGCAGAGGGAGCTGCATGTTAGCAATATGTTCCTGTTTAAGGAGAACCTGCACCTTCAACACGAAGGGACCAGCATGGGAATGAATCATGCGAGGTCCTGATGCAAAGGATTAATGGCCAAGACTGGTTAGTCCAAGATGTTGAAGAATCACATCAAGGGGCGGCACGGTTGAAAACTCTCCCAGCGTTGTTCGAGCGGCGCCGGGACAGTTTAAAACTGTGCCGCATGATTGATTCCTTTTACGAATCCAACTGACGGTGGACCATACCTTGAAGACAGTCTAGTTTCCCATCACCATTCTACGGGCTGTCCCCGTGTTCCTTTCGTCCTGAGGAAGACCCTCCGTGACTACTAGCAATTTGCACACATTTGTGTCGAAACGTCAACGCACTTGCCATAATCCTGACCCTATTCTCTCTGCTCCACGCCAAAAGGAAACTCAAAACCCAAGAGGTGCAGAGGTTTATGTACCTAGGGATGAATGTTATCTGAATGATAATTTTTAACCAGCAATGTATCACTGTTTATATCCTTTTCACAACCAGCACTTTTTGCACCTTGTCACCTTAGCACTTGCGCTGTTTTGTTTATTTCTTGTGGCAGCCTCATAGTGTCATCTACACACTATAAAATGTAAAAAGAAAAAAGTGAAAAAACTTTTCTCTCTGTTTCAATATATTCCTTTGATTTACTAAGTATTGGTGTGTTCCTTTGTTTTCCTTTTTGCCATTTAACTGCAATGACACAAATGTTTGAATAAGTGTTCATCTTGTCTAAATGTTCTTTATTCATTAAGTAAGAAAAGCAATTGTATACCAAACAGAACCAACATTACCCCATATCTGATAGCATGTTAACTGACACTGGAAGGAAGAAATAGAATAAAAAAACTAGTGAAAAAATTGTTTTTGTTACTCAATTCTCAGGTATCAGTGACAAGGTGAAAAATGTAATCAACTCCAATTGGAGTATTTAAATTGTATAAGCCAGTGTTTCCCTTTAAACTAAATAATAACTTGAAAAATGCGCTAGTCCACAAATACAGAGAAGTGAAACCGTCAGAACAACGTACCCTACTAGGGGCGAGAGCTGTGGGCAATTACAAATGTGATGGTTGCGCCATCTGTGATCAGTGTATAGTAGAAAAAAACATTACATACAATGGTCGGACTTTGACAGCTAAAGGTCTAAATAACTGCAGAAGTAGTAGCATTGTCTATTTGATATTATGCCCTTGTGGTTTAGGTTACGTGGGCGAGACGGCACGTGAATTGAGAGTACGCCTGTCGGAACACAAATCAGCAATTAAGAATAATAAAGAAAATGCCCCTTTAGTTGATCATTTTCGAGCAGCATATCACACCTTTACTGACTTTAAATGGCTCATTATTGAAAAGATTAAAGGCAGCAGGAGAGGAGGCAACCTAGCAACAAAACGCAATAACAGGGAAAAATGGTATATCTCCATTCTAGATACTGTGAGGAGAGGCCTTAACACTAAGGAGAATTGGATGAGATTAATTAATTAAAACTTTATATATAGAGGGATGAGGGCTTCTGACTGGGTTGTAGTTAGGCTTAACATTAAGGAGGACTGGATGAAATCGATTAATTAAATCTTTACATACAGAGGAATGAGGGGTTCTGACATGGTCGTAGCTTTAGAAATATCGCTTCAATCTTTTTTTGATATTGGAAGTGGGTATATTTCTATAGGGTAGGCTCTGAATGTAACTTTTTGCATATACATTTTTTTTTATAAGTGAAAATTTATAGGGTAGCCTTATTGCCGGGTCTCTTACTTAAATTGTCATCTTGTTTAATGTTATTGTCAACTAGTCTACATGAATAGAGGACAATAGGCATTTCCTAATAAAAATTAAATCAAGATAATATAACCTAAGTCCCCATTTAGATGGGTTCGTAAACATTTAATGTTTTTTAATTTATACTCTGTAAGGCTTTATAATAGTCTTTTTGACCTCTACAAGATGGCAATCAAAGCTTAGGGGCGATTTAAATGGTAACGTGCCTTTTTCCGTGGTGCACGCCATGTGACCACTCAATTGTGGATGTTCAATGACACTGTTAACTAGTTTTATGATATTGCTTACTAGTTTATATGAAGAGAGGTTACTAGAACGTTCCTAATAAAAATAAAATAGAGATATATGGAATCCCAACATGTAGTTGAGCTCCTAAACACTTTGGGGCCGATTCCGATTCAGGCCGGAAATCTCTCCGACCGAGCCGGACCCGGAGAGATTTCCGACCGAATCGGACCCTAGCAGCCCGACCGAACGAGTACGATGCGTACGCATGCTATCGGACTCGATTCGGTCGGACTCCCATTGAAGTCAATGGGAGCCGGTCGTACAACGCGTACGCGGGCTCCCATTGACTCAATGGGTGTGAGGCAAACAAGGGCGCCCCCTACAGCAGGTACGCGGCGAAGCGACTCGCGCCGTACACGCACAGGTAGGGGGGGCCCATAGGTCCCCCCTGTGTGCGACTCGCGTGGCTATGCATACAGGGGGGACCGACACGGATCCCCGAAGTACGGCTCCGACTGCTTCTTGGAGCCGGACGGCGCAAGTCGGTCGGACTGCTCGCGGCGCGCATCGTACTTGCCCGGCCGGGGATCGTCTCCATCGCGCGGTGCGAGTCATGTCCGTGTGAGTCGGTCGGTGCGGTTGGGACGCGTGTACGAGTCGGTCGGCGATTTCGCGTGCACTCGCATCGTACTCGCTCGCCCGGACGCACGTACGACTCGGTCGGAAAAGAGGGCTCCGAATAGGATCCGGTTCAGCCGAATCCGATTCGGTGCCCTACCGGCCGAGATCGGAATCGACCCCTTTGTGTTTTTTCTATTTATACTGTATGAGGCTCTATAATAATCTTCTCGACCACTATAAGATGGCGGCCAAAGCTATAAGCTAATGCGCTGACCTCTGCAGCGTACGCTACGTGACCATGTCATTGGGGACGCTGGTTCCGCGATCCTCTTCAGCTTGGATGCATTTAAAACGAGTGAGGAACCTCCAGCATTTCTTTTGCCGTTTTTTAACCTAGCAGGACATGGGATGCTGGCACCACGGATATTTTTAGTAAGTAATATTTTGGGCCTTGGGATGGTAACAATATTGATTGACCCCGCAAAACTAAATGAATGGTCTTGTAATAATACGGGCATGCAGGAAAAATGAAGTAATATAACGAAAAATAACATGTAATATATATATATATATATATATATATATATATATTTTCTTATGTATACTGATGTAATACGTCTGGACCTTATGGGGAGATCGGACGATAACAGTAACTAACCCTCCGGATGGAATATGGATGATTTCTACCTATGGCATGATAGGAGGTGAGGCTCACAAGATTAGTAAAGAGTAATAGTGGCAGTATCATACTACAGTGGCAAGAGGATTTTAATTTAATTTAAGACTTTACATATATCTGGAAATGAGACCTAGGGGTAGATATGGAAACCTAGGGGTAGATATGGAAACCCCTTGAATACAGTCTCTTTTTATAACACCTTATAGAAATATACGTAAATATAACGTGAATCTGAGTAGGATTAAGTACATGCCCCGAATACCCATGGGAGCAACAGAATAATAAGGTATGATTTTCGATTACTAATATCTACCAATATTTGAGGCGAGATTAGGGAGGATATTCTCAGTTAGGGCTCTTTATTCAATTCCCCCGCTTTGAGTGATTGATATGCCTTACCTTCATATAAACAAATGAGTGGATCCAGTCATGATTGATTTTTTTAAAATGTAGCAGAGTGGTTGAGAATGAAATACATGAGTGATGGTTGGTTTTAGTTTTTGTTATTGGCCCTTTGGACAGTTATGATCTGATTGATAAGCTTTTTGATAATAGTTTTAGTGTTCTTTTAGCACAAGTAATGATTTATAGATTCAGATACAAATTGAATTTACCAAGGTGAATGTTTTTTGATAAGTATAATTTTATTGTATAATTAATAAGATTGTATCTTGACATATGTTCTGTTTTTTATGCAGGCAAATACTGCTTTTTCGCTTAGAGGAATATTAGTATTATTGTTGTCCTGAAGAAGGTGGTCCTACAGTATTTTTCCTCCGAAACGCGTCAACGCCCTCCCTGTTTTGTCTTGTTAAATTCGAAGAACTATGAAGTATATGTGTTCCAATGTTTACATGCTTATGTTTTATTGATTCATTCAAATTAACAAAATTGTAATAACAAATGTGTATGTCTTGATTATTGTCTCTCTTAATAATGCATTGATGATAGTATGTGTAAAATTCTAGGATTAATTGAGATTCTTTTTAGAATGTTTTTAAGTGATATGTATTTAATAGAATTGTCTTTTTATTGATTGCATTATTAAACAGCTTTTTATAATTGCCTTTTGGGTCCCCTCTTAGATTGATATTATGAAATGTGTGAATGCAAAAACAGCATAGTGTGAGATGTCTGAATGAGTCGATTTCGCCAAGAGAATTTTTCTAATGATACACTCGAAGTAGGCCGTATACATTTAGGTGTCTGCTTGAAATAGGAAGTGCACTCTGTCAAGTTTTAGGGTCAGCGTGCTCTCGTGAGTCAGGAATGTGTGTAGTTGTACATGTATTCTGACACGAGTTGTGCAGCTGATGACCCTAACTTAAAAACTATGTATCTTATCACATAGGTGCACAAATCATGTCAGTCCTACTACAGCATTCAGTCACGGAAGCAGAGATCTGTTAGCTATGTACATGTCACAGAAGTCCTACTACAGCATTTGGTTGTCTAGATCATGTACCTAGGTAGCAATCATAGAACCACTAGAATATTGAGTTAAAAATCTGAGTGCTCGATATAATGACGAAAAAGTAATGCATACACCTTCTTGTACAGAAATTTAGAAAAATAAAAGTGTACAGCAATTTACAAATGTTTTCTCCCAGACTCGCAAACATTTACAGCTTTGCTAATGTGCGTAGTTAGGTATCCTACATATTTATTTGTTATGAAGAGAATACCAATGTAATTGTAAGCAAAAGCTTATTGATTATTATGAATATTAATATAAAATGACTTTAAAATTATTAATTTATGTAACCAACTATTGAAACTACACTGCAGCAAAAAAACAGTACTACTTAAAGAAAAGTGAAAAGAGAAAATTAGAAGAAGTGCAAAAGGTTATACAGGAAAAAAAGACTTCTGGTAAGAGAACTAAACAGTTTCTTAAAACAGTTTTACACACATTGAAAGAAGTCAAACATGTTGAAAAGAAAAAGAAAAGTTTCACAATATATCAGAAGGAAAACAAGAAATTGTCATGTTAAAACAACATCGATTTATGGGAAAGGAACGCATCTTACAAGAAGGCAAAAAGAGCATAAGGATATTAGAAGAAGAATGTTTAGAAGTAGAGTAATTCAAAATGTATTGCATAATTGTAAAAAATATAAAAGAAGATCAGCAGGTTATAAGAAAAAGCAACAGATTACAAGTGTGGTGGATACATCTTTTGAATTGAAATGAAAATTATTTATATTAATATTGAAGAGAATGGGAACATTGGATAAAATAATGGTGTTTATGAAGGAGAAAAGCAAAAGAAAAAGACGGGTCAATAGAAGTAACTTTTGTAAAACCTTTACTGGTAAAGGAAGCACACTTCCAGTACTGATGAAGAAAGCTATTTTCAAGAGAACACATTAGTACATGCAGTTGATACTAGCGGTGGATGCTATGAGGTAAAAGATGGTTCTCCCCTTACAAAAAGAAAAAATGGTTCCTAAGAATGTGGAAGAAGTAATAGCTGAAGAAGTTAAAGGGAGAAGTACACAAGCTCCTGTGTATCACTGGGATTGTAGCAGTATTTGCAGTATTCGACTGGAATCTATGGATATATATATTTTTTTTTACGAGAATATGCCAAAACAAAGTTAAACAGAAGATTAAGATGCTACAAGGACATTATCCATGTAAAGTAAGAAAATATACTAAGTTGCAAGGTCATTCTCTGGCTTGTCTTTCAAGAAAAGTGTGCCAAAGTACTTTTCATCATTTAAGAATTTTAGCTGTACACCACTCTGAAATGCTGAAGTTAGTAAGGAGACTCTACTATTTAAAAGCTCCTGCATTATGTTTAAGTGAAATGAACACAGCTCTTTTGCATGGTTCTGTATTAGATGTACAGAAAGTTTGTGATGATAAACAGTCCTGTTTTTTGGTTCAGAAGGGGAGTGTAGAGAAACTGAGAGTTTGATAAGTGTAGGTGTTCTACAACAGAAGAACAAGATTAGTATTGATGAGTTTGCAGAAGAAATTACAAAGTATAACACAGTTTCATCTGAAAAACCAAACTATATTTGTATTTGTTGTCGAAGTACTCACTATAGAAGTCAAACTAGGAATGTTAATTTATATTTAAAAGATGAAACAGAAAATAATGATAAGTGGCAGCAATTTTGTCTTCATTTGTTTGTAGAAAGTCAGTCTGATTTGGGCAGTGATCAAGTAATTTGAAAGTACTGTTACAACAAATTAGAAGAAAACAAAATGCCAGCTAGAGCAGTACATAACAACTTAGGGGTCGATTCCGATTCGGGCCGGAAATCTCTCCGACCGAGCCGGACCCGGAGAGATTTCCGACCGAATCGGACCCGTGCAGTCCGACCGAACGAGTACGATGCGTCCGTATGTTATCGGACACGAGTCGGTCGGACTCCCATTGAACTCAATGGGAGCCGGTCGTACAACGCGTACGCGGGCTCCCATTGCCTCAATGGGTGCGAGGCGGACAAGGGCGCCCCTACAGCGAGTACGCCGCGAAGCGCTTCACGGCGTACACGCACAGGTAGGGGGACCCATGGGTCCCCCCTGTGTGCGCTCGCACGGGTACGCAGTACAGGGGTCCGACACGGACCCCCAAAGTACGGCTCCGACAGCGAGTTCGAGTCGGACGGCGCGAGTCGGTCGGAGCGGTCGAGGTGCGCATCGTACTTACCCGGCCGGAAAACGTCTCCATTGCGCGGTGCGAATCGTGTCCGACCGAGTCGGTCGGAGCGGTACGATCCGGGTACGAGTCGGTCGGAGCGGTCGGGTCGCCCGGACGAGTCGGTCGGCGACTCGCATCGTACTCGCTCGGCCGGACCCGCGTACGGTTCGGTCGGGAAACAGGGCTCCGAATCGGATCCGGTAAAGCCGAATCCTATTCGGAGCCCTACCGGCCGAGATCGGAATCGGCCCCTTAGAGTTGGGACCTATTCCTCAGGAACTGGCAGATTTAAATGTATATGAGTCTATTCTTATTCAATCTGTACACCCTTTTCAGGCCATATTTCGTTTGGAGCATAAAACAGGTAAGCTGCCACCAACAGATTTGCAAAAAGGTCTCAAAGGAAGAGTTGTGTACTTGCCTTTAGATTTTAAGAAAAACATTGAAACTGTTGGTGTAGAGAGAGAGGAAAATGAGCCAGTAGTTATTCTAGTAAATGATGTACCAACAAAGAGTAGGAAAATCTGGCAAGAGTTTGCAGATGTTAATAAACTTCGAAATGCTACATTATACCTGGTACAGAATAATATTTATTATAAAAATGTAAATGTTGATGAGGAAGTAATATGCTTAGAAGATGAAACAGTAATGTCAAGTGGCCAAATTGAAAAAGTGGACAAGTCTAGGACTGAAGACCTTTATGAACATTATATAATACATCCTCTGCATTCGAGAGAAATTATAGGAAATAGTACTGAATTATTTCAAATGAAGGAAGCAAAGGGAACTCCCATGTGAGTGTATGGGAAAAAAGTTTAGCAGCTCATTGTTTTCCATAGCTATTACCCACTGGAGAAGGTGGATGATTTGATGAGCGAGATATACGTATTCCAGCTTCAGAATACTGATCAACAAGAATCTATTGTGAAGATCCAAGATTTTGCCAGTACATTCCTTATATATTTCATCTTCTGTTTGAAAGCGATTTGTCTGCACTTTCATATGCAGTGAACCATATATTAACAACTGGAGTTCATCTTCAACATGTTTCTGCAAAACAGTTCAGGGACAAAGTTGAACAAATAGATGACAATTTAGAATCACAGTTAATTAATTTGATGGTGTGTCAACGTGGTACCAATGAATATTGGTATCACCGTCATGGTGAGCTTAAATGCATGTTGAGAAACTTAGGAACACCTACATGGTTTGTAACAATTAGCTGTGCTGAATATGCGTGGGATGATTTACTTGAGTTTCTACGAGAAGTAAATTCAAATGTTAAAAAGACAAGTGGAGAACTCTGTTCCTTGGATCCTGTAAATGCAGGTATTTTAATCACAGGTTTCACGCTATGATGCCATTTATCTGCAATAAAAAGATTCCACCTCTTGGAGAGGTAACTGATTTCTTTTGGCGAAAAGAGTACCAAGCCAGAGGTGCTACTCATATACACATGCTATTATGGAAAAGAAATGCACCAACATTTGGAACATATAGTGATGAAGCTGTTTTGTCTTTCATTGAACAGTATGTTACATGTGCCATTCCAAGAGATGGAGGAGAGAAGAGCTTGAGACAACAAGTTTTACGGTTTCAAAGTCATAGATGTGGGAAATACTACAGATGGAAATATAAATGTAAAGGAAATTTTATACAAAATGTCGTTTTGGATTCCCACGTCCTATAATTTCTAAAAGAAGAGTACATAGTTTTTTCTCAGCAGTAAGGCATACCATAACTCGGAAATCTCCCAAGAATACATACAACTTGAAAAGAACAGAAGCTTCAAAGTACATTAATGACTAAAAGCCAGTTATTTTGAAAATGTGGTATGCAAACATGGATATTTAGTATGTTGCAGATAATTCAATTGCTGTTGCTCATTATGTTACATCATATATTACCAAATCTGAAAAGTCAGAGATGAAAGAAATGTGGGAAGAAATTTCAGCGGAAAAGAGTCTTACCAAGAAATTGTACAGCTTCAGCTTGAAAATGGATTCTATGAATGTTCGGATCGGTTGAGCTGAGCCAGTTTATATTCTAAGTCAAGAGGAATCATTTTAATAAGTCTAGGTCTTGCCTCCACACAAAATATAGTATTGAAATCTTTACAAGAAATTGAATACTTAGCACAATATGAGCCAGAAAGTACTGATATTCTCAAAACTAATATGTTGGGTACATACTATCCCAAAAGGAATCCACATCTTGAAAACCTATGTCTGTATGAAATACTTCAGCATTATACATTTAAAAAGAATGTTAGAGAAAATATAAAAGAAAAAAATATGCAGTGATTGGATGTGATCAATGTTTAGTGAAATATGTGAAAGGGAATCTTATTAACCACAGAAAACTGAGTTGTGAAACTGCAAATAAGAGAGAACTTTTCTATTTAGCGCTTCTGCAACTGTTCAAGCCTTGGCGTAGTGAAACAGTATTACTTGGAGATTTTGACTTTTAATGCAACTAAAGACAGCATTCAGTGCACGGAATTCCCAAGTTACCTACAAATGTTAAATGATGAGTTTGAACAAGAAGGTACTATTGCAGCTGAAATAGCTAGAGAAAGTTCACAAAGCAGTCAAAGTTCTGGTCCACTGACTGAAGATCCACTGGGACAACCAATTATTGAAAATGAAGCAGCAATAGCCATCAATGAGGTAGAAACTGCAATGCAGCAAACACAACAGGTTATTATTCAGTTTGAAAAGTTAGAGGAACAACTAAATATTGAACAAAAAAAAATATATCTACAAGTCAAACAACAGATAGAACATGGTTTGCTTCATGAAAAAAAAGAATGCCAATGTTCATCATTTAAACCTATCCTATTGTACATTAGTGGTTAAGCTGGAACTGGAAAAAGTTTCTTAATTAAAGTTTTGACCAGTTATCTACACAAAACTACACAATCACATTTCTCTTGTGTCATAACAGCTCCAACTGGATTAGCAGCACACAACATTAAATGTATTACTTTACATCGATTACTTATGCTTCCAGTTGAACATGATAATAAACTACAATATCAGAAGCTATCTGGAGAGGCCTGCTATGACGTCTCAAGAGTACTGAAGAAACTGAAACTTTTAATCACTGATGAAGTGAGCATGGTCTCAAACGTTGTGCACTTGCAAAGGTTCTGTTTGGAGGAAAACATTTAATTATTTTTGGAGACCTACTACAACTTACTCCTGTTAAAGGACAACCTTTTTTTAAAACACTTGACCATGATGACACAAGGAAATCTTTAGGAAGTATTGGGAATGTAAACATTTGGTTAAACTTTGAATATAAAGAACTTGCTAAGAATATGCAACAAGCAGGTGATGAAGAGTATGGAAACATTCTTAAAGACAAAAGAATCGGTATGTTGACGCAACATGGTAAAGAAGCTTTAGAAAGTTGGCTATTAAGGAACTTAGATACATCTGGAAAAACAGCACCAGAAGTAATGTACAATATGCTTGTAGAAAAGAAGTCTATAGTTTGCCTAATGCCTACACTGCAACAGTGTTCTACATTGAGTGAACAAGTTCTCAAATTGGAAAAACAACACATTCATGAATTTCAAGCTATTGACAAAATTGAACACCTAGGAGTAACAATTCTTCTTACTGAGAAACTACAGACTAAATTGGATTCCTTGGTAAAGTCTGTATCTAAAACTGCAGGACTGGAAAGTAGTTTATGTGTATGTAAAAACTGTTGAGTCATTCTGCGGTGTAATTTGTATGTAGAGGAAGGATTAGTAAATGGAGCAATGGGAAAAGTGGTTGATTTTGTTAATTTTCAAAATAGAGATGGAATAGAATTTATGATTATAATATTAGACCAGATTGATGAGGCAAGACAAATTGGGCAGTTTGTTGTACGTTTTCTGCTTGTAAAAGACTTGTATGTTCGTAGACAACAGTTCCCTCTGTCTCTAGCATATGCACTAACTATTCATTAATCTCAAGGTTTAAGTATAGTCAGAGCTTTTGTAAATATTGGAAGTACGGTGTTCAAAGAGGGAATTGCATACTTTGCATTGTCTTGAGTAAGAACATTGTCTGGTTTGTATTTGATAGATTTTGATGAGTAAAAGATTAGTGCTGATGTAAATTGTGTAAGAGTGTACAATCGTTAAAGAAGAGTTTATGCTCCTCATTCAGGCGAATATCCAATATATAAGAAATGTATACTGTGTCCAAAATGGAAATACATCAAATATTCAAGTGAGGCTAAAAATAAGAAAATAATTGAAGAGAAAGTTGAAGGCATAAAGAAAAAAATGGAAAGTGATAATGAGATTGCAGGATACCAGTTGGAAAATAGTTCAGGTATTAACTATTATGCTAATGTGATTCTGAATGTTGTGTTTCATTTACCACATCTTTATCACGGAATCATGGAAAATCGTGGAAAAAGATTCTGTTCTGCTCTACATCATTTATTTCAACAGTTGGTAACTGATAGAAGTAAAATACATACTGCTTCTGGCATTCAACATCTTTAAGATATATGTACTGGTTCATTGACATTCACTCTAAACATACAACAAGATGCACAAGAATTTCTAATGCTCATGCTTGGAATATTAGAACGCAAAGAAATACACATTGATAACTTATTTGGACTAAGTTACAAATGGGACCATAACTGCGAAGAGTGTTCATTTACTTCTACCACTGAAATACAATCAGAAGGATTCCTATACTTAACAATACCAGACTGCAAATCAGTACCTTTTAACAAATTGATTAAAACAGCGAATCAAGATATGACATGTTCACATTGTAGATCAGAGATGTTGTCTACACTACATATAGAAAGATTTGGAAATGATGTCATTTTAATTTTACAACGTTGTAGACCAAATGGAAGAAAATTGGAAACAAAAATAACAGATTTTGAAGGAAATCAAATATCTGTTTCAGGAAGAACTTATACAACAGTGCCTTTATTTTCCATGAAGGACCTACTACAACATCTGGACACTGTACTGTTTATTTAAAGTGTAACAAAGAATGGACACATTGCAATGATGCCCACCTGGAATTCAAGGCCAGATTGCCTTCTAAGTTACCAAATTCTTATATGTTATTTCTCCAGCCAAAGTTTTGAGTACATCATTCGGCCTATTGGGGAAGATGTCAATAGAAAGTAGAAAGCATTGCAACCTATTAGTGTTCATAGGTAGTGGCTTAATTGATATTACTTGTTAAAAATTGTGTTTAAAAGCATATAGTTTATATATTTGTTGTCAGTATTGTACCAGATATAAATGAGATTCTACATTATTACAAATGTATTTGTGAAAAATAATGGAATTAATGTAGATGAAATATGTGATTAACAAAGTGTAGATAGTAAAACGCATAGCTACACATATTAATAATGATGTACTATGTTTATTTTTTCAACAATCAACTTGATTGTTTTTTTAACTGCTGTTCAATGATGATGCTACATTGAAATCACTGTGTATGGCGAAGTTATGTGCAATCTGAAAACAGCATAAAAGGGAAACTGATATTGTTATCTAATTCTAAATTAATGTTGTGTTCTCAAAAATATTATATTATAATTCCTCTAATATATTACCATTAATTAACAGGTTTTTTTTCTTTTTCATAGTAGGTACTGTTGAAGATTGAAAACAGTTTTAATGCTGTTCAGGATAATAATACTCAAAAATAAATTTAGTAAGTGTTATATGAAAATTATTTGAGAGGTGAGGATATATAATAGAATATTCATAATAAGCAGCTTCATTATTCACTGACTGCTTACAATGTTACGCCTATCCAAATATAAAACACCAAATCATCTAATGTCTCTGTTGTAAGTGTTGGTACATCAAAAGAAAATGATAAATACCAGAATACCTCTGTTTTATACTACGTGCTGTCTAAATTTGTGTGCAAGAAAGTGTATGGATCACATTTTGTTTATTATACGGAACAGGTGAGTATTGAAAGTGTTTTTTTATTATATTTGAAAATTTAACAGTTTGGAAGTTTGATGTATGTTCTCATTTGAAGGCACTACCCATGCACTCATGCAATGAACCAGTCACTATGCATGCACTTATGAAATCACATACGCACTAGTTGTGTAGTTATCTAATCATTCAGTCACTACTATTACACTCAACCATTTACACAGGCACTACCAATGCACTTATACAATCATCTAGGCACTAACCTTGTGCTCATCCACTCCCTCAGGCACTATCCATACACTCCTGCAACCACTCACACACAACGCATCCACAATCCAATGATCCACCCACTACTTTTTAACTCATCCATTCACTCACGTACTACCTATGCACTCAACCAACCACCCAGGCACTACTCATGCACTCATCCAATCACTCAGGCAGTACCCTTGCACTCATCCAGTCACCCAAGCACTACACATGCACTCATCCAATCACTTAGGCACTACCCTTGCAGTCATCTATTCACTCAGGCACTACTTATGCACTTATCAAATGACCCAGGCACCATGCATGCACTCATACATTCACTCAGGCACTACACATGCACTCATCCAATCACCCAGACACTACCCTGCACTCATCCAATCACGCAGGCACTACCCATGCAGTCATCCAATAATCTAGACACTGCCCATGCACTCATCCAATCAAACATTCACTACCCACACACTCATCGAATGAGCCAGGTACTACCCTTGTACTCATTCATTCTCTCAGGTACTACCCATGCACTCATCCAATCACCCAGATACTACCCTGCACTCATCCAACCACTCAGGTACTACTTATGCAGTCATCTATTCTGTCAGGCACTATCCATGCATTCATCCAATCACTCAGGCAATACCTATGCACTCTTCCAGTCATTCAGGCACTACTCTTGCACTCAACCCTTCACTCAGGCACTACCCATACACTCCTGCATTCTCTCAGGTACTAACCATACACTTATACAATAATGCAGGCACTACCCTTGCATTCATCCAGTCACCCAGGCACTACTCATGCACTCATCCAATCATTCAAGCACTAATCTTGCACTCGAGAATTCACTCAGGCACCACCCATTAACTTATGCATTCTCTCAGACACTATGCTTGCACTCATCCAATGACCAAGGCACTACCCTTGCACTCATCCATTCTCTCAGGCACTACCCATGAACTCATGCATTCTCTCAGACACTACCTATGCATTCATCCAATCACCCAAACACTAGGCATGCACTCATGCAATTACCCAGTCACTCCCCTTGCACTCATCCAGTCACCCAGGCACTACGAATACACTTATCCAATCACCCAGACACTACACTTGCACTCAACCCTTCACTCAGGCACTATGCATACACTAATCCATTGTCTCAGGCACTACCCTTGCATTCAGGCAATGATGCAGCCACTATCTTTGTAGTCATCCATTCACTCAGGCACCACCCATGCACTCATCCTTTCTCTCACGCACTACCCATGTACTCATCCAATGACCCAGGAACTACTGTTGCACTCATCCATTCACTGAGGCACTACTCAAGCACTCATCCAATCATTCAAACACTATCCTTGCACTCGTCCATTTTTTCAGACACTACACATACACTCTTCCATTCTCTCGGGCACTACGCATGCACTTATCCAATCATACAGACCCTACCCATTGACTCATCCATTCACACAACATATACTTTTTTTAAAAACCAGAATAGGTGGTTCCATAAAAAACGTTTTTTTTCTTTTTTAAAAACTATTTTATATATTTTTTGATTTTTCTAACTATTTTGTAATGTTCTTGGTGTTTTTTAGATTTTTAACTTGAAAATTGAAACAAAAAAACAAGCACAAAACAGCGTGCCTAATTGGCGGAAAGAAAAATTAGGAATGGTGGTTGTTAATAGTGTCCAACATAGTTTAGACAACCTGTTCCCCCACACTCAAAACCGTAATGCATTTAGGGCAAAGAAGTCCTGCCTTCACGAAATCAGGGAGAGTTGACTGCAGTCTGTTGCCAGCTCTGGATGTAGAAGGCTGTGCACCCTGGTCACCTTCACTTGCATTCAGTCACGCTAGTTCAGCTCTCGCAAGATGGTTCTGATGCATCGTCTTGAGGTGTTTGTAAATCGAAGATGTACTGCAAGAATATTTTTTCTCGGATCCCCGAGACAGCACTTTTTTGCAGATGTTGTAGGTCACCATCTGTGCGTTCACCTTTTTCTGGCCCTCCGGAATGGTAAAAAATTCCCAAACCACACTCTCTTTCTTCTTGCGCGGTGGCTCCTCTTCCTCCTCCAAAACGGTCTGCTCCTCCACCTGCTGCAAGTCCTGTGGTGTTGCCATTTTAAATTTTCAAAGAAGAAATCTAGAAAACACCAAAACACCTCGAAAATAGATTCTTCCTGAATGAGTTTGATTGTTGCCAACCACAGCTAAAGGGCGGGTTCTAGCTAAGTTAAGGTTGACAGGATCTTTAACCAATAAAATCTCATTCTTTTGTCACATGGGGTGCGCAACTCCTACGTGGTGCCACCACATACAGGATGCGATTTCGCAACTTCTTTTAAATTTACATTTCAACAATATTTGGTTGTATCTTATAATATTTTAATTACAAATAACTGTACCTCTTTATTTAAAATAAAGTAAATGAATCTATATTTATATATAATATTGTTTAAAAAAAATTAGATTGGCGTCCCATACATGAATCCGGAAGTTGCGATGTACGCAGACGTACTGCGATTCCTGAAAATATTATTTAAAAAACTTTTAATAACATTCTACTATTAATAATATACAAGTTTATTTACTATCTTAGCAAAACTGTAACCCTGAACTTAAGATTATTATTGTCTATATATATGTAATAATATTACAAATAAAAAAGAAAGAGTTGCGTCCGGGTCGCGATTCCGCATTTATATTTTAGAAAAAAACAACAAGATTTAATTAAATTTAAACCAAAATATTTAAGTAATAGTCAATAGTAAATTATATATTTTGTGAAATATAACTGTTAAAAATCACACTGGAGCTGCGATTCGTACGCGGATCCGGAAGTAAGGCACGGTAGTGTGCGCGATGTATCTGCGAACCCATGAAATACATAAATGTAATGTTTAATTACAGTTTAGTATAACTACATATTCATTATATTACTGTACAACTAAACTACTACCCCTAACATATACATAAAGTATTAATTTTAGTATATTTTACACTTTTAAATAAGGTACACAACTCTATTCTTGTATTTAAAAAAAGTTTTTGAAACATATATATATATATATATAAATATATATATATATATATATATATATATTTATATATATATTCTTACGAAAATGCTCCTTCTGGGACCAATGAACCCATGGGAGGTGGTGTGTCTCCCAGCGGAGCAGGCCGGTAATATTATTCAAAGACGCCAACAATGTACGCAAGTCCTCTTGAGATAAAACGCACTCTCAGGGCAACGTGAATGCAAAGAATTAGATTTATTTTCCTTAAACTTTTTAGAAACACTCACTCACTGGATGATGTCATCAGTGATGTCATTTGAGATGTCATCAGTGATGTCACTGACCATGTCATGAGTGATGTAATATGTGACGTCATCAGCAGTGCATTGCGGGGCGCAAGTTATAGTTAGCTCAGCTAACTATAATGGCTAAATTTCTCTGGTTTTGTATGAGTGGAATGTCACCCTAACTATAAGTCTCTGTAACCTTTGGTTTTTTCAGTGAAAAAAATAAAAATAAATATATTAATCTATATACTGTACTTCACCCTAGAAATACCTCCCTGACTGTGGAGCTGGGCACTACGGAAGGCATTTGCCGAGTGGTGGGGTAAGGGGACTCCAATGCTGATTGTCAGATTCATTTGACAGCGGACAAGGGACTTAATGTTCAATTATCACAGCCGCCTTCAAGTGCAAACTTTAACCTCTGAGAGCAGAGTTTTTTGTAGATCACGAGGGCTGAACGTCCCCCAATCAGAAAGGAATATCCTACAAGAAAGAAAGTATTTTTGTGATTGTTAGGCGGTTTTATTGAGATTTATATTTTTTCCAGAACTATTTTTAGTGCGTGTGATTTTGTGCTTTTAAAGACACCTTAATGCTTTCTTTGCAGCTGAGGACTTTATTGTAATTCAGTCTGGGTCTTGACACGTACTCTTAGATGCATGTTGGGACTTTTTAAATACTGTGGATGGACTGTTTGCACTACATGCATCTCTCCATTGAGGATTATCTGTGAATTCATTGATATCCTGTAGATATACTCATTTAGAGTTCCAATTCATTTTTACATTATGAGTTTCATGTTTTAAAGTGATATTGTCCCCAGCATCTATTGTACATGTTAAATGTGGTGCTGCTAGAACTGGGTGCATCATTTGTGTTTATCACAATGTTTAAAATGAGCAACAATATGGCGCACTCCAGATTGATAAAGGCAGAGTTCCTACCAAAACGCGTCTCTCTGGTGGTCCTGTGCCCGTGTGGCATGACTGAATAAACAGGATGTATTCCCTTTACGCCGAGTGCCGGCTGCTTCTCTAATGAGTTTGGGGGGGGGGGGTTGGTGATACTTTTAGTGCAAGCAGAGGCGCCGTTTTGCCGTGCACCACCAGCAATCTGGCAGCACACCACCATACTGCACAGTTTTCCCAGGTATATATATATATATATAAAAAATATATGCAACAAATCCGCCATCACGTGTTTCAGCCAAGACTGGCCTTGCTCACATACCAGGGCCAGGGATTTCTGTGGCCTCAAAGATAGGTTGCCACAAACTCATGTAATACATATACTGAGCCATCAGCATGTGGGAGCACACACTGTAGGAAATCTGCAGTCACCACAGCTACAGTAGCAGCAATTACACACTCTAAAACTCATATAGATAACAATATCTTGGCTGTTGTGAATGCAATTAAATTAAACGGCACCCCTTTACCAAAGAGCTTTCCTTCTGAATACCCTTATCATTTAAATGACCAGAATGTTCCTTTTGTGACAATTCCTGGGATTGACGATCACTTGATTCCCAACCAAGACCACAGACTTGCTTTGGTTGTAGCTGCACATGAAGGCGTTGCTCCAACACAGGCTGGGGTGACATCCACAATTTCACTGCTGCAGCATCGTTATTGGTGGCAAGGCTTATACCAAGAGGCCTAAAAATATGTCCTGTGTTGTGACATTTGTCAACAGATTAAATTCTCCATCGTGGCTCATCAAATGCAAACATAGCTATTGATCTTCAACAGGCCTTTTGCCTTATCTATTTGGATCATTGTGGTCCACTGATTTCAGGTACTGCATTCAAATTTATTTTGGTTGCAGTTGATTCTTGCCTTAAGGTCCTTTGGGTCTGGGCACAGAGCTCGGATGATGCTTAAACTGTTATTAAAGACCTGCATGTCTTTGTCGGGACATATGCATGCAGCGCATTCCACTCGGAACAGGGTCCAGCTTACGTTTCCAAAGCATACCGGGAGTAAATGACATCCCTAAGTGTACAGGTGCATTATTCTTCTCCATATAGGCCCAAGGGCAATTCTGTTGTGGAAAGAATGGACCGAGACTTAAAACATTCCTTAACAGCTAGAGATTAGGTACTGGGCGTAGTTGGGTCAACCACCTCAATGGTGTTCAATGGGCTCTCAATAACCTCCCTAAAATATTTGGCATCAAGATGCCTTGACCGTCCAGACATCGTGGCGGCTGCTGCAACCTTTGAGGAACGTAACCATTGTGCAGTGTTACAGGACCTGCAAAAGGTCTGTGACGCTCAATCAAGCAAACACTTGCACACGCCTCTCTCTCCAAGTACAGATGTAGAGCCTGAAGTCTCTGGCTGGATTAAAAAATTTGAGATCTTGTTCGAGAGAAGGTGGCAATTAAAACAGAGTTTGACCCACCCTACTTGCTCCGGTGCCTCTCCTTGGACTTCAAGGTACAAGAACTGTCATATTGCCACCGCTTCCTGGTTCTAAAGACAAATGTTTGTCTCCATTGAAAATGACAAATTGCACCATGTGGCTTTTACTCAAACGTTAGCCACGGGGTGTCCTTGCTACTTTACAGGACATTCCTCTGCAGCCCTACGCGCCACCGATGCTGATACTCCCTGGCTGGGTTCTAACACTGCATCTTCTTCCTCTGAAGTCATTTATAAAGATCCACCGTTGGTGGATTCACCTTTGTTGGATTATGCGAATCGTGTTAATGAACCCGAGCCTCCAGTTTTTCAACTAAGTGCCTCAGATTATTATATGGATCAAGATGAATTTTCTTCAGACAGTTCTTCTGTTTTACGCACTCCTCCACCACGGATCTGTGTTTGCATTTCATGGATGAAACACACTTATCTAGTACCGTCTTGGATACATGTTAGAATCATACTTTCCCTGGTTTTCTTATTCATGTGGATTGGAATTCTGACAGTTTTTTTTCACATTGAACAATGGCAACTACCTCCTATAACGTTCTGCTACGGAACTCATCGATGGGGTGTTGGCCCCCCATTCTTCTTCGCATAAACTGAAAAGAGACTTGTCCCTCATCAACCTTTCAGCTGTACCAGTGACTGATGGAATTGTTTGAGGTAAAGTTCCTTTTGATATATTTGGCCCTACAGAGATCCTACAGATGCCATATGTATTCAAATTTTCTATGGGTGATGTAATAGTATATTGCTTACATTCAGATGATTGGGACGTTGAAACCGTAAATTCCATGCTTTCAGAGCTGGAATATTATACTTTTTTTTAATTGTCGGACCTATACCTCAATTCTTCTAACTATGCTGATGTGTTCTGTTATCACCATTATGGACATAATTTTCTATATGGAGCCAGTATCAATGTACACTTTTTAACTATACACAATGGGAACATTGTCCGACTCTCACAAGGGAATTCCAAAATGCATAAAGACAAATTCATGTATTTTACTGGATATGACACTTTAGACCCCACTTCATTTTATTTCAAATTAGTCCCTACCCTGCCAAAAAAAATATGCTTGCTGAACCAAGCTCACATATACAGCTTCATTTGTTAACCAGTTAGCACTTAAAGGCTATGATTACTGGAAAAACACTATTGATCTGAAATCGATTTAGGGAACCAAACCTTGGCAGGTTCAGGGATTGGTAAACTCATTTCAAGCCTGCTTCATACCAACACAAATGATCTTCTTGAATGACACCATCCAGCAGCCTACATGTCTGATATTGGCTACAAATTAAAGAAATTAATGCCCCAAATATTGCTTCCATTACCCGCTTTGATAATTGGCAAAATTTAACAAATTATACTGAAGAACAACTCAATAGCATGGTGCAGAATAGTACATTTAATTCCACACTTTCAGGTCCTAATAGGTAGTCATTGTGGCCAGTAGAGACTAATTGTTGTTATGCTCATTTTAATTCCACACCTGAGTTTAAATCAAGCAGACCCGATACTCTCACTCACAACATTGTGGTATTGTTACCACCTATTCAGTGGGAAAATTGTGTCAACAATGGTTGGAACATTCCACACTGTCTTCAGTGAAACAACATCTTTCTCTCCTGTCCAAAGACATGGATTTGTCAGATTTTCTATTGGGTCCTAAATCTCCAGGTTCTAAAATATTTATTTATGCTATTTATTATGAAATTTGGAAATTGTCCTAGCTGGTTGCCTCACATTTAAGACAAATTGATAAGGATAATTTTAATAAAGTGCTTGCTGTTGTTGATAATAGAATTAATATGCTGTCTTCTTGTATTTATAAATTAAATAACATTGTGTCATCTGTTATTGACATTATGTGAAGTGACATGTCAGCATTGTTTCATGGGCAAAGTCAGTTTAGATCTATTATGCAGTTTAGCTGGATGTTTCAAACCATTGAGGATGGGCACATACCATGGCGCTATTTGAATTGCAGTAATTTGTTCTTGCTATTTAATTTTATCAAGCAAAAAACAACTGATAGCAATGAAAGATGCAACCTACACAATGCTGCATTTAGAGAAGTTAAAACAACGTCCATTGACTAAAGCCAAAACACCTTCAGCTGTGTGGCTGATGCACAGCATTATCTCTTTACCTATTTCATCATTTCAGTTCACAGCTTGCATGAAACATTTTCCTGTTGTTAGATATGAACCCCTTGGAGGCAGTTTCATTCATGAATTAAGGTCACTACCCTTCTCCAATCATTGTGAATGTGCCAATAAGGAAGTTTTCCTTACTGGAGAGGATTGTGACTCTTCTGTTGGACATTCACTCATTTGCAAACATGTTAAGATCCATGGCACATGTAATGCTTTAGTGCCGAATTTGGCCTGTTATTAAAAAGGAATACCGGCTCTTTCAAGTCTTCCACTTATTACAATCCTTTCAAATGGGAGTTATTTAATGCTTAGTGATCAAGATTATAGAGGAATGTGAGCTGGAGTTCCCTGCATGTTGTCTGTTTCCAAACGTGTCACTTGTTGAAACAATGTCCTGTTCCCCCCTACACCTGAATGTAGATTGCTCATTACGGCCTTGAATTCTAACTTAAAGGCAGATATAACAAGCTAAACAGACTCCAAGCATTATTCTTTTCCAAAAGAGGTAGCTCTCATATCTGCTCACAAAACCTTCAAATTGCCGGTTGCTTGAACATCTAACGAAATACAGTCATTGTTAAACAAAAACCTCCTCTTCATTTCGATGAATAAGTGCATCGAATTGTAATCCAACTAACGCAGTCGATTTCGCACATTTTATTAAGGTTGTCAGCTCCGGCCTAGTCAGCCATTTCAAACTTTCTTTGGAATAATACCGGCTTTTATTCATTCTATTGTTTCCAGTGAGCGCGGGGGATTCCGCTGCTGTTATTCCTCATTTGCAGCATTCTCATCCTATTTTTCCTTCTCCGCAATCCATTTGTAACCCTCCTGAAACTACAACCTCTCCAATACTATTGTGGTTGCATGCTTCAGTACTTTTGAATATTTCTACTACTAGAACTGGATCTTGATTGGCCGTTGACAGTCCGGCCGGCCCGCCTGGTTTACCTGCGTTCAACCAGTGTTCCACTGCCTCTGGTGCCCCTACGAATGGGCACTGGATATTTGCCTGGCTTTGCAGACGCCCGCTGCCATGGACATTGAAATGCTAATGGGCCCCTTAGTGATCCATTTTCAGGACTGTCCCTTGGGGTTGTGGCTTCTCCCCAATGCAAGATTTGAGTCACTCACGTTTGAGGAAAAATGTGCATCGGCTCATGGATCACATAGTACAGGCTCTACTAACACGGATGGAGGTAACCCAGTAGCTATCTCAGCATTGGCTGAGACCGAGGATCATATCTGTTATTTGAAACTTATAACTTGGTTTGTCAATCAATAATCATCTGCAGAGTCGGACTCCTTTTTGTAGTCCCTGGCCTTTGAATTAGCGAGTGACATCATGGATTCCACTGAAGCATTATAATTTGACTATTTTGCAAAACTGACAGTTCATTCTTTTAGCTTTCCCAATATAATTTTATAAATTGTGCTTTGAGTTTGTTTATCTTCTGATTGCATTTTTATATTTTTGCGCTTTATCGTTCTATTATTCTGACCAAAAGGAGGGTGTCATGTGTTTCTCACATGGCCCATTGTCATTTTCCCTATGATAGCCTAGCCATGCACGTTATAGGCCGTTTTGGTTTTGCACATGTTATTGAATACCACTCTTGCTTTGTGCCACGTTGTGTTTTTACACAGAACCATCGCATGTTTTAGCATTTCTTTTTCCCTGGAATTTAGTCTGAACAGGAAGGTCAAACAACATTGCCCCTTGTTATTTTCTCTGGTCAGACACTAGCACCTAGACATAATAAGAGAATGCAGCTGCTATTTTAAATACCCATATCTTGTCGTATAACTAGGGACAGGGGTTCTAGAAAACAACAGACTCACAGAGCGAAGGTCCTGAGACAAGAGTGCTGCGTCAGCCGTGAAGTATTACATCCATCTATGTAGGCTAAGGTGCAGGGTCTGCCACTGAGCCCCGAGATCTATAATCTATAAATGCTTAGCTTTAGTAGTGGGGGAAGGTTTAGGCTGATCTGTCAGATAACATAACATGGCTCTTTATTGTATATGTTTTATGAACCATGTTGATGGCATTATTGACATGTATCTATTTAATAATTGTGGTGCAATTATTGCATCTTAGAGCATGCTATTTTAAATAAACATTGTAAACTTCCTTTGTGGGTGTGTCCCGCTACCATCATCCCTGAGAGGGTCAGGAGGGTTGTGGGGTGCTAAATCACTTGTCTCCTGGGAAAGGTTAGGAGGGCAAGTAAGGCACTATAAATAGTTGGACTCGGGCTCATAGATACTGATGGGGTATGGTGAATCAGTCCCCTATATACTGATGTCCCATGATCCCAAGCATAGTTCTGTTCCTGAGCAGAATCCATGCAACAAGTGATTGGTTGTGTGAGTTTTTGTATGGGTGAGCGAGTGGCTGTTTCAGTGACTATATGAGTAAATGAGTGGCTTTGTGAGTGACGGTATGGGTGAATAAGTGGGTGTATGAGTGGCTGCTAATGGTGAATGAGAGGGTGCATGAGTATCTGTATGAGTGAGCGAGCAGGTACATGAGTGTCTGTATGTGTGAGTGTGAGGGTACATGAGTGACAGTATCGGTATGTGAATGGGTGTGTAAGTGGGTGTATGGATGAGTAAGTGAGTGGGTGTGTGAGTATCTGTATGGGTGAGTGACTGGTTGTGTGAGTGCCTGTACGAGTGAGTGAGTGGGTGTATGAGTGGCTCTATGCATCAGTGAGTGGGCACATGAGTATTTGTACAGGTTTGTGAATGGGTATGTGAGTGGGTGTGTGAGTAGGCACATGAGATGTTGCATGGGAGTGTGAGTGGGTATGTGAGTGGGTATGTGAGTGGTTCTGTGGATGATGTCATCCATGATGCCAACAATGATGCTACTGACCATGTCATGAGTGATGTAATATGCGAGGTCATAACATAAGCAGTGCATTGCAGGAGTATAATTTATAGTTAGCTGAGGTAACTATAACTGCTGAATTTCTATGGTTTTGTCCAAGTGAAATCTGAGCCTTACATATAACGTTCCTGTAACCTTTGGTTATTTCAGTGAATTACTCTTTTAAAAAAATATAGATTTCCTAACTATAACATACCTGTAGTCTTTGTTTTTTTCAGTGAGTTTCTAAGGTTTTTAAATTCTATTTCCTAACTATGACGCCCCTGTAACCTTTGCTTGTTCAGTGAGTTTCTAAGGTTTTTTATGTTATTTCCTAACTGTAACCTGTAAACTTTGAGAGTGAGTGTGTGAGTGAGTGCATGAGTGTCTCAATGGGTGTGTGAGTGAGTGTCTCACTGGGTATGTGAGTGGGTGTGTGAGCAGGGCCAGGCTGGCCGTAGCAAGCACTGGGCATTTCTCCGGGAGGCTGGAAGGGTGGGGGCTGTTTTTCCAACAGTGGGGGCTGGTTTTGTTATTGGGGGCCGGTTTTGCAGCGATGTTTCAATATCGACCCCACATCCCCTGGGGGCTGGTCCAACAAAATTGCCAGGGCTGCTTTGGATTTCTAGTCCAGCCCTGTGTGAGTGCCTGAGTGAGTCTGTGAGTGGGTGCATGAGTGTCTGAGTAGATTTGTGAGTGTCTGAGTTGTTCTGTGAGTGGGTGCATGAGTGCCTGAGTGGGTTCTGCTTGTATTCTGCTGAGGGCCCTTAGGGGCGAAAAACCCCTATTGTTGCCATCAGTAAACCCCCCACGGCGGGATTGCTAAGACCTCATCGGAGGCCCCCCTTTCTCAACCACTCTGCAAACGCGCCTCCTCAGAGGACGAAGTCCCCTTTGTCTGCTGAGAGTAGTTGGGGGCCAAGAACCCCTATTGTTGCTGCCAGTAAGTTCTCCACAGTGGGATTGCTGAGACCTTGTTGGAGATCTTCCCCCTTTCCCAACCACTCTGCAAACATGCCTACTGGCATACTACTGGTTGAGGGATGAAGTCCCCTTGGTTGCTGAGGATCCTTGAGGGACAAGAACTCCTATTGTGACCGCCAATAAGTCCCCCACAGCAACATTGCTGAGACCTCGTCGGAGGACCCCGCCCCCTTTCTCAACCACTCTAGCGCACTACTGGTTAAAGGATGGAGTCCCCATGGCTGCTCAGCATCCTTGGGGGCTGTAGGAAAGTGCCTCTTTTTGCATGGTTAGCCCTCACTTTTTTCCTAATGTGATTTCGAACTGTAAGTGAACTGGGTCCCTGCTAGCCAGATTACCAGAGCTCTTTCCCAAACACTGTGACATGATTGGCAAAACTTCAGCTACCCCTATAAGTCCCTAATAAATGGTACCCCAGGTACCTAGGGCATGGGTACTAAAGAGGGGTCTCTGGGGCTGCAGCACTGGTTGTGCCACCCCAGGGACCACCCACCAAGACTATGAACTCTACCATTGCAGGCTGCGTGTCTTGGTGCAGAGAAATCCAAAGAGTCGCAATGGCACACAGCCCTGTGTGCCATGCCCCCTGAACACTGCATAAAGTACAGGTAAATCGCCACTACAGCAGGCCTTTAACCCTAAATCAGGGTGCACTATATCCTATGTGATAGCATATCAGCATGAGCAGATATGCCCCTAAAATGTTGACACTGTACTCCCGCAGCACCAGAAGCAATTACCCTTTGAGGGATGTTGAGACACCAAATACCCACTTCATGAGTGGCCCAGCTGTACCAAGATCACCTCTCCAAGTTGCCTGCTCCTGACCGTGAGGATCAGAAGATGCAAGATGCCCGGCTGACCCGTTCTCTCTGCACCCAGCCCCACCTGCCCTGGCACCTACTAGCCAGCTGTGCTCCTGTGTGTCCAAGCCCTTGCGACCTCCTCCCTTGAAGGATCCCCATCTGACTTACCTATAACTCCTCCTGTGTTTTCTAGTCTTTGCATACCAGCTTTCAAGACCCTCAGCTCCTGGCCAATCCGGGACGCACCTGAACTTCTCCTGCTGGAATGTTGGACCTGGTTGGAACTTTGACCTAATACGAGAAGGTAAACTTCGTGAAAGCATTAACTGATTTTCCATGCATTTTTCTGCTTTTTCCCATTGTTTCCTATGGTGCGTAATTGCGCACAAAAGTTATATATTTTCCGAACTTTGCTAAATTGTAACACCAAAAGTACTTACTTTAGAACTGTATTCTTGGTCTTGAAAATTCTATAAAAATGCCTATTTTTTATAAATTGGTCTTGGATTTATTCTTGAGTGTATGTCTCATTCATTGCCTCTGTGGTTTACAACATATGCTTAGCGCTAGCTTCGGATAAGCCGAACTGCTCACCCAGACTACCACAAAAAAGGCATTAGAATTATTTGCTTTTATCTCTGTTTACCATTTGGGGATTTTCTGGATAGTGTACTTCTTTTTAGTACACTATATAGAGAGTCAGCTTCCTACAAGGGCCAAGAACCCCTAATGTTGCCTCTAGTAAGTTCCCCACAGTGGCATTGCTGAGACCTCAACTGAGGCCTCGCCCCTTTTCTCAACCACTCTGCAAACACACCTCCTGGCACACTACTGGCTGGGGGATGAAGTTCCCTTGACTGCTGAGGGTCCTTGGGGGCTGAGAACTTTTATTGTCCCTGCTTGACAGATTGCCCCGAAACTTAAAATGCGCAACAAGAATCTCTGGCACACTGGTTTTGGAAACTTTTGTGAAGATTTGTCAAACTGCGGCAAACATTAAGGCAAGTCAAAAAATGCTTTTGCTATGGAAACATGGTCCTAACTATAATTATCTGCTGGCGACTGCGAGTAGGTATACATATATATTCACTGAAAAACCATAGGTTTCAGGCACGTTATAGTTAGAAATTAGCATTTAAAAACCTTACAAATTCACTGAAAAAACCATAGGTTTTAGGGACAGTTATAGTTAGTTGGACATTGCACTCGTACAAAACCCGTGAAATTCCCTCGTTATAGTTAGTTCAGGTAACTATAACTCGCGCTCCCGCAATGCACTGCTGATGACGTCACATATTACATCACTCATGACATGGTCAGTGACATCACTGATGACATCACTGATGACATCTCAAATGACATCACTGATGACATCATCCAGTGACTGTGTGTTTCAGTAAAGTTGAAATATGTTTAATATATATAGGGAAAGGCGTATTGAAGAATGAGTGGGTGTATAAGTGTCTGAATGGATGATTTAGTAGGTGCCTGACTAACTCAATAAGTGAGTGATTAAACGTATCTTACTGAATGCATGGGTTAGTGACTAAACTGGGTGAATGTCTGTATCCGTCTGTCTGTTGCTGTGTAAGTGGCTGCATGGGTTTGTGAATAGCTACATGAGTGTCTATATGAGTTATTGATTGGTTGTCTGAGTATCTGTATGGATGCCTGAGTGTTTGTGTGGGTGGGGTGTGTGCAACTCTGTGCATAGATGTGTGAGTGGGTGATTCACTGGGTGGATGGTTTCAAGAGTGCATCTGTGATAGACTGTATGGGTGGGTAAGTGTGTGTAAGAGTGTGTTAGTGAGTGAATGTATGTCCCAGTGGTACATGTGTGAGTAACTACATATGTGAAAGGCAGTATATATGTGTGTTGGAGTATATAAATAGCTATAAGCTGAGAGTGTGTGATTGTGAGAGTGACTGTATGGATGAGTGTGTGCTTGTATCAGAGATTGTATAAGAGCGTAAGAATGTGCTAGTATTTGTATGAGTAAGTGAGCTGGTGTGTGTATAACTGTATAGGTGAGTAAATGGGTGTGTGCTTAATTTTTTGCATGACTGACTAGGTGTGTGAGTACCTCTATGGATGAGTGGTGGTGTGTGAGTGTTTATATAGGTGTATGAGTGCATATAATAGTCCTGTACTGAGTGACTATAAGTATGAGTGACTGTACGGGTGAGTGAGTAGATGTGTGTGTGTAGACCTAAGAATCAGTGAGTGTGTATATAGTAATTGGTGTTGGAGTGTCTATGGTTTTGACAATGGCAGTCTGTAATTTACAGTGGGTGTATCAAAAGTTATATTAGGGTGTGAGAAGATGCATCAAATTATCACATGGATGATGTCATCAGTGATGTCATCAGTGATGGCATTTGAGATGTCATCAGTTATGTCACTGACCATGTCATGAGTGATGTAATATGTGACGTCATCAGCAGTGCATTGCGTGGGCGCGAGTTATAGTTACCTGAACTAACTATAACGGGGGAATTTCACGGGTTTTGTACGAATGCAATGTCCAACTAACTATAACTGTCCCTAAAACCTATGGTTTTTTCAGTGAATTTGTAAGGTTTTTTTAAATGCTAATTTCTAACTATAACGTGCCTGAAACCTATGGTTTTTTCAGTGAATTTCAAAGGTTTTTTAAATGCTAATTCCTAACTATAACATGTCTGACACCTGTGATTTTTTCCAGTGAATTTCAAAGGTTTTGTAAATGACAATTTTTAAATGTATTAATTGTTATATTTATTTTTTTGATACTGATTTACTACATTTTTTTAAACTATTTATTTCTAGATATTTTATTTTTTAAAATACATTGTAATTACATTATACATTACATTACAAAATATACTTTCTCAGAATGAATTACTTTAGTTTAAATACTTTGCAAATAGGCAAAAAACTTTAAGTACAGTAGTTACAGTTGTTGCAATGGGCAACACAATTTCAAACACAATGCAACATTGAGCTCAATGTGAATTTCAAGTTAAATGCAATTAGTTACTTTATGGATTACTTTTTTAACCACAGGACTGGATCCTAGATTCAGTCCTGGGACATCTCCTGTAAACAGTTGAGTAAAAGCGTTTTGGTTACAGTAGTGATTTTTAAGGAATATTATTGTATTTTAAAAGTTGACACTTAGAAACTTTTTCACATAGAATCACCAATGTTATCCTATGGGAGGAAATTCACTTAGCAGGTAAGTAGTGTTATCGTTACTTTTTCTTACTCAGTGGTGGATCCTGGATCCAGCACTGGTGCATCTCCTGTAAACAGTTGAAAGAATGCGTTTAAGTCATACAGGCGATTTTTAAGGAATATTTGTAGTTGTGAAAATCGACACTTTGAAACTTTTCTGCTGAAAACCAGACAATGGATTCATATGGAAGGAAATACAAGTTACTGGTAAGTACGGTTAGAATTACTTTTCAGGGTCAGTGCTGGGCTAAAAGATGCAGCACTGGGTTCTCTCCTGATAACAGGTGAGTAAATCGGAATTCGTAGTTCGGCTGATTTTAGAGGAATATTATAAAGTTCCAAAACTCCACACAGAAGAATTTCCAAGTGAAACCAGTCAATGTTAGCCTATGGAAGGAAATTCAAGTTACTGGTAAGTACGGTTAAAATTACTTTTCAGGATCAGTACTGGGCTCAAAGATGCAGCACTGAGGTCTCTCCTGATAACCGGTGAGTAAATCGGAATTCGTAATTCGGCTGATTTTAGAGGAATATTTGTATGTTTCAAAAATTGACACTTAGAAACTTTTTCAGCAAAACGCAGGCAATGATATCCTATGGAAGGAAATTCAAGTTACTGGTAAGTACGGTTAAAATTACTTTTCAGGATCAGTACTGGGCTCAAAGATGCAGCACTGAGGTCTCTCCTGATAACAGGTGAGTAAATCGGAATTCGTAGTTCGGCTGATTTTAGAGGAATATTTGCACAATGGTGAAGGAAGGGGGTGGGGCCTGAAGTGACATGTCTGCAAACACGCCCTGTGGCGCGTTTTAAGTTGGAGAATTAATTCCTCCTCAATCCCGAGGGTCCCTAGGGGCCAACTGGCCCACCAGATACCTCCAGTATGTGCCAGAGAGCTGCGTTGCAGAGAGGTGTTCAGAGGCCACGCCCTTTTACAACACTCTGCAACGCAGCTCCGTGGCGCTTACTGGAGGTACCTGGTGGGCTAGTTGGCCCCAGGGACCCTCAGGATTGAAGAGGATTTAATTCCCCATCTTAAAACGCGCCACAGGGCCTGTTTGCACACATGTCACCTGAAGCCACACCCTCCCTTCACCACTGTGCAAACACGCCCCGTGGCGCATTTTAAGTTGGGGGATTAAGTCCCCTTGAATACTGAGGGTCCCTGGAGTCCAACTAGCCCACCATGTACCTCCAAAAAGCGCCACAGAGCTGCGTTGCAGAGAGGTGTAAAAAGGGGCGTGGCCTCTGTACACCTCTCTGCAACGCAGCCCGCTGGCGCATACCGGAGGTTCCTGGTGGGCTAGTTGGCCCCCAGGTACCCCCAGTATTCAAGGGGAATTACTTCCCCTTCTTAAAACGCGCCAGGGGGCGCGTTTGCAGACTGCTGCAGGGAGGGGGCGGGGCCTCCGGCACGATGCCGGTCTTTTTTTTGTGTGCTTTTTTCTGCCCAGGGGGTCCTTGTGGGACCCCCTGAGCAGACCTAGGGGGTCAGGGTGTTTCTACCCTGCCCCCTTTGTGCGTTTTGCGCACTTGTTTCTTGTGGTTTTTTTTTTTAATCAGCGGATCCGCGCACCCTAAGCGCATCCTGCTGATTTAAAAAAAAGTTTTTTTCTGCCCAGGGGGTCCTTGTGGGGCCCCCTGAGCAGACCTAGGGGGTCAGGGTGTTTCTACCCTGCCCCCTTTGTGCGTTTTGCGCACTAGTTTCTTGTGCTTTTTTTTTTTTAAATCGGCGGGATCCGCGCACCCTAAGCGCATCCCGCCGTTTTAAAAAAAAAAATGCTTTTTCTGCCCAGGGGCTCCTTGTGGGACCCCTGAGCAGACCTAGGGGTCAGGGTGTTTCTACCCTGCCCCTTTTGCGCTTTGCGCACTTGTTTCTGTCCCTCGGTTCTACCGAGGATAAAATGGCTGCCAACACGTCCTGATTTGGAGTGTTGACAGCCACTTGACAGCCAATTAGCATGCAGCTCGTGATCGGGAGGGTATGCGGACCCTACTCGGCCATAGATATATATATGACTTTACTTTTGATTTTCTCAGGAACTACTGAACGGATTTACACCATTTAAGCAAAAGGCACGACACTGAACCAAGGGCTACCTCTTTGCCAAATTTGGAATAATTCCGTTCAGCAGTTCGGGCTGTAGCTGCGACTAAAGGTTCCTATGGAAAAATGAATGGGGAAAACGCGTTTTGGGACCCGCCTTTTTTCTCAGCCCCCGCTTGATGAATCACCCCGAGACTTTCAGGATAGGAGCGGACCGGAGCGCCCCAACAAGTTGGAAGCTTTCGCGAAGATTCGTCAACCGGCGCCAACGTTATTTCAAATAGAATGTTGCGGATTTCCTATGGAAAATAGGTCCTAACTATAACTATCTACTGGCGACCGCCAGTAGATAATATGTGTGTGTGTATCTATATATATATATGGGTAGTTATAGTTCCATAGGAAATGCCTTTATTGTGTTGCTAATAACTTTGGTGCCGTTTCACAAATTTCCATGAAACCTTCTAAAACCATGCTACTTTTTGACCAGTTTGCACATGGAAAGTTGTGTATGATCCATTAAGCAGGGGTCGAGAAAAAGGGGGGGTCCCAAAACGCATTTTCTCTATTCATTTTTCCATAGGAAATGTTGGCACTGCCACAACCCAGACCGATACAGAAAGAGTGTTTTTTTGTTAATCCATTTAGTAGTTTTGGCCAAATTAAGGTTAAAAAAATGTATATACATCCAGGAGGATCCACGGAGCCGATAGATATCATCCTGAGATGTGATTGGCTTCCACCAATGCAACCAGGAAGTGATGGCAGCCAACTTAGGACTCTTGACTCAATCTTGAGTCCTATGAAAAAACACAAAAAAAGACACAGGAGGCAGGGTAGGGATACCCTGACCTCTTAGGACTGCTGGTAGGGTTCTAAAGGGACCCTCCCTGGGGCCAAAGATGTTTTGTTTATAAATAGTGCTGCAAATTCACAGAGGATCTGCAAATCCATGGCATTTGTTTTAAACAATTGAATTGCAGACTTCCACGCTTTTTTTTTTTTTTTAAACCTGGTTTGGGCCAGGCCCCAGGGGCAAAGGTAGGCACCACCTCTCTGAGTAATAAAATCTATGTAAGGTATAATCATTAACTGTTGGGACACCTGGGGAAAAAATTTTGTATAAAGAGTGATTAGCTTGCATTCCTTGCTGTTTGATGCCTTCAACGCATTTGTTCTAGAGAAATGCCACCCCCTTCCCATCACCCATCATGCCAGGGGACTGAGATTTATTCCCCACTCCCTCTTAAGAGCTCAGCCTGGCACCGCCTTCCTAGGGTAGCCTTTCAGACAATGGTGGTGCCAAGGACTGGCAGTCTTCAGAGCCATAGTGGCTCCTCAGAAGGCCGTGCCATCCAAGAGCTCAGTGCTGGCACATGCTGGCAACCACTGAGGGCAATATCAAGGGCCCTGCTGAAAATAGCCCCCTCTGTCCACACCATGACAGGTCAAAGACCATGTTGGAAGCACTCCATTTGGGCAGTGTCCCCGTCAAGCAAACAAAGGCACATGCCCCTCCCACATCCCACAAGAAACTGCTGCACTTCAAGGGGTGCCCTCATCTCACCAGCAGCATGGATAATGGGGACCTTTTGCGGTCAGTCAGGTGTTCGTTCACTCAAGGTTGGGAGACCTGTTTATTGGAGCAACCATGTGCCTCTTCAATTCAAACACTTTCACTATTAGTGGCGCAACTCTCAATAGTGAAGCAGGTGCAGTGGCGCAGAGTAAGCAGGTGTGAGGGACCCACTTAACCACAGTTATGTCTCTATTCCACTACAAAACTGAGGGACCCATTTTCCTTGATTTCATTAGGGGCTAGGGCAACAGTGCCACATCACTGCTCCAGCCTTTCTCTGTTTTTACTTTCTCTGAATACAAGTCTCCAAGAATAACCAAAGAGTGAAAATGCCATCAAACTGATCAGACATATAATCTCCTTCTTGAAAGTCCTAAATGTTCCTGAACTTGGTGAATATACCTTATTGCTGATCTCCAGTTATTGCTTGTTACGTATTATTTCTTGTAGACCAATACCTGGACTCATCATTCCCATAATCCCATAGGTATTGGGCCACTGGTAAACCGGGCCCATCTCACATGGCTTTTTCAAAGTATGACACATCCTTGTAGAACAACAGGTTCTTCATACTTGCTGTAATTAAAATCTAATGTGTATGCCACACTACTAAGCACTATGAAGAACAGGCACTACTATTTCATAATTTGAGTGAACCAATCACTAAATAATGTTGGGCCTAGTTGTCCCTTTGGGGTCGAACCTGTGTTGAACACCATTTACAGTTCTGTTAGAAGGGCGGAGTATTGCTCGGTCACCCCTAATGAAGTCCCCTTGGATGCTCAGGGTCATTGGAGGCCAATAACCCCTGTTGTTGCCACAAGTAAGTCCCCCACAGCGGGATTGCAAAAACCTCATTGGAGGCCCGTCCCCTTTCTCAACCATTCTGCAAAGGGGCCTCCTGATGCACTACTGGTTGGGGGATGAACTTCCTTTGGCTGCTGAGGGTTGTTTGTGGCCAAGAACCCCTATTGCTGCCTCAAGCAAGTCCATCACTGCAGGATTGCTGAGACCTTGTCAGAGGCCCCTCCCCCTTTTTCAAACCACTCTGCAATAGGGCTTCCTGGCACACTACTGGTTGTGGGATGAAGTCCCCTTGGCTGCTGAGGGTCTTTGGGGGCCAAGAAACCCTATTATTGCCACAAGTAAGTTTCCCACAGCAGGATTGCTGAGACCTCATCGGAGGTCCCACACCCTTTCTCAACCACTCTACAAATGCATCTCCTGGCGCACTACTGGTTGGGGTATTTAAGTGAGTCCAGGGGAAGTCATGTTCCCCGGGGCTCAGGGGGTCCAAACAGCACCCCTAAGCATTTTATTTTAAGCCCCGGTGAGCTTGTGGTCCCCGGGCTTGGGCAGGGATCGAGGCCCCCCCAAGCATTCAATATGTTGCCCCAGGGTGGTGATGGTCCCTGGGAGACCTGGGGGTCTGCACAGCCCCCGCCTCTTAATAAAATGAGCCCAGGGGAAGTGGTGGTCCCTGGAGCTCATTTGAGCCTATGGAGGGGGGGTTGGCACAGCCCCCTCCTTTTATTATAAAATGCCCCTGGGACCTGGCCCACCTGAGGCCCCTTTTCAAAACAAGCACTGAGCCCACCATGCACAGTTTTTCATCGATAATTTCACTGCAAATGTTGGGTGATGTTATCCATGATGTCATAGAAGATGTCATGAGTGATGTAATATGTGGGGAAATTAGCAGTGCATGATGAGGGCGCTTGTTATAGTTACCTTAGGGTACGAGTAATAGTAACTTGAGATAACTGCTGAATTTCTATGGTTTTGTGTGTGTAAAATCTAAACCTAACTATAATGTCCCTGGAATCTTTGTTTTTTTCAGTGAATTTGGAAGGTTTTTTAAATACTGTTTCCTGACTATAACGTCCTTGTAACCTTTGTTTTTTTTCAGTGAATTTGTATGGTTTTTAAAGGCTATTTCCTAACTATAACTTCCCTGTAACATTTGGTGTTTTAGTGACTTTCACTTTTTTGTTCAATATAAATTGTATTATGATTTGCCCCATACGTTTAATTTACCAATATACATTTTCACAAGTTTATACATTCAATTTATTCATACATTCATACTTATTATATATTTTTTTTAAAATAGGTAAGATAACTTATGCAGTCTTTTTATGAATACAATGCACCAAGTATTTCTATTTTTTTAATTCATTTTAGGGATCTGTCGATTCATTGAGAATCCTTGGACAAATAAGGGGTCTGTTGGTTATAGTGCACACATTCAATACTAAAACAACAACACATTTAATACAAACATATGTTATTCAATTTCTATAAGTGTATCACTGTCTGTGTGTGGGTGTGTGAGTGGTTATGTGAGTGACTGTGTGGGTGTGTAAGTGGCTATATGGGTAGGTGAGTGGGTATGTCAGCGGCTGTGTGGGTGGCAAAGTGTGGAAGGGGCTGTATTTTTGGGTATGTGAGTGGCTGTATGGGTGTGTGAGTGGCTGTGTGGGTGTGTGAGTGGCTGTGTGGGTGTGCACGTGTGTTTGTGAGTGGCTGTATGGGTCTGTGAGTGGATGCATGAGTGGTTTTATGAGCCTTTGGGTGGGCTGTATAGGTGTGTGAGTAGGTGTTTGAGTGGTTGGTTCTTTGGTGTGTAAGTGGCTGTGTGTGTGTCTCTATGGGTCTGTGAGTGGGTGTGTGAGTAGTTGTGTGTTTGGCTGTATGGGTGCATGAGTGGGTATGTGAGTGGTTGCGTGGGTGTGGAAGTGGATCTGTGAGTGTGTGTATTTGTTTTTTTTTATGGAGTCCACCTGAAACCAAGAGGATCCAGGCAGATCCGGGTGGATCCGCAGATCCTTGCGTGCTAAACAAAAAAACATTTTGGACAATTTCTTGCCCATGAGGGGTTACTCACAGAACCCTCTATCAGTCCCATGGGGTTAGGTTACCTCCACCCCATACCTTTTATATCATTTTTACAATTTATCCCCACCCAGGAACTGTTTCCCGATGTACAAAATAGCAGCCACAACTTTCCTCTCAGGGCGACCGTCAGTAGGTAATATATATATTTGATTGTATTCAATGTGGCTGGCCTCCTTGCAGCAAGATTGTTTTTAAATACACACTTTCCTTGTTTTTTATTCCACATGGGTTTTAAGCAGCACTAGTATTTTATGCATTAACATTGATTAAGGGGAGCAGTTGATTCTGGTTAATTCATTTGCATATGTTGAAATATTACAATCAGTGATTTCAAACATGACAGTAGAACAATATACATGGCAATATGAGTACAAGCCATGGACATATCACTATGTTTACATACGGGTCTGGAATTTTTTAACTACTTTGCGATATTTGCACTGAGTGACCATCAAGCATTTATGGGGTGAATGAAGTATATAAATGGACTCATAATGAGATTGGCCATTTTTGCACATGGAATTATATTTACAAAGAAAAGCATATTTTGCACACGATGTTTGTTATGATGTATATGTTTTCGAACATTTTTTGCGTGATTTGCACATATTTATGCATTAAGGCAGGAATCGGCTATATTTGCATGTGGATTTATATTCATAGCGAAGGCAATAATTTTTACACAAGGATCAACCCTTAAGTATACATTTAAAAGCATCTTACGTGTTCCGCTTTTATTTTCCACCAGCAGCAAGACAGCAATTTGAGGAGGGACCCTAGAGGTGTTAGTGTCAGATATTGGCATAACATTTAAAATTGCATTTATGCATTTAAATTATGGCTAGAGTCTATTTATTTATATATTTATTTATTGCCATTGGTTTGATATTTGATATTTCATTTTAACAACTTTGACATGTTCTATTGTGATTTGGAAAACAGGGATCAATGCTTTTTATAGTGGTTATATGCATAGTATTTTGTCTATGTCAGTTTAACACGTGGTGTGCACTAAGCAAATTTAAAAACATGGCGGGCCGTATCTGACCATCTGTGAGCAAGGACATTTTGTCCGAAACGCGTCAGAGTGCAGCTCTGTAAATAAACATCACCAGTGCCAAATACTTGGGATTCGTGTGGTCTCTGTTCGCCTGGCAGTGTGCGGAAGTGCGGAGACGGCGTGTTTTTATCGATATATATATATATATATATATATATCAAGGCTCCACGAGCACTGAGGAAGACGGAAAGCCGAAATGCATTTGCTTCTAATAAAATCAACTTGAGTCCCGTGAGTGCTGGGCCTGCTTTTTGGAGCTGTTTTATATATATATATATCCACAATCCAACTCCATCGACGGGGGCCCCCACCCTGAAGGGCGGCCACAGGCTAACGGGGACGGAGAATCCCGTTAATTGAATCCACACAAAACACAATTGCCAGGCCCAGATCCGGTTAAAACCATTTATTCAATACTGCCAGCTGCATCCGCCCAAATCCCTGACAATAGCACCCCCTTTGTCTGCTGGCTTTATTATGATTGATTCATCATCAGCCAGTGTCTGTCGATGAGGCCAAAGAAGAAGGATGGATCACCGATCAAGAGGCTTCATTTCTGGTCACTCTTCACCCCATCATTCCCTATTTTTATGTATTGCCAAAAATACACAAAGAACAACAACCACCACCAGGGAGGCCAAATATTTCTGGGATTGGCTCGATTTAGGAGCCTTTTTTCTTCGACCATTGGTACTAGAGATGCCGACATACATTCAAGACACCAAAGATCTCTTGAGACTCCTCGCTGAGACTCCCTTTGATGTAAACCAAGTCTATCTTGTCTCCTTTGATGTGGAGTCTTTGTATACATGTATACCCCAGGACGAAACACTGACTACGATAGAGAGTTTGCTTAACACCTGAGCAATGGATACCATCTCCCCAGTACACTTTATTATGGCATGTGCTTGCCTTGCCATGAAAGAAATTTTTTTCAGGTTTGAAGATGGTCTTTACCTACAGACGTCAGGGACATCTATGGGCAGTGTTTTTGCTGGTCATGAAACACCTGATTGGAGCCCTTGGTGGCCTAGGGACTTGCCACCTCGGCTCGTTGAAAAAGAGAAAGTAAAAAATCTAGGAATAATCATTGACAAATCATTGTCGATGCGTCCTCAGATTCAACACCTCTCAGGTGTTTGCTTCGGTGTACTCAAAATGTTGAAAAAATTCTTGCCACTCCTACCGCTGGAAAGCAGAAGGATCGTTGTGCAGGCTCTTGTGACATCTAAGCTCGACTATGTCAATTGTCTATACCTCGGTATCCCTAAATCTCTGACCCAGAGTCTGCAAGTAGTCCAAAATGCGGCTGCCAGAGCTATCACGCGATCGAGTCTTAGAACTTGTATGACTCCAGTTCTTAAATCTTTGCACTGGCTCCGCATTAAAGAGCGGATTGACTTTAAGGCCTTGGCCATCTTTTTTAAAGCTTTTCACAAGGTTGGTGCTGGGTACCTCAATAAAAGTGTCAACCGGTATTCAACATCCAGACCCTTACGGTCCTCCAATACTAATTTGGCCACTCTGCCCAAAATACATCTCACTCGTACAGGCAGCAGATCCTTTGGTTTTCTGGGGGCAAAATTATGGAACAACCTGCTGAAATTTTTGAGGCTTGACCCTAACTTACTTTCTTTTAGAAAGAACCTTAAGACCTGGTTGTTTCAATAAATACCGGCCCTTCACTTTTCTCTTATCGCTGCACAAGCGCCAGGACACTCTTGTTTGAGTAGCTGTGCGCTTTATCAAGTACCTGTTTCCA
Organism: Calotriton arnoldi; assembly: GCA_963921515.1. Lineage (NCBI taxonomy): Eukaryota > Metazoa > Chordata > Amphibia > Caudata > Salamandridae > Calotriton > Calotriton arnoldi. Next base: position 421,320 of record CAWUFW010011441.1, on the reverse strand, counting down.
TTTCATTTCATTTCATTTGCTCCCAGCTTGGCGAACCTTTGTGTACATCGATTCAAACAAGAAGAGATACTAAAAGAGAGCAATCCATTCAGAGAACACATTCGTGTTTGGAAACACTATATTGACGATGTGTTCGTCATATGGAGGGGCACACCAGAGACGATCACTACGTTTCATCAGTGGCTGAATACTAGAAATGAGTATTTGAAATTCACTTGTGAATTCACCAACAGCAGCTTGCCATTTCTGGATATTCGCATTTTTCCTGAAGGTGACAGTCTGGGTACTGAACTATATAGGAAACCAATGGCCAGGAATTCCCTATTATCATACCAAAGTTACCATCCCAAATCCCTCCGTGAGAACTTACCGTATGTGCAATTACTACGGCTAAGGAGGAATTGCTCTACAAAGGAGAAGTACACCGAACATGCGAAGAACCTCTCCTCTCAATTAAAAAGATAGAAACTATCCATCGAGCGTCATCCGGAGATCCAGGAAAAGAGCGGCCAATAGCAACAGAGAGGCTTTAATTGAGTTTGCATATATTTATACAACAAGGGAACCCCAGTGATATGACCAGGGGTAATATACGTATATGGTAAAGACAAAGGTCAGGGGAGGCCACTTTGGTCCTCATGTAGCCTAGGCTACTAAATTATTTTTAGGCAGCATAAATCAGATAGCGCAAGGTAGTATAGTCCAGGTGGGACTAATTATGCAATAGATGCTGGGACACAAAGTTGGTATGGCATCACATTTATTAACGGCATAAATGGAGTATCATAACATAATTGCATGTTAATAGTTCTGGTGCTCACACATAAGGGTGGAAGTGCGTGAAGTGAGGGGTGTTTGTGACATTAAAAACTTTACATCGCATTGAAGACAACAGTGTTAAAAACTCCTAAGTAATTAATTGCAGTAATGGAGTTTTTGGTTGTAAAGGTCGACGGCGTTTCGATCTTATGAATGTAAGATCATCATCAGGACGGAACAAGTGTGACAAGTAGAATTTGGGCTGTTCAGTATCCAAAATGCATCGTAGTTCTGGAGTGCATCTCGGCAATTGATTACGCGAGCAGGACGTGGCCTGTGGGGTTTTCAAGTCCGGGGGGGGCGCGATCGAAGGAGAGACCCTGAAAATTAAGGGTGTTAATTTCAGGAAGTGACAACCAAGAGAATTGATCTCTACTTCGGGGTCACCACCGGTGGAGAGATCAGCCGTTCCAAGCAGGAGAATCAATCTTTGTGAGAGCCTGCTGGTAATGTGTCAGGAGATCCCTGTGTTGCTTGATCGCGCCCCCCCGGACTTGAAAACCCCACAGGCCACGTCCTGCTCGCGTAATCAATTGCCGAGATGCACTCCAGAACTACGATGCATTTTGGATACTGAACAGCCCAAATTCTACTTGCTCACACTTGTTCCGTCCTGATGATGATCTTACATTCATAAGATCGAAACGCTCGTCGACCTTACAACCAAAAAACTCCATTACTGCAATTAATTACTTAGGAGTTTTTAACACTGTTGTCTTCAATGCGATGTAAAGTTTTTAATGTCACAAACACCCTCACTTCACGCACTTCCACCCTTATGTGTGAGCACCAGAACTATTAACATGCAATTATGTTATGATACTCCATTTATGCCGTTAATAAATGTGATGCCATACCAACTTTGTGTCCCAGCATCTATTGCATAATTAGTCCCACCTGGACTATACTACCTTGCGCTATCTGATTTATGCTGCCTAAAAATAATTTAGTAGCCTAGGCTACATGAGGACCAAAGTGGCCTCCCTTTAATTGAGTTTGCACCGCCAAAAGAAGACCTGCCACGATTGACATGTGTCAACACATTCTGTAGTTACTCCAATCAAATCAAAAGGAGTGTTCTGAAACATTGGAAGAGCTTGAATATCGGGAGCAAACCGATCCCTCAACCATTATTTGCATTCAAGAGAAGTACCAACATTAAAGATCAGCTTGTACATACCCGGCCCAGACAAAAGAAGTCATCCAACCAAGAGACACTATGGGGTCTACCAACCATTAAGGGTCATTACCCGTGTGGTTCATGTGCTGTATGCCCGCAAACAAAACAGACTATGTCGATTGATATCGGCACGGATAATCCATGGATCTTGTCCAGACACACAAACTGTAACAGTGAGATGCTGATTTACTTGATTGTCTGCACATGTGGCTTGCGCTACGTGGGTATGACAACGCGAAAGATCAAAACCAGAATAATGGAGCACAAGAGCACAATTCGGTGCAAAAAACAATCTACTAAGTTGACAAATCACTTCATAGATAGCAATCATGCTCCAGAGGATGTGAACTGGACAGTCCTTGAACAACCATGGATTCCACCTCATATCACAGACATATCCAAATTTCTGTTCAGACCTGAACAACGATGGGTGCACAGACTTAAGAGCGACAGCACCGGGCTCAATGACGAGATTCCATGGTTAGCATTATGATATGGTGGTCCCTATAAGCCTGCAACTTCTATAAGGTTATATAGTCACGGAAGGAATCTATGACTATCCGGTTGCATAAATGACTTAATATTGTACTGATTCTACCAAACTCAGTAGTATTAGTGAGTCTCAATAACAGTTATTGCACCTTGACCCAATCTGTAATATACACATTCTCCATACTGAATCAACAGTCCTTAAGCAACATGTTGGAGTGCATCACTGTGCCACATAACACTTTTAATACAGCAAAGGACTGTGCGGCTAGCCTAATGCCTCAATATATAATGATCTTTATTTTAGGCATGAGATGTATGTATCCATGTAGATTACACGCCTTAAGGTTTGGGAGTACTATGCATGTCTTTATGACATCGGCGATCACGCCGCATTGTTTGCTGTATTTTCCGACTCCCATTTCACATGGATGTCCACTTCTGTGGCACTTTGTTCTGCCTCTTTTAACCAGAGATTACTTGCGCATTAAAGTTAGAGCCCTTTCAAGAAAGAAAAAATTCTTCCTTGAGACTAGTGGCCTCTGTGCGAGCATGCGCATAGCATAAACAACAAAGCTGATCGGCTAAGCCCCGCAGGCATCGCTCTAGTCACATCATGGTCCCCTAGCTTACGCATGCACGACCAGCTTTCCAATGATAGACGCGGGTCTTTGAGGCTTATATAAACTCACCCTAGGGGCTGCTGTCAGTACCTCCGGTCGCAGTTCAAATACCGAGACGGGGTACCGACGGATAGGTAAGTCTATTGGCGGCGTGCCGCGCATTTTGTATGGTATAAGGATAGTCTTTAGATCCAACACCCCCCACCTATGGATCTCAGTGGGCAGAGGGTTCCGTAAAGGCTTGGGTCTTTTGGTCCAATATTTGTTTGTACCTACGCAATCAGGATGTTAGTGCCTCGCTCGAGTTCCAAGTAAAACACAATGCTGATCTCCACATTAGGAGCTTATGAGATGTTTGCTCTTTGAGGATGTCACGTAGGAAGTAATTGGCACTCGTGATTTTTCCCGTACTGATTCTCCTTTCTGCTTTATGAAGGAAAAGGTTTTGGGTACGTGTCTTTATACTCCGTGCTGGTCACGGTATATCCATGTGGCTCAGGAGTATAGCATATTCTGTTCCTTCCCCACCACCAGAGCTGCCATTTCAATAATATACCCACCAGCACTAATGTCAGGGAGTTTCCATTTATTTGACTTGATGATACATCCGTGTTTAGCCAGGTTTTACACTGTAAAAGAAACGTGTTACGCCACTAAGGTTGCACCAGTTGTTACTTCTATATAGCTAAACATTCACCCTTACTCATGTAGTCAATTTTAACATTCAGCTACATCGTTTCCATGGGGTCTTTTTAGCAAAGAGCGATCCAGCCTTTCTTTACTTGCAGCACCCCTAAACGTCCACATGTACACAGCACTTAAAGATGGCAGTTCTTATGACCTCATGACTTCAATAGTTTGGTACTGCCAATATCTTTGTTATCAGAGATATGTGTCATGATAAGAGCTTCTTTGATTACTGAGTGGATACTGTTATTCTGCTTGGTTTTTATGTGTTTTCTTTACCTACTTACAATTTTAACATAGGAGTAGTGTCAACATAATGATGGATATGTTTGACACAACGCCATCCTTTTACAGAGCGGGGCCCCCTTCCCTGAGCTGTCGCCAGGTTGAGGTGAGGCTGCTTGCCCATATACTTTGGGTGAGTGAAAATTACTAATTACAAAGTACGCAAACTTGCGTTATTGAGATGGGAAGGAAATGTTTCCATTCCTCTTGTCTTGCGAAACTAAGATCATGGTTAGAGTGACAGATTGATATGTTTTCTCGTTTTTCCCTTGTTTTGTCTCACTTCTATAGGTACAACCAGTAAAATCTGCAAAAATGAAAAAGAAAGGATTACTGGTTTGATATCACAGCACTTATTATTTCTTTCACTGGCAGCAGCAATCTTTTAGGCCCTGACGAAGGCCTTGATACCTTTTGGGTCAACTTGGCTGAAACATGTAGACCTCTTCGTCTAACACTAAGCAGTTTAAATCCATACTGCTTTTGCACTGTCTTTTAATCCTGTCAATAGGAGCTAGTTATTAAATTTTTTTTGTTCCAACTAGGCAGTTTTAACTTCACTACCTCACTTTCTGCTATACTATTTTTGCGCTGCATCCTCACCACTTCTCTCCCAGCATCTCTCATCTGTTGGATTTAGTATATCCTTGATAGGGTAGAAACACCAAAAAACATCCCTGAGCTCCTTCTTCTCAGAGAAGAAGTTGTAGCCCTTGGTGGGACTAGGTTTTCCCACTAAGAGGAGATGCCCAGATGATGAAGCATGCCACCTCTGGTGGGTGAGGGTATTTGTCCTGAAAGGGATTTCTCCCACAAGGAGATCGTATGAGATTCTAGTCTGTCACTCCACATGCTTACGTTTGTAAGTTTAGACCCAAGGATTTGTTTGTGTTGAAAGAGTCTTAACTTTTGCCAGGAAATATGATACATTGCAAAACGTTAAGCCAAAATCCATGCAGATTCTGTTAGCCCAACAAACCACCAGCCAATAGGGTGCCGCAATCAGCAGGCAGGAAGAACATTTGGAAGGTGCAGGTGCCTCAGACAAGCGATACCTCAGTGGGATCAGACATTTCTGGCCCATAAGAAACCCTTTTTAATAGAGTTCCAAATCATAACGAGAAGTCGATTGGAGCTCCAATCATCACGGGGAACAGCAAGAGTAAAACGACGAGGAGGAAAAGGTGCAAGCAAAAAAGATACAAGCAAAACAAGAAAAGAACACAGTTCAGTGGGAATTGAAACAATGTCCAAAACCACACCAAAATAATGGAGATGGACAGTAACGTGATAAATTTGTCTTTGTTCCCTCTTACCCAGACTCATATTGATGTGCTTTCTCTTGGTCTCTCCTTCTCTCCTTCCTCCAATTTTAATTATACACAAAGCTGTATTGATATATTTAACTTTTCAAGAAAGCTTAAGTTTAAAAAAATGGTTTGAAATGAAACTACACAAGGGGTCTCAGGGTAGTGGTCCATCTCCACAACCTTCAGCTTTCTGTATAAGCTGATATCAATCAACTACATATGATCTGTGATTTGGATGAGTCTTCTGATCATCATGATGATGCTATTCTCAATCTTGAGAATCTTAATATTCCACTTGATCTTAATTATCCAAGTTTATTACAATTCTGCCTTTTGATAGCATTGACGTATTTGAAAAAGGAGTCATTAAAGATCTGAAGAGATTGCAATTCTGCTCTAATAACCGACACAGTAATTTGACAGTGGTACAAAAACAGGACCTCTGTGTGCGTCAGACCAGTGATGATATTGTCATACCCAATTCTGATAAAGGTGGTAACGTGGTAGTATTGGCCAAAGAGAAATACCTGACAGAGGGGTACAGGCAGCTTGCGGACACTGCATGTTACTTATTGTGTAGCAAAACCGATATTGACAAAGCTAACAAGACTTATTGGGACAAAACTGATGGATTGGTGAGACCAGGGATTAATGGAATGGGAGGAATACTAGTTTCTTTACAATAAATTCCCCAAAATTCCAGTACTCTATTTACTCCCTAAAATACGTAAAGATCCCTTCAATCCACCAGGTCGCCCCATTGTTTCCTCTATAAATTGTTTACTTGAAAACACTTCAAGATACGTGGATTATTTCTTGCAGCCCTTGGTTAAATCTCTCAGCAGATTTGTCAAAGACAGTAGTGATTTTCTTGGAATCAATGAAGGGATTATGTGGGAACATGATTATCTACTTATGGGTTTTGATGTGTGCCATTTATATACTTGCATTCCACATGATCTTGGCCTACAAGCCTGCCGTTATTTCCTTAAAGGTAGATTACTCTCATTCTTCCTGCAAAATGAAATGGTCCTTGACATGATCAATTTTTGTCTGAGAAATAACTTTTTTGTATTTGATGGACACTTTTACCACCAAACCCATGGCACCGCAATGGGGACCTGTTTCGCCCCCAGTTATACGTGTCTTTAAGCGGGCTGGTGGGAGGAACAGGTCGTGTCATCACTCCAACTTTATGACGATAACATGGTGCTCTGCTCTGGGCTCGTTACATCGATGACGTATTTGTCATCTGGCGTGGATCAGAATCTTTGGCACACTCCTTTGTGGAGAAGTTTAACAAGAATGAATTGAATCTAAGATTCACAAGTAAAATCAGTAATAGGTCCCTATAATTCCTTGATCTCCAATTGGAAGTTTATAACTCATGTATTTATACTAAACTTTTTCGAAAAAGCAATGCCGGCAACAGCACACTTCATGCAGCAAGCGGTCAGCCCAAGAGTTTGGTGCGTAGGATCCTCTTTGGTGAACTTAGCAGGGCTCAGAGAAATTGTAGTAAGGGTGATGCCTTTGAAAAAGAAAAATGTGACATTGGAAAGATTTCGTTCTAGGGGGTATGATGAGGTGACATTGGCAGTGGCAGTGAGGAAAGTAGAGGGAATCAACAGACCCGAGACATTTATGGTCAAGCATAAGGTTCCTGAAAGGGAGAATGAATAGGTTAGGTTGATCACCACTTTCAGCAAGCAAGCTGGCTCAATCAGCAAAATATTGAGCAATCATTGGCCTACACTTCATACTGAAGAGAGCATTTCCAAATATGTATCTACCCAGCCGAGCATCACTTACAGTCGCAACTTGAGTTTTGAGGACATCCTTTGCAAAAACATGATTACTAAGATCCAAGGCCAGCAAGGGCATATCCGGACACTAGGCTTTGTACCTTGTTTCAATTGCAAAGCAAGCAGAGCCGGTAAGAAAGTGCAATCCTTCATCATTACTGAATTTGGTGAGCATTTCATAATTCAAGTAGGTCTCTCATGCAATTCTGATGTTTGTATCTATGCTCTCAAATGCCCATATAGTTTATTTTACATTGGCTATACCATACACATGGTCAAGAAGCGTGTATTGGAGCACATGAGCCATTACTAACAATGACAGACAATATCCTGTTGCCAGACATTTTAAAGAGCATCATGCTAGCAACAGCAGTCTCCTGGAATTTTTTGCTTTTGCTCGGATCCCCCCCAATATATGTGGAGGGGACTGATTTCGGTCTCTTCGCAAGTTAGAATCACTATATATTAACGGATTCAATACCATGGATCCTATGGGTTTAAATATGGATGAAGAGTTTTCTGTTCACTTAGGCTAAATCTATTTTACAATATTCTGTATGCTTCTGTATAGCTCAATGAATTTTATCAGAATTTTGATGGTGTTTTATTATTATTCTTCTACACAGGTCACATGTGGCACTAGGTGGTGACTGTGGATTGACAGCAGATCAATTTTGTGCTACGGGTAAATTTCTTTTTATAATGAATGAGTTTGCTTGACGCATGCCAATTTGAGAAGCAATTATTATTGGAATACATATGAGTTGATCTTTTGATCATGTTCAGAAATTCATTATTTTCTTGAATGCATTCAGGATGGCAATTTTATTTTAGTCAAAACTTTGATTTTTCTGTGATGAAACATTCAATTTCAGTTTTGTATTATTTGCTTAGAATTCTACAGTATTAATGTAATTAGTTTTTGTGATTATGCTGCTCAATACACCCACTTGGGCATTGTCTGTTGTTGATCTTGAAATACTTTGATTTGATTTTCTTGTATGTCTTTGATTCAGGCTCAATAGCAAGCTTTCTATCCTCTGTATACTGTCAGTTTTTCTGCCCACTTGGGCATTGACTGATTTTGAATTTGCAAATTTTGAATTTGCCCACTTGGGCGGTGACAAACACTTTTGATCTTATTGTGTTTTTCTGTGGTCAAACTGGCATTGCTACTTTTTGAATTTTTGTTTACTGTACCATATTCACTAGCATTGTTTTCTTTTTCCACTTATCCTTGAAATATGTCCTATTTCAGGTGTATGTGGTTGTACTTAGTTGTTACTAACCAATCAAAAACATTTCAAGATGGCCACCGCAGCCACTGTCAATGCTATGTCCTTTGTTTATTTTCAGGCACTAATGTTGGTATTTAATCCTTTTGTCATTTTTGTCTCTTACTCGTGAACAAGACACTTCTGGTGTCGAAATGCATAGAGCGTGCTGCTCATTAAATTTCTATTTGCAATTTAACTGCTGGGAGTGCATGTGCCTTCTTTCCTTGGATATTGGAAACACTTTGTTGCTGATGTTAAAGGGGGCCCACATCCGGGTGCTTTGTGGAAATCCTTTTTTTCATGTGAAATATGGCATTTGCAATTTGAATATACAGACAACATAATTTAATGAGGCCATCACAAATAATTAAAAATAGTGTGTCCATTCCAAACCATGCATACCTTTGTTTTTCAATAACATACAGATCGAAAAGGTTACTTTATGTGCCTCTAAGGCCTATGAGACACCGATGGTAGGCAGGAGGTGCAGGGGAAAATTGAATAATTCTTAAACAAAATGATTTCTGGTGTGCACCTATGGCATACGAGAGACCTATGGCAGGCAGGGGGTGCAAGGGAAAATGTAATAATCCTTAAAACAATTATTGCTGGTGTGCGGTGCGCTTATGTCCTATGATGAGACACCTATGGCAGGCAGGGGGTGCGGAGCAAAATGGAATAATTCTTTAAAACATTATTGCAGGTGTGCACCTATGAGACATCTATGGCAGGATGTGGGTGCAGGGGAAAATTGAATAATTGTTAACAAAATTATTGCTGGTATGTGGTGCGCTTATGGCCTATAAGACGCCAAGGGCAGGCAGGGGGTACAGACGAAAACTGAATATTTCAAAATTATTGCTGATGTGCGCCTATGGCCTATGAGACATATATGGCAGACAGTGGGTGCGAGGGAAAATGTAATCATTCTTAACTAAATAATTGCTGGTGCGCTTATGGCCTATGAAACCGCTATGGTGGGCAAGGGGTGCAGGGTAAAATGTAATTAATCTTTAAAAAAACTATTGCAGGTGTGTGTCTATGGCATATAAAACACTTATGGCAGGTGGTGGGGTGCAGGAAAAAAATCATGTAATTAAAAAAATTGCTGGTGTCCACACTAGGGACTATGAGAAATCCTATTGGAGGCAAGGAGGCACTGGGTAAAATGGAAGACATTGATAAATAAACACTGTACTACAATCATCCTCAAGCACGTTAAGCTCATATCAGGGGAAATAGAATAAATGAAGAAAAAACAAAAAAACATAGGCCTCTTTTATCCATCTCTCTAGATGGCGCATAAAAACTCAGCTAGCTCCTTTCGTAGTTCAAAGATTTCATATTTGGGAGTAGGGATGAAACCTAGGCCTTTGTTAAGTACCTGCAAGTGGGTCCATGAGAAGGTGTGGTCGCTCAGATTTATTACAGAGTTTGCGGTTTCATTGCCCCTGGTTGGGGCCAAGGATCCATTTCTATGTGGTAGTGTGGTTTCTCCCATTGAACCCTTTATAACCTGGTATTTTGTAAAGTGCAAACTAATCATCCGTAAGGGTCTCAAGGCACTGGGGGCCGTTGGGGAGATTAAGTGAACTATTGCCCAGAGTCACATGATGCTGAGCTGATCTGCCTCCTGCGTTTGGGATCGAACTGTGAGCCCCGTGCTCTGGAGTCAGCCACCCTGCCCACTGTGCCACACCTCTCCCCTTTGACACTTTCTCTTTCCTCTGCCTCTTCCGTTTACTGTGCCTAAAAAAGGCATAGGGGGCTAAAACCAATGGAAATTTCCAAACGGAGGTGGCGGTGGCTGGCCTTGATAGGGGTTCCATCCAAAGAATGGTTGTTGATAATGGGGGAACTTGGAGGGCTGTTGAAAGTGTTGCCCTTCCGGTGTTACATGGCCCTAGTTTTTGGAATTCAGTGGTCTGCGTCACTGTACTCTGATTCCGAAGAGAGTGAACTGTTCGATGAATTTTCTGATCTCACTGACTTTTTTGGTTCTAAATCAGATTTAGAGTAAGGGGAAAGTGCCCTCCAAAGGACATTTTTTCAGATCTTTTTGAAACTTCTGTATCTTAGATGATGTCAAGAATTCCTTGCATTCAGTGATGATGTTATTGGTTTCTGTAATTTCTTCTTGAACACAGTTATTGATAATTGTGTTTTCATGGCAGTTTCACCAATTTTGATTTTAACTAGTGAAGTATCAGATAGTTTTTGGTAGTTTGAATAATTAACACTAACCAGTCTCTGGTACATTTCCACACAATCAAGAACCAGTTCTCTCTGAAATCAGTGTCTTCTAAGAAGTTACATGGTTCATTCATGACTATGAGTCCTCGGGCTGCAGCATTGCCCTTCATGTATTCAGTAACTACAGCCCCATGGAGTAACGTCTTTACTTGTGAACGTTTTAGGTCCGTCAGAGATTCTCAGTTTGCAATTTGCATTAGAGAAAGTGGGGTTAATTGTGGTGTCACTGAGTAGGGATGGAGCTGAAAGTATTGAGGAGACTACTCAATAATCATAGAAAACCCCTTCAGCCATCCCCACAATCCAAGATCAAACACTATAGACCTGTGTAAAATTATCCACTGGGAAAATTGCCCCTTGGCTTGATAACTATAAACACACAAGATGCGTGGGAGAAACTAATGGCTCTTATGATGGATGTACAAGCCCAACATTAGCTGCGACGCATAAAGCTGGGGGTGATTGGGTGTTTATACCCTGATGGTAACTTTACAACAAAACACTATATACCAAGCACCATGGAATGCACAACACTCAACACACTTCTATATTACAGATTGTGCAGCACATGTAGATAGACAGTGCTTTCCCACAAGAACCCACTAGTTTAAAGGCATTAGATTGCATTCTTACCTCAGCCTCTCCAAACTTGTGTGGTAATTTGACTCAGACATTGACCTAATGGATGTGAAGTGGCGCTACTGCTGGACTATGATGGGTGTGCTCGCATCCAACTATAGATTATGGTTAATGCACAATTAAATGCCCACGTAGAATGTAAAGCACTCCCATCAAACTGCAGAAATTGTGTTCACTGTACGATGAATGTGTAGTGATGTGGGCCCGGGGCCCACATGCTGCTAATGATGACATAGACACATTTTGGTAGTATACTGGAACTGGCCCAGGGCACGTGCGCCCGGCCCCTTTATTTGCAGGGTCACCTGACCGGTGACGCCTGTGATGGGTGGGTGTATGGTGTGGGGTGCAAACATAGGCAGAACACTAGAACGTGTCCAGCAGGACACTACATCCCTCCCAAACTTTAATGAAAAAGAAACAAACGAAAAGTCCAACCTATGAAGAAAACAAACAACAACACACAGCACCAATGAGTCTCTTCATTCCAATCTGCTGGGCGGTGCTGGAGCTCTGGACCACACGGTCAGGAAGCTTTGGTCCGCCTCGGCGATGAAGTTCAGACCGACCTGCTCTCGCGGTGTTGGAGTCTATTTAACAAAGTTCAAATGTCGGTGCATCTGGAGCGGTGGTGGAATCCACTTTGGAGGGCCTTCCTGCCGGGCTTCCATGGGACCATGTGGACTGTGCGGGCCTCGTGTAGGCCACGTGAAGGCATCGCTGAGGAACTGCCAACAGGACCACAGCCAAATCGCTCATGTAACCGCAGGGGCTGGTGTCTCAGTTTGTGTGCTCTCGCCGTCAGGACTCCGGTTCTACGCCTTCCTCAGATGGTCTTTGGGTGACCAGTCTCCCTCTGCGACCTCCATGCTTCCTGGTGCCTGCTGTGGAGCTGCTGCTGACTCATCTCTCCAATTCGGATGCCTCTCTCACAGGAACTCCATTGAGGCTCTTGCCCCTGGATTGTCACATGACCGCATGGGCTGTGCGGGCCTTTTGTAGGCCGTGCTGTGGGGTCGCTGCAGAACTCTCAAAAGTGGCCACGGCCAAACCTCGTGTAACCCCAAGGGTGGATAGTCCAATGGTCGGGTATGCTCTTCTTCGCAGGCTTCAGGTTTACGGGGGCACACAGTAGGTTCCTGGGTCGGTCACTTCGAGTGACGTGCTCCCTGCTTGCGGTGCGATGTGGTGGGACACGTGTCGCCTGTCGTTGGAGCACATGTTGCGGTGGCAGCTTTCCACATGGAGTGTGCGACTCTCCTCTTGCCTGTCTTGGGTAACTGGCGACTCCGTCTTGAGGCAGTGTGAGGGAGGACACTATGCTGTCTTCGGCCCGCTGCAGGGCTTCGCTGGTGCAGTGGAGATTTATAGGGTCAATGCTGCCTTCAGCATTGCTTCTTCTCTTTAGAGAGGTCTCTCTCTCTCCTGGGCGCCTGACCATGCTGTCAGGTTCGCTGGTACGGCCTTCTGCGCACCTCGTGCACTCCATCCTCTTCTTGGGCTCCCTTTTCTGGCACTTGGTACCTCTGTTATAGCTTGCAGTTGTGTCCGTTCACCACTAGGGGTGAGTGGCGCAATTTCCTCGCTTCCGGTGGCACTGGGCAGCCACTGGGGTTGCGCGCACTGCATCCTGTTTTCTTGTGCTTCATGTAGAGCTTGCTGCCTTCATAGGCTTTGCTGCTCTTGGCTTCTTGATGCTTTTCTGGACTGGGGCAGCTTTGGGCTTCTTGGCAGTCATTTGCTGGGGGTTTGCAGTCTTTCCCCTCCATCCCATTAGACAGTCCACAGGGGGGGTGCTGCATTCTCTTCTGCCAGTCTTTTGGCTAGGGCTGCTTAGAGTGCTGTCTGTAGAGTGCTGTGGGGCCTTCGTTCCTGATACTGGCTGCTACTCGGGCACATGGCACCGCGCGTGCCGGCACTTCTGTAGGGACGTCTTGTCATTCCCTCGTGATGTGCATCAGGTGGCCGGTGTGTCAGGAGGCCTGCCCTTTCTCAGTGCTGGGGCTGCACTTTCACCAGCGCTGCAATGTCTTTATACTGCTGGTGGAGCAGTAGTGACCTATTGCCACTAGGGGCGCGCCGTGCACTCTGCATCCATCTGGCCGTTCTCCGCCTTCCAGTCTCCCTGCTGGCATGGAAGCTGAGTGGGGGTGGGAAGCTGCTCAGTCAGTGCTGAGGGGCTCTGCTGAGTTCTTTCCCTATGAGCGGGAGTGTGGTTCTTGGATTGCATGGAGTTCTCCTGGTCTGGGCTTCCACATTACAATCATCTTGTGCTGGCACTAGGTGGCGCTGAGATCACGCACTGCTGCCTCAGTAGGGAGTGCTAGGGCCGTGGGGCCGGCAGCATGGCATGAGGGGATGAAGACTTCTCCAGTGCCAGGTAGGGTCACACACATGCCTGCTTTTTTTTTTTTAACTGTTTGACCCTTCGGGGCTTCCGATACCATTACTATTGCCTGGTGTGGTGTATACTGGTGACCACCAGGTAGCGCTCGAATCACTTTGGGAGGCCACAGCAGCTTCCATGACGCTGGGGGCCTCGCAGTGCATTGGAGATGCCAATTTCCTTCTGCGGATGTCTCCACTCACAGCACCTCTTAGCCATGCTTGATGGGAGCAGGCAGAGCAGTCTTTGGGCACCTCTGCAGGTATGGTGATTTGGAGTGCCAGCCGTCCTCCAGGGGTGTTGCGGCTCCTCCCAACACAATTCGGCTCAGCTGCGGGCAAGGATCTTATCCGCTGGTCCCACCGCTTATTTGAGGGTGGCAAGATCACGACAAACTATTCTCCTGAGCAACGACCACCAGCATAGGGCTGCAAGTTCCTTCGTTGCTGGAGCTGCTGCTTTAAGTACGGGCCACGGGGGAATTCCTAGTGTTGTGTGCCCTTTCTTTCTTCGCGGTCTTTATGCAGATAGCTGCCGGGGGTGACTTTACTGTTGTATGCTGTAGGACTAATCAGTGATTCCCTCACCTGCAGGCATAGCAGTCAGTTCAGAGTTGGCACCATCTCTTCGCCCACACGCATCAGGTGCTGGTGGTGGTGGGCGCTCCATGCGGTCTGTGTCTGCAGTGTAGAGGCGCCTCAAACATGGCATACACTTTGACGTTCCACCCCCTTCTGCGGATTACCGACCCTGGACGGTCGCTATGGCTGGGGCTGCAGAGCACTACTGGTGTGCGCTGATGAACTCCCTTACCGGTGGCTTTAATCTCACCCTGCGCAGGTTGCTTCGTGCTGGCAGAGGATGCCTCAGACTTGGGCCATTACTTCCCCCATGCAGACCAGCGACGTAGCTGTCAGCATACATGTGGGAATCAACCCGCTCATTGCCATTGTAGTGATGTAGGCCCGGGGCCCACATGCTGCTAATGATGACACAGACACATTGTAGTAGTATACTGGAACTGGCCCAGGGCACGTGAGCCCGGCCCCTTTTATTTGCAGGGGTACCTGACCGGTGACGCCTGAGATGGGTGGGTGTATGGTGTGGGGTGCAAACATAGGCAGAACACTAGAACGTGTCCAGGAGAACACTACATCCCTCCCAAACTTTAATGAAAAAGAAACAAACAAAAAGTCCAACCTATGAAGAAAACAAACAACAACAAACAGCACCAATGAGTCTCTTCAGGCCAATCTGCTGGGTGGTGCTGGAGCTCTGGACCACACGGTCAGGAAGCTTTGGTCCGCCTCAGCGATGAAGTTCAGACCAACCTGCTCTCGTGGTGTTGGAGTCTATTTAACAAAGTTCAAATGGCAGTGCATCTGGAGCGGTGGTGGAATCCACTTTGGAGATCTTCTTGCAGGCGCTCGGGCTCCGGTGGACAGTCAACCTGCAAACACAGAGGATGACCTTGGTGAATGAGGGCTTTCCTTGGTGGCGATGATGTTTTCTAGTTCTCGATAGCTGAGCAGCTTCAGACTTGCCTCTCTTGCTTGGACTCCCCTCTCACAGGAGTCTCCTGGAGGCCCTTCCTGCCGGGCTTCCATGGGACCATGTGGACTGTGCGGGCCTCGTGTAGGCCACGCGAAGGTGTCACTGAGGAATTGCCAACAGGACCACAGCCAAATCGCTCATGTAAACGCAGAGGGTGGTGGCTCAGTCTGTGTGCTCTCGCCATCAGGACTCCAGTTCTACGCCTTCCTCAGATGGTCTTTGGGTGACCAGTCTCCCTCTGCGACCTCCATGCATCCTGGTGCCTGCTGTGGAGCTGCTGCTGACTCATCTCTCCAATTCGGATGCCTCTCTCACAGGAACTCCATTGAGGCTCTTGCCCCTGGATTGTCACATGACCGCATGGGCTGTGCGGGCCTTTTGTAGGCCGTGCTGTGGGGTCGCTGCAGAACTCTCAAAAGTGGCCACGGCCAAGCCTCGTGTAACCCCAAGGGTGGATAGTCCAATGGTCGGGTATGCTCTTCTTCGGCAGGCTTCAGGTTTACGGGGGCACACAGTAGGTTCCTGGGTCGGTCACTTCGAGTGACGTGCTCCCTGCTTGCGGTGCGATGTGGTGGGAAACGTGTCGCCTGTCGTTGGGGCACATGTTGCGGTGGCAGCTTTCCACATGGAGTGTGCGACTCTCCTCTTGCCTGTCTTGGGTAACTGGCGACTCCGTCTTGAGGCAGTGTGAGGGAGGACACTATGCTGTCTTCGGCCCGCTGCAGGGCTTCGCTGGTGCAGTGGAGATTTATAGGGTCAATGCTGCCTTCAGCATTGCTTCTTCTCTTTAGAGAGGTCTCTCTCTCTCCTGGGCGCCTGACCATGCTGTCAGGTTCGCTGGTACGGCCTTCTGCGCACCTCGTGCACTCCATCCTCTTCTTGGGCGCCCTTTTCTGGCACTTGGTACCCCTGTTATAGCTTGCAGTTGTGTCCGTTCACCACTAGGGGTGAGTGGCGCAATTTCCTCGCTTTCGGTGGCACTGGGCAGCCACTGGGGTTGCGCGCACTGCATCCTGTTTTCTTGTGCTTCATGTAGAGCTTGCTGCCTTCATAGGCTTTGCTGCTCTTGGCTTCTTGATGCTTTTCTGGACTGGGGCAGCTTTGGGCTTCTTGGCAGTCATTTGCTGGGGGTTTGCAGTCTTTCCCCTCCATCCCATTAGACAGTCCACAGGGGGGGTGCTGCATTCTCTTCTGCCAGTCTTTTGGCTAGGGCTGCTTAGAGTGCTGTCTGTAGAGTGCTGTGGGGCCTTCCTTCCTGATACTGGCTGCTACTCGGGCACATGGCACCGCGCGTGCCGGCACTTCTGTAGGGACGTCTTGTCATTCCCTCGTGATGTGCATCAGGTGGCCGGTGTGTCAGGAGGCCTGCCCTTTCTCAGTGCTGGGGCTGCACTTTCACCAGCGCTGCAATGTCTTTATACTGCTGGTGGAGCAGTAGTGACCTATTGCCACTAGGGGCGCGCCGTGCACTCTGCATCCATCTGGCCGTTCTCCGCCTTCCAGTCTCCCTGCTGGCATGGAAGCTGAGTGGGGGTGGGAAGCTGCTCAGTCAGTGCTGAGGGGCTCTGCTGAGTTCTTTCCCTATGAGCGGGAGTGTGGTTCTTGGATTGCATGGAGTTCTCCTGGTCTGGGCTTCCACATTACAATCATCTTGTGCTGGCACTAGGTGGCGCTGAGATCACGCACTGCTGCCTCAGTAGGGAGTGCTAGGGCCGTGGGGCCAGCAGCATGGCATGAGGGGATGAAGACTTCTCCAGTGCCAGGTAGGGTCACACACAAGCCTGCTTTTTTTTTTTTAACTGTTTGACCCTTCGGGGCTTCCGATACCATTACTATTGCCTGGTGTGGTGTATACTGGTGACCACCAGGTAGCGCTCAAATCACTTTGGGAGGCCACAGCAGCTTCCATGACGCTGGGGGCCTCGCGGTGCATTGGAGATGCCAATTTCCTTCTGCGGATGTCTCCACTCACAGCACCTCTTAGCCATGCTTGATGGGAGCAGGCAGAGCAGTCTTTGGGCACATCTGCAGGTATGGTGATTTGGAGTGCCAGCCATCCTCCAGGGGTGTTGCGGCTCCTCCCAACGCCATTCGGCTCAGCTGCGGGCAAGGATCTTATCCGCCGGTCCCTCCGCTTATTTGAGGGTGGCAAGATCACGACAAACTATTCTCCTGAGCAACGACCACCAGCATAGGGCTGCAAGTTCCTTCGTTGCTGGAGCTGCTGCTTTAAGTACGGGCCACTGGGGAATTCCTAGTGTTGTGTGCCCTTTCTTTCTTCGCGGTCTTTATGCAGATAGCTGCCGGGGGTGACTTTACTGTTGTATGCTGTAGGACTAATCAGTGATTCCCTCACCTGCAGGCATAGCAGTCAGTTCAGAGTTGGCACCATCTCTTCGCCCACACGCATCAGGTGCTGGTGGTGGTGGGCGCTCCATGTGGTCTGTGTCTGCAGTGTAGAGGCGCCTCAAACACGGCATACACTTTGACGTTCCACCCCCTTCTGCGGATTACCGACCCTGGACGGTCGCTATGGCTGGGGCTGCAGAGCACTACTGGTGTGCGCTGATGAACTCCCTTACCGGTGGCTTTACTCTCACCCTGCGCAGGTTGCTTCGTGCTGGCAGAGGATGCCTCAGACTTGGGCCATTACTTCCCCCATGCAGACCAGCGATGTAGCTGTCAGCATACATGTGGGAATCGACCCGCTCATTGCCATTGTAGTGATGTAGGCCCGGGGCCCACATGCTGCTAATGATGACACAGACACATTGTAGTAGTATACTGGAACTGGCCCAGGGCACGTGAGCCCGGCCCCTTTTATTCGCAGGGGTACCTGACCGGTGACGCCTGAGATGGGTGGGTGTATGGTGTGGGGTGCAAACATAGGCAGAACACTAGAACGTGTCCAGGAGAACACTACATCCCTCCCAAACTTTAATGAAAAAGAAACAAACAAAAAGTCCAACCTATGAAGAAAACAAACAACAACAAACAGCACTAATGAGTCTCTTCAGGCCAATCTGCTGGGTGGTGCTGGAGCTCTGGACCACACGGTCAGGAAGCTTTGGTCCGCCTCGGCGATGAAGTTCAGACCAACCTGCTCTCGCGGTGTTGGAGTCTATTTAACAAAGTTCAAATGGCAGTGCATCTGGAGCGGTGGTGGAATCCACTTTGGAGATCTTCTTGCAGGCGCTCGGGCTCCGGTGGACAGTCAACCTGCAAACACAGAGGATGACCTTGGTGGATGAGGGCTTTCCTTGGTGGCGATGATGTTTTCCAGTTCCCGATAGCTGAGCAGCTTCAGACTTGCCTCTCTTGCTTGGACTCCCCTCTCACAGGAGTCTCCTGGAGGCCCTTCCTGCCGGGCTTCCATGGGACCATGTGGACTGTGCGGGCCTCGTGTAGGCCACGCGAAGGCGTCACTGAGGAATTGCCAACAGGACCACAGCCAAATCGCTCATGTAAACGCAGAGGGTGGTGTCTCAGTCTGTGTGCTCTCGCCATCAGGACTCCAGTTCTACGCCTTCCTCAGATGGTCTTTGGGTGACCAGTCTCCCTCTGCGACCTCCATGCTTCCTGGTGCCTGCCGTGGAGCTGCTGCCGACGCATCTCTCCAATTCGGATTCCTCTCTCACAGGAACTCCATTGAGGCCCTTGCCCCTGGATTGCCACATGACTGCGTGGGCTGTGGGGGCCTTTTGTAGGCCGTGCTGAGGGGTCGCTGCAGAACTCCCAAAAGGGGATACGGCCAAGCTTCGTGTAACCCCAAGGGTGGATAGTCCAATGGTCGGGTATGCTCTTCTTCGGCAGGCTTTAGGTTTACGGGGGCACACAGAAGGTTCCTGTGTCGGTCACATCGAGTGACATGCTCCCTGCTTGCAGTGCGATGTGGCGTCCGGACACGTGTCGCCTGTCGTTGGAGCACATGTTGCGGTGGCAGCTTGCCACGTGGAGTGTGCGACTCTCTTCTCGCCTGTCTTGGGTAACTGGCGACTCCATCTTGAGGCATTGTGAGGGAGGGCACTATGCTGTCTTCGGCCCGCTGCAGGGCTTCGCTGGTGTATTGGAGATTTATAGGGTCAATGCTGCCTTCAGCATTGCTTCTTCTCTTTGGAGAGGTCTCTCTCTCTCCTGGGCGCCTGACCGTGCTATCAGGTTCACCGGTACGGCCTTCTGCGCACCTCGTGCACTCCGTCCTCTTCTTGGGCGCTCTTTTCTGGCACTTGGTGCCCCTGTTATAGCTTTCAGTTGTGTCCGTTCACCACTGGCGACGAGTGGCGCGATTTTCTCGCTTTCGGTGGTGTCGGGCAGCCACTGGGGTTGCACGCACTGCACCCTGTTTTCTTGTGCTTCAAGTAGGGCTTGCTGCCATTAAAGGCTTTGCTGCTCTAGGCTTTTTGACGCTTTTCTGGGCTGGGGCAGCTTTGGGCTTCTTGGCAGTCATTTGCTGGGGGTTTGCAGTCTCTCCCCTCCATCCCATTAGGCAGTCCACAGGGGGGGTGCTGCATTCTCTTCTGCCAGTCTTTTGGCTAGGGCTGCTTATAGTGCTGTCTGTAGAGTGCTGTGGGGCCTTGCTTCCTGCTACTGGCTGCTACTCTGGCACATGGCAGCCGCATGTGCTGGCACTTCTGTCGGGACGTCTTGTCATTCCCTCGTGATGTGCATCAGGCAGCCCGTGTGTTAGGGGGTCTGCCCTTTCTCAATCCTGGGGCTGCACTTTCACCAGCGCTGCAATGTCTCTTTATGCTGCTGGTGGAGCAGTAGTGACCTATTGCCACTAGGGGCGTGCAGTGCACTCTGCATTCATCTGGCGGTTCTTTGCCTTCCAGTCTCCCTGCTGCCATGGAAGCTGAGTGGGGGTGGAAAGCCACTCAGTCAGTGCTGAGGTGCTCTGCAGGGTTCTTTTCTTATGAGCTGGAGTGTGGTTCTTGGATTGCATGGAGATCTCACGGTCTGGGCTGCCACATTACAATCATTTTGTGCTGGCACTTGGTGGTGCTGTGATCGCGCACTGCTGCCTCAGTCGGGAGTGCTAGGGCCGTGAGGCCGGCAGCATGGCATTAGGGGATGAAGACTTCTCCAGTGACAGGTAGGGTCACACACATGCCTGCTTTTTTTTTTAACTGTTTGAACCTTGAGGGCTTGCGATACCATTACTATTGCCTGATGCAGTGTATACTGGTGACCACCAGGTAGCGCTCGAATCCCTTTGGGAGGCCACAGCAGCTTCCATGACGCTGCGGGCCTCGTGGTGCATTGGCGATGCCAGTTTCCTTCTGCGGATGTCTCCACTCACGGCACCTCTTAGCTATGATGGGAGCAGGCAGAGCAGTCTTTGGGCACCTCTGCAGGTATGGTGGTTTGGAGTGCCGGCCGTCCGCCAGGGGTGTTGCAGCTCCTCCCAATGCCATTCGGCTCAGCTACAGGCAAGGATCTTATCTGCCGGTCCCTCCGCTTATTTGAGGGTGGCAAGATCACAACAAACTATTCTCTGGAGCAACGACCACCAGCGTAGGGCTGCAAGGTCCTTTGTTGCTGGAGCTCCTGCTTCAAGTGCGGGCCACTGGGGCCTTCCTAGTGTTGTGTGCCCTTTCTTTCTTCACGGACTCTATGCAGATAGCTGCCGGGGGTGACTTTACTGTTGTATGCTGTAGGACTAATCAGTGATTCCCTCACCTGCAGGCATAGCAGTGAGTTCAGAGTTGGCACCATCTCTTCGCCCACGCGCATCAGGTGCTGGTGGTGGGGGGGGGGTGCTCCAGGCGGTCTGTGTCTGCAGTGTAGAGGCGCCTAAAACACGGCATATGCTTCGACTTTCCACCCCCTTCTGCGGATTACCAACCCTGGCTGGTCGCTATGGCTGGGGCTGCAGAGCACTACTGGTGTGCACTGGTGAACTCTCTTACCGGTGGCTTTACTCTCGCCCTGCGCCGGTTGGTTCGTGCTGGCAGAGGGTGCCTCAGACGTGGACCATTTCTTCCCCCATGCAGACCAGCGAAGTAGCTGTCAGCATACACGTGGGAATCGACCCGCTCGTTGCCATTGTAGTGATGTAGGCCCGGGGCCCACATGCTGCTAATGATGACACAGACACATTGTAGTAGTATACTGGAACTGGCCCAGGGCACATGCGCCTGGCCCCTTTTATTTGCCTGGTCACCTGACCGGTGACACCTGTGATGGTTGGGTGTATGGTGTGGGGTGCAAACATAGGCAGAACACTAGAACGTGTCCAGCAGAACACTACATCATGCTGTCTGTGAAGCACAAGTGAAGCTGACATTATCTACTTGGCCTAAGCAGTGCCCCAAGGCAGCTAGGTTCTGTTCTTTGGCGTTTGATTGCATTGAAGAAGGGGTCGTGAGCGCAGTGCCTTGATACTCCATGGGGACCTGTTAAGCTACATAGTAATGGCACTCACTCAAATGATGTTGCCCCTGGCAAAAAGTCAGGTGGTAAGGGGCTGGGGGGCAGTGTGTATCCTCGAGTGAAATAATGGTGGGGAGATTTATAGTTCTGCCAGTAACAACTGGAGGAATATTGGTCCCAGATGCTGGCCTGGGGTGTGACCGAAAGATATATGGAACCTGGTTAGCAAACATTTGGCTTTGCAGGCCGAGAAGGCCCTGAACAATGTTTGAGGCTGCTCGCAGGGAGATGAACATGTTGGACAGGTCACAATATGTGATTGTATATGATGACACTGTCTGTAGTGCTTACTTAACGCAGCAACCCAACACGGATGTGGGTAATGATCTGGGGTTCGAACTGCGAATGTATAAAGTGCAGAGCTGGAAGAAGAAGCAAACTTATGTTGTTATCTAAATCTAAATAGCTTCATGCTGGCAACTATGTATTGTAACCCCTCTGACTGGGTAGCAACGGCATGCATATTGTTGAATGTGCCTGGGATGTCTACTATCTGTTTATTGTTAATAAATTGCAATAAAAAAACGATATTAAAAATTCAGTTCAACTTATTTAAATGTTTACAAATTAATAAAGTTAAAAATACTGACCACACAAACCCCTAAATACTCTAAAATGTATAACAAATATGCAATAAATGAATAATTATTTATTATTATCAATTATCAAAATAATATTTTGTTTAAATATAATACGATTGTAAAAAAGTTAATTCAATGGTAGTATACAATTATTTGATGAATCATTAATTTAGTCAAAAAACTAAAGCTAATAAAAATATCACAAAAACCCCAAAAGAACCCAAAAACAATGACTAAAAGGAATATTTCATTTGAGAAATATAACAAAAAATATTAAATTAATGTCTTAATATTTTAAACAAATTATATTTTCTAAAGAGATACTTTATAAATGTTTAAAATACGAATGATTAAAACACTTAATCAATACAAATGATACAAAATTAACAAAGACAAAGGAAAAACAATCATATTTTACACATCATGCTATTTCTGCAAAGATATTAATGACCAACAATATTTTTGCAATAATCTTTAAAGGTGAACACCTCTTGGATAAATATGCAACTTGTGAAGTCCGTCCGCTCACTTCCAATACTAACAACAATCCACACTGGCCTCCTGTGTGTCATCCTGTGCATCATCACATTCCTACACCAACCAGTTTTGCTGCAGACTTCATCTGAAAGAATATGAGGACTTCCAAAGTTTCTAAAATGTTACCACTAAAAGTGCACTTTCAGTTTTGCCATATTTGTAGATTTTTTTACTTTTCTTACTTTCTTTGTGTTGCTTGCAGATAGATGCTGGGCACTTGACTTGCTTCCTTGCCTTGGATTGTTGGGAAAATGTCAGTAGTACAAACACACTCATACCATTCACAATAACACTATTTACACCAGCACCGCTCTCTCACTCACCCACAAACACACGAGTTACCAATCATATACATGTCTTTCACACACGTACAGATAAAACTCACTCCATTTACACACAAACTCATGCATTCACACACCATTCACACACACAAAATAGATAGGCCTCTTATTTATCTTACAATATTGACACTCCTACCATTCTCTCGATTACAGTTCACACTTATCCCACTCACTCTGACCACATACCTACAGCCACTATCTCTACGGATATCATTCACACTATTGCTAGGCATGCTTATGCCATTCACAAGTAAACTGTTTTAATCATCCATTCATACTCTCCCTTCGTACAGTAACACTTCTTTACTGCACAGTCATACCTGCATACTTGTCCCACATACAACCAAAGCCAAACCACTCGCTCACAACATTCACACTCACCATTCTTAGATTAAATATCATTCGCTTTCTAATCAATCTCACTCACCCTCTTTATTTCACAACATAAAGGTCCTCATTGTGTGTGGCCACATAAATGAACTAGATTTTCCCCACCTTGGAATTACAGACAATAGGTTTACTGGTAACTCCATGGAGGGAGAAAATCCAGCCCATTACAAATTACACAGTGTACCCCGAGGCTCCACTAAGAAATGAGAAATTACAAGGGGATTCAGTAATTCCTGGCCCGATTTCCCCGGCTTCTTTATTTTCCTGTGTACTTTCACAAGGGGATTGTGATTTTAGCAGCCGAAATCTATGGATGAAAGTATATTGATCAATGGTGTTCCTGTAGATTTCATTATTCTGTTGAGGCTGGTTACTGCTATTACCGATCGATTAGAATTAAGTGTCCACTCATAATGAGGGCCTAAGACTCATGTCATGTGCTGACACTTCTGCCCCTTCACAAAGTATCGACAAACTATGGATACACACACTTCACACAATCCACATGTACTCAACTCACACTCCAAGCAAATCAATTAATCATTTAGAATAAAACAAAAACCACCACAAGTTTAGGTTACAGTCTGTCATATTTTCCTGATAATTACATTAGACGTTCCCATCACGTCCGTTTGCAAAGCAACTTTTCAGTAGAAATAGATTGGGACTATTCTAGTGTGTTATAGATAATACTACATTGTACATTAAGCAAAGCTAAAGGATATTTCATAGTGAGCAATTGTATCAGCAGGCACTGCCTTTACAGTGCATATGGTCCCTGATAATGAATTCTAGCTAAATAGCACACACAGGATATGTCAGTTTAAAGAAATGATTTTACCACACCTAACCCTTGCTTCCCCCCCCCAGTCTAGTCCTGTAAACAATCTCTATGCACATTTAGGCACCGCCTTCTGTTTCCGTTTTCGCTGTCATACATCATGCAGGGAGCATCGATGTTTTCCGCAGAGAGGAGCCATTCTTTAATTGTTGAAAAAAGCAGGCAGTTTTGAAATATTGTTATTATTTGCTCTAAAGTATTGTTGTTTTGTCTGTCACCTGGGATTTTCTTATATTTTTGAGGCTCCCAGGACATAGTAGCTTGCCTGCTTAGTTTCTTGGATAAATTGTCCCTAATTACTACCAAGCGTACTGAAACAGACAAGCATCTGTAATTTTCTGCTGTGAGAGTGACAGCAGAAGCAAATGTATTGTGAAGCCAGGCTGATGATAAATGTCTTCTTTCTGCATAGATTTTTTTTTTTACTTCCTTCATTATATGGAATCGTTTTTCATTCTTCATGTGCAATAAATTCTAAGCTGTAAATTGCATTCTGAAAGGAAAGCGACTCGAAATTAGGTCATAGAAGATCAATTGTCTTAAGCACTTTATCAATGTGCCTTGTATAATGAAGAATGATTATAGATGTGCTACTGTGATTAGAGATATTGTAAAGTGTAGGCGCATACATGATCTTGACAGATTTAATAAACCAGACATGCTACAGCCAAGAAATGTGTTAATTGATCTTATTAATGCTCCATACCTTCTGAAAACAAGCATTGGCACAGCCATTAGGTCTCTCCTTTATAACGCTTGTTTGTAAAGTATTGTTTAAAATAAAAAACTTAAACAATTAAAATACTGGAGGAAAAGGTAATATATCTTAAGGTTGAATTCAATATTTTCAATATTTATAAATGGCATGGTTCTCAGCCATTTGGCGTCTGCAGTAGCCCAGGAAGCAGATTTATGGGACTCTAGGAGAAGAGATATCTGCTCTTCAGTCATGCTAAGTACACCTTTTGCCTCATCCCAGCTGAGTTAGTGTAGTAGCTGACCTCCCCTACAGCGTCATAAAAGCCTTTGTATGTCAGTACCTCTGTTTCCATGCAAAATACGGAATGCAAGAGATAAAGCAAAAAATAACCCTTAAATTCTGCTCTCTAGTCATTCCGCATTAGAAATATTACTGTCGCTGTACTTTTATAAACTGTGAGGGGTGAAGAGCATCATTGAGAGTCCAGACAGTGGGTATTTGAGGGGAGAAGCAGCACACTTGGGAGAAAGCAAAAAATACTTTCCATGGAGTGCTCAATGAAAAAGAAAAAAAGTAGTTTACTGAATGTGAGCAGTGGCAAATGCAAGTCAACCAATCAAAATGATGGCAAAGAAGCTCTGCTCCAGGGGAAGGGGAACACTTGAAGAGGAAGGAAAGCCACTCGATAAGAAGCAAGCAAATGTGAGTTTCAAGAAAGCCAACCCCTGGTAAGCAATATACTGTTTAAAGCAATTGGGCAACCCTCTATTCCAGAGAACCTGGGTTAACTGTCAATGTGATCAACAATGATTCAGATGGATGTATTTAAAACATAGTATATACATAGTTACTTAGGGGGTCATTATGATAGCGGGTGGATCACCGCCACCCGTATGGCGGTGGCGATCCGCCCGCTATTTTCCACCGACCGCCTAACATTTCCCCACCGCCATATTACGATGGCGGTGGGGACCCAGGCGGACGGAAAGACCGTCTGCCAGTTTTCCGCCAGTAGGCAATCGGCCCGATTGCCTACCGGGCGGAAAAGGCCTGCAATATGGTGGTGGTGCCTTGCAGGCACCGCCATCCATATTACGATGGGCGGCGATGCAGGGCTTTCCATGGCGGTGGCCGTTGCGGGCCCCCAAGATGTTGTGGGGGTGGGGGGTGCACATGGGGGGTACCTATGGTACCCCCCTGCATTGTCATGGACACGGTGGCAGGCACCTCGCGGTGCCTGTCACCTTGTGCATGACAATGCACACAGTGCATTCCCAGCATTGTGGCGGGCAGTGCTGTGAGCAATGTTGGGAATGGGGGATGCCAGCACCACAGTGGCGGTGGCATCCTAATCGCCGGTGCGGGTCCGCCGCACCACTGGCGGCCGGTCCCAGCACCGCTAGGGTGGCGGGCGGACGAAAGTCCGCCCGCCATCCTAATAGGCCCCTAAGTGTCTGGAATCGATCCCCACTAGGTATTCAATATACTAAATAGATAAGCACAGTCTGGATTAGAATGTGATACCTAACTTTATCACATGTAGTTAGAATAAAATTCTTTGCACTTGTAAATAACATTCAAGGAAGTGTTCCAAAAATACACATGAAATGCGACGACAAAGTACTCATGAGTTGTGATCAAAGTAAGTAAGTAAGAAATTTATTTTTCACAATTAATTAAAATCATTGCAATAATCGCAACAACAAACTACCATCGGATAGATTAAGAAAAAAACATGATAAGAAAGACCATTCCACATGTTAAAAGCAACTTCTCCTGCAAACATTGCTAAGGAATTCCATCCACAATATTACCATGTCTTTTGCATCGAAGCAGATTTAAAGAGTACAGTCATCAGTGCAAGGGTATTTTCTAAGATAGTCAAATCATATTTTAGTTAAAGTGAATTAGACAAAAGACGCTTAAATCACACTAAAAGCTAGATTTCAATAATTGATGGTAGAAATATTAAAAACAGCAATATTGGAGGCAACAATTCAAAGGTATTTTCTAAAAGAGCAAACCACAATTTAGTTAAAATACATCAAGCAAAACATGCTAAAATCACAATAAAAACAGGATTACAGAGATTCCTGGAAGCAAACTTATGCACAGACAGTTTAGCATATCTCACGTTCATCCCCAAAGGAAAAGAGTATAAAAAGTTAAAACTTATTTACTAGCCGGTTTAAAACCAATATCAAGAATTAAGCAGTAAGATTCTCGAGGGAATTCGATGAGATATATAACTGGGTGGCTGGCCAGGTCTGTGCCCAATCGTAAGGGGCACCTTGGGCATTATGAGAGGTCAGAACAGTCTAGGCCTCTGTAGGCTTCCCTCAAGAACTTCACAAATTGTGCTACCAACTGTTTAGGCTCTCCCTCTTAGAAGGCTTCAACAGCCTTGTTACAAGTGTGGATGTTGAGAGTTCTGAACATTGGTCACAGCCAGAATTTCCTGCAAACAGAGATTTTTTCACATATACAAAGTACATGGATTTACCGATTCCTTTGGGTAGCCACACACACAACAGGAGCATTCTGAGACCCCCTTCGGTCTTCTATAAAGGCAACTTTTGAGGGGAATCAAACCAAATCTTAACCGCGTCATTTGACGTGTCTTAAACTTTGATAGTGGTTAGGTTAGATAATTGGGCAGTTGCAGGGGGTTGTATACCTTAACTGCCATTGACCTTTTTAGCCAGATCGCCAACATCTGAGTAAACAGAGATAATGTTTGCCTGTTTAGATAATGTAGTTCCACACACAATAATAGGGAGAAGGAGAACAATCCTACTTCAACCTCCTATATCATAGACTTTACACACAAAGAGAAGTAGGAGTAATAAAATGTCGCTTTTTAGAAGAGGTTAAGAGACAACACACACAGGTTAGAAAAACTGCCCTCACCCACAAAAACTTGTGGCATGCTTCATCATAGGGCTGCTAAACATACCTCCGCACAAGCCAACGACAGAGGTGGAGCAATAAGGTGGGGGAGACAATACAAACATAAAGAATAACGGGATCCACAGCAAACTGCAGAAAAACCCTGTTAAAACTAACTCAGGGATCTCCAAGTGCCCCTTTATTAATGGACTCCCTCGTTAGGGTTAAAATGGTTTCTATCAACCAGTGGATGGTGGTATGTTGGTCTATAATGGGCCTTCTACCCCTCCACTCTGCAAGACTGTTGACATGTTTCAGCCGAATGCTGCGACTTTACCGGCTTTCATCAGGACTAGATAGATCCCTAAATTACTCCCCCTATCTCCTACCTTACGGAGTATATCGGAGTCACAGCCTGTGTCAGTACGCAGGTCGTGAAGCTCTTGTAACCACACTACGTGAAATCACCTGTAACCAAGAGAATATATTTACATGTAAACACATAACACACAGTGAACATAATAGTGCATGATAGTCAAAAAGTAAAAAAACTACTATGCACAAGTGGTCTTGTCCCTCTAAACTAGTTAAGTGCGACACAGTGGTTATAAATTGTGATTTTAAGAACACACCATCTGGTAGGACAAATCATCCTTAATGAGCGTGAAACCATCACTCAATATCATTGAAAAACGTGGGCTATCATTACTCGGTCCACTCTCGTGAGCGTGATCTCGGTATCTCATACTGAGTTCCACTGGAAATCGTGTTTGACCTGTTGGGGGAGTGAGAACG
The DNA here is from genome assembly GCA_963921515.1 of Calotriton arnoldi. Classification (NCBI taxonomy): domain Eukaryota; kingdom Metazoa; phylum Chordata; class Amphibia; order Caudata; family Salamandridae; genus Calotriton; species Calotriton arnoldi. Next base: position 392,507 of record CAWUFW010011441.1, on the reverse strand, counting down.
GCTCCCTGTAGCCACACACTATATAAATAGATGGAAGAGATAAAATAATAATACACTGATGGTTAAATCAAGGTACGATCTGATAGCACTGTCGATCGTACACCATACTCTGTCAACCACCTCTGTCAGAGTAGTCTCACGTGCACCTATACTCAGAATTGTGCCTCGTCATGCCACACTGGATATAGTGATTAAATGGCCTTCAATCGTGAAGTTTCAGAGAACGGGCACATGGTAACCCCAATTGCTCATGGATCCATACCTCCCGTCGCCCAAGCTTACTTCATCAAGGTGAGTCCGTCTCGGAGACTGTGTCCCTCCCAGCACCACGTAGGTACTGGGAGACCCTCTCGCTACCTGATTCATACAGCCGGCATGCCCATCACGTGATCTCGTACGTGATCCACGCGACCCGGGTACGCCCAGATGAAAACTGGACTGCTAACCCGCGCCACCATCTTCAAGTGGTGCAAGTGCGCATATGGCGGTGTGCAGACTGCCAATGCATCCACACAGAGGTGTCATTAAGAATTGGAATGGGGACCTCTCTTATATTTTATATGTATTCCATAAATTTGTATATAATTCCTGGAATATTGGTCCGACTTCACAATAGGGAATGATCAAAATCACTGGGTATGTGCACTCAGTGGTTGCTTCCAAGAGAGAATGCTACAACACCCTTTAAGATAATACCCTCTCTACTCTTGTGGTGTCTAGTGCAATTTGCATGTAGCTGGGGTGACCCTGCAGTGCACCTTCTACTCCAGCAGTCCTCATTATTTTTGTATATGTCTCTTGGGCGAAAGTGTATGGACCCTGGTCTATGGTAACTGCCCAAGTCTGCCCAAAAAAATAGATAATGTTGTGGCTAGCTGCTTGGGCGACAGGGAAGCTCTCCATATGTCCTCAGCCTCCAAGTTATATAAAGTCTGCTTCAAGTGATTGTTCAAGTCCTTATATTATGCTTAAGGGAGCTACCAGGTGCCATCTTTGCCTTTCCGCAATACGACAAAGATCTGGACAGGATCGTAAACTGTTATTTCAGAAGGTTACATTTGTTCCATACCAGTGCATAATTGGAGACAGAAAATAATGGCAATAGCTACTACACTATTCTTTGTCAAGCCAGGAGGTAAGTTAGCTTGAAAGTGCAATGGCACCATATGACAGTGTTGACATTAATTTGCTATTAATCACTTTTCTTATAGTGCTTCAAGAAAGCCAACCCCATGGAATGTAATATACTGTTAAAAGCAATGGGAAACCTTGTATTCCACAGAATCTGGGTTAGCTCCAGTGTGAACTACAATGGTTCTGACGGATATATTTAAAACATATCATATTAATAGTTTCTGAGTGTCTGGAATCACTCCCCTTCAGGTATTTAATATAGTAAATAGACAAGCACAGTCTGGATTGGAATGTGACACCTAACCTTATCACATGTATTAGAATAACGTTGTTTGCACTTATAAACAAAATTCGAGACGGTGCTCCAAAAATACACATGAAATGCAAGGAAACAGTGCTCATGACTTGAGGTTAAAGTAGAAACATATGAGCCAAAATACCGTATAATGTAATAGTAAAACAAATGGCTGCCAATTGCACAGTTTATATTAATGGATGTGTAGTTCATTATTAATCCTTAGTGAAGCAATAACAGGCAAAGGGCAGTCCAAATGTTCTAATTAGTCACTGTTTTGACTCCTGGCAATTATTTTAAAAGGGTCTTCATCGGACGGTATTCAGTATTCATAAATCTTTATTCGATCTTTTTTTTTTTTTAAACAGATCATAAAAGCACAATTTCATCACAAGAGATATAAAAATAATATTATAAAACCATATAAAAACATTCAAGTTCATATTGGGCTTAAATACAATTTCATCAGATGAGCCATGATCATAATAAGAGTACCACCAAAAGAGCCAGCTGGTTCACCTCGGAACTCCTAGCTTCCAAGCGTACCTGCCGGAAACTAGAGAAGAAATGGCACAGTGATAAGACACCGGACAGCCACGCAGCCCACAAAGACACCATCCGTAACCACCACCACCTCATCAAGTCCGCCAAGAGAATCTCCTTCAAAGACCGCCTCGACAACAACGCACACAACAGCAAGGAGCTTTTCAACATCGTGAAGGAACTCTCCAACCCCAGCTCCAACACTAACGACATCCCGCCGTCGCAACCCCTGTGCGATTCCTCGCCACCTTCTTCCACCGCAAGATCGCCGACATCCACGACAGCTTCAACACCCAGACAGCCCCAACTAAGATCGATGCACCAGACCCGCCGCACACCATCGACCACGACCCCCTGCCAGCCTGGGCCAGCGTGAACATCGAGGACACCATCAAGACCATGAGCACAATACACTCCGGCTCCCCGTCAGACCCTTTCCCACACCACATCTTCAACAAAGCCAGCAGCTCCATCGCACCCCACCTGTGCAACGTCATCAATCTCTCCTTCGAGACCACGACCTTCCCAGAGAGCTGGAAACACGCAGAGATCAACGCCCTACTCAAAAAACCTAAGGCGGACCCGAGAGACCTCAAGAACTTCCGGCCCATCTCCCTGCTTCCGTTCCCAGCCAAGGTCATTGAGAAGATCGTCAACAAACAGCTAACCCGATACCTCGAAGAAAACAGCATCCTGGACCCATCCCAATCGGGGTTCCGCAGCAACCACAGCACTGAGACTGCCCTCATCGCCGCCACCGACGACATCAGGATCCTGCTGGACAACGGTGAGACCGCAGCCCTCATCCTGCTGGACCTCTCCGCCGCCTTCGACACTGTCTGCCACCGCACTCTACGCGCACGCCTCCACGACGCAGGGATCCGAGACAAGGCCCTGGAATGGGCCACCTCCTTCCTCGCCGGCAGAACCCAGAGAGTCTGCCTCCCACCATTCCGATCCGAAGCCTCCGAGATCATCTGCGGCGTACCCCAGGGATCGTCCCTCAGCCCAACACTGTTCAACATCTACATGGCCCCGCTCGCACGCATCGCCAGACAGCACGACCTCAACATAATCTCCTACGCCGACGACACTCAACTGATCCTCTCCCTCACCAAGGACCCCCTCACCGCCAAATCCAACCTCCATGAAGGAATGAAGGCCGTCGCCGATTGGATGAAGATCAGCCGACTAAAACTGAACACGGAGAAGACAGAGGTCCTCATCCTCGGCTCCAACCCCTCAGCCTGGGACGACTCCTGGTGGCCAACGACGCTGGGAGCAGCCCCGACACCCACCGACCACGCACGCAACCTGGGAGTCATCCTCGACTCAACGCTCTCCATGGCCAAGCAAGTCAACGCAGTCTCATCCTCCTGCTTCAACACCCTCTGCATGCTTCGCAAGATCTACAGGTGGATCCCGACAGACACAAGAAGAACAGTCACCCAGGCCCTCGTCAGTAGCAGACTTGACTATGGGAACGCCCTCTATGCGGGAGCCCCGGCCAAGCTCATCAAGCGACTGCAACGCATACAAAACGCCTCCGCACGCCTGATCCTCGATGTACCACGCCACAGCCACATCACCCCCCACCTGAGGAACCTGCACTGGCTCCCCGTCGACAGGAGAATCTCCTTCAAACTCCTCATCCACGCACACAAGGCACTCCACAAGACTGGCCCAGCCTACCTCAACAGACGACTCCTCTTCTACGTCCCCAACCGCCAACTCCGCTCCGCCGACCTCTCCCTCGCCACCGTCCCTCGCATTCGAAGAACTACCACCGGCGGCAGATCCTTCTCCCACCTCGCCGCCAAGACCTGGAACACCCTTCCACTAAGCCTACGACAGACCCAAGACCTGCTGACCTTCAGGAGGCTACTCAAGACCTGGTTGTTCGACCAGTAGCAGCACCCCCCCCCTTTTTTTCCCTAGCACCTTGAGACCCTCGCGGGTAAGTAGTGCGCTTTACAAATTCTGTGATTGATTGATTGATAATAAGAGTAATATTATAAAACCATTTAAAAAAGAACACTTAAAATCCTAATGGGTTGTAGATAGCTCTTGGGCCCATATCACATAGGTGTGACCAGTTATAATCATAATTGCCGCAATTTAGGACAACAGACCCTGGCTCTTCCTTTTTCTCAGGCAAGCCCACAGAAAAGATGCTACAGAAAAACAAACAAAAGGGTCAGAGAGTGCCTTTAAAAAATACAGAGCCACCCTACATTGTGTGAATTTATGGGACCTTAAAATTGGAAAAATGAATGCTTTTCTTCCAGTAAAATAGAACTTACAGAATAGTACTAAATGTAGATCCGACTGGGGCGAGTATTTATCACACGGACAGGGAGACAGATCTGAGTATTTGAATTTCCTCTCTGGAAGCCCTAGCATCAGTGGAATAAGATTCAACCGAAAACGCAATAGAATAAATCTATGCTGTGCAATGGTGATACGGGAAACATATGAAAATCCTTCCCCTGGTCTTGGTTAAATAGGATCCTAAGCAAGGGATGCTTTCTGACGGTGATTCTTTCCCCTCTGGGCGAAATTAGCTCTCTGCATATATAACTCAGTTATTTTCTGTTTAGAAATCCTCCTACAGGAGACAGGATCCTTAAATAAGTCGCCCTGCCCCATTGCAGTCAGTTCTGTCTCTACCTATCTGAGCCAACCAATCCTGTTATAGTGATCCAGTTTCAGACAATCGTCGATAATACGTTGCGGTGTATTAACAGTGGTCCTACGCCAAATCGAGAGCCTTAACAGGATTGGTGCCAGTCTTATGGAATCTATCAAATAGGGTAGCCCTAATTCTAAATGTAGAATGTAGTTTGAAAATGATTATGGTAATGAAACCCGGTTTTTGAAAAAACTGTCTTCCAATTTCTGGAGTTGGTCCGTGTTTGCCATCCCCCAAACTCCTGCTCCATAAATTGCAGCAGCCTTTGTTTTTGCACGATAGATATTTTTAATTGTGTCCAGAGGGCTAGCTCCTAGCTTCCTAGCAAAGCTCTTGTTAGCTTGGAGACTCCTTTCCATTCTTAGTGCTTTTGCCGCCACCAAGTTTGTCCAAGAATGGTTCTTATCAAAAAGGACTCCCAAGTATGAAAAGGAATCTACCACTTTGATTTTCTTTGAGGCAAGGTGGAAATAGGGGGATTTCGATCCTCTTCCAGCTCTCGCTACGATAATGAAAGATTTTGATTCAATTGCTCTCAGATCGAATGAGGCCATAAATGAGGTATACAATGTTATAAGGCTTTGTAGGGCTACCCCTGTCCTAGCCATTAACACTGCATCGTCAGTGTATGCCAGTATCGAAAGGGGGTGTTATCAAATGTAGGCACGTCCAAAGGTGAGCCAGCCAGGGCCGCCTCCACCCAGTTAGTGTAGATGGAAAAGAGAAACGGGGCGAGGACGCATCCCTGTCTCACTCCCTTCTCGATCTTGAAAGAACGTGTACATTCCCCGTTTATGCCATACCGAACACAGGCAGTGGCATTGGCGTATAGCTGGCGAATAAAGCGGATTATCAGGGGATCAATCCCCATCCCCTTCATCATGGGCCACAACTTATGATAGGATACACAATCGAAGGCTGCTGACAGGTCCATAAAAGCCATATAGATCTTCCTGCCTTTTACTTTGGTGAATTTGTCTATACAAAGTGAGAGATTGAGGCATTGATCCACTGTCCCCTTTCCCCTCTGGTACCCATATTGCGCCTGCATCAAGATGTTATGTTCTTGGGCCCAGTCCTCCAATCTGCCTAATAAAAGCCGTCCCATAAGCTTGCCGGTGGTATCCAGAAGGGAAATGGGCGGCTAGTTCTTCGGACAGCCCCTATCATCTTGTTTGTATTTAGGAACTATTACACTCTGCTTCCAGGATGGTGGAGGGCCCTCTACCGCTATGTTGCTAAAGACATTTGTAAGTAGAGGAACACACATATTGTAATTATCCTGGAAAAGATCGATAGGCACCCCATCAGGGCCCGGGGCCTTCCCTGGGGCACAAGCCTCCAGCCCACATCGGACTTCACATAATGAAAATCTCACCCTGCCTTGGGGTAAGGAGTCTGGCTCGGGGGGCAGGGCTGGTAGGTAGGTACTGGAACCAAAGATGTTTTCAAAGTGTCCCACCCAAGCGTCCTCATCTACGTGTGTGTTCAGAGACGGGTCCTTAAAGTCTTTAAAGTAAGGGGCATTTATAACTTTCCAGAAATCCCTGCTACTGCCTGAAATAGCCTCTTGTTCGAGGTCGTCCCAGGCCTTCTCCCTAAGATCCTTCTCTCTTCTTCTTCTCGCATGCTTGTAATCGCTGCGTAGCGATCGTATCAAGGCAGCATCTCTAGGGTGGACTTTTAAAGCATTGACAAGAGCTCTTTTAGCTACGAGCATAATGAGTCAAACCATCAGCTAGTTGGCATAGTGTTTTCCGGTTTCGAACGAGTAAGAGCCACTTTTAATTTCGTTAGAAGGGCTCTAAACTGGGTGACTAATAGCGGAGAGAAAGACCCCTCATCCAGGCAGTGTATGATTTCATCCCTTACCTGGGCTAATATTTCAGGACCCAGAATCAGCTTCTAAGCCTGTGTCCACTTTAATTGATAGCCATTTTTCCTAGTTAGCGATATGTTATCCACTATCCGTTGGTGTTCTTTCGCCTTACACAAGATACTTAGATGGATAAGTAGGATAGCATGATCGCTCTAACAAGTGAATAGGTTATCTATGTGGGCCTCTTTCCCAATTAACGCTGAGGAAACTAAAATAAAATCAATCGTGGACTCTTGATTGCCACGCCTGAATGTTTTTCCTATCTGGCCTATTTTTATATCATTAATTATTCAGAGATTCCACGTGTGTAGGAGTCTATTGAGAGTGTGGCCATATTCGTTATGCGAGAAATGCGGAAGGGGGTTACCCTGAGAGTCGTCCAGGCCGCACACCGTAGCCTCATTGTGCTTACAGAGATGAATGTTAAAATCCCCCACTCAAATGATGGTAACAGGGCCCTTTTTAATGTGTGCTGTAATTTTTCCTCGCTCGCTCGCTAGTTCTTCTGCCACTGACTTCATGTTTCTCACAAATTTGTTGTTATAATAATTGATTAAGAGCCAGTTTTCCTCCTTTCTATGCTCAAGTTGGAGAAGCTGGAAATGGCTATTTGGAGGGCCGACCTGCCTTACTTGTAGGGGTATAGTATTGGAGGTTAAGGTTATTAATCCCCCCTTCGCTCTTCCTGACGCTGAGGGTTCTGCTGGTGTGTGGAAAGTGTGGAACTCTGGGAAGAAAACTGGGTCCTTGACCCATGTTTCCTGAAAGCAAATAATCTCCAACGATTGCCAGAGATTATGCCAATGGTCATTGCCTATCTATGAGGCTATTCCTGCCACATTTCAAGATGCTAGACTAGTCCTGTTTTTGTCTGCTGTACTCAAGGGTAAGGGGATCATAGGGGTCTCCTGCAATCCAGGCACTGGGCAAACTGATATAACTGTTCTCCCTGTAGGTGAAGGAGTGGATGATGGTAGTCAATCACAGGATTCCAAATCTGAGAGGGCTGTAAATCCGTTGTGCAACCTTATCCCCAGAGTATTATTGGGGTCCTCCATGTATCTCGGAAATGATGATTGACCTGGCATTCTCCTGACTATGTGACCCGCACCTGTCATTGCACCCTGTTTATAAAAATGCTCCAATGGTAAAGGAATAATCTGCGAACTCCTAGCAGAGGATCTATGGAGATTGCTTAGGAGAAAGTGACCCACATAGATATTATTGAAATTTATCACCACACAATCTCCAGCAATAGATTTGATTGAGCTGCCCACCCAACCCACTCTCCTAGCCATGATAATTTTATTGGCCAGCTGATGGCTCCTGATTCCCGAGTCCTTAAGGTTATATGAAATCCAGTGAAGGCATTTGCCCATTACTTGTGACATAGATACAGTCTGGTTTTTCCGAAGAGAAGAAACGTTGGCCAAAACCAGTACCAAGGGCGAGGCTGCTGGTGGAAGATGGAGGACTTGGTGCGAGAAATTGACTGTGGCTGCAACGCAGATATCTCGTGTTCCTGCTGTCTGAAAGACCGCTCTTGTTTCCTCCAGCACTGATGGTACCTAGTGTAATATGTCCCTTTCGCCCGTTCCTTGGGGAATTGGAGCCTCCAGCTCTATGTTGGGGTGGCCGGTTGCTATTGCGAGTGGCCCTGGGGCACGGGTGACAGAGATAGATGGAATGATTGGAGTCAGTGGAGCGGACGGACCCCAATCCTCATGGGAATGAGCTAAGGTTTTCTTCCTTGGTGTACATGCTAGAAGAGCGCTTGGGGACTCTGAGAGGGATGGGACAGGTGTGTTCTGTGTCTCTAGTCTGGCTAGTCGTTGTTCAATCTGTGTCAGCTTGGTTAGGATAGAATCCAATATAATGGCCATCATTTTACTCACTTCTGCCCATAGAGCATCATCCAGAACTACATGTGATGGCGAAGTATTTGCAATTAATGGCATTGCTGGTGTAGCAGGACTCACTGTGGCCATCTTGAGTAGTGGGCTTTGACTTTGAGAACACGAATAGGTTTAGTTTGTTTGGGCTTTGGGATCCCACCAGCCCTGCGTCGCTTTGCTGGGGGGTCGCACATGGGGTTCTTTGGTGGTATAGCTCCCTCCTCGTTGTGGTGGATGGGGCTGTAATGGCCAGGGAAAGTTCTCGTTGGCCAGGTGGGAGGTCGCAAGATGTTATCAATTGTGGCGACTGGGTATGTGGAACAACCTCGTAGGCACTCGCTATAGGTGACCCCAAGGGGAAAAGGAGGGGTTCCATTGATAGGCGCCTCTCAGTTAGTTTGATTTCGTGAGTGAGGACGCTTGCTGCTCTGGTCAAAAATGCATTGAACGTTGCTACAGTCCCTCTGCCCGTTCTCTCCGTAAGACCCTTATGTTTTACAATATTTAAAGTATAAGAAGCAAACAGAAAAAATAACAGTAACTTGAGTCAAACGCAGGACGTTAGAGGGGGGGCCCAGCCCAGCCTCCTCCGGGCGAGGACGGGCCTGTCCTTGGCCTGGGCTTTGCCTGGACGCGACCCAGGCGCATCCCGCGCCGCGGGCCGGCGTTGGCGCTTTGTAGGCACTCCAGGTGCAAGGGAGGATGGGGATTGTGGTCCTCCAGCAGGGCGCTTCCTGGCTTTGCGGCTTCTCCTGGCCGCGTCGAGTTGGAGGTGCCCAGGCATCCCGCAAGGCAGACTCCGGCTTCACCTCTGGGAGTAAACACCCTCGCAGGGATGGGGGCAAAGTGCAGATATGGCTACACACGGCACGGGCCGGCGTCGGCGCTTTGTAGGCGCTCCAGGCGCAAGGGAGGATGGGGATTGTGGTCTCCCAGCAGGGCGCTTCCTGGCTTTGTGGCTTCTCCTGGCCACGTCGAGTTGGTGGTGCCCAGGCATCCCGCAAGGCAGACTCCGGCTTCACCTCTGGGAGTAAACACCCCCGCAGGTATGGGGGCAAAGTGCAGATATGGCTACACATGCCACAGGCCTGCGTCGGCGCTTTGTAGGCGCTCCAGGCGCAAGGGAGGATTGGGATTGTGGTCCCCCAGCAGGGCGCTTCCTAGCTTTGCGGCTTCTCCTGTCCGCCTCGAGTTGGAGGTGCCCAGGCATCCCGCAAAGCAGAGTCCGGCTTCACCTCTGGTAGTAAACACCCCCGCAGGTATGGGGGCAAAGTGCAGATACGGCTACCGCCATCGGGACGGTAATGTAGGTGCACCCTGCATCTTACAAAGAAAAAATAGAAGAGGGACAAATCAGTCAAAGTTGCAAAAAGAATGGGTTATCAAAGTTTATGAATGGCCATGCACTGAGGCTTACCAACTAAATGCGTTGTCAAAATCAATTTGAATCTGGAATCAAATCAAGGGATGAAAGAACAAATCTTAAAGCTATAAAACTGGCCTGGTATGTATGTACGAAGCCATATAAATACAGAGTTGCAAAACTTACCTTACCAAAAGTGGATTTCAGAAAGAATTGTTGTAACACCACAAGCATGTGAATGCATTTGGTCTGTTGGTGGGAACAAATGAGAGACCTTTGCTAAGGGCAGCTGAGTAAGCCCCTGAAAGTGTATATTTAGATAAATTAAAAATAGGGGGCATTTCTCTGGATGATTATTATTCACCAGAAGTATTGGCACGAAGAGGTTTTCCTCTCCCCGTGATTGTCTTAGGGTAGTAATCCCCACCGCTTCGTCTGCCCCTTCCTTCTCCTCTCTCTACCCCCTCTTCCTGTGTCAGTACTTTGCCTGCCTCAGTATGAAAAATGGAGGAAGTCAGGGCATTCGCCTGCAGGTTGCCCTTGTGGGAGTGAGGAAGAGCTTGTGGCTGGTTGTTGTTTCAAAGTCAGACCCATTTAAAACAGATGAGTCAGAAAAGACCACAAATCTTTTTTTGTAGTATTTTTCTCTACTGGTGTATCTAACTTGGCTGTCTTGAGCGTAGTAATCATCTGACAGTTAAGGGTATGTGATGTGAATATTGTAAATCTTAATGTCTCTCTTCAGTTTGACTAATTTCTTCCGATGGGTGAAACTGTTAAGTCTTGCATCAGTTTCTCTAGTATGCTCAACACCTCCGATGCATTGGTGGGAGTCTAGTCATTCAAAATGTCTTGTGTAAGCTGAGCTATTTCCTTTTTAAATGTCTGTACATATTCAAGGGCTTTATCAATCCAAAGTACCAATCAGTTTCTCAGGTAGTTATTGGACACAAAATTGAGACCTCCTCTAAATTTGGGTTTGGCATAACAAATTGTGGGTTCATTTTTTACCATCACCCCCAAGGTAATACTGAATCTTAAGTGTTGTGTGAGCAGATCACAGTGTAATTGTGCCCTACTTAGGGGCCGATTCCGATCTCGGCCGGTAGGGCTCCGAATCGGATTCGGCTTTACCGGATCCGATTCGGAGCCCTGTTTCCCGACCGAACCGTACGCGGGTCCGGCCGAGCGAGTACGATGCGAAATCGCCGACCGACTCGTCCGGGCGTCCCGACCGCTCCGACCGACTTCGCTCCCGGCTCGAACCGCTCCGACCGACTCCGCTCGGACTCGACTCGCACCGCGCAATGGAGACGTTTCCCGGCCGGGTAAGTACGATGCGCGCCGCGAGCAGTCCGACCGAACCGCGCACTCCGGCTCGTAAGAGCTGTCGGAGCCGTACTTTGGGGGTCCGTGTCGGACCCCCTGTACGCGTAGCCGCGCGAGTCGGACACAGGGGGACCCATGGGTCCCCCTACCTGTGCGTGTACGGCGCGAATCGCTTCGCCGCGTACCCGCTGTAGGGGGTGCCCTTGTCCGACTCGCACCCATTGAGTCAATGGGAGCCCGCGTACGCGTTGTACGACCGGCTCCCATTGACTTCAATGGGAGTCCGACCGACTTCGAGTCCGATAACATACGGACGCATCGTACTCGTTCGGTCGGACTGCACGGGTCCGATTCGGTCGGAAATCTCTCCGGGTCCGGCTCGGTCGGAGAAATTTCCGGCCCGAATCGGAATCGACCCCTTAGTTTTGTTTTCAATTTTTCTAGTTGGTTGATACAACTCTATAAAGTATCATCAAATGTAGAAACAGACGGTCCTAAAAAGACAGATTTAGGACCCTGGAGCAATGTCTTAATAAGTGTGATTGTTTCTCTATCGGACGTATATAAGAGGACTGCTGGTTATATAATGAAAATCCACTCTTTAAAAAGGAACAACAATGGTACTGTCTGACATATTTAACATACGCCATATAAAAAGTTACTGACAGCCTGGAAGCATGTCCCATGACCCAAATGCATCTAGTACCCATTATACAATGTTGTGATGAAAACAGTAGAGAGGTAGGCATAACAATGGAGGACAGATGGCAAAACAGTTCATTACTTGTCTGGACACACATATATCCTGCACCAATCTGACTTTCATCTTCCTTTATTTTAGCTTCAGCAGGCCACCCAATTTGCTGCAGAAAGAATATGGTTTAAAATCTCTGGGATCAATCATAATCCCAGACAAGGTGATGCTCCCTACCTTAAAATACTGGAGGTGCGTAAGTAGTAAACATTCCCTAAATATCAGGGGAAGAAGCAAGAAGTGCTAAAAAGAAGTTGCGGAGCATGGTAGTGGTCTACTCTCTAACACAGTATATATGTATGTATGTATGTAGTTTTTGTATAAATCAAACCTATCCACAGGGAAGCGGAGCACTGTACAGAGTCGAAGCAAAGTACACAGGCAGCAAGGTATTTGGCAGGTAGCTAGTTTGAGGAAATGTTACTGTATCATGATGTAGGGACAAAATCACAAAGGTAAAATTACACTTTTATGTAAGTTTACAATTGTTTATGATTGTTTGGTATTCACAAATGTATTTTACTATTAGTATCTTTATGACTGTGGTGCCTCTGCACATAAAAAGATAGAATTGTCCTATCTTTTTATGAGTGGAGATTCCGCTTTGTAAAGATACTACTAGTAAAATACCCTTGTGAATAGCAAACAATCATGAACTTACACAAAAGTGTAAGTTTATCTTTGTGAATCAGGCCATACTGTTTTAAGGAGGTGCATCTTCAAATCGTTCTTGATCAGGAGCTGGGTTGGGGTGGTCCTTATGAGTATGGTGCATAGATGCAAGCAATCTGTTGACTTATTTTTTCTTCTTTTCTTTATACTTAGGGCCCGATTCTGATGCGGGTTGGAAAAGTTTCCCGACCGAGGGCCTGATTCTGATGCGGTTAGGAAGGCCTCCTAACGGCATTTGCTCCTTCCAAATCGGATCGGGAACGTGTCTTCCCGACCGAGGGCCCAATTCTGATGCGGTTAGGAACAAATGTTCCCATTGAAGTCAATGGGAGTTCAACCAAATCGTATCTGGAAGCATCCGGATGCATCCTACTCCGCCGGTCGGACTTTCCCGATCCGAGTGGGTCGGACACCATTTCCCAACCGATTCGGTCGGGAAGCTTTTCCAACCCGCATCAGAATCGGCCCCTTAGTGTCCAGTCTAATGGTGTCCTGGCTGCAGGTGTGGTGAGAGCCAAGAGTGACAGTGAGATTATCATTCGGATAGGTGGGGGTGCTGGTTGTGATGGTTTTGTAAATAATGCAGCTGATTCTGAAGATATTGGCGACCAGTGGCGTTCCATCAGGATAGGGGTGATGTTATTATTTTTAATCAGGCCTTATTGAGACATGCTGAGGCATGTAGAGTGCCATTAAAAGGATAAGTGTGGACTCTGGGTGGTTATGGAGCAGGGCATTGCCACCATCCAGATGTAAGAGTAGGAGGGCTTGAACAGTAGTCCTAAAGCCGTTTTCTGAAAGAAACAGTTTCACTTTCTTCAAGAGAGTGAGCTATTACCAGGCTGTTTTGATTTCCTTGGGGATGTGCTCCTTGAGGGTGAGAGTGGTGTCCAGTTTGAATCCAAGTGATATGGAATTGGGTGGAATTTGGAGTTCAAAGCTGTCATTGAGCTAAGGTTGTACTATTTCTTGCCAGTTGTCCTTGGCAAACAACAGGAATTCTGACTCTGTGAGGTTGAGCTTTAGCTAGGTACCAAACATCCATGTCTGGATGAAGTGCATGCAGTGTTTGATGTGTTGGATATCTTTAGCAGAGGAGACTTTCAAGTAGAGTTGTGAATCACGGGCATATTAGTGATATTTGATGCTGTTATCGATGAGTAGAGCCCCAAGGCACTCCATGCAGTGATTGAAGGTGATAGGTAACAGTATGAAACCATGGCCAGCTCTGCAGGTAATATGGATCTTGAAGGACCTGGTGGTGCCCATATGAACTAATTTGTGTCAGTTGGAAAGGTAGGAGGAGAAGCATTGAAGGATGCTGCCAGTGAATAATCCTGTTTAAATGCGGTTGAGGTGGTTAATGGTACTGAAAGCAGCTAAGAGGTCCAGTAATACCAGGAAAAAGGGGCCATCTTCATCTGTAGTCTGGAGAGCATTGTCTAAAATGTGTATGGTAGCTGTCTCTATGCTGCAGCATGATGTAAAGCCAGATTTGTAGATATGCAGGGGATGTTTGGTGTTTTTGTGATCCTGGAGTAGTGCATAACCTGTTAACCTGATCCTGGAGTAGTGCGTAAACTGCTTTTTCAAAGATTTTACTGATAAGCGAAGATCTAGGAGTTGGTGAGATCATCAAGGTCTTGTGTAGGTTTCTTTAGAGAGGGAGGATCTTGCCTGTTCTTGCTTCTGGGAAGATGCCTTGAGTGAGGGTGCTGTTGAAAATGCAAACCAAGGGTAAGAGATCTTCTCCAGAGAGAGGTTTGATGAAGAACACAGATAAGACATCATCATAGGAGCTGGCTTTGAGGGCATTGCACTTGACTGTTTCATGTGGGGTAGGAGTGTCAGGCAGGCGCAAAGGTACTTCAGTAGCATGAGGCCAACTGAGGTTCTATTTTTCATTCATTATCTTCCTAGTCTGTGGATGAAGCATTTGTCAGTAAGATCTTTGGTGTACTAGGGTGCAGAAGGTTTCAGCTTATACTTGGATTTTTTAATATAGTCTTCTTTTGTCATTGATGATTGCTGTTAGAGCATGGGAAGCATGGGAGCTGAGTTCACATGTAACTTTACAGTGACAGAAATATGTTATTACATTACCAGGCAACACTACTTCATAGATTTGCAGAAATAGTTGTGTCCCCCACTGCAGCCTTTGGATGGAAACCTAGGAATTCCTATACCTCAGGAGGACACAAAATTTTAGCAACATCATTCAACATGCTTGGTGCATTACTTACTGTAAATGAATGTATTCTTCTAGGTTTAGGATTTTACCATCTGTAAGAGAGAGGTGTGGCACAGCGGCCAGGGCGGCAGACTCCGGAGCATGGGGCTCACGGTTCGATCGCCGGCGGCAGCTCAGCCCAGCACCATGTGACTCTGGGCAATAGCCTGCTTAATCTACCCAATGGCCCCCAGCGCCTTGAGACCTTTAGGGGTGGTTAGTTTGCACTTTACAAATACCGGGTTATTATTATTATCTGTCACTGCATCTTTTTCTTCTGTCCTGTGCAGTCCTGGCACTGGCCACAAAGATTGAGGAGGCACCTACTGAATAACTGAGGAAAACAAAAAGATGATGGGTGGAGTGTTAAATTTGTAGAGTCCAGGTACTGTAACATTACAGTGTTAAATAATAGAAAATTGTTTTGTCCATCTGGAGATGGCACACCTGCGACTTGGCAAAATAGATTTTTTTCTGTTGTCTTTCATGTCATACCCCTTCTGCACATCTATGTAGACATGCTACAATGAATACTGTTTCTATGCTAATGTCATCCTTCTAAATTTAGTTCAATGTTTTTTTACTCCTTTTATGACAACACTTTAAACGACGCTCTGCAAATTGTTTGTCTGCACTCCTGCTATTATAAAATATTTTGTGTAGTGTAGTTTCATCATATGCTTCCCCTACTCTTACATATTCTTTTTAGAGATCCCTCAAGCCGGTTTGAGTGGAGTCTGCACAACTGAAAAAAATAAATAAACTACTAGGCATTTCCCGAAAAGAATATGCGGGTTTCATTTTTCCCAGAGTCTGATTTCTCTTTCTCATGCGCAATGTATGGATTTAAAACAAAGCATACTTTCGGTGCTTTGGAAATAGGAATGCTCGGAGCAGGTGAGATGTGGCACTATCCTTGTGATCTCTTCTGCTGTATATGCTAACAACAGGATTTCAGTGACTTGGTGCAATTTTCATATTTCGACTGGGGTGCAGTGTCATCGTCGGTAACAGCAAATGTACTTGCCCATGGACATTGGCACATTTCGTTAGGTCTGACATTAGCCAAGACCTTTTGATTTTACTAGAATTATATGTATAATATATTCATCAATTGGTCTGTTGCTGTGTCATTCACATTTTGCTTCTGCCTGCTAGAGCATATGGCATGGGGTAATGGGTCAACCTACTTCAGTCACTAGCTAGCTTCACTCTGAGTGATTATATTTAGCCTTTTCACAAAGAGCACATCTGCACACAAGGTAGTTCCCTTCAGTGCCAGTTTTTGTTTTTACTTTTTTATTGCCTTTGTTTGTAGAGCCTAATGTGATAGCAGAACCCTTTCTACAAGATGAGAGGACAGGGCACGTTTCATCTTTATCAGTTCTTGTCTCTCGCCAATGCTGTTGTAAATTCCTTTAAAATAGTCTTTGTTTATCTGACTGCTGCTTTTTCGCACCATATCAGCAGTTTGTTCACAGGAACTCTGAACATAAGCTCATGAGGCTGCTTTATCTTCGCAGCCCTAAATGTTATGTTATGTGTATTTGTAAAGCGCATTACCACCCGCGGCTGTCAGTCTGTCATTCCTTTTTTCTGTCTTTCTTTTTTGCCTGTAGCTGATGTTTATGTTTAGATTGGTGAGGGCCCAGCAGCTTCCTGAACAAAATGTTTTGCAAAAACCATGCCAAAACAAGAATTGCCAAATGGCTAGCAACCACCTTAAGGAGGTGCATCTTCAAATCGTTCTTGATCAGGAGCTGGGTTGGGGTGGTCCTTATGAGCATGGTGCATAGATGCAAACAATCTGTTGCCTTATTTTTTCTTCTTTTATACCTAGTGTCCAGTCTAATGGTTTCCTGGCTGCAGGTGTGCTGAGAACCAAGAGTGACAGTGAGATTATCATTTGGATAGGTGGGGATGCTGGTTGTGATGGTTTTGTAAATAATGCAGCTGATTTTGAGTTCACATGTACCTTTACAGTGACAGAAATATGTTATTACATTACCAGGCAACACTACTTAAAAAATTTGCAGAAATAGTTGTGTCCTTAACTGCAGCCTTCGGATGGAAACCTACGAATTCCTATATATCAGGAGGACACAAAACTTTAGCAACAATATTCAACATGCTTGGTGCATTAGTTGCTGTAAATGAATTTTTTCTTCTAGGTATAGGATTTTACCATCTGTAAGGGAGAGGTGTGGCGCAGCGGCCAGGGCGGCTGACTCCGGGGCACGGGGCTCACAGTTCGATCGCCGGCGGCAGCTCAGCCCAGCAACATGTGACTCTGGACAATAGCTTGCTTAATCTACCCAATGGCCCACAGAGCCTTGAGACCTTTGGGGGTGGTTAGTCTGCGCTTTACAAATACAGAGTTATTATTATTATCTGTCATTGCATCTTTTTCATCTGTCCTGTGCAGTCCTGGCACTGGCCACAAAGATTGAGGAGGCACCTACTGAATAACTGAGGAAAACAAAAAGATGATGGGTGGAGTGCTCAAAAGTATGCCATTCTGCAATGCTGTGTAATTACATGTCATTAGTGGCAAACCTTTACCACCAGTTTTCAGGAACAACGCAAAAGGCCAGAACACCAATGACAGTTGCTCATGGCACTTGTGTTTTCACAATATTTTTTAGCATGAATTGGATTCTTTTGTCAAAAATTGACACAAGGATGAATTTCGCACTAAATATAGCGCTAAATGGTGGATTTGCATTTCATGTAATTATGCATAATGTTCACGAAAGTTTTTATCATTATGCGAAAGCAAATTACATGAAGTTTGCACACCCCTAATACTAGTCTTGGCCTCTGGTAATTACTCAGGTTGTATTTCTGTCAATTGTTTTTTTGCCCTCTTGGCCACTTTAGGCAGAGATGGTAAATCATCCTTGGTCTTGCTTCTATGGAAACAGTACATTCCAAACTACCAGATCATGTCCTCTCCAGATGCGAACACAAGCAACCTCTGAATGGTTCCGGCCTGCTTCGGTCTCATCAGTGAGCTGTAGCCTGATTCATATTGAGCAAGGGACCCATGTCTGGCAAAACCTGTTAAATTTGTAGAGTCCAGGTACTGTAACATTACAGTGTTAAATCATTTAAAATTGTTTTGTCAATCTGGAGATGGCACACCTGCGACTTGGCAAAATAGATTTGTTTCTTTTTTTAAAATTTTTATTGAGCAGAGCATTAGGTTCACAAAGCACAAAGCATACTTAAAATCATTATTATTATATTATTAAAACCAGTTTCTACAAAATATCAAAAAGACAACCTCTCAATAAACTAAAGCAGCTAGTCATATAATTATTCACAAAACAAAGTGCAAATTTATCTTACAACGTAGCAGCAATAAGAGAAGAAGAGCTAAAGTGCAATGCCAATACAGTACTAATGCCATCTTGTCGCTTAAAGCCATCATGATTACAACATTTTATTAAAAAACGAGAACTTTAGGCTATAGCGGCTCCTTACATTATTGGTAAAAATACAAAATACATCGTTCTATAAGATAAAAAACTATGAAAGTGCGAGTGCTACAAAGTGCAAAAGTGCAATAAGAAAAAAGTGCTAATGCATTCTAATAAAAGCTGCTTCATTGATTTACCAACCCTAGTGTTGTTAATTCTCTTTACACTTTTCTAGGTCATTAAAAAACTTCAAATTTTTTTCAAATTTTTTAGTAACTCCTACCCTCCTAGCATAGGCTTCCTCGAATTTTCGGGTTCTTTTCATTTTATTGAGCCATTTCAAGTGAGAGGGAGCTTCCCAAGATTTCCAATTTTGCAAAATTAGGGAACGAGCCACCGTGCAAGAAATAAATACAAAGACTTTTTCGGGTTCGGATAGCATCGTTTCATCTCTGCAGATTCTAAATAAAGCAGCTTCGACCTCAAGCAAAATACTCTTTCCGATTACTTGCTTAATGTCCGAAAAAACTGCCTCCCAAAAAAACCTAAGTCCTGAACATGCAAAAAAAGTATGATGCCACCCGCCTTCCCCATCTGTCTGGCAACGAAAGCACTTATTTTCAACTCCAGGAAATCTTTTTTTTAAAGCCGCTGGAGTTAAATAAGAAAGCCATCTTGATAGGAAGGCCATCCTTTTGAAATTTGCAGCACGCAGTGATTTACTTCCTAAATAGCAGATGGACTCCCACTCCTTCCCAGCCAGCCTACATCCGGTCTCCCGAATTATTTTATCCAAATGATTTTCTATCACAGGAGCTTGTCCCTGCTTATGTAGCAGCCTATACCAGTTTCCCACCCCTTTAACATTAGCCCCATAAAGGGCCGCCACAAATTGGTTAGGGGTATCCAAAATACCACTGGTGTTTTTTAACAAGTGAACGACACGTAAATATTCAAAAAAGGTCGGCTTCCGATGGGTCTCCGCCCTTGCCATTACCTCTTGCCAGGAAACCGGCCTATTTTGAACTATAAAATGCCTTAGCTCAGAAAGTCCACAGCCTTCCCAAATATTTATATGCCTTGATTGCAACTGGAGACCGAGACTAGTACATTCTCTTAGTTTTAGATACTGGAAACCCGACGAGCCCGTTTTTTTAAAAAAGGACTGAAGTCTAAAAAATAATCTTTTAAAGTCTTATAACATGTTTTTTTGGGAAATTTGGAAATTTTTAAAAACACTCGAGTTAGTGATCCAATTTCTTGTGTCATTTTATCTAAAAAAAAGCTGTCTCTGGTAGAGTTAGATCCCATCAAGCCAGCCACTAAATCTAAAAAAGCGGCCTCATAGTAAGTTCTCAGATGAGGCAACGCTAACCCCCCTTGTACTATTGGTAATTGTACCACATTCAATTTAACCCTTGAAACTTTCTTACACCAAATGAATTCCCTAAGTAGGTATCAATTTCCTTAAAGTATGACTGGTTTATTTTAATCGGGACATTAGTAAACAAAAAAATAAGCAACGGAAGTATGGACATTTTAATCAATGAAACTCTGCCCACTATCGATAGGGGGAGTAGTGTCCATTGTTCCAACAGCTTCTTAATCTTACCCTTCATTCTTAAATAATTTAATTCAAATAACTGATGATACTGATTAGATACATATATCCCAAGATATCTTATAGGGTCAGTTTTTGTTGCTTGCATCTTCAGGCAAGGTGGAAAAGAATTCAGATCAGCATTAAGAACAAGAACCTCGGTTTTATTGGCATTTATTTTATATCCGCCTATTTGTTCAAACTCTAAAAATTCCCTCAAAACTATTTCGAGGTTCTCTCTATAGGGGGTCAAGTATAAAATAATGTCATCTGCAAAGAGTTTGAGCTTAGCCATGCCAGGGATCGGTGGTTGGATAGCAACATTATTTCGTATCTTTAAAACCAAAGGCTCTATAAAAAAGGTAAAAAGTAATGGCGAAAGCGGACAGCCCTGCCTGGTTCAGCGGTTTATTTTTATGGTTCCTGCACGATTTGAGTTTATTATAACCTGGGCTGTGGCTCACTGGTAAATATTCCGTAGCATATTAACCACCTGTGCAGGAAACCCAAACCGACCCAAGGTGACAAATAGGGTTCTCCAGTTCACGAGGTCAAAGGCTTTCTCCGCATCAACCATTACAATACTTGCCGGGATGAAGTTTGTATTAAAGTAATCCAGTGCGTGTATTAAAAACTGGGTATTAGCCGCCATTGATCTACCTGCTATGAAGCCAGTTTGATCTCTATGGATTATCTCTTGAGCGGCAAGTAAAAAACGTTCTGCCCATACCTTCATCAAGATTTTATAATCGGAGTTCAAAAGGCTAATGGGCCTATATGAATTCACGTCTTCTGGGTTTTTATCTTTTTTAACAAAAGAAACAATTATTGCTTCTTTAAAAGCTACAGGAACCGCACCACCCTTTTTAACAAAGTTAAATAAATTTCTCAAGGGGGTAGTGAGTTCCTTTAAAAAAACTTTATAAAACTCAATAGGGAAGCCGTCCTGCCCACAAGCTTTTGCCCCGGCTGTTGATTTAATAGCTACTAACATTTTGGTTGCTTCCACTTCCATTCCCAATTATCTGAAAGTTTAGGAACATTCATATTTAAAAAATATTCCTGAATTAGCTCCTCCTCCACTAAATATTCAGTAGAATACAACTGACGAAAATGGTCAACGAAAGTCTGTGAAATATCACTACCATTCACTACTTCTTGACCGGTCCGAGGGTCTAGAATTTTAGATATTATAGCTGATTCTTGCTTTTTCCTAGTAGAATTTGCCAAGAATTTACCGATTAGCTGGCTTTCTTCATAGACCCTCTGTTGGAATATTTGTGCGTTGCAAACTTCTTCTAAAGTAAAAATCCCTCAGCGCTGATCTTGCCTGCTCATATTGGTTTGGGAGAAGCTGGAGTTGGAAAGCATATTCCCGATCCACTTCAGTTTGCAATTGAGCCATCTTAGTCCTCCGGGTATTAGACTGGGCAGCCGTAAAGGCTATTATCTGTCCAAGGGCTGCTGCCTTAAACCCCCCCCCACACCGAGAAGGGGGCTGCCGTATTCTCATTAATCTGAAAATATTCCCGAATCCACTCTCTAAACCTCTGAACCCAATCCTCATTTTGTAAAAGGAGACGATCCAGCTGCCACCTGGAACGTTCCCTACTTCCTCCCTCAAGCACCATTTCTATCCCGGCATAAGCATGATCTGAAAAAGGGTTAGAGCCTATGCCAGCATCTTGAATCTGAAGGGATCTGGAGGTAAGAAAAAAATCTATTCGAGATGCCGTCCGAAACGGTGCGAATAGCAAGTGTAGAATTCCTTATCTAGATTGATTTCCCGCCATGGATCCACCAATTGATATTCTTGTATAATGGCTCCCACTATTTTTTTTGTATTTGGTTTTAATTGTTTTTTATTTTTATTCGAGGTATCTTTCCTTACATCCTGTATGAAGTTAAAGTCCCCACCAAATATCACTTGCCCAGGAGATCCTATCAATAAATCATTAATTTGAACCAAGGGTACAATATCATCTGAGACAGGGCCTTAGTAATTTATAAAATTTTACGTTTTTCCCTGTAACTTAGCTACTACCCATAGCCACCTCCCATGTATATCCCGATGTACTTGCAAAAATTCCCAGGGTCGTTTACTCGAAAAATAGATAGCTACTCCTCTAACCGCAAGACCTGAAGATGCAAAAAAACTTTAGAAAAAACCTTGGGTATAAAAAGTTTAGGAGAATTAGATTTCAAATGTGTCTCCTGCAGAAACAAAACTTGGGGATTTAGTGAAGATAGCCATCTAATAAGAGCACCATACTTCTTTTTATTTAATATACCATTGGCATTAACTGATAGGATCTTACATTTACTGGTTTCCATAATTAACTCTTCCTTGTGTATTTTCTGAACCTTCTGAACCTTCTGCTCGTGCTCTTTTTCTGCTGTGAAAACCCCCTTCCCACCCCAAAAAAAGGAAAAATACCCACCCCTCGAAATGTGGAAACCCCCTACCAACCACGTTGCCCACATTTCACCCCTCCCAACTGCCCTCATGGGTGTCCTGGGATTACACCCTGAGTGACCCCACTAATCCCAATCCCCCAACAATATTTTACCAGCTGATCAGTTGGCTAGCCAGCCCAGCTTATACTTGAAAGGGAGAAAACCCTTATTTCACCATATAGTCAATCTAAGAGTTTAAGCGCTAAATATTCAACAAAACAAAAAAAAAAATATATAAAACCTTTTGCCCTTACCATATGGTAGATCTAAATATAAACTAATGTCAGCAAAACTTTTAAAAACAATTCAAAATTACCCATCTGTAAACACATCTCCTGTTTAAAGGATTGAAACCGTCGCAACCCCCATCACCATATAATGGTTCTATCTACACGTCAATACGGACTCCGCTGGCCTGGGGATCCCCTACAACATCTTAGGACCACTCCAAAGGCTAGCCTGCCCGACTTGTACCAAAAAGGGAGGGCATTCTTAATATTGCAATTGGTAAATCTGTATATATGCGAATATTCAAGTGCTAGACCCTACCGAGATCTCCTTTAATAAGGCCTGTGCCTCTTCTAAATCCGAAAACATAAAGAACTTCCCTTTAACTAAGACTCTCAGTTTCGACTGCTGGGCAATTGATGCTTGAGCGCCATAAGCTTTAAACAAATGAAGAATTTTAACAAATTCTTTTCTCCTACGCGCAGCAGCGGCAGCCATGTCAGAGAATATACGACACTTATTAGTCTCATTCACAGAAAACTGTCTCTGCTGGATCGCTCTTGTCAGGATTCTCTCCTTAATCCGGAAGTCTGCGAAATTCAGCAAGATAGCTCTTGGAATCGTGGAGTTAGGAAAACGTTGTGCTGGAACTCGGTGAGCTCTTGTAATGGCGAGGTCGCCCTCAAACTCAGGCAGAACATTCTGTTTAATAAATGAGTTCACCCATTGGAGGGGTTGGGAGCCTTCTATTCCTTCAGGAACCCTGACAATCCGGAGGTTGGACCTCCGAGAATGATTCTCAAGCTCCTCCATTTTGTTCTCAAGGAAATTGTTCTTTTTCGCCGCCTCTTTTACCTCTCCCGTAACCACCTTCATTTGATCCTCCAATACCAAAATTTTAGCTTCTGCCTCCAGTAATCTAGCGGGAAACCCAGTCATCACTTCTTCAATTTTCCCCAATGTCAAATGGAGGGCAGCAATTTCCATTTGCTGCACTTTTTTCATTTCGCGTATCTCTTCCAAAATTAAATTCAGCATATCTCTGATGTCTAACTGATAAACCCCCTTGGTCTCAATATTTTGACAAGAGTTACTTAGCAGATCATCAACGCCAATACTCGTGCTTCCCACCTTGGGATCTGCCTGCGCAGATGCAGCTTCTGGCAGTACTTGTTCTTGCGATCCTAATTGAAGTTGGGACTGTAAATGAGGCTGTGGTGACATCAAGTCCACAAAAGTTTCAATCATACTCTTGCTACCTTTATCTACTGAATCTTGAGCCTGAGAGGGATTTAACCTGGGCATGGTCTTTTCCGCTGCGCCCAAGGAGGTTGAAAACATGAAGGGCGCTGCCAAAACTTGCACTTGAGTCCGATCCTGCTGTTTCTGCTGGATTCCTAAGTGATCAGTTTCAGGATTTTGTTGCATTACTACCTGGTCTCTGGGAGCTGGCGATCCTGGTGAGACCAGTCCTGTCTCCAGCGATGAGGCGTTGGATGGTTTTGAAGCTGTACCCAAGATTAATGAGGAGGATTGTAGGTATGGAGATTGTGAAGGTTGTGGAATGGTTCTCTTTGTAAACAAAGAAAATTCCTTCATTTCTTTTATACCTTTCTTCAGGCCGTCTTGAGCTGGACTAGTTGATACAACAACAGCTTCTGTCCGCTCCGTTGTGGCACTCGCCTGGTCAGCCACTAATTCAGGCTGCCCCTCACTTTGTGGAAAGGCGGAGGTAGGGGGGAGCTCGTCTTCTGAACTCTCAAGGGTGATGTCAAGACCAGGGGAGGTGGAGTTATTTTCCTTATCCTTATCCTTGATAGCCTGAAGTGCAGCTTTCTTCGCCAAAGCTTGGCGAGTTTTCGCTTTGAGGTAAGCCGCAACATCTGTTTTACTAGATTTTCTGACAATATTTCCATCCTTCTGGGGTTTACCCATTTTTCTCCCCTCTTTCTTTATTTTTCAATAAATGATGAATCTTTTAATTTCTGCTCCTCCTCCGTGTCCTCTTTTTTTTTTTTTCCAAGTCAGACTCTATATTGTAATTAAGCTTACTTGAGCCCAAACTTCCTCCCAATTCCTCCTCACCTCCTCTCCCATCTCTTGAGTTCCGTTTTTATCATAACGACAACGTATGTCAGCTTTCACGAGGACGCCCACCAGGGGAGAGCTGGCCCGATTCAAAGCACCCCAGAGAGGCCACGCCCCCGAGCCGATCATGCCGACCGCGCCACACAGGCTAGGCACGCGAAATCCTCACTGTTGCCACAAAGCCGCTGGAAAATCTCTACGAGCCGCTCCCTCCTCGCACGAAAACGTCCCGATCCTCGGCACTCTCCATGCGCCGCACCTCGCACAAATCGCCTGCGTCCCCTTCACCAGAAGCAGCACGCTGAATCAGCCAGCCAGGTACGTGCCGCCATTGCTGAGGTCGTGGGTCACCTGTGGCTACCCGGAGGCGTGGTTCTCCGTAGCCATTCCCCCGGCATGCAACCGATGTAATGCAGTTGTACGAACAGACTTAGGGGCTGATTCCGATTCGGGCCGGAAATCTCTCCGACCGAGCCGGACCCGGAGAGATTTCCGACCGAATCGGACCCATGCAGCCCGACCGAACGAGTACGATGCGTCCGTATGCTATCGTACTCGAGTTGGTCGGACTCCCATTGAAGTCAATGGGAGCCGGTCGTACAACGCGTACGCAGGCTCCCATTGCCTCAATGGGTGCGAGGCGAACAAGGGCGCCCCCTACAGCGGGTACGCGGTGAAGCGACTCGCGCCGTACACGCACAGGTAGGGGGGACCCATGGGTCCACCCTGTGTGCGACTCGCGCGGCTACGCGTACAGGGGGGTCCGACACGGACCCCCAAAGTACGGCTCCGACTGCTCTTTCGAGCCGGACGGCGCGTGTCGGTCGGACTGCTCGCGGCGCGCATCATACTTACCCGGCCGGGGAACATCTCCATTGCGCGGTGCGAGTCGTGTCCGAGCGAGTCGGTCGGTGCGGTTCGACCCGGGAACGAGTCGGTCGGAGCGGTTGGGACGCCCGAACGAGTCGGTCGACGATTTCGCATCGTACTCGCTCGTCCGGACGCACGTACGAATCGGTCGGGAAATAGGGCTCCGAATCGGATCCGGTTAAGCCGAATCCGATTCGGAGTCCTACCGGCCGAGATCGGAATCGGCCCCTTAATGTTTATTCCCGAAATAGATTTGTTTCTGTTGTCTGTTGGTTCCAACATCCCATTGTGTATACAGACCACTTGTCACATGGTCAGAGGCAGTGCAAACCTCAGTATCCTGCCCAAACATATGCCACAAACTTGCTATATCATGGCAATCTTCCTTATACGTACAAGGTCAATGTTAGAGTGTGGTTCTAGTTTGCAAAATTGTCAAGCAATATTCTTTTTTTGGGCCAGAAGTTCTACAGCGCACATACGCCATTTATACAGCATTGTAGCATCTTTTCCACACAATTCAACCTCAGACCCGAGTCTGATTCCAGTTTGTGATGGAAATGTTCTGATGGTGATGTTAGTAATGGCATATGATCATTACCCATTTAGGTGCACTTTCCAGTCGTCTGATTTTACAACATTTGGGTCCTGGTGTGTCCCTGTCACAATCGAGGGATGTGCAAACGGCACCAACTGATTTCTGAATGTGGATGTAGTTTCAAATGAGATCTCTGCAAATAAATGTTCATTTGCATGGAAAACAAAAAAAAACTTTAGGCAGGTCTCGTTTTGCAAGACCCTGAAAATGCCTGTGAATGCTGCCCGCAATAGACAGCAGACCGCTAACCTGGCTTTGGCTTTTCAAAACCGGAAATATATTTTTTAAAGCAGCAAATGTCCATTAAAGAGACAAGTGACGCTTTAAACAAAATGTTTTTTATTGGGGAACCCATTGAAGAGTTGGACCAATGCCTGCTCAACTTGAGTACATCAACATGATTTCCAAAAGGGAAGCTGCCCCGCCGGGATAGTTCCTCTTTGCAAATTAGTTATCACCTCGAGTTAAGAGGTGGTAACTTTTCAATAGTTTGCAACTGCAACTGAGGTCACAAACCATTGTTACATTACATTGTGACTCACAAAGAGGATGCGAATAGCTCTTTCATGCAATCTCATGTTTACAATTCGAAAGGTGTCGCAAAACCCCTTTCACAAGTCAGAAACGCTTTCCTCGCTCTTAAAACAGGTTCTGTACATTGTGAAAAGGTGTTTTGCTATCCAAAGCGTGATTCAAAGAATTTGCAACTAAAAAAAACCTTTAGTACATGCGGCCCCTGGTGAATTGACCTGTCAGTGTTCTTCATGCTTTAAACAGGATATTTTTTCTCTTGCACCTTTCGCTGTGGAAATGCAGGCTCTGGACAGCGGTAGTATATTAGCCGCAGTAAATATACATATATCAATGTCACTTTGCAGCTAACATCAAAATAAATCACAGGTGGAACGTGTTATTGTGAGTGGGGGTGCCTCATTAATCAGGATGCTTTACTGGGTACTGGACATATGGTTCTCCTGTAGCACTTCTCCCATCATATTACAACTGCAGTCAGCAGAAAAATATCATGCAGCATTTGAGGTCATTTGTGTCCTGCAGGCTACAGTCACTAGAGGCGAAACCTTAGCGGTTTACATGATATCACCTTAATGCATCTGCTGCCATATAAAACAAGCTGCAAGGGAGGGGTCATGAAGCCCAGTGCTTCCTGGTGGCCTACTTTAGGATATCCTGCCCCACCTGTGATCCTCAGCTTCTTGATTTAACTATACAGCTCTCTTACCTTTACCCTACTTTCCCCTACTCTTCTTGCTTACCACTCAGATTTACTCGGGATATCTTGATGACATCCTTTTGGATTGGATTTTTCATACTCCGGTCATTTGCATATCACAAGGTTGGCATTGATCAGTCTATTTCCTTGCCATACTTTCATGTCGTACACCTTCTTTCCTGTCATACCCCTTCTGCATGATCTCTTTGGATTCAGGAGACTGCTTAAAACCTGGCTGTTCCGACAGGCGCATGAGTAATTTCTTAAGGCTCAGGTCATTGTTGAGGGTTCAGGTATCACTCAGAGTAGCGCCATGATGAAACCATCCAGGTGTACGTGCGCTATACAAATTCTTTTAACATAACATAACATCTATGTAGACATGCTACAATGATTACTGTTTCTATGCTAATGTCATCCTTCTAAATTTAGTTCAATGTTTTTTTACTCCTGTTATGACAACACTTTATACGACGCTCTGCAAATTGTTTCTCTGCACTCCTGCTATTATGAAACATATTGTGTAGTGTAGTTTCATCATATGCTTCCCCTACCCTTACATATTCCTTTTACAGATCCCTCAAGCCAGTTTGAGTGGAGTCTGCACAACTGAAAAAAATAAATAAACTGCTAGGCCTTTCCCGAAAAGAATGTGCGGGTTTCATTTTTCCCAGAGTCTGCTTTCTCTTTCTCATGAGCAATGTATGGATTTAAAACAAAGCATACTTTCGGTGCTCTGGAAATAGGAATGCCCAGAGCAGGTGAGATGTGGCACTATCCTTATGCTCTCTTCTGCTGTATATGCTTACAACAGGATTTCAGTGACTTGGTGCAATTTTCATATTTCAATGGGGTGCAGTGTCATCGTCGGTAACAGCAAATGTACTTGCCCATGGACATTGGCACATTTCATTAGGTCTGACATTAGCCAAGACCTTTTGATTTTACTAGAATTATATGTATAATATATTCACATTTTGCTTCTGCCTGCTAGAGCATATGGCATGGGGTAATGGGTCAACCTACTTCAGCCACTAGCTAGCTTCACTCTGAGTGATTATATTTAGCCTTTTCACAAAGAGCACATCTGCACACAAGGTAGTTCCCTTCAGTGCCAGTGCTTTTATTTTTACTTTTTTATTGCCTTTATTGTAGAGTATGATGTGATAGCAGAACCCTTTCTACCAGATGAGAGCACAGGGCACGTTCCATCTTTATCAGTTCTTGTCTCTTGCCAATGCTATTGTAAATTCCTTTAAAATAGTCTTTGTTTATCTGACTGCTGCTTTTTCACACCATATCAGCAGTTTGTTCACATGAACTCTGAACAGAAGCTCATGAGGCTGCTCTATCCTCGCAGCCCTATCTGTTATGTTATGTGTATTTATAAAGCGCATTATCACCCGCGGCTGTCAGTCTGTCATTCCTTTTTTCTGTCTTGCTTTTTTGCCTGTAGCTGATGTTTTTGTTTAGATTGGTGAGGGCCCAGCAGCTTCCTGAACAAAATGTTTTGCAAAACCCATGCCAAAACAAGAATTGCCAAATGGCTAGCAACCAATGCCAGATCTATTGGCATTGCCAAAGCTTGTATTACAGAAAGTGTCTCTGTGGCCCTCTTTTCACCTACAACTGGTGTGTGTTCATCTACAACCACACACCAGATGATGTGTGCTGGACTATTCTAGAATCACATCATAGCATGAACAAACAAAGCCTATTTCTGAAGGAACAAAATAGAATTTTTCCATTTAGTCACATACAGGACATGACTCAATGATGAAATTCCCTAGTGTGAATTGTACAACTGAGGCACTCTCTATTATGCACACCCATGCGAGCATCCACGACAAAGCAGGATCCGTGGATCTAAACACACCTGCCTTCATATTTCTGACCAGTACTTCATGTACTTTACATGCTTAAGAATACTACTACATACATGGCCCGCCGTCATGATCCTGCTTCTTCTAATTATATGTGCCGTCTCATTATAGGCTCTTCTGCCTTTATCTTTTTTGCTCTTGGGTACCATTATCCACTGGTGGACCCATACTACCCACTCCTGACCTGTGTACACAGGCACTATCTCCCCTTTCTACAACTGCTTACTATCATCTACTTGTGGACTTTGACATAGAATACTCACTATATAGATATACAGAGGTGCTATAATTTTGAGTGCCCTCCTCATCTATGTCTATATCCTTACGCACCCATACCACTGTTAACCATTTCCATACAGGACAAATCTGTGACACTTCTGTGTTCTTTTTAAGTCAACATGTGGCTTTGTTCTGTTTGGGAGCACAGTTTCCTCTTTTAACTGAGATCATTCCAATATGGCCGCCGCTGTGGCAGGGAGTTCCTCTACTTCAGTGCTGATTGTTACCTCTGTCTATTAGTTTTACTCCGCAGCTAGCGTGATCTCTGCCATCACCTAAGGGGACATTTACTTACTCAAATTGGATAAGATTTACTGCTCAAGCCAGCCTTCTCCTACATTTTTTCATCCTAAACTAGCTAAAACAGTGGTTACTCACATCATTTGTATGGATGATAGGGCTTATGTGTGTATTTGTTAAAGTCACATGTGTATCACCTCCCTGTTTACTTGTCCATTTGTTTGCTCTTATATGTATTTCCAGTCACACTGACAGCCGTGATTTCGCCTACGGCATGGAATTTTCTATAATTGCCTAATGCATTGCTAGTTACAATGGGGTATGACCAACTGAATACCCTCTATGTCTTTAATTCTCACTCTCTATATGTTTCTTTTCCACTGGAGGTCGGATTTTAGGTATTTTATGGTATACCTCACACTTTGAGGCTGATTTCTTGAGATTGGGTATTGTTGTTAATTACCACTACTAGAACCCCAATCATTGGTAGATTAGGTACCTTGGTGCTGACGAATTGCCCAGATCCACAGGGACTTTATATGCAAGAAACATGTCGACTTATGTTTTTACCTTCCTGTGAGCTGTACCGGATCATTGTATCCAACACAGCCACCCTTTGTTTTCATTATAACAAGTGGTACCACATATTAAAACCTTCTGGGTGTGTGAGGGCTCTTGCTTATGAGCAATCAGAACCCCATGATCTGCTTGCTCAGACTTCTACCAACATACTGCTTTATCTGTTTCCTTTCTTGATTCTTTAAGGAACTGCATACTCCATTTGTATACATGTACATTTAAGAGCTTGTATGTTGGACCTAGATGTGCTCCCAATCCCCTCATTATTGTGTTCTGGGGCTATAGTATTACACACACTATAGATGGGTTGCACACACGCTGGCGCAAAACATGCAAAAAGATTTTGCTTAAATGCTTACAGTGCTGTTTTTAGTAACATGCTGATTGTACCTAGTGCAAACCCTTTTTATAGGTTCCCTTTAAAATGACAAATTACAGATTCTATTAATTAAAGTCTATACTGGCTCCCAAGCAGCCTTTAAATTTGCGATTTACCAATTGCACACATTTACATTTCTTTCAGGTAGAAGGCACCTTAAAGGGAAGATATTTTCCTTCACCTGCCTCTGTCTTCTCTCACTTCACGGTAAAGGGGTTCCACCTCTCCTTTTAACCTGCTTCAACTCAACCATTCAGGAATGGTTGTTTTTTAATTAAAAGTAACTGTTTTGATCAAATTAATAAATGCTTGGGAATGTTGTCCCTCTATTCACCTGCCCACTTCGGCCTCTGCCCAATGGGTGATTTTGGTGCGAGTGGATACGCTGTACCGATGCAGAGGGCCCACGGAAGGAAAAGCATACATTGAGACGCTGCACTCCTCTTACAAATATATTCTGACCTACAATCCTGAATATTTCCCATGGTGTTAGTAGAGTAGACATCACCATTAGCAATTAAACGTCAGGCCCTCATGATCGCATAGAGCACAGTTTACATAATGATAGTTCTGCTATATTGTCAACCTACTGTGCCAAGTGCTAAACAGTGGATTTGAGGAAGCTGGAAAAAATTTCCTATTTTAGGTAAATGCACTCTTGTGATGCCGTAAAAATTTTTGCTGAAAGTAAAAGTGTTGTTTTGAGGACCATCTTTAAAACAAAATGTACTTCTCGAGAAATTGATCAAAGTGTGTGTGGTGACATTGTGGACACATTTGGTTACTATCCAACATGTGTGATGATCAATCAAAACCATATAAAGCATTCCATTAGGAATTTAAGATTTAGTGTGCTGATAATATCCAATGCCAGTTTTGTCCATAGTCTACATGGGACCTTAACTGATGGCAAAGGAGGTATTTTGATTTTAAGGATTTTGTCCCTGTTGGCACAGTCAACACAACCATTCACCACATTCTCAACCATGGTGTTCATGTTGGGCCACCAGTAGTCTGTCCTAACTTTTTTCTTTGTGAGACTATGCCCAAGATGGCCCTTGTGAGCAAAGTCAATTATTTTCTCTGTCATTCCACAAGCAGGGATTATTTTTTCTCCTCGACAGATTAATTCTCCAGAATCACTCAGTTCTAGTCTTACTTCCCAAGTCTTTGCAATGGAGTTCGGCGATTTATTTTTCTCAGTGGGCCAACCTTGTTGAATGTATGTGGTAAAAGTAATCATTTCTTTATCCTCGTTAATTTTTTGTTCCCACTCAATGGAATTAATACTGGCTATTTTTCCATCCAGTACAAATTCCTCAGAGGTTTCTTCTTGGTTCCCTATGTCAATGTTGAGTGGATTGAGTGAAAGTTAATCTGCAACTGCTTTTTCCGAACCCAGAACATACATCATTCTGAAGTTGTAACCTTCCAGTCCTAGCACCCAACAAGAGATTCTAGGTGTTGTCCTCTCTGACACTTTGGTGGTGAATGCAAAAATCAAGGGTTTGTGGTCCATTGGTATTGCCCATAAGAAAAAATTAAAATGCTTGACCACCCAATAGCATGCCAGAGAGTCCCTCTCTACTACAGAGGGGCCGATTCCGATCTCGGCTGGTAGGGCACCGAATCGGATTCGGCTTAACCAGATCCGATTCGGAGCCCTCTTTCCCGACCGATTCGTACGTGCGTCCTGGTGAGCAAGTACGATGCGAGCGCACGCGAAATCGCCGACCGACTCGTACACGGGTCCGACCCGCTCCGACCGACTCGCACGGACACGACTCGCACCGCGCAATGGAGACGTTCCCCGGCCAGGCAAGTATGATGCGCGCCTCGAGCAGTCCGACCGACTCGCGCCGTCCGGCTCCAAAGGGCAGTCGGAGCCGGACTTTGGGGGTCCGTGTTGGACCCCCCTGCATGCATAGCCGCGCGAGTCGCACACAGGGGAGACCCATGGGTCCCCCCTACCTGTGCATGTACGGCGCGATTCGCATCAATGCGTACCCGCTGTAGGGGGCGCCCTTGTTTGCCTCGCACCCATTGAGTCAATGGTAGCCCGCGTACGCGTTGTACGACCGGCTCCCATTGACTTCAATGGGAGTCCGACCGAATCGAGTCCGATTGCATGCGTACGCATCGTACTAGTTCGGTCGGGCTGCTAGAGTCCGATTCGGTCCGAAATCTCTCCGGGTCCGGCTCGGTCGGAGTGATTTCCGGCCTGAATCGGAATCGGCCCCAGAGTATCTGGTTTCTGCTCTTTTTAGTGCCCTGGAAGCAAAAGCCATGACCTGCTCGATGCCATATATCTGTTGAGCTAGTGTTGGCCCTATTCCTTTGCTACTGGTGTCTATAGTAATTTGTGTGGGCCTTTTTGGATCATATTTTCCTAAGGTTGGGGCTTTTGTAATGGCAGATTTGATGCAGTCAAATGCTTTTTGACAGTTTTCCCCCATGCAAACTGAACCTTGACCTTGAGTAAGCTGCGTAAGGGTCCTACAATTTTTGCAAAATTTTGGGCACATTTTGAATACAATTCTGATAACCCTTTGAATGATCTGTGTTCTTCTTTATTGGTAGGTGGTGGAGCTTTATTAATTGTTTCTACTAAGGGGCCGATTACGATGTCTTTCGGAAAGGGTCTGAACGGGATTCCAATTCTCCGAATCCAATTTGGAACCTATATTTCCGACCGAATCGGATACATTTCTGAACGACCGATTACGATGCAAGGAATTCGGTTCCAAGCGGCATTCGGACAGCCGAATCGTACAGCTCTATGGACACGGTTTCCGACCGAGCAATTACGATGTCCGATTCTGACAGCCAAGGGACCCCTCTTTCCAACCATGCACAGTGTGGCAGGCCACCATGAGGTGCCCGCCAC
Source organism: Calotriton arnoldi (assembly GCA_963921515.1). Taxonomy (NCBI): domain Eukaryota; kingdom Metazoa; phylum Chordata; class Amphibia; order Caudata; family Salamandridae; genus Calotriton; species Calotriton arnoldi. The sequence continues at coordinate 358,980 of CAWUFW010011441.1, read as the reverse complement.
AGGGTGCAAGGTTTTCCCCAACCACCCCTTTTTCAATGGGAGCCTGTGTTCTCGTTTGGAACACACGCTCCCATTGAAGTCAATGCAAATCCAACCGAAAAATGTTCGGAAGCATCGTAATCGGTTGGTCGGAGTCGCAGAACCCGATTCGGTCAGAAACGACTCAGAAACCGATGAAATCGTAATCGGCCCCTAAGTTTTACTTTGGTTTGATTCCTTCTTGGGAAATGGTGTGCCCTAGGTATTCTACGGCTCTCACTCCTATGTGACACTTTCCTTTCTTAATGGTTAGGCCTGTACCTCTAAGGCAAGTTTGAACCTTTCTGACAGCAATGTCATGGTTTTCTTCATCGGTGCCATAGATTAGAATATCATCCTGAAAGCACATGGTGTGCTGGACCACCTTGCAGTAGATGTTGCATGATTCTTTGGAACGCAATGGTATTCAGACAACATATCTACATTTTTATATTGACCTACAGAAATATTGTGTTGGAAATATCCTCATCAAGAATATCATTGACAAGAATATTGATTTTAAGGTAAGTAATATCAATGTTAGAAATATAGAAAGTGTTAATATCGATTACAAAAATATATACGGGCCCCATTACAATGTCGGGTGGAAGGTCATCCAAAAGATCGTCTGTGGCGTTCCGCCAGACATCTGAGGCATCGGACCGACCACTGTATCATGATATGGATGGTCCGACTGATGACTGCGGGGGGAATCCACTTCGCTATGGGGCTTACGATGCACGTTTCCTACAGCCTTTTTTATGGCGGTCTGACCGCCATAGAAAGGCTGTCGGAAACAGACTGTGGGGGCCCCTAACAGGGCCCCTGTTCTCCCGGAGTCCTCAGGCCTCTGCTATGGGGCCTGAGGGGCACCTGTGGTGCCCCCAAATATCCATGCACTGTGTGTCAGGCCCCGCATGGAGTTTGCCACACAGTGCATAGATGTTTAAAACGTGTATGTTTCTTATTGCGGCTTGTGCTGCAACCTGCAGCACAAGCCGCAATAGGAAAGATCCACTTTCTGACCGCCATGAAATCGGTTGCATCTTTTTATGGGAAACCATGACCACTGACTCCTTGTCAGACTGTCCCATTTTGGACACGATGCCGGACGGACGCTCGTCCGACCGGCATTGTATTGGGGCCCTATGTTGTTAATATCGATGTTAAAAATCTTGTTGCTAATAATATAGATTTTTTAATTATTTTTATGGATTTTACTATATATTTTTATTGTATATGTTATGAATTGTTTGTATAAATATTGTAAATGTTTTTTAATACAGTTTGCGAACTTTTAGTACTTTTTAAATTTAATTTAATAGCTTTTTGCAATTTTTGGTACTGTAGTGGGTGGTGGGGTTTATAGGGGTACAGGGTGGGAAGCAAATGAATTATAAATAATAATAATAATACATTTTATAATGAATTTAAATTTTATATAAATGTAATAATACATTTGTAATTAATATTAATTATTTAATTGATCATTATTTATGTTAATTATAGAAAACAAAATCTTATTTAGGTTTTAGGTGTGGGTTGTGGGTTTTGTAGGGGGTCTAGGTTGGGAAGTAAATTAGTTTTAATTAGCTAATAATTATTTTTCATAATTATGTGAATGATAATTAATTATGTAAATTGTGTACTAAATTCTTTTTTAATTTTTGTTTAGTATTTTTTGTATTGGTATAGGGTGTGCAAGGAATTAATTATAGTATTTAATTAATGTTAATTTATAAAGATTATTTAATTGATAATTGATAATATAATTAATGTAAATTGTGTAATTAAGATATTGTTTGTGTTATACACTAAGGGGCCGATTCCGATCTCGGCCGGTAGGGCTCCGAATCGGATTCGGCTTAACCGGATCCGATTCGGAGCCCTATTTCCAGACCGAATCGTACGTGTGTCCGGGCGAGCGAGTACGATGCGTGCGCTCGCGAAATCTCCGACCGACTCGTTCGCAGGAGCTGACCGCTCCGACCAACTCGAAAGGGGACGACTCGCACCGCGCAATGGAGACGTTCCCCAGCCGGGTGAGTACGATGCGCATAGCGACCGCTCCGACCGACTCGCGCAGTCTGGCTCTAAGGAGCTGTAGGAGCCGCACTTTGGGGGCCCGTGTCGGACCCCCCTGGAAGCGTAGGCGTGCGAGTCACACACAGGGGGGAGCCATGGGTCCCCCCTACACGTGCATGTACGGTGCAACCCGCATCGACGCGAACACGCTGTAGGGGGCGCCCTTGTTCGCGTCGTGCCCATTGAGTCAATGGGAGCCCGTGTACGCGTCGTACGACTGGCTCCCATTGACTTCAATGGGAGTCCGACCGAATCGAGTCCGATAGCATACGTGCGCATCGTACTCGTTCGGTCGGACTGCTAGGGTCCGATTCGTTCGGAAATCTCTCCGGGTCCGGCTCGGTCGGGGAGATTTCCGGCCTGAATCGGAATCGGCCCCTAAATGTCAGTAGTATTTGTAGGGGTAAAGGGTGGGGAATTAATTAAATATAATGAATTTGTTATTAGGTCATTATTATTAGTTTAATTTATAATTAATTATGTAAATTATTAAATAAACAATATTTAAATACATATCATTATAATATTTGTATTGATTATAATATGAAGTAAAGACTGTAATAAATATGTAATTTCTTTATTTTTTAAATAAAATTATAAATCATTGTTTTATTTAAATATTTAAACATTTTGCTATTTAATGTTTTTAAAACTTTAAAGTGAACTATTGTGTGTGTATTTTTGCACAGTGTGTAGTGGCAATTGTAAATTTTACCCTTCTGCAATCCAAAACTTTCCCTACTGTTGCACTGACTGAAGTGGGAATAGTAAATTTTACTACTCCGCAACACTTTCCCTACTGTTGCACTGACTAGTGGGAATAGTAAATTGTACCCTTCCGTATTCCAACACTTTCCCTACTATTGCACTGACTGGAGTGGGAATAGTAAATGCAAACCCTCCGCAATCCAATGCTTTCCCTACTGCTGCACTGATTGGAGTGGAAATTGTACATTTTACCCCTCCGTAATCTAAAACTTTCCCTACTCGTGCACTTATTGGAGTGGGAATAGTATATTCTACCCCTCCACAATCAAACACTTTCCCTACTGTTGAACTGAGTGGAGTGCGAATATAAAATTGTACCACTCCGCAATCTAACACTTTCCCTACTGTTACTCTGAGTGAAGTGGGAATATTACGTTTTACCCCCGTGCCATTCAACGCTTTTCCTACTGTTGCATTTATTGTAGTAATTTGTACTTTTACTGAGTTAAATTTTTTTTATACTGTTTTACAAATTGAAGTGGCTATACTATATGTATATTATTTGTGGAATTTTATAGTTTAGTTTTTGTTAATTAAGTTTACATATATGTTGTTTCTGTGTAGTTAATTAGTAATATATTTTTAGTAAATATAATTTTTATATTTTTAATTTGTAAATAAATTGGTATGTTTTTTTAAATGCTATATGTTATTGTATATATATATATATATATATATACACACACACACACACATATATTTGTTATATAAAAAATGTTAAATTATATCATAAATTAAAATTATTTGTTTAGCAGTATGTTAAAATTAAATACATATAATTAAATGTATATATTAATATATATTTGTGTTTCATTTTTTAAATAAGTATAAAAGTTTTATTTTTTCTTAAATTAATAAAATACATGTCATTTTTATTATATTACTTTTACTGTTAATGTTTATTATTTTTTAAATATATATATATATATATGAAAAAATATATTTTTGACAATGATATTAGTGACCGATATTTTTGTTTCGATATTTTTGTCATTTACATTATAAGTATAGGATGTTGATATTTTGTGGTCAATATTTTGGTGTCGATAATTTTGTAGAACGATATCACAGACGTCAATATTCCAACCGAATGCAGCCATCGATGGCGCAATGCCAAAGGGCATGCGTTTGTATTGAAAGGCCCCCAGAGGTGTGATGAAAGATGTTAGATGTCTCTATTGGGAATCTAACTCTACCTGATGGTGCATAGCGGAGAGATCAAGGACACTAAGGACCAGATTACGAGTCTGGCGTGGTCCCACCAATCATATTAGGAAGTTCCTCTCCATCAGGGTTTTCATGGTGGTTCCTTCTCCATGAAAACCCTGACAGAGAGGAAACAAAGGGGGCCCTACATGGCTCTCTGGTGCCTCTGCACCCTGTGGATGCACACAGGGGGGGGCACTTTGCATGCACATAATTTCCTGCACAGCATTGACTTTTCAGGCATTCCTATTGTGGTGCCCGTTTTTAGAGGCACCACCCTGGGGACGCCAAAGGAAAGCCTGCCAGACAGGAGGAAACTCCTTATCTGGAGGTTGGTTTGACCATGGCTTTGGGGGTGCAGGGGCGGGCAGACCCAGTGCCGCACTGTCAAAGTCGTAATCGGGCCCTAAAGAAGAAAGCATCTTCAATCAACGTGAGTACATTGTGAATATGGGGCAACGGGTGTCTGTCAGCAAAAATGTTGGAGTTAAGGTTGCACAATTTGACACAAAGCCCGAATTGCCCTTTTGCAGACTTGTGGGCTATTACTATTGAGGCCAGGCATTCTGAACTTTCTCTTGACTCAATGACATCCTTGCTCAGTAGTTTATCTAATTCTTCCTTGATGGTTGTATGCAAAAATAGAGGTATGGGTCTTACTTTATGAACCACAGTTCTAGCTTAAGGTTTTAGATGAATGTGATGTTGGTAATCTCTTAGTAGCCCCCAATTTATCGGGGAATTCACTGCATGCTTTTTCTTCACATACTATAGGGTTTACAAGCAGAATAGGTTCTAATCTATTTGGTCCCAGCTTCATACCTAATTCTTTCTGATACTTCCACCCAAGCACATTCAAACCTTTATCTGTTATGTACACTTTTCCTACTGTACAAATGCGCATTATTTTCATTCCTGTCGATGGAATCTAATTTCCAAATAGGAGAATGGGTAAAGGTGAAATTGCCAGAGAAGATATTTGTGAAATATCTCAAGTTTTTCCATCCTCTTAAAATCAAAAGTGTAGGTTGGAATGTCATTACTCTAGAAAATGGACAAACATGGGCAGTAGATAAGACTGCTAGGTGTACCACCAGCTACTGCCCTTTGTTACCCAAAGAAGGTCCTCTGGTGACAGATGACAGGGGAGATGCTAGGAAGCGATTGAGGAGAATGCATTGTGAACCAAATGGCACAAGGATTTCGAGCTGGATTCATTGATATTCTGTCTTTATCATTTTCATATTCTCTTTTCTGCATCTGCATGCTGCAATTTCATTATAAATATAATCTCATTGAATATTGTTGTTATTTATCAGTATATTCACTGCTTGCTGCATATGTTTATTATGGACTAAGCCTTCTTTTGTTTCGTTCTTTCGATAAGAAGATGTGTTATATCCTAATTATCTTAAATAGTTTCCCGAATCCTGTTTCCCCCGTTCTCCCTCTACCCGGTGGTTGCTTCCTTCCCTTGATGATGTAATGCCCTGTCACCTGAACATTCCAACTGTCACCTTGTGCCACTCAGCAGAAGTTGGGGTGGTGTAAATAAAGGACTGGAAGATTTCTACTGGAGAGATTTCTCTACATTACATTGGTGACGATCGCTGTGTGGGGACAGCAACACCACCACCCCCAAAGTGTTTTCAATCATGAGTCTGCCAACTATGCAAAAAGAATGGGTAATTCCACCTTAGCATAATATGTCAGCACTCTAATTAAATTATAGGTGGCATCTAAAATAAACATTTATCTATGTTGTGTGTTATATTAATCAAACAATTGTAATGGAACTTTAGCAAAGTCAGTTACAATGATATCATCAGGGTTAATATCTTCCAGGTTAAGGTCATTTGACATCACTACCTGGGAAGAGTAAGAGTCAGAGCTTATATGATGATACTTCCTATGATGTGATTAATATTAAATGGTGTGAAATGCCACTGCAACTGCCCCTGGGTTTTTGGAATGGAATCAACATCCATTCTGAAACAGAGACCAGAGCCAATTTCAATAACCATGGAATGAGGCTCAGAACCTATTGGGTTGAAAATAGCAGTGCTTCAAATCTTGTGTGGGAGGCAAGATGTTCCTTCAGGAAACTTATGTTGAGTGACGAGAGCTCCAGGTCCCCTCCTACCTGTCCATACCTTGTGGAAGAAACAAATCTCTTAAATGGTCCGACAGGCAGATCAAAGAAAGATTACAAAAAGAGCTGTAGGGTTATAACATGGAAGATAAGATGTTGGTCTGAGTCTGAAGTGCATCTCATGCAATATACATAGGCACACAACTTTCCATTTCCACTAGAATGAGGTGTCTTGGTTTGTGGTGGAGGGTGGTTTTGGTAGGTTGTTAAAAGTGTGATGTGCATGTCACAGTGTTTTAAAGGTGAACCAAGGAATTTCTGTTCGTGAAACCAGGTTAAATCTGTAGATCTCATTATTTAGATGTTCTGGGAGCCCAGTCACAACTCACATAAAAAATGTAGCCCCTAGCTGATTGATTGCATCTACTTCAGGGAGTAGGGCTTAGCTCTAAAGAAAGTAGCTTTTTCTCTGAGGCAGTTTAGACCCAGCAATAGTGTTGGGAATGGAAAAGTCCTCCGCATGGTAGTGCAGATGTGCACCCCTGCCCTGAGTAACCCATTTTGTAAGTATTGTCTATGTCTATAACAGGGATATACAACAGGTTGATCACGAGCTACCAGAAGCGTGCATGCTGCTACTAAGTAGCTTACACATAGTTGCCTGTCAGCAGCCTTGAGAATATACTGCTGGCCACCTAATAAGACAGCTATTTAAAACACTGTGTCCATTTCTGGGAGAACTCCTAAAAACTGACAGTGCTAATAATGCAGCACAAACCCCTTCTGAAAAAGTCTTTCTTTACTTCTTTTTCTTTCTTTCTTCCGGCTCCTTCCTTCTTTCTTCCTTGCATTTATAACTTTATTTCCTTTCTCCTCTCTTCATTGCTTCCTCTCTTTATCCTTCCCATCTTTTTACACTATTTCTTTAATTCCTTACTTGTTTCTTTCTTCCCCTCCATTGTTGCGTATTTTATTTCAGTTTCTTTCTCTTTCTTTTTCTTCTTGCATTTAATTTACTCTATCCCTGCTTTTCTCCCTTTCCTCTACGTTGTATTTCTTACTTTCTTCTTTCTTTTTCTCCTTCATTCTCTTTATTTTCCTTTTTTCTATCTTCTCTCATTCTGTCTTCTCATTTCTTTCTAAATAATTATTTTCTTTGGCCTTTCTTTCTTCCTGTTTTCCCCTACTTTCTGTCTTTCTCATTTTATATTTTCTTTCCTCTACTTCCTATCTTTTGTTGTCCTATTTCTTTTGTTATCTATTTCTTCCTTTCTCTGCTTTGTTATCTTCTTTCCCCTTTTTCAGTTGTATCATCTTTCTCTGTCTTCATCTTTCCTTCTGTTTTTATTTCCCTGTCTTTCTCTTTTTTTGCATTTATTTCTTGTACTTTTTTCCTTATTTTTCACCTTTCTTCCTCCACTACTCTCATTTTCACCATTCCTCTATTTCCTTGTTTCTTTCTTATTTTCTTTTTTCTACTCTCTTTCCCTTTTGTTTCTCTTATATTTCCCTTTCCTTACTTTCCATTTTCTCTCATTGTCTTTTTTCTTTCTCTTTCCTTCTTTCTTTTCTCTTTCTTGGTCATGCTCTTCCTTATTACTCTTCGTACTTCTTCCTTTGTCATTCTTTCTTTATTTCTCTCCTTTCATGCATTCTTTTATCTTTTGTCTTCCTCTTTCATTTTCTTCTTAATATTTTAATCCTTCTTCAACTTTATTTGCTCCTTTGTCTGTTTATTTACAATTTTCTTCATTTTTCTCCTTTATTTCGTTTGATTCCTTTTCCCGTTTTTCTCTGCTTCTTTCCTATTATCCTTTCTTTCTTTTTTGCCATTTTACGTCATTCTGTCATCTTTCCTTTGTGCCTCTTTGTCTTCTCTCCCCCTCTCCTTTTACTCTCACGTTTTCCGTCTTTCTGTCTCTCTCTCTATTCCTTTCTCTTTCTCTGTTTTTCTGTCTCAAAAGCAAAGAGATACAGCTGATCCCCCGGGACCCCAAATGTAAGCCTTTTTAGATACACTTCATGTTCAAATAATACTGTTTGCTTCCTATAGCAGGGGTGGTGTGTAACTTATTTGTCCTCTGTGTACAGTTAGCAAATCCCTATATTAGGCAGCATCTCACAATGGTTTTCAGTCACCAGAAGTAGCTCTTACTTTTGGAAAGGTTGGAGAACCCTGGTCTAGATAAACAGAGATGGCTCCCATGCACTAATAAATGTTGTAAACATCAGCACATATGCAATGCGTGGGTTTTCTGAGGAATGAAAGCATTTCTGTTTGTTGGCACTTGCTTCAAGGAGATGTTATTTTTTGACAAAGCCCGGTCTGGCTATTTTAGTACATCTGGCTTTGCATCAAAACCTGTGGGTGCTTTGAAAGTTTGCACTGATCCACCCAAATAACAACCTGATAACTCCCCCTTGATGCAAAGTTATGTAAAGGGCACCTTTCTAGTGCAAAATACAATTTTCACTGGAAAGTAAACATTAATGTGTTGCTTTGGGTCACATTCTGTAACTTTGTGTTACGTGGTGAGGGCTCAAGGCTGTAGTAATTCTGGGATTGTGTCTGATCTACATCAGGAAAAAGGTACTTTTCAAATGGAGCCACTTGAGACTAGCTCCAGAACACTGACATTGGGATGAACATCCCGTCTGGAAAACGACTATAAGAGTGGGACACAAACTATCCCACTAAGTTCCAGTTCCAGTTTCATCATGACTAAGCAAAGGAATGCTGTGCAGAGTAGTAAAAACCGACTGTTATCAGGGCTGATGTCCATGACAGCCAGACTCCCAGGGGGAGGGATATTACCTGACGCTTGCATCATCTTGACGGAAGAGATATTGGTCTCTCTGGTGCCTGGAGCCCTACTTGGTCCTCCGAGAAAGGTGAAGGAGAACAATGGGTTGGAATGCTACCGTAAGTGATTGCCAGTGGTTAGACAAATTGAAAGCATTCCTCCAATCACCTTTTGTGTGCTTGATATCCACCATACATGGAAGGGTATGCCCAGACGTGGTTACTGTGCCTACTGTGCCACTGGAACCAAGCTACACCTGACTGAAAAGCCCCAATCAGGACAAAACCAGCCTTTGGTTGCTTGTGTTCTGGTTCAGGGAAGACCTGGCCTGGAAGTTTGAGCTGGACTGTTTCCTATTGAAGCAGAGTCAAGACTGATTTGCATATGACTGGATTCAAACAGAGATGGCATGGTGGGCAAAAGAACGATGGGTTGGAGTGCTACCCCAAGCAATTGCCAGTGGTTGGACAAATTGCAAGCATTCCTCCCATCATCTTTCATGTAGTTGATGTCTACCCTAAGTGGCAAGGGTGGGCTCAGACGTGTGCCCCGTGCTCATTGTTCCACTGGTACCAAGCTACACCCAAATGAAGTACCCCAGTTAGGAACAAACCGGTCTTGGGTTGCTAGTGTTCTGGTTTAGGGACGACCTGACAGTTCAGGTTAGACTGTTCCCATTGGAGCAGGGTCAGGACTGATTTGCATGTTGGTGGGTCCAATCTGAGGTGGCATGGTGGGAAAAATAACGATGGGTTGGAATGCTACCCTGAGCAATTGCCAGTAGTTAGATGAATTGCAAGCATACCTCCCATGACATTTCATGTGTTAGCTGTCCACCCTAAGTGGCAAGGGTATGCCCAAATCTGGGTGCTTTGCTCACTGTGCCACTGGAATCAAGCTACACCAACTGAATGACCAATCAGGACAAAAACGGTCTTGGGATGCTTGTGTTCCGGTACTGGGAAGACCTGGCCTGGTAGTTCAGGCTGGGCTGTTCCTATTGGAGCAGGCCCAATACTGATTTGCATATGACTAGGTCCAAACTGAGTTGGTATGGTGGGAAAAAGAACAATGGGTTGGAATGCTAACCTCAGCAACTGCCAGTTGTTAGACAAATTGCAAGCACTCCTCCCATCACCTTCTGTGTGTTTGATGTCTGCCCTAAGTGGCAATGGTATGCCCAGATGTAGGTCCTGTGCACACTGTGACGCTGGAATCAAGCTACACATGACTGAAGAGCCCCAATCAGGAGAAATCCAGTTTTGGGTTGCTTGTGTTCTGATTTAGGGAAGACCTGGCCTGGCAGTTCAGCCTGAACTGATCCTATTGGAACATTGTCAAGACAGATTTATGATGGCTGGGTCCAAACTGAGGTGGCATGGTGAGAAAATGAATGATGGTTGGAATGCTACCCCAAGCTATTGCCAGTGGTTAGACGAATTGCAAGCATTCTTCCCATCACCTTTTGCGTGTAAGAGGGGAAGGAGTGCCAGACCCTGCAGGCATTTGACTGTCTCCGGAAGAGAAACCCAATTGCTGTGCCCAGACAGCCAATGCCAGCAGACTGAATCAAGGGAGTGTAAATGACATCAACCCCAGTGTAGGCATGGGTCTCCCAGCAACCTCCCATACATTTTCTGACCAAGTCACCTATGCCTGCATAGGTGACAGTCTGTCTGAACTCATGACCATCATTTTAACCCACCAGCAGGAGCAAACTGACTTATTCCACCTTTGCTGGGCTAGTCAAATAAACAGGTATGATGCTGTTGGCACGAGAAGCATTCTGGTCATCTTCATTTCTTTTACCAGGCACAGTGGAGAGTCATTTTTGATGGATTTATAGATGATCAGTGAGGTCTTGAAGTGTACCCAAGCATGCAGAGGGGTGTGCGAGTGTGAGTTAGTTTGTCAAATGCCAAAGATCTTTGATACGGCAGGCAGTTGCACTAGGAATTGTCTACTGGGTGTCAGATGGTTCTTGGGCAACATACCAGGAGAGAATGATTGCCATTCAGGAGAGATAGCCAAAGCACATGGATGAATATTCTGGAGTCAACCTCTCATAAGAAATAATTCACTCACTCATCAGAGCTGGGTCAGTTGATGCCAGGCAGTTTTTGGGTGATGTACTTTCCGAACCTGAAAGTGATATTGATGTAGAAGCTCAGGGATTTGACTTGACAAACTTGATAGGTTGACAAGAAAAGAAATACAGATTTTCTTTATCCTGAACCTGATGTTACTTGCTGACATTGACTATGAGGACACACTGTCTTTGATTTAGATAGATCTTGGGCACCAAGATCGGAATGGCTGTGAGGCAATACTTCAGCCATCATTGTCATTTTGTCAGATTAGGTCCCCAAGGAAAGCTGATTATTATCAAGAACTGGTGAATGTTGATGTCAGCATCAGCATGTAGCAATTCTAGGGGCTGCATGCCAATGTGGAATATCACTAGCGCCAGATTGAAGGCACCATTTTATGGTTTATGATCTGAAAGAATACATTTGAATCATCTGAGATCTGATATCTATTATTTTGGTGGGACTCAAGCCCATAGAAGCACATGATGGTTTCAAAGGCTGTGGAGAGATCAAGCAGGACAGGAATGCAGGGTAGTTGTTGACAGTTGGCTGTGCTCCAAAGAAATCATCAGTCTCTCGAAAGGTCACTGTCTCCATGCTGCAGAGCATTCTGAATCAAGACCAATAGTACTGCATGTGGGCATTGGATTTAATAATATCATCGAGCTGGTTTGCTGCAGCTTTCTCACTGATCTTCTTCAGAAATGGTAGGTGTATGAATGTATGGTTGTGTTCAAGGATACCAGAATCCATGTTGAGTTTCCTGAGAATCAGTATGATCTGTCTGACTCTGATAGCATACAGACAAGCAAAATAAAGAAGAGAGTCCTTGTTGATGTTCTACAGCTTTGTGAGTGTCTCTGAAACCTCTTTTATAACTAATTATGGTCTGATATCCTCCTCATACGATGTGTTCTTCAGAGACTGCAGTAGGCTCACCACTTTTTCTCTGAAAGTTAAACTATTTGGGTCTGTTGCATTTAGCATTGTCAAGAGGATGTAGTGAGTAGGTGTGCTAACAACATTTTTTTTTAAACACAATTTTATTGATTTTTCTAATAGCATAATAAATGCAGTACATTCCCAAAGCAATTGGGAGCTAAGAATGAAAAGATATAACACATGAGTGCAGATATTATTTCCAAAATGTAAATGATAATGTGGACAGTCGTATCCAAGAACACATATCCTGACAGTGATACATTATCCAAGGAACCTAAAAATCGGGACGTACACACTAATAAAATAGCGAGGTATCAGAGTCCTAGCAGGCCCACAAACATCAAACAAGCTAAACTTTATAAACTTAATACAAAAACGAAAGATTACCCCCCACCCCATTCCCAGTTCCTGGTCCACTAACTTACAACGTAAGATGAATAAAGCTTGTATCTACACATGAAATAACAGATCATTTCACAGCAGTCATATGTATAGATCTCTAGGTCTTCCGAGAGATAAGGGGGAACGGCACTATCAGGAAGCAAGCAGTTCTGCTCTTGGAGATGCGGAATGTGGGGTGGGGCCGGGGCCGCTCTGCAATGTTGGAGGGGTCAGCATATCAATGGTTTTGAATGTTTCAAGCATATGGTCCCACTCTAGAGAGATAGGGACCTTACGTAGCCCTCTAAATTCCTCCTGCCGAATAATCATACTCTCCGCATTGCCCCAGCGGACCATTTCTGTCTGCCATAGGAGAGGTGTAGGGGGGGAAGCAGATTTCCACCGCATTGTGATGGCTCGTTTTGCTATAAGCACAGCCAAGTCAGCAATCTAAATTGGACCTTCCGCTCCTTAGGTCGTTTATACAGACCCAGCAGACAGCTTTCCGCCAAAGACCAAACAGCCGTTCCAGTGACCCTCTGCACCCTGTATCCCACAGTTTGCCAGAATATGCGTAAACGCGGGCACCCCCACAGCATGTGGATGAGGTCTGCATCTTCTTCCTGACATCTAGGGCAGGTGAGTTGTGCGTTAGGAAACATACAATTAAGGCGATGTGGTGTGAGGTATGCCCTGTGAACTATCATGTATTGTATGTATTTAAATTTAGCATTGCGGGACACTTTCTTAGGGAATTCTAAAACAATGGACCAGTCCTTGTTCGACAATTCTCTTCCCAGCTCCAATGACCATTTAGCACGGAGTGGCAGTAATGGAATCCCTGAGTGAGCTCGAATACCTCTATATAGCCAGCGGGTGAGGTGACATCCCCTTCCCATGAGATGTGTTGCATATAGTCGTTCATGCTTAGGGGGTTCAATCCCATCGGGGGACCACCAGCGTTTGATGTAGTGCGAAATAGCTGCGTGTAATAAAAAAAGTGTTGGGGGGACCCCCTGAGTGCAGACAAAGTTATTGTGATCTGCTAGTGCGCCCTTGGTAAATAATGCTCCAACGGTCGACACACCTTCCTGATCCCACACGGAGAAAGCCCTCTTCGAGATTAAACCAGTAGTAGTAGGTATCCCCAGCAATAGAATGTTGTTGGAGTACGGGGGGCCCTTTTGGTATATTGGAGTGCCCTCTTCCAGTACAACAATGCAGTTTTAAGCAAGGGGAGGCTGTAGGCGGAACCCCAATATGTGGTAGGAGTAAACTATGAAGGAGACCCTGGTCAAGAAGTTGAGGCGTGTAGCCAATATCCTGAATGTGCTGTCCCGCCAGCCAGTAGGATAACCACTGCAGTTGGCTGGCCATGCAATAAGCTCGGAAATCCGGGACTCCAAGTCCTCCCTCCTCAGGACGTAGCTGTAAATTGGCAAGGCTGACCCTCCTACGCCCTTTACCCCATATGAGTTCTAACAGGAGCGTATCTAGTGTGCGAAAAATTTGGGGCGGGATAGTGACCGGCAGGTTAGTGAAGAAATAGAGGAGACGAGGAAGCATCACCATTTTAGAGATGGAAATTCTAGCCATCACCGACAGGGGTAGCGAGGTCCAAAAGGAGACCTGGCTTCGAAGGGATGTAATAACCTTCAGCAAATTGCCATCTATAAGATCCTAGATACCTAGATACTTAAAGGTGTCTGGGGCGGTAGTCAACAATAAGGTACCAAACCGCACACCCTCCGGGGTAGCCCGATATCGCATGTAGAAAGCATAGGATTTAGTTTCATTAATAGCCAGTCCCGATATGTGTTCAAAGTGTTGAAATATGGCCGGGACAGGTTCCAAATTGGATGTAAGATCGTTTAGATATAAAATAATGTCATCCGCATATGCGGACACTAAGTGTGTGGTATCATGGAGTACAATCCCCCGGTCCATGGCCTCACTGCGAAGTTTAATCAAAAGGGGTTCTAATGCGAGCACAAACAGCAACGGCGACAAGGGACATCCCTGACGTGTCCCCCTGGTTATAGGATATGCTGAAGAGATATGAGAGCCAGTCCTGGCCCATGCTGTAGGAGCAGAATACAAGAGTTCAACCCATTGCAAGTAACCTTTGGGGATACCAAACTTTGCCATGGCAGACAACATATAGGTCCAATCTAGGGTATCAAACGCTTGGCGCATATCAAGAGAAATGCACCCGAATGTACAAGGAAGGTCTGCTGCAGCTTCCATTATATAGTGGAGTCGTCTGATATTTAAGGACGTATTACGACCCGGTATAAAACCGCATTGGTCAGTGTGGATAAGTTTTGGGAGGTAGGGAAGGAGACGCATGGCCAGGATTTTGCTGAGTATTTTGTACTCGGTGGAGAGCAATGAGAGGGGGCGATACCCTGAGATATCACATGGGTCCCGATGTGGCTTGGGGATCGAGGTAACCAGCGCTTGCATAGTCGTCAAGGGAAGAGTGTGTTGTTCAAGTGCCATTTTGTATAGGCTCTCAAGGCGCGGGGCGAGTTGTGCTACATATGTCGCGTAGAACTCTGCAGGTAACCCATCCAGACCAGGAGTTTTGTTTCTGGGGAGGTCTTTGATGGCTGCCTTAATATCAAGTTGAGTAATAGGGGCTTCCAAATCCGATTGATCATCTGCAGTTAATGTAGGGAATGTGAGATCCTCAAAAAAGACCGCCAGGCGATCGGGGAAAGCAACCACTGGGGCGCTATACAGGCTACTGTAGTATGTACGGAACGCCATGTTGATATCTGCTTGAGTGGAGACAACAGTGCCATCCGGAAGGAAAATTGCAGTAATCGGGACCGAGGGGGGACCGTCCCGTATAAGACGAGCCAATAATGTCCCTGATTTATCTGCATCTTTATGACTACGCTGCGTATATGCGCTATAGTCAATGAGGCGAAGGCGCTCAAGAAGTTCCGCGTGTTTAATTCTGGCTTCTTGGAGCTGCGCCTGCTGAGAGGGATTAGTAATAGCTACGGTCTCCAAGCTGTGAAGGGAATCCTCCACCGCGAATAAGCTCTTGTGCGTCTCCTGCCGGGCCCCTACGGTAGCCCCTATTGCTGTGCCTCTGATCACTGCTTTAAATGCATCCCATTCAATCAAACAGGAGGAGGCAGAGTTATCGTTAACTGAGAAATAATTAATAATGGCCGTGCCCAATGTGTCTCTAAAAACCTGGTCCTCGAGAAATTGCGGCCAGAGGTGCCAAGTTGGAACCGGGGTGGGAACCCTCCCCCATCCCAGAAGAATTTCAAATGGGTTATGATCAGACAGGGTCTTACCAAGGTAAGTAGATTCAACAAGCTGGGACAGCAGGGGCAGAGAACAAAAGATTCTGTCTATCCTGGTGTGTAATTGGTGTGGGTGGGAGTAAAATGAGTATTCTCTACTATTGGGATGCAGTGCACGCCATGCGTCTTGGATCGTCCAACCCGCCGCCCAAGCCTGTAGGAAATCTGCGCCTCAGAGCGGGGGGTGGGAGCGATCGAGGATGACATCTAAGACAGAATTAAAGTCTCCGCCAACAACCCAGGGGCACCCCACCCAATCCATTAATGATGTGTTTAAGGTGCTGAGAAAAATATTCTGCTCATAATTGGGGGCATATACGCTACAGATAACTATAGGGGCCCCATCTAGCTTACCCAACAAGAGTACATAACACCCCGCCGTGTCTATCCGTTGTTCAGTCAGCACAAAGGGAACCCCATTCGAAACCAGATAAGCGAGCCCCTTGCAAAGGCTGAGTAAGAAGTATTAAAAATCTGTCCCTTCCATTTTTTGCGCAGTTTACTGACTTCCGAATCCGTTAAGGAACCAATTAACTTCCCATGAACCATAATACCCAATACTAGGGCCAACAAACAAACTACGTTGATCCAAACCTATATTACAACGTACTAATTCCAAACGGTTATACATTGCAGTATCTGCAGGGGGGGTGGTGCTCACACAGATCCTGTAGGAACCCGCACCCAGGGAGCTACACACGTGCCGGGACCCATGTCAAGTTAGCTCGAGCAGATACCTGGGGAGAAAAAGGAGGGTTAGAGCATGCAGACAGTCAAAATAATCACACTTCCCTCCATAAGGTCCAAATAGAGCTGTAATGACGCGAGGGACCAATGGGCGATCCGCAGCATCAACCAAAAAGGTCCTTCACTAATTGCGGGGTAATCGTCGGGAAGAGGGGATCATTGCTCTCAGAGTCCGATGGCAAAGTGTTGGCATCTGAATGTTCCGGGGACGCAACCAGCACAGGGTCACGTAGAGAGGCGGCCACCACCAGCGCCGATTCCTGCTCCAAGAGGGCTTGTCCCGGTGTTGGTATGGTAGAGGAGCGAGTTCGCAGAGCCCTGCCACGACGGGGGCCAGATCTGTTCGACTATGATTTAGCATGTCTCAGCTGTTGATCAATAGTGGCCAGAGTCTGCGCAGGTAGAGTAGTCTCAATCCAGGCATTTGCAGTCTCAGGGTCTTCGAAAAGTAGGATTCCTGGTTGTAGATTATTTTTAGTCGTGCAGGAAATAACAAGGCATACTTTAGACCAAGGGCTTGAAGTTTCCGCTTGAGGGGCTGGTAGGAGGCTCTATGTCGCTGCACCTGCACCGTGTAGTCCGGGTAGAGAGATATCCTGGTGTTTTCATATTGAATAGGGGCATTTTCGCGGGCCCTCTGCAGAAGATGGTCATGGTCCCTATAGTTGAGAATGCGAGCGATAAGATGTCTAGGCGGTCTACCAGCCGTTGGCCTACCCGTAGGGATTCGATGAGCCCGTTCCACACAGAAGAAGGGCGAGAGGCCATCAGGGGCTACATAATCCTTTAGCCATTGTTCGACAAACTGGGTAGCATTCGGGCCTTCCGAGCGCTCCGGCAGGCCAATAACGCGGATGTTGTTGCGTCTGGCCCGCCCTTCCGCATCCTCGACCCTATCTTGAAGGGTGTTCAGCTGAGTTTGCATCTGCGACAATTGGACAGCGTGGTCTTTATGTTGCGGCACGATGTCTAACAATGTATTTGCGTGGTCCTTGACTGTATCATTGAGTTTGCTATGGTCAGCTCGCAGGAGAGAGAGGCCGGTGGAAAGCGTGCCCAACTGCTGTTCAAGCGACCGGCGCGTCTCCCTGATCTCGAGAAGTATTTGGTCCAACTTGTCAGAGGGGGGCGACACAGCCGTTGGCGGGACACAGCTAATGGAGGAGGTTTGGGAGTCCGTATCAGCGTCTCTCTGGGTGGACGAGTCTGTGGCCGGCACGTCGGGCTGCTTTCCCTTTGGACGCCCCATTGCAGCGACCGTGGTGCGGCAGCAAGTTCGCAAGGGAAATGTCCGGTGGGAGTACCAGTGGAGGAGAGGACAAAACAGTAGGTCTACTCGGTTATAAGGGGGCCGCAGTGGGAGAAAAGGCCGAGTGGCCGCTCCAAGCGACAGTGCGCTAGATTGCAGGGGTAGTAATACTATAGTGCGGCAGGGTCATTACTCAGGCAGCCAGAGGGGGTCAGGACCAGGAGACCTCAAGTACTGAAGCAGGGGAGGGGGTGAGATATCACATTGAGATCGACCCGTCAGCCAGCAGCTCCCCCGGAGTCCACCTCACCTCAGTCTCCGGAGACATTCATGGCCCCTCCCGGAGCATACCACACCTAGAGTCAGCCGGCCTCCAGGCAAGGGAGTGCGAGGAAGTAGCACCAAACAGTATGGGTGCCCGGTCCTCTCCAGGAGCCCGACCTCGGCGCTCACAAGGAGGTAGGTACCACCCCACGGCCACCGGCCCCAATGATGCAGCAGGTATGGTAGGCAATGGCGGCGTGCCGTTAGTCGCAAGGCAGGCACTAGAGTGAAGATGGCAGGTCCAGGCAGAGCAGAAAGATGATCGGCCACCACAAGCCGCAACCCCCAGCCAGGGCAGGCAGTTAGCACAGTCTCAAATGTGGCAAAGAACTCACTGCATCATGGCGATTCGGTCCCAGGCCGGATGCGGTGCACGGGGCCTCTGGAGGCGGGGGACCCCACTTCTGCAGTAGGGTCAGGGAGGGCGTTCAACCGGCCGGGGCCCAGGGCAGCAATGATCACTCCAACAGTCCGTTCAATCCGCCACCCGGGGTACACCGCGGCACCAGGCCCCGCGACGTCGCACGCCCACCAGGCAATAGCGGGGCGCCACCGGCCGCGAGGTCGGCACAGGAAGGGCGCCGCCGGGTCCAGGCAAAGCAGGAAGGCAAGTGGGGACGCAAGCGGCGACCACCAGCCGGAGCCGTCAGTCAGCGCCGCCCCCCAAGCGGCACACAGGCCCACGATGACCCAGCTGCAATCCGAGGGCGGCTCTCGGGGCTCCCGGAGTCGGAAGATCTCCTCCCTGTAGTAGGACCTGGGCGGGCGCCCCGCCGAGCGAAGTCCGAGGCAGCAGCGGCCCCCCCAACAGCCACTCCGAACGGCCGCCGACCAGTGAGGAAAGATGCACAGCCGCCTCCTCTCGAAAGGCTGCACCTCCGTCACAGCAGGCCCACGCCGTGCAGTATCTGCCACCTCCGAGTCAGAGCGGTGAGCACAGGGTTCAGCGCCGTTGCTGCCGGCAGCAAGCGTTCCCCAGGGTCTCAGCAATAGACTGGAGGAAGATTTCAGGCCAAATCCCCCCAGATTTCGCATATGCTGACAGGATTATGTGGGTCCCGGACGGGAGCTCTGTTAAGACGCGGCCGCCATGTTCGGCAGCAAGCCACGCCCCCCCCAGGTGTGCTATCAACATATTGATGTATCTTGTTTATCTTGCACTTGAAGGAGTATTTGATGGTTGTGCAATTTTTCTTAGAGTGGAACAGTGTGCAACCCTAGAATTTGCAGATTTTGTTAATGACATTTTTGTAGTAAGTTAGTTGGTAGTCTTTTTTTTGTCATAAATTTTTAATTAGATTTCATGGGGGAAACATGACAATGAAGCAATGGTACAGCAGTACATCATAGTACATAATTCCAGCTACAGCATGACGGGACATCTGTGTACTGATGGGGGAGGGGTGGTGGGAGGGAAGAGGGTGGGAGATAGTAGGACTTGTACAGACAAGAACTTCTTCTATATCAACAGTGGAGCAGCTCATAACAATCGGTGGGTGGTGAACTTCCGGTTGACCCGGCCACCGGCGTATGCTGCTATGAACGTTGCTGTATTGACCCCGATTTTGTGCACTTTAGATGCTGACTTTTGCAGTATCTTACCTCCATTGGACATAGTGCCCAATGTTTAAGATCCTCAAACCGGAAAGTACTTCTTACCTGACCTTAGCGTGACCCTCGCTTTATCCTTTGCTGGAGCTTCAGCTCGATCTTTGGAACTGGATTACCTTTTCCATTCCGAGTAGGACACACCTTTGCTTCTCCTTTCCGCACCCTGCGCAGAACAGACCCGGCTGTGTCAGTTTCATATCTGTTTGCATAAACGTTTCTGCCTGAACATTATCCTGACTTAGGTTTGGCTGCCCTCTGCTGGCTCATTCCACTTTTCAGGCCCGTCCCATGACCACTGTCTTGTCACTATATGCGCCCTGAGGAAGGTGAGACCACCATCGCGGTCTAACACTGAAACGCGCGTCGGCGCTGGGATATCTATTTGGACCCTTGTTGTTCCTCTGCCTTCCCCTATATCCACTTGAGACATCGTTACATCATATGTGGTTTTGGTTTATTTGTATTGCATCACATCATTGACTATGCTGTAGACTTCTGTCGTGTATACATATTTAATGGATATTTTTATGATTATCCTTATTTCTGTATTGTTATTTATTATTATGAATGGTAGTTCCATGAGGGGACATGGGTCCGCTTTTGGTGTATTTGTGATGTGTGTATGTGTGGATTCACAATATTTTAGGACGTATGAACATGAGTGGGTATGAATCTGATTGTTTGAGTGTTTGAATGCATGTGGTACGGGACGTCTCTTTTGTTTATTGTATTTACATTGAACAGTTGAAAAATATAAATTGCTAATACATTTTGATGTTTTGATATAACCTATGTTTGTATCTTTTTCTTTCGAAGGCCAGTTTTTCAGTTGTTGAATTTATTTGATGCATTGCACAATAATAATTATATAGGTAGAGTTGCTTTTTTGTTCCGAGCAGTTCGCTGGGAACTTCCGGTTGAAGACAGAATGTTTCATGAGTGTTTTCTAGGGGGTGTCAATGAGTAGAATCTGTACTGTGACCATGGCAGCGTATGCTTGAGGTGGAAAAGGGGAGAAATGAGTCGAGCAGGATGAAGGGGGGAGGGCAGGAGTGGGGAAGGGCATGGAGTGAGTAGAGACAGCTCCTGTTCTAATCAGGGTGTGGGGTACGTTGCAGATATCAGGTGGTGTTGATAGTCAGTAAGGTGGGTGAGCAGATGTACAATGTAGCAAGGGGGGAGGTGTGTCCGCACATTGAGGTGAGCATGATGTTGATGTACTGTTAAATGGGCAGGGTGGTCTGTATCCCCACAGGAAGAGTAAGTGTGTTAGCTTTTGGAGATGGGATGATAGCTATTCCTGGTGGGTAGGGGGGAGGGGATGGGATAGGAGGTGTCTGCCTACACGACCGAGTGCTGGATGGGGTGCGATCAGATGGTGGGTAGTGGGAAAGGGGAGAAGTGTAAAAAGGGGGGATGGGGTAGTGGAGGGGGGAGGTAGGGTGGAGGGGAAGAGGAAAGAGAAGGGGAAGGAGGCAAGAGTGGTGACAAATGGAGGGGTTGAAGGGGGAGGCAGGGAGGAGGGTAAGAGGAGGGCATGCAACGGGGTGAGTAAGCAGTAATGAGAAGAAGGAAGGAAGAGGATGGGGGAGCTGGTCATATCTTTTATCTATGAGTTTCAGGCTGGTGGCTCGATTTGGGCTGGGCAGGGGCCTAGGGCGTTAGTGCATGGTCTCTCTGAGGAAAGGGGCCCACGTCTGTGTGAATGCCTCCGTATGATCCTGTAGTCCATAGATAACACGTTCGTGGGATGCCGTTTGGATCATAGCCACCATCTAGTCCTCTTGTGAGGGGGTGTCGCTGACCTCCATTTTCAGAGGATACAGAGTTTAGCGGTGGATAGTGCTGTGTGAAGGAGGGGCCGCTGTGGTCAAGTGATGTCTGGGGTGTCACCGGTGTCATGCAGAAGAAAAACTGGAGGTTGGAGGGGTAGACGAAGGAGGATTGCCTCTCCCAGGGTGTTCCCGACGTTAAGATCAAAGAGTTGGATAGAGGGGCAGTCGCAAAGTATATGGGGGAGGTCACAGCACATGTCTGGGCACCTCCAACACCCAAAGTGCAGTAGTAGGCTGGCCTTGTGCAATTTTGCTGGAGTCCAATACCAATTGTGGAGGGTTTTGAAGAGGCAGAATTTTAGCCAAGTCTTTCAAGTTCCCTTATCCAGGGCTTCTATCATTTCTGTCCAGTCCTCTTTCTCAACTGTAAATTGTAGCTGTACTTGCCATTTGGCACAGAGGCCGCGCAGGAGAGGTTGCGAGAGCATAGTGATTTGCCAGGATGCTATAGAGTGCCAATGTCACTCCTTTGGGTCTGCCCCATACCAATAGATATTCCATTATCGGAGAGGCTGGCATGGTTGAAGGTCGGGGGCTGAGGCAGCGTCGCAGGCAGAGTTGCAGCTGCAGGTATTGCCAGGCCTGCTGCGAGGGTAGCCCAAATTCCTCTCATAGCTGAGCGAAAGGTTTTAAGTCACCATTTAATGTCACCTGGTCTAGGGATCATATGGTCAGTGCTTTCCATATGGGCCAGTGAAGTTTCCGTTTGTCTATTCTGCTGCTGTCATTGTCCCAGATCTGTACCTTTGTGTGTAGGTAATGGTTAATGCCCAGAGGCAATGCGGAACGGTGCCATGCTATGCATTTGGCCTGGATCACAGGATGCTGGGCTGATACGAGTGGAGTAGGATCCCCATACAGAGGGTCGAGACCTTCGCCGTGATTGAGGGGTGATCATTCCATTGCCACCCACTGTGGGGGTCCGGCGTCTCAGGAGCAGGTAGGCGAGCTGGGAGAGGTACAGGGCTAAGGTATAATGTTCTACAGACGGTAAGCCAAGGCCGCCACAAGAGCGGCAGGCCATGAGTTTGGATGCAGCCAAACAGGGGCAAACGGTGCCCCAGATGAAGGCCCATATTCTTGGATCGATTAGTCGTAAAGTCGTTAAGGGTACCACTATGGGCACCATTCCCAGTACATAGGTGAAGCTAGGCATCATGACCATTCTTACTGCTTGGACTCTACCCCACATGGAGAATCCTAGGAGGGACCATTTCTCTAAATCTGCTTTCATCTGCGCGATAAAGGGTGACAAATTATCCATCACCATTCCTTCAGGGCATCTATTGACCAGTACCCCTAGATATTTTAGCCATGAGGACTCCCACCTAAAGGGGTAGCCATGGATTGCAGCTTTCGTGGTACTCGAAGGAAAGTGGGAGGGCCTTGCTTTTACCCTAATTAACCTTGTAACCGAATAGTACTGCAAATGTGTCTATTATTTCCAGTAGTGCCGGTAGGGAATGTGGAAGATCCCTAAGGGTGAGCAGGATATCGTTAGCATATAGATATGGTTTAGAGAGGCCGCCTGTATTCACTCGCACAAACAAGCCCTTGAAATTTTCTGATTATTGGAAACCCCATACACATGCTTTATGCCTGCGAATTTCCTGCTCGCCATTCTTAAAATTAGAAAAATGCACTTTAACCCACATGGGGCACATTTTTAGAATTTGTACTATCATCTATTAGCGGAGGAAAGCTGTTTTATGTACATGGTTCTATGACCTTTTAAATCTATTTTACAGCTGTTTTATGAACTTAACATCACCCTTTTAATAGTTACTAAAGCTGAACTGTTGTTTTATATGATGTACGCAACCCCTTATATACTTTTTATGCATTTATCTAAATGCAAAATAAAGATGTGAGTGAGGATTAAGAGGCCGCCCATGATAGAGATGCCTGTTACACATGGTGAGTGGCGAATGACAGAGGCTAAGAGTTCCATGGCCAGTAGGAATAAGAGGGGGGACAGCTGGCAGCCCTGACAAGTACCTCTCCTGATTTGAAAGGTATCCAACAAAAACCCTCCGCAGTTGACCTGAGCCACAGGGCAGTCGTACAGTAAGCGGACCTTAGATAGGAACTGGTTGCCGAACTTGAAATGTTTCATAGTGGCGAAGAGGAAACTCCAGTCTATGCGGTAGAACACCTTTTCTGGATCGAGGGAGAGGGCTACCGCATCCTCCGGCAGGTCTTTTGTGGTCCATAAGGTGTGGGCTAGAGTGTGGAGATGGTTTCTAGAGGAGTGGCCCAAACGAAGCCAACGTAAGTATGGTGGTTGAGAGAGGGAATGACCTTCTTCAGGCGTGCAGTGAGGATGCTGGCCAGTATTTTAATATTTTTATCACGTATGAGCAACTGCTGTCGCATGAGTACCCATCCGGGTCTCAGGCATTCCCTAAAAGCAAGAAAGGGCAATGTGCCAGGTCCATAGGTAGTGTAATATTGTCCCTTGTCAGATGTCTGGGCGATGGGGTATCCAAAGATAAGAGATATGTGCTGTTACACTCGTAAGACAGTATGCGAGATATATAATGTACAGCATAAGCAGTAGAAAGAAATAATACTGCGCTAGCATTATCTTTTAGCTATGACACATATATTCATATACATAAATAACATTAGCTAAAAATGCGAGTACTCATAAGATGCTTCTCTAACTAGTTCTACCCCAGTGTACCTAACCTAAGTGTAGAGCAAGGTAAGAAGTAGGTGATGTATTCTATAGTATGTTATGCTATAGTCTAGTATGCCAAGTCTAGTATGCCAAGAGTCCCTCTAGGTTCTAGTCAGCTCCATACCTTGAGAATGAGAGAGGTGGGAATCTCTTTCCGGGTCTCGAACTCTAACACCCCGCGAAGGGAGTCAGAACACTGGAAGCTGGATTCTCTGCGAGCAGGGATGACAGCGTCTCTTGTCAGTGCGTCAGGCCGGGACACGGGCTCCTCTAAAGTCGAGGTCAAGGGAAGGTATATTTATACCCGGTAGGTGCATTGGAATGTTAGCATTGACGTAAAGTCGGGCAGAGGAAGACGTCAGGTATGAACCCTTAAGGTATAGCGGTTCATGCATAATAAATGAGTTCTTGGAGAAATCAATAATCCTGTGCTAGGGGAACTCCCAAGAGCTTAAGGGTCTGGTTTCTAAGAACTCGTTGTGACATTAGGGTGGACGGATGTAAGTGACCATGCCTGTATTTGGATAGCATGGCTAATGCCTAAAAAAGGACTGGGATCTTATGCCTATATAAGGGCAATGCGAATTGTGCCTATATAAGGACATGTTTCAGGAAAACCTATATACGGACACCTAAAGCGGAATACAACAGCTGGGTTTGAACTGAGGTGGCGAAGTGAGCTAAAGATTGATGATGGATTCAACCCAGATCTGTGACTGGGGGTGAGTGTCTGAAAAGTTTCAGGGCTCGGTCCATCATCTCCTTGTGTTATCTTCAGACTACCCACAACGTCCGTGGGTCAGGTAGGCATGTCTCAAATGCTGCAGCCACTCTCCTGATGTCAGTAGGGGTGTAGAGCAGGGTCCAAGATGTAGGAGGTGCAGGAGCCCGTCTGATGAACAAGTGGTTTATAGTCCAAGAGTGGTCCCAACAATCCTTGAGATGGGTAGAGGAAGAACAGGCAGTATTAGTAGAGTGTTCGTTGCTGAGCAGGTCTCACCCACACATTGGCCACGGGTAGCCCGTGTCCTGGGGATAAGCATAGGACTTCAGCAGGAGAAGGAGCAAGTAGCAGTTGTTTGAGGCTCTTGCCGGGGACCTCACGGAGTCAGGAGTAGTGGGGGCTATTGTGATTTCAGTTCTGCGCCCCTTCAGAGTTAGAGAGGGCAGGTGAGGGGTGACTCGCTGTGCCTCTTCAGTCCCTCTGACAATGTAGCTTGGGAGCAGAGTTGCCAGTGGGTAAGGCAGCATGGATTGGGTTCCTGGTGCGGTGTACACCTTCCCGGGTGGTGTATGGGAGAGCAGTGGTACCTGCAAGGCAACCGTTATGGTCCGGTGGCAAGGCACAGCGGGCACGGTCTGGAGGCACTCATCTCAGCCAGGAGTGAAACTGACTAGGGGTAGGACCTGCCGCTTGCGATGCAGTCACATAGGCCCCCGCGGTGGAGGGGGGAGATGTGGGTCAGTGAAGAAAGGAGAGGGGGAGTGCAGGCCTTGCAGACCCCCCTTAGATCGCTTGAGGCAGCAGCAAATGTACCGCAGAGGCTCACTTTGGCTCCCGAGCGTAGTCTATCCAGGCCGCTGCAGCTCACCCTTGTGCCATCAACCCTGTGGCTCGATTGTCTCGGAGGGAGGTGGGGTCCGGCACCGCTCTGAGTCACGTCAGTGAACGGGTCCACGCCGCAGAGGATCATGGAGCAAAGGTTACCGTCGATGGCACCCACGACACGGGGAACATCAGTCGAACAAGGATGTGGGGGAAGCCGATGTGCTATGTCCCCCCCCCCAGGTTGCTGGAATGCTGGTGGTGGTGGTGGCCCCTCACTGTTGAGTGTACAGGTGGGCGATGCAACTACCGCGCAGCGGGCGCGCGCAGCGGGCGCGCCGCTGGCGCGCCAAAGGCAAGCCCGCCTGCACCCGGAACGCGACCAGCGCCAGAACTCCTGCCCGTTTCACAAGATACATTTATTCACACAGCCAACTTTTACGTCTCAACCCTGGGAAATGTGTGTCCCACAAACTGCAGTTAGACTTAACTCCACCAACACCCTTACGTTGCAACATTTGTGGCTGGGTGGGCCCAAACACAACCTTCAATCCTATGACTATAAATACTGATGAATATGGGCTGACTAATATAAACACCATTAACCCACTGCGTGACAATAATGGCACTCTTGCAGTCGCTCAGACCTCTGCCTCTACAAACAAGAACCCTCGACCTACTAGGTGTATTTTACTTAACACCAGGTCAATGGTGAAACACAAACTTGACTTGGAGTGTTTGATCCACGTAGAGGATCCGGACCTTGTTTTTCTCACAGAAACCTGGGCAAATGAATATAGTGATCCAGACTGGCACCTGGCAATTCCAGCCGGCTATGTCGTCGCTAACTCTGACAGAATGGGGGTGAAGGGTGGTGGAATTGCGATAATTCATCGATCTCAGTACACGTTAGATTTAACCCAGAATCTACCTTAGACGCTGAAGCAATGTCTTTCAGTATAAAACTTAACAATCTAGAAGTATTTCCAGGTCTGTTAATTTACAGACCCCCTGGCCCCAGATCATCCTTCTCGACCTCCCTCCAGACATATCTCGAGTCATGCCTAGACACCGAATCATTTACCATACTAGGTGACTTCAATTTCCATTTGGAAGCTAACAACAATCCGGACACCTTCAGTTTACTAGATAAACTAGCTAGTTTTGGATTAAACCAAATTGTCTGTGAGCCCACACATCTAGCAGGACATACACTAGATGGTATCTTCACCAATAACTTGCTTATACAAGTTAAGACTGTCTGTCCTTTACCCTGGTCCGACCACTCTGCGATGCATTTCACCATCACGCCAGCAAATTTAAACGGTGGTCGTAGGAATAGACCTTCGACCGTTAAATATCGTGCCTGGAAGTCAGTCAGCAAAAATGATTTAATGTCAGCACTATGTGAAAGGCCTTCAATTCCTACTGATCCTAATCAAGCTGCCACAGTCTTTCATAACTGGCTTAATAGAGCAGCTAATATTGTTGCACCAGAAGGGACGATGCGCTCTCGACGAAATAAGGCCTCGTCCCCCTGGTACTCTGCAGATCTCAAACTAGCTAAAATTAATTGCAGGCAAAAAGAACGTATCTGGAGATCTCAATACAGCATCGTACAAAGGAAAGCCTATTGTGCTGCCCTAGAAGAATACAAAACGGCAATTATACAGGCTAAAACAGCCTACTTCACCACCAAAATCCAGGAGGCCACAAATTCACCAAAAGAACTGTTTCAAACGGTCTCTGCATTATTAAAGTGGCCGCGGGACACTACGTTCACACCAGATCAAAAGTTTGTAGACAAGATGGCAGGCTTTTTTCAAAGCAAGGTCCAATCTGTCTACAATCACCTCCTAAAATCGGCTAAGGATATAGCGAGTAATGACTCAGCCCAGCCTGAGGACAAGGTCTCTTATTGCGGCCTATCGCATTTCCCACTGCTGGGAGAGGAGAAAGTGGCTGACCTGTTGATAAAAATCAAATCTGGTTCCCCTCTAGACCATTGCCCTCCGTATATATTATATCTGGCTCCAGGTGAGATAAGTATCCCACTATCCCCCATATTAAACCAAAGTATAGCCTCAGGAGTATTCCCAACGATTTGGAAAATAGCCTTTTTTCGCCCTCTCCTAAAAAAACCTAAGCTGGATCCCCTAGACGAGAAAAACTACCGTCCTATCTCCTGTCTGCCTCTACCTGCAAAAGTCCTCGAGAAGGCTATGAACTCAGAACTAACATCATATCTAGAGACCAATAACATCCTGGACACTACTCAACATGGCTTTAGGTCATTACACTCTACTGAGACAGCCTTGATTATGGCAGTAGAGGAAATACGTAAGGTGATGGAT
The DNA here is from genome assembly GCA_963921515.1 of Calotriton arnoldi. NCBI lineage: Eukaryota > Metazoa > Chordata > Amphibia > Caudata > Salamandridae > Calotriton > Calotriton arnoldi. Next base: position 330,919 of record CAWUFW010011441.1, on the reverse strand, counting down.
GGTGGAGAAAGGGCTGCATTGGTCCTGCTTGATCTAACAGCGGCCTTCGATACCGTGAACCACACGGTATTAATACGAAGGCTACAGGATGTAGGTATCAGTGGTACAGCTCTTGCCCTCCTCTCTTCCTTTCTATCGTCTAGGGAACAAGTGATTCTTTGGGATGGATATCGGTCCGAGGAATTCACACTCCCCGGCGGAGTCCCACAATGCTCGGCCTTATCTCCTACACTCTTTAATATATATGTAGCCCCTCTGGCTAGACTAATAAAAAGTTACGGCTTTACGCTGGTGTCATACGCTGATGACACGCAGCTTATAGTGTCGGTAACACAGTCAGTGGATGCTATGGCACCCCAATTCTGCAAATGTATCTCCGTCCTGCTGACCTTGATGAACGCCAATTTCTTAAAGATGAACGTAGATAAAACCGAGTTGATAGAGTTTGGCCAGAAAATCTCGGTCTGGAACCAATTATGGTGGCCAACTGCAGCTGGTACCTGTCCGGCTCCGGTCAATAAAGCCAGGAACCTCGGTCTTATGGTAGACAAAGACCTCTCCTGGGCTCCCCAGTTCAACCAAGTCTCATCAGCTTGCTTCTTTATGCTAAAAGGCCTGAGGAAGATTCTCCCATTTATTCCGCTTTCTTTGAGGAAAACAGTGGTAGTAGCCACGATTCTATCCAGAATTGACTATTGTAATGCTCTCTATCTAGGAGCAGATGCTGCTCAATTCTCCAAACTACAGTCAATTCAGAACGCGGCAGCTAGAGTACTGCTCAAACTACCCAAACATCACCCTACATCGACCAGTATAAAACAACTTCACTGGCTCCCAGTGCGGCGACGTGTTGATTTTAAGACTCTATGCCTGGTGCACAAAGCCCTCTTTGGTGGTGGGGCCAAGGATGTGCAATCCTTGTTCTCCCGATATGTACCATCTCGATCTTTAAGATCAGCCTCCCTTGGTCTGGTACAACTCCCAAAGATAAAGAGAGCAAGGTGTGGAGGTAAACACTTTTCCTTTTTAGCATCCAAACTCTGGAATTCATTGCCCACACACCTGAGATTTCTGCCAAACAGATCTGCCTTCAGGAAGGAAATTAAAACATGGCTCTTTTCCCAACCCTGAACATGTCGGCTACTGTTTTTGCATATCACCTAGCGCCAAGACGCCTCGGCAGTAGTGCGCTCTACAAATACCTTCAGTCAGTCAGCGTAGCCTGTATTGGAACCAGGAAAAGACAGCTGATGCGTGTTTCGTCACGCAGTGACTTCTTCAAGGCTGTAATTACACATATATACAGTTGTATTAATGTGTAACATTTTCTAAGGACAAATATTGTCTAACATCATCATAGAGAATAGTTGGTAGGATGTTTTTGTGTCAAGTCTCTAGGAAGAAAGAGAAACCTTGAGTTCACCATCATGCAAAAGTTGTTGTGTATAGTACAAGCATTACACATGCATTATGTGCAAATAAATCTTTCTGGTCTATATTGGTTGTGTATATTTCTAAAAAGGAATTTTGAAAGTGAGAGAAACCTTTTCTTTACTTCAAGTAATAAGCGTTGACCCTTTACCAGAAAACGTGGGACTGAGAAGTTAAAGAAATCGGAAATAAAAATGTCCCCTTACTAACCTATAGAAGCAGTCGAGTAATCTCAGGATATGTAGTAATATTCGAAGGTCAAGATAGTTTGTTGGAGCTACACGGTTACTAGTGAGAAGAGTGTAGCGTAGTTAGCAAACTGACAGTTGCAGTGTGTCTTTTTATAGAATGAGCCCGTAATGTAGATATGCAAGAGTAAGTTAGCTTACAATTCGTGATGTGCAATTGATTCGTTATTCCAAGTAATGTAGCTGTGGCACGTCGTCCAAATGTTCTTCTTATTCTAAAAAGTAGGCGTCCTTAAGCACGGGTAGTGTTCACAGAGGTTTGTCCTGAAGAGATATATTAATGGTTTAAGCTTTCCACAATGTTGTTCTTAGAGGGCCACATTAAAGGCACAACAGTTCAATGGATGTGCAGCTTCCCACCTGTGGCGTAGGATCTGTTGTGTATGATGTCTAGTTCAGGCAGAAGGAGCCATAATAAGTCACCTGTATCTGTAAATAATCATATATTGTAAAAGTCAACTTTAAAGACAACATTCATTAGAGTTTCATAAAATATTCCTGTTCTCATTTTCATGCGGCCGTAACAAAATCAAATGTGAGATTTGGAAGCCTTGTGTTTTACCCAAAGTAGGAAAGCAAAAGAACGGCCCAACTTTGCACAATTAGGATGATACGTACAGAGTGGTAAGCTACATTATTTCCGTACCATAAACGGATGACGTAAATGCGTCTCCGCCATGAGCATATTTTTTTTACATCAATATATTTCTTTAAAAATTATATCTTGACTCTAACTTGACTGTTATTTTATGTCCATAACAAAAGCATAGCAGACATGACCCCAATGTAATCGTAACCATATTCGTTACCAGAGTAATCAGGTTTGTATTCGTTACCGTAAGTGTACCAGTATCGAAGATTTGTGTATTAGTCTAGTCGGATAAATAAAATTATGAGCTAGGGTAAAAACCCGATCCTACTGTGTTGAAAAGCAGCCGTTTCTCCTACAAAAGCAGCACGTTTGTGGGAAGAGGCTCATAGCTAGAGTTAAGATTCGATCCTATTGTATTAAAAAGCCAATGGTTCTCCCCAAAAGCGGCCAGTCAGTGGAAAGAAACCCATGTTAAACAGTCATGTTGCCCCCTACATGTTCGGTGTGTATAAAGTTGTCTCAGCGTCCTGGAAATGATACTCAGTGCTTCTCGACATGATCTCTGCCTTTACGTCCTCAACTGCCAAAAATAGAAAGCGGACTGAAAATGTAGTCCGGGTTTTCCCCAGTAGCGGTCACCATCTTTGAATGTACGGTATATGTGAAATTATATCCTAACATTTAGAAAGCTCTAGTCAGCAAAACTTGATGCCAATAATGGATCATTTCAATGCAATAATCCAGAAGACATTTTTATCCTGTTAAAACAATGGTTGAAGCCAACAAAAGGGCATAAAAGAGGTGAAACAAGAATTTAACAGTCCATGAATTACCACCAGTTTGATCGTAGGCCCAGTGTGATATGCGCCCCTGAGACCCCAAAGGAGGGATGGAAAAGAGGAAAAAAGGATGCAAACAAAGTATGTCTACTAATTAGAGAGTGCGCGAATAGTAACAATTTGTAAATAGGCAGGAGATGGTGCTACATATATAGACAGAGTAGATGTGGCAAAAAAAGGATGTCCCAAACATTTACTGGGATGTATCAGGAAGTGATACCACATTTGACATCTGTATTTTATATCACATTATCACGTTCTATTTGTACTTGGAGATTACTTTTGTAAGTGCATATAATTAGTTGATAATTTCAATGTAGTCACTAACATAATTCTGATACAAGTACATAATTGTCATTGATAGCTGCTGTTTTCAAAGGGAAACCACATAGTGTACAGGTATGTCATCATGTGCGTCACTCAATCTCTTAAAAATATATGCAGTTCCCTATCAGTATTGAGCCCTTGATCCACTGCCCTCAGTTTAGTTATCCATTTTGTTTCTTCTTTTCTTAGGGGCAGGGTTCTGTCACCTCCTGTTGGGTTGCTCTTAACGTGCGCTAATGCCTGAAATCCAAAGTTCATCAATTCTGCTCCCATATGCATTGTGTTGTAATGTGAAGTCAAAGGGTAACTTGTGTTGTTGTTTCTGATCGCCCTTATATGTTCTTGTATGCGTTCCTTCAGATGTCTGATAGTGCTCCTCACATATATCTGTTGGCACGTACACATTATACAGTATACTACAAATTTAGTGTCACAATTGATATATTGTTGTATGTGATGTTTAAACTTGGTGTTGTATTGGAAGCAATTGATCTTGTCAATGGCATATTTACACACATTGCATCTTGTACATCTAAAAAACCTTTTGGTTTTTAGGGTAACCAAGTGCCCGTGTTTTCCTGAGAATATTGCGTAGTATAACTCGGCAAAGTTTATTCTGTAATGTTTTTCCCCTACTATATATGTCACCAACAGTCTCCTAGATATGTGTGTCTTCACCGTTGGATCCAACTCTAGTATGTGCCAATGTTTGTTTAGTATCCTCTAAATGTTTTGGCTTTTTGTACAGAACCTTGTAACCAATGCCAAGTGTTGTCTTGTTTTGTGTCTTTTACGATTTTGTTTCAGAAGAGAGTCACGTTTGGTTTTGGTGATCTTGGTACGTGCCTTTGCCAAGGTTTTCTCAGAATAGCCCCTACTTTTGAATCATGATTTCAATTGTTCCAGTGCCTTAATAAAAATAGGATCATCACTACAATTTCTCCACAGACGTGTAATCTCCCCCAATGGAATAGCGCTGATCTGAGTAGCTGGATGTGCACTGTCAGCAAGTAAAACTGAGTTGCAGGCTGTAGGTTTTCTAAATAGTTTCGAGGCAATCCTAGTGCCCTCCGCATACACAGTTACATGCAGAAATTCAATCTGTCTAGAGTTTACATTGTGTGTGAAAGTTAGATTGTATGTATTTTTATTGAGGTGTTCAAATAGGGCATTCAGAAGTTCTGAGTTTCCAGTCCAAATGACAAAAACGTTGTCAATATATCTGCCCCAATACAGTCTGTGTTCTAAAATGACAGAAGGGCAGTTGGACCATAGATGTATTTTTTCAAAGTTTCCCATATATAAATTGGCGTACAATGGATAAAATTTTGACCCTACAGCGATGACTTGTGCTTGTTTGTACCAGTCTCTGTTATGAAGAAAAACATTGTTCGCCAAATCCAGTCTGGTCAGATCAAGAATCATTTCCGTGTGTTCATACAGTGTCGCATCTCTGGCCGAGAGAGTGGAAGCAAGGGCTAGTAAGCCTTTTTCCAGAGGGATACACGTGTAGAGTGAATTTACATCCTGTGCTACAAATTGAAAGCTGTCTAGCCATTCTATATCTTCTAGCTTACTTAATAGGTCCCTCGTGTATTGTATATAGGATGGAATTGTGTGTACAAATGGTTGTAAAAAGACATCTATGTATTCTGAAATTCTCTCCTTTGGGGAACCTATACCCGATATAATGGGTCTACCAAGAGGACAATTTCGACTCTTGTGAATCTTTAGTAGGATATATATGCAAGGCGCACATGGACATGCATTGTAAATGTACTTGAATTCCATTTCACTGATGAGACATCAGTCTCGCCAGTGGACGAGTCTTGATTCGATGGAGGACGTTATTTCCTTAATAGGCTTACTGGTTAACTTGAGATAGGCAGTGTTGTCAGATAACTGTCTATTAATCTCGGTTATATAATCTACATTATTCATAACACATCGCCCCCCTTATCTGCTTCCTTGATAACAATTATGGGAACTTTTTTAGTGTCTCTAATGCTTTCCATTCTTGTTTGTCCAAGTTCTCCCTAGAGTAGCTAGATTTAGTGTATGTCTTGTCTTCCAGTTTGTATATGTCATTGGTAACTGCCTTATGAAAGGTATCTATTAAGTTGTCTGATGGTAAATTAGGCATAAACATAGATTTCGTTTTAAGACTGCTATCAACATTGAGATTTGAGGATGTGTCCAAATCAGATAGTACGTCAAGCATAGACATTGGAGCTTTTTCAGTATCATCCAGTGATAAGATTAGATGAACATCTTGTACTTCCCTAATAGTCTTGTGACATTCCAATACCTGGGGAATGAGAAGAGGAACATAATTCGATTGCTCTTCAAAAAACCTCTTTAATTTAAAGCGTCTAACAAATTTGTACACATCAACATGTAGTTGTGCAAAGTGTGCCTGTGAAGTTGGTCAGAAATTAAGACCCTTACAAAGTACAACATTTTGTTTTTCAGACAAAACATATTCGAAAAGATTAATAACTGACACATTTTTGCAAATCCTTTGTGATTGGTTCGTGCTAGAAGTAACAATGACCTGTGGTATCAGTCAGCTGTTAATTTGTAAAATGAAAAGTGCTGGTGCAAACTCTCTCCTGACTAGAGCCCTGACCCTTATTATTCTGGAGAGGACTTTGCCTAATGGCTAGAGCTGCTGATTTCAGAGCTGGGGAACCGGGTTTGAGTCTCGGAGTGGCTCAACATCCTGTGATTCTGTGGAAAATCACGTGCCTTCCAAATGAGTGTGTCCTTAACTGGTGCTATAAGCACCGGTGCTGAGGATTAGGTGCTGGTGCTGAGCACCAGAAAGCACCTGCTCAAATTAAGGACTGGTATCAGTTCTTTTGGCTGCGGGATGCAGACCATGTTGTTCCTCGTTCTTTCCTGAATTCTTATGGTATGTTTATTTTTGAAGCACTCCTAGATACACCAAAATGTGGATGATTTGACTTTCATGAAGTGGTATTGCCTCAGGGTGTGGGCATTTGGTCTCATCTGAGCAGTAGCTTTGAAGTTCCATTGCTATGGTTGGTTGTGATAAGTTGGGTAGGAGTAGGGAAGGCAAGGGTAAAGATGACATGGTTATTCCAGCCAACACGGAATGGGATGGAGTAACAGGTGACGTTGGTCACAGATGTGAAGATGGGGTCCAAGATGTTCCCTTTTGTGTGGGTTGGCAGTGTGATGAGCTGTGAAATATCAGTAGTGATCAGCAGGTTTGAGAAATTCACACTTAATATATTTTGCAGATGTGTCACCTGAGAGGGTAAATTACCTAAAAAATAGTTGTTTACTTAACTGGTCGAGGCTTTTGTGAAAAGATTAGCTATTTTGCATTGACAGTTGAGTTGGTGCTTAGGAGTTGATAGATGAGATGAACTGTGATGGAATGTATAGCAGTCATAGAAAAGTGGCAGGAAACAGCTCAACTTTGCTCAAGGTGGTTGCTCTTGAGGTGTGGAGGAACACAGTCGTCAACAGCTTATTCTGGCTCATTTGATTAGTCAATGTGGTGGCTGATGGAGTATTGAAGAACCAAGGTGTCCATTACGATAACCGGCGGTAAAAAATCCGCCATCTACCATAGCCTTAAAAAACCGCCCGCCTACACCGTGTGAATACCGACCGAGCAATCATGATGTCGCGAAGCGAACTCCGCCCGTGGCGTTAAAAACACACAAAATACCGCCCGTCCATGTCCGAGTAGAAGATTATCCGTCCGCCACGGACGCAAACCCGCACGACAACCCAAAACTGCCCGCTCTGACGACCGAGACACCGGCCGTGAAATTATGATCTCCCCGACATGAGCGCGGTAAATCCACATATTCTCCGCCCGCCATCGTTTACAACAGTGATGAAAACTGACACAACAGAAGCCCTGGCGGCCACGTCCGTGCACGGAAACCATCTGCGGAGCCAAAGAAACACACACAACATGGCCAACAAGTCCGCACAGCAACCCACGCCCAAATACCCAAACACAGAACACATCCCAAAGACACATCCCCCCTGGCAAAACAAAAAAACTACAAATCCCAGAACACCAGCCACAACACACCTGAAAACGACAGCCCATCATGACACACCCACATAGGTAAGTACAAAAACACCCCCTTCACAGACCACAATCCCTTGCACCACTACAAAGCGAAGACGACAGCAGAGAACACAGAGAGCCACAAAGGAAAGCAGCACACCACACGCACGCACCCATCACACCCATCACCACCACCACCACCACCACCACCACCAAACACCGGCCCCACTAACCCCCTGCAAATCAGACACCACACACCACACACCCATCGCACCAGCACCACAAATGCCAAACCACACACCATGGCAACACAAAGAATGCCTAAGTACACTGCCACTGAGCTGACGGTCATGGTCGACGAGATCATCAAGGTGCACCCACAAATCTATGGGAACCAGGTCCAACAGACACCAGTAGCCACCAGAAACAGAATGTGGAGCAGGATCGTAGACCAGGTGAATGCAGTTGGGAACGTGCCACGCAACCGGGCTGAAATCACAAAGAGGTGGCACGACCTGAAAAGCGTGGTCAGGAAGAAGGAGGCCAAGAATCGTCAGCTGGCTGACAGGACTGGCGGAGGAAATCCCGCGCTATTCAAGACCTTCAAGGCGTGGGAGGAGAAGGTGCGAGGCATCCTACATCCGGAGAGTCTCACCGGAATACCAGGGGGAGTGGAGGCTGGTAAGTAAAAACAAATGTATACCAGCACATCGCTATGTACTGTCATGCACTACCAGAATGCCACAGCTTTGAGGGCCAAACACCCCCATGTCCAGTACACAATACACAAGACATCACTCACACATGCAACAGACACTCCCACACACTCAGCCCAAAGCTACCAACTAACAAAACCATGGGGGCATGTGTACAGTCAGCCAGCACCGCAACTCCCACCAGGTCCCCTTGTACTCCAGATGCGCCAGAAGGAGCACCGCCCACACCCACACTCATGTGTCAGCCATAGCTGCACTAACCAACAAGTAACAGGTAAGTAGCCTTAACACAAACTCTGTGGGTCGGAGGGGGGACTGCTGAAGTACAACACCCACCAGGCCCCTAGTCCTACAGCGCAGCAAGATGGAGCACTCCCCACACCCATGTGTCATCCATTGCAGTGCACACCTTCACCCGACAGGTAGATATCATTCCCTACATGGAGGGGTGTCTGTTGGTGGTAAGCCATCACCACAACTCACAACACCGCCCCCACTCCCACAGACCAGCAAGATGGAGCACCCCTCCCTCTCATAACCATGTGGCATCCATTGCATTGCGCCCTCCAAACCAACAAGTAGGTAGACTACTGTACAGGGCGGGATGTCTGTAGGCATGAGGACTGTATTACGACTAACATTTGGGACATGTCATGTAGCAGAGGAACAGGTAGCACTGCTCCCTGTCATAATCATGTGACTAATGTGCACACGGACATGAATTACAGAGTCATAGCCCACATGAGCCATCTCAAATACAGTAACATGTAAGGAGTCACGTCTGCATGCACAAGTCTCACTGGAGTACTGACCCACATGGCGTGCACTGTGCCACTCATCACACACATCAGCAACACCACCGAAGTCTAGTCCATGTAGTTGTATCTGCTTTTTCCGTTGACATTGTACAATATCACCCATGTAAGTCCATCTTGTCTCAATGTAACAGAGTGGAACCCCAGTAATGTGACATACACCACTGGACCCATGAACCCCACAGCTACACAATGCACATTCAAAATGTCACCCATCTCATCTCTCAGCCCTAAGTGTCATGAAAGGTATATCATCCAAACAGCTGACCCGTATACAGCAGTGCAGCAAAGAATCCTTCAGATGACCACAAATGTGTCTGCAGTGCCTGAAGCGCATGTCACACTGTGATGTACAACATACCCAATATAGTCAACACCCCAAGAGGTCTGCATTGCTGCACATGGCTGAGGGTAGCACGCACACCAAGGAATTGTCCCATCTGCAATACGTCGTGTGGCACACAACCAGTACTCACTCACTACAATGCTTGCAGCGTAATGTCCCAAAATGACAACACTGAGCAGATATGCTGGCTGTGTCAGACATACACACACCTTTGTCCCTGTAGTGTCGTGTGGCCAAACCACATGTCCCCTTCTGCACCCAAATGTCACATTACGTACCACCAAACCATATTTCATCACCAAAGCGTTGATGGGGCTGTACCCCATTTTCAATCTGCGTGCCGAAGAGTTTCATATGACCCCCAAAACCATATTACATCACAAAAGCATTGATGGGGCTGTACCCCATATACACCCAAGCCACAAAATGTAGGTGTACAGCAACACACACCCATTGGCATTCCAAATCCGTCCCATGCCATATGATCACATCACACAATTCCATTGCCTTGCCCACGCATACACACATTGTATATCCACACACACGCATCTGGGAAATCTGTGCACAACAGTGCACAAACTGTGAATGTCAGACAACTAATACAAACTTTGCAAGGTGCAACACAATAACCTATCTTATCCGCCCCACAGGTGCCGAACAGCTCGATGCTGGAGAGGGAGACAGCAGCCGGCACAGCCAGTCCACAAGCCCCCGACCCGGACTCACGGATGTGGAAGACCTGGACACCTCTTCCGACGAGGACCCCCGACCAGGCACATCTGGTGTGGCAGGGCTCAACCGCTCCCCAGGCCCCCCCCTACCCACCAACCCATCACCCAGGGCTGCTGACCAGTCCCAGACCCCTGCTGCCACGGTCAGTGCGGCCACCACCACCGCCGCAACCACCACCACCACCACCACCACCAGGCCCTCCCTGACCACTCAACCTGCGCAAGGGGTGGTACGCCCATCGGGCTCGACCCTGGGAGCCAGACCGAGGCCCGGGGTGACCAATGTGGCGAGTGGGCAGGTCGGTGGCAGCAGTTCTGGTGGGAGGAGCAGGGTCAGGCCAACGCCATCAGCGCCTGGGAGCCAAGCCCTGCCGCAAATCGCCAGAGTCCTTGGGGCCTATGAAGAGGCCCAAGGACAATGGGCCAGGTCATCTGCCGACACGCGGGAAGTCCTTGGGGTGTTGAGGTCCATGGACGCCCATATGGGCCAATTCGTGACCCGTATGGACCAACTTGTCGACCTCATGGGCCAGCTAGTGGTGGTGGTGAGGGCCCAATCAAGGCCAGCCACACCACCTCCGCCACCACCTGCTGTGGCGCAGGGTCGTGCTACATCCAGTTCCCCAGCGAGTGGGCAGTCCTCAGCCACCACCAGCAGCCCACCAACACAACCCCCCCTCCCAAACGTGGAAGGGGCCATCCGAAGAGGAAACAGGTGTCCAGAGAGGACTTCGCACGCTCCAAACGCCAGTGAGTCAGCCAGCCATGGTGGCCACCTACTGCATTCACTTGGACTACGATCCTACCCCACACTGCCATGTGAATGGCATGTGTCTGTTGGACTGTGGACATAGAACAACATGGGTACACCTTGACCATCACGCAGTCATGACCGTCAACTCATTGTTTCAGCATGCACCACTTTTGTGATCACCTTGCCCACAATCACGTCACCACTTAAATAAATACACCTGGATCACATTCTGTTGAATCTGCTCTGTGTATATTCAAGGATGTGCAACCGTCACCATGATCAGAAATGCATCTGGAGTGTGGTATGTCGATAGGCCAGGAGAGGCTGTAGGGACCTAGGGGTGAAAAACAGAACAAGAGTCCATTGAATGTGTGTGTCACACACTCATCACACAGTACATGTCATCAAGTTTAAGCAATGTACACACATCTCACAGAGCAACAGGGCACAATGCTACAGCCACTGTCAGTGGCATACTACCCTGGACATGGACCATTGCCACACAGCACTCAGTGAACAATAGGCCGCCGTGACAATGCACACATACACCTACACAACTACAGCAACATCAGCCGTCGTACATGGTCACTCGCCGTCAAGTGAAGTAGCGGGCGATGAGCTGCTGTCGCACATTCACAGCTTCCTCCTCTCCACTATCCTCGTCACTGGACCCATCCTGGTCTGCAGGCAGGGGCCCTGGCTGATCACCGTCATCCACTATCAGGGGGATCTGCCTGTGAATCGCCAGATTGTGCAGCATGCAGCATGCCACAACTATCTGGCACACCTTCTGTGGTGAGTACGCCAGTGCACCCCCGGTGTGGTATAGGCATCTGAATCTGGACTTCAAGGGTCCAAAAGTCCGCTCCACCACACGTCTGGCCCTCCTATGTGCCTCATTGTATCTGACATCAGCTGGTGTCCGAGGATGACGTAATGGGCTCAGCAGCCAAGGCCCGTTAGGATATGCTGAGTCACCTGGGTGTGAGAAACACAGAGAATCGTTGCAATTCCAACAGGATACAAGACAGCATGTCACACCCAGCACGCTACACGAGTATGCATACTCACCAACAATCCATGCACGGTCCGGTTGCAGATTGGTCATCAGACTTGGAAGGATGCTGTTGCGCATGATGTGCGAGTCATGTGCGGATCCTGGAAACTTCGCACACACGTGTGTGATGACCATGTCCGCCAGGCACACCACTTGCACATTCAGGGAGTGGAAATGCTTGCGATTCTGAAAAATGTGCTCCATGGCCTGTGGTGCAACAAGGCCAACATGGGTGCAATCAATTGCACCAACAACGTGGGGGATCCGTCCAAGGGCATAGAAAGCACCCTTCACTACCGCCAAATCACGAGCCCTGGGGAATCGAATGTAACGGTTCCTGTACAGCATCATAGCTGACAGGACATCCCGTAGCACCATGCTGAACATTGGCTGGGACATCCCACCTCCACTGCCCACTGTGTGTTGGAATGATCCGGTGGTGAAAAAATGCAGTGCAGCCATCACCTTAGCCGTGGGGGTGAATGCAGTTGGATACACCCTGCGAGGACGAAGGTGGGGTTCCAACAAGGCACATAGGTGATGCAGGGTGGGTCGGTCCAGACGGAATTTCCGGATTACCTCCACATCCTCCATGTCTGCCAGCAATTGGTAGGGGCGATGTATGTTTGGTCTCCTCCTAGGACAGATGGAAGTGGACACATGTCAATGCAACACAACACATGGCATTTTCACATACACAAAACTAAAATTACTGACAAAGCAATAGAATCACAGAACAGCTGACAAGTAGGGACAGCACAGCTACAATACTCTTACACAGGTCCCCTTACCAATAGCAATGTCCACTGACACAAACCATTGCTATGAGCATGCACATGTGGATTTAGGCCATAATAGCTTGTAAGGCATGATGATGATTTCAGACTGCATATGTGGGAAGCGGCAACACCACGGCAATATACCTAGCTGCTGTGCCTGATACAGCTACAGAGGCTGGGTGAGTATGGCACACACCAACAACACAATGTACACAGGCTGAGCGGCCCAAACAAGTGGGTCCTGTTGCACAATGGGATATGAGACAGTCAATGATGTCCCTAGTTCACCCAATGTACAGCACTGTACGTATCACACCTCCAACACACATTGACAGGTGTACACATTGACAACTCCATGACAACACAGCTGTGTGAATGCAAATACACATCACAAGTGACACGTAACGTTGCACGTGCCAAGTGGGAGATGTACATTGAGAAATATGGCATGTGTGTGCATATGCACATCCCATGCTCCCATGCTAATGTGTACATGATGATGTGCCAACAGACATGTGGAGGCTGAGCACTGTCCGTCAATGCCTATGCACACAGCATGAAGTGGCCCTGTCTAGTGTGGACATGCTCCCACACACAAGTCATGGCCACACCTGCAAATGCATGGCACACATTGAACTGTGGAGTCTACATGGCACCAGCGGACTGTACCCGCCATGGGCCAGGCCCTTGAGGTCAACTCCAATGGCCCTCGCGGTTGCACCCTGCGTGTTCGACTATAGAGGTAAGTGTACCGGGACAGGTCGGAGCAGACCATTGTGTGCATTTGAAGTAGGCAGACATGGTACACCAATTGCAGCAGCTTGGACCCACTGAAACAGCCCCAGGGGGCTATATGAGTGTGGGAGGGAGATCGGCATAACCACAGCTTCCAGGGACTGCTGCCCAGCATCCCTCAACAACACCTGCTGCTGCTGCCACCTGTCCACCTTCATGTCGACGACTCTGAAGATATTTCCAGGTCCACTCACCAGCGAGGAGCTGGAGATCCTGGATTCCGAGCTCCACGCACACTGCCCAAGGCTATTTCTTGCAAAAGTTGTGTGTGAAAGACAACTACAGTGTGTGTGTGAGTGCATGTGGGGGACACACATGTCGTTGATCCGCAGCACTATGAGTCAGAGCCTGTGGGGTTCCAACATGCACTGCTCACCATGCTTACTACAGGTGGAAGGGATATGTAGGCTCTCTGGCGCTTTCCCATGCATGTCCCTCCCGAGTGGTGGTACATGGCATTTTCATGTCAGACATCCAGTGACGCAGCCACTTGGCAATGCAGGACTCAGGGCAGTTATTGCCTGTGAGAATGGCTGGCTGGGTCCCTGCTGGCCTTCTCAGTCTCAGCAGACCTGGGCTGCACATTGACCGCACAATCCTAGAAGGAGACAACACTGACTGTACAGTGGGTTACATGTGTCTTTTGTTCAGCACTCTCCTGAAATGCGCAAACTCAGCCCTGTCGATTGGATACACCATGCCTTGTGATAGGGATGTGTGTGAGAGATAGTGGCACTGAATGTGACCTCCATTGCGGGGAGAGCCATTCACAGGGCGAGTACATTGAGGGCTGTTTAGTGTTGGACACAGTGAGTCCACCCACAAAGATGTGTTGCCTTGTGATCTATGTGTTGGTCCACCTGACAATGGACAGTAGATGTGGGCAGACTACACATTGCTCAATGTGCTGGCAACCTGCATGTGAATGGGATGGACAGGTACTGTGTACACACTCCCACCAGCATGCATTCACGTGTGGTGTACACATGCTGTTAGGCCATGTCCGATTACTTCTTGGCTCTGTTGCACGTCTCTGAGTATTTGGGATGGGTCAGCAGCATGCCACTGTGATTGGTGGATGTGGGAGATGTTGAGAAGTGTATGAGTGATATTCCAAGCCTCTTATGTACCATCCCTGCAGTTGGAAGTCCTCCAGCCCAAGGGCTTGTGATGAACCATTGCAACCAAGTTGATGCTACTGTGTATGTGTGACCGACAGTGCAGCCAATTCCACAAAGGGTGTGACGTCATCTGCCGGATGAGCTACTACGTGGCGATAACGAATCGGGGGATGCCCCCTCGTATTGTCAGGTCAGCACGGCGCTGCATTTCACCAGTAATGGTCTGCATCTTGACAGTCACACAGCCTGTGCCGGATGCATGTTTGTAGGGGCATCAGCAGCAAGCAAGTGTACAGTATTGTGGGATGGTGTCTTTTGCTGTGAGAGGCAGCATGTGTCCACAGCCTACCCATAATCTGGGTAATGTGATGTTTGTTGTGTGAAGCAGTGGGTTGTAAGTGTACTCTGTGCTGAGTGCATCTGACATGCATATGCTAGTCCTGAGGCTCAAGATGTAATTTGAGCACTCTGCATTCTCAATGCACTCAGAGTCGTAGCCCTCAGGAACAACCTGTAGTAGGCTGGAGTGGCAATTCACATGTATGTTAGAGGCACTGTGCCTACTCTGATTTCGTTCGGTCATATGTGTGCGATGCCTCACCTCATATCTCTGGTACTTACACATCCGGCACACTGTGCAACAGCAGTTGTGCTCGTGTGAACGACAGGTGGATGGCATGGGTTCATGGCCATTGTGGCCTGTCATGTTGCAGTCTGTGTGAGTGGTTTCACATTCTGCTCCATGCAGGTATGTCTTTGGCCTAATTACGTAGTGCTCATCCTTGCCACCATCAGGACAGTGGGTGTGCACACCGCGATTTGTGGCTATGGTCGCAGGGTGACACAGGCCGGGTGTAGTGCTATGTGCACAACACATGTGCCACTTATTAGCGGCTTCATTTACTGTACGCCAGCCATTACGTGTTGATTGTGGTGGCTGTATGCAATTGCACAGGTATCGTGCAACATGTGGATTTGGGGATGTTCTGTGCTGCTTCCCTTGCACATGTCTGTTTAATTGATGCCAGATGAGTGAGGCCACCTCGCTCTCTCTCATGTGGCATCTCCCGTGGGTGCTGAGGGACAGGGGACGGTCAACAGTGGTGTGGCATCGGATGTAGCAGCTGCACAGGTGCTGAGTGAGACAGATGTGACCAGCGCCTCGGAGGTGCCAGACGTGTGCTGGATGAATCACAGGCCGAGACGGCAATTTCGGCGTCATCTGAGGACAGAAGTGATGCATCCATGTTTGCTAACACAGGGGACGTGGACTCTGGCTCCTCTTCAGCCACGCGGAGGCCAATGCCCGCCCTCCCATCTACTTCCACTGGTGCAACACGTGTCGGCACAGGGATGAAGGATAGAGTGTCCTTCACACCAGGCACAGCTGCCCCTGCACATGTGACCCCTGCTGCCCTCAGTGCTGGGTCTGTTGAGCTGATGCACCATCTCTGCGTGGGACAGACAGCTCTCCTCAATAACGTCATTGCCCATGACATCACTTTGCCGCAGGTGACATAGTTCATGGAGGGCCCGCATGTACGCGTGGGTGGGCTACACCAGACTGTCCAATGGTTGTCCCCCCCAGTCAAGGTGGACCTTCAACTGGACCAATCTCAGGCTGACATTCCTGACCCTTTCTCCACCCCCCTGGGAAGTGGCACATCTGACAACAGCAGGGCACGAGTCCTAAAAAGAAGAAGTGGGTGGGATGCTGACGTCACGACAGGAAGTGACATCACGGAAGGTGGCTTGCACCGTCAGACTCATTGCCTCCCCTCGCTCACCCCAATATACGATTGCATCTGAGAAGCCAGCGCGTGCACAAGCAGCTCCGATCTCGCCCCAGAGAGGCCAAAGAGTGAATGTGTGGGTCCATTTGTCCCAGTTATCTGTCTCGCGGTAAAATAAGTGGTGGGACGCCGTCCACCCGCGTGGTACCCCGACTCGAGACCTGGACAACAGTGACAATGCATGACAGCCTCCGGAGTCCGGATACACCACATGCAACACACAGAGGCTGTAGCTGCCCTAGCGGGCCAGGCCGCAAACACAATCCCAGACGAAAGGTAGACCCACCCCGGCGCGCATAGTCATTACAACCGCTGCCATTGACAAGGGACCCATGTGGTGAGACATGGGCCTCAGGGTGACGGGCCTCCGAGCCATCCCCCGCCAATGAGTGTCATGCAACTCACACATATCGCAAAGACAATAGGACACTTTGCCTGCACACCAGGTCTCGAGTCGGGGTACCACGTGGGTGGACGGCGTCCCACCACTAATTTTACCGCGGGCCCGATAACTGGAGCAAATGGACCCACACATTCACTCTTTGGCCTCTCTGGGGCGAGCTCGGAGCTGCTTGTGCACGCGCTGGCTTCTCTGTTGCAATCGCATGTAACGGGTGGGGGAAGGGAGGCAATAAGTCTGATGGTGCAAGCCACCTTTCGTGACGTCACTTCCTGTCGTGACGTCTGCGTCCCCCCACTACTTATTTAGGACTTGTGCCATGCTGCACAATGAGAATGTGTTGCCTGCGAGATGTGACCAGGAGAAGGGCGCCATGACCTCCGACCCACCAAGCTCCACTGCCATCCCGTGCCCTGGGTAGCCTGTGCAGGCGGACAATGTAGGGGGTACACCTCGTGGACATGGGATGTGAGTGCCTTGGCAAGGGCCTGGCAGACGCACAGCAGTATCCAGCTTGTCCCCAGAGGGAGGGCTAACGTCTACACCTGATGCAGCATTGATCGTGTGCCCGCCTGTTGTGCCCACACGAGTTCACATTCATCCCCAGACAGGTGGGCTTTCCAAATACCCAACACAGTGGAAATATAGCCCTCCGGAATCCTCCCCACACAGTCTGTTTCAACAATGCATGTGTGCACCTACCCGTGCCACCCACCCACCTGGCCCAAGCGGAACTCCCGCTTCACATGACATGTGTGTCTTCCACATTTGTGCTTCTCTCTCAGGGGCGGACCTCCAACTGTCCCGTAGCACACAGACAGCACCGAGTCTAACTGGCATCCTGTTTGAATGGTAGGCACACTCACACATCTACCTGTGACAGTGGTGGCTGTGATGGCTATTGTGACTGCCATGGCGGTGTTGGTAGCCATGTCAGGGTACACTCACACACATTGCATACGCAGCTTTTCGTGTTACTACTCTGCACATCGGACTGGCCACTGTCCCTGGTGTTGAACAATTTTGCCGCATGTCTATGTAATCTGTGACTGGATGCTGTTGTTCCTGTAGTCGGTTGTGTCTGTGTAGTTGATTATTGCAGTTGTTGCTGTGTGTGCATGGTTAAGTGAGGCACATGCCGTGTATGGTATCTCAACAATTGCAATGTCTGGTCTCACATTCCAATGTGTTGTACACGTGGCAGGGACTTCACTTCTTTCAGACTCTGCTACTTGTGTGTGTGATGTATATGTATTTTTGTGACACGGATTGTCTGCATGTATTTGGTTGTATTTCAGGGAGTATGTATCCGTGTCATGTTTGCGTGCAAGCAAAGCACAGGGTGTGACTCTAGCCACAGGATGACAGGTAGCATGTGCAGAGTATGCGGGTATGTGTGAGCTTACTTGCTGTGTGGCCAGCAGTGTAGGTGTATGTTAGTCTTGTGATGAACATTGGGCCTGGGCACATGGCTTACTTTCAATGTGTGCATTTGGGAGGTGTAGGTGTGTGTGTTGTGAGTGGTGTGACTTTGGGGTAGTGTTGGTGTGTGTGTGTGCGCTCTGGCAATGTCGACTACACACGTGTTACCCAGGCCCATGGTGGATGTTTGTATCCGTGTTCAGGTCTGCGAATGTGTTCACATGTGTGTGTTGTATGTTGCACAGTGTGCAGTGTGTGGGTGTGTCCTTGCAGTTCAGGATGACTCCTACTTCATATGTTTCGGACATTGTGTGTCTGCAGGGTGTGTGACTGTCAAGATTGTGCCTTGTTCAATTGAGCATGTATGTGAATTTCTGCAGTTCATACTCACTGTGCAGTCCTGCCCACCCACACTGATATTGTGTGTGTGTTTTGTCATGCATTGCTGTAGCATGCTTTTGCGTGGCTCCTACTTTTGCTTGATGAGTGTGATGTCAGACTGTGAAGCTAATTATACACATATGTAGGACTGTGCTTTGTAGTGCCCAGGCCGTCAGTGTTCATGTGATGATCTGTTGGGCCACGTCAGAGTCTGACAAGTCCAGGCCCACGAGCTGTAGTATTTCACTAGGTCCACTGTTGCGGCAACTCTCATGCATTGACATCCAATGACACTAGACTACATGGTCATCTCACGACTCTTGTGTACTTCACACACTCTCATCCTCTCTCATTCGTACTTGTCTTCGTAAAATAATTCTACAGAGTCACATATTTGCTTCGAGGCATGTATTTGGACTTACTTCCTCTGTGATGCAGTATAGTGGACACTACTGGCAGCAAAATGCATGTGGAGGATATACTTAGCATGATTACACATACAAAAGGGGGTACGGGTAGATGTGATTAGTTGTTGACTGTGGAATGAATGCTTCAGAGTTACAACTGCCTTGCCCTTGCTATGCTAAAGTACATTTGCTAATTACTGATGAGCTCTAGACTTTGACACAGACAGTATTCATTTGGCCTACCAGACAGCTTGACATCATAGGCACAGTACATCTCAGTTCCATGGTACAGGTTTACTACAATAGTAACTCCGACACACCTGCGTCAGAGGTGACTTCAGAGCATGAGCCTACATGCATGCAGCAGCATCTCACTAGTTGTTGCAATGTGGTGGCTACTGAACATGACACAATGACTAGGGCCATGTTGTAAGGGGTTGCATTTGTTGTCCATGCTAAAGTCCGGGCACGGAAGTACAGACAATGGTGTGGTGACAGTTCTCACGTAATACAGCAGACAGATAAGTGTGCACTGACAGGTGCATCTGTTCAGGTGCGCTGAATACATATTATGGCATAGTTGTTCGTGCAGTATTGGCCATGTGGTTACTGTACACAAGTCCCATACCTCTGCCTCCCCCTGTTCATGCAGAGATACGGGATATGGTGAGGAACAGAGTGCATGTCCCGAAAATGTCCGATGTCATGGCAGTGGAGTTGATGGTAAGGTGTTTGTTGCAGATTGTATGGTATAGTTGTTGTACAGCTAACTGCCCAGTCCGTGCGAAAGCCAAGCATAGGTACGGTGTTGAACATCATTGTTCAATTGGGGGTATTGAGTCGGGGACCGATGAATTGACAAGTTGTCAGGTATGCGATACCTTCCAGCAGGGAATCCATGGCATTTGTGGTAAACATGGATGCCATCCAATGAAGCGGATGGTGGCTGGCAACGTGTTCATCGTAAGTTGTCCCTTGTAGAAGCCTGATGGGACATGTTGGATGACATTCGATGAAACTGTGATCCAGAATACGTTGTGTGGAGGCACACTGGTCCCATTGCAGTGTGTGTCCGATTGCAGCCACATACGCCATGCCACCATGCACTGAACAGATCCTGTCGTGGGCGTCCAGGGGTGCAAACAAGTGTACCAAGTCCGCCTTTGGACATGCCGGGTTGGAGAGACATAGATCCACAGGACAGTGGAACGGACACCTCCGACAGTAGAAAACGGGGATGACGCAGCTGAACATTGCTATGCGGTAAGTTACTCGGTAACTTATGTTCAGCATTGCCAGATTTTCACAGCCCACTATCTGTAGCAGGCTCTCAAGGAACAGCTGCATCTGTCCGGCGTAGTTGGGAAGCAGTGGTGCAACAGCCATTTTGCTGAAGGGTGATGTGATGGCGTGCTCCGGATGCCTGTGCAGTCAGCAGAGTGCAACCTCCGACGATGCTGGGAATTCTGGAATGGATGTACGGCGGCAGGACTTGGGTTATAGCTTGGGCGGAGGACACAGGCCCTCATCCCACATGCTTCAATGAATGGTCAAGGCCAGTGGTGCCTGACTCTTTCAAGATTACTTGCATTTGACCCACATGGAGGAGTGGTATGATTTTTTTTTGTGTTATTAACTTTCTTTCATGTTGGGCGCTATCTGCCAGTTGGCTGTTTACTCTGCATGGCTCTGTTTGGCTTCTTTTTGGTACAATAGATCCATTCTCCTGCATAAATTGTTGCAATGTGATTTCAGAGTAGGGATGGAAGGCCATTCAGTGCTATCTGCTCTCCCGTGTGTGGGCGGGACACTGCGTTTCCGCTATACATTGGGGCTTCTGTGTGGGTGTAGTAATTGGAAACACCTGTTCTCAGGCAGCAGGGTTTTTCAATTTTGTACATTGCATGGCTTGATGTTGCAAGCAGGATGGTATAGGTATTTTTGGATGAGACTGGCGTGCCTTTTACTGTCAGTGTCCATATTCTGCGCTGTTATGTGGCAGCCGCCGTGTGCTTCTCCATGTTTTGCACACAAGGATGTGTCCTATTTTGCCATCACATTACTCCCCTGTTCGGGACACTTGTGTGACATCCTGTTGCCAACTGTGAGTTGTCGGTTGGGGACCTGATGCAGGGAGGCCACGTGACATGTGCCTTCAGGGTGGGGCTGGTGTGTGGGGTGTGTAGTTGTGGCCCTGTGGTGTTTGTGTACAGCCCATGCGTGGCGCTGTCGTTGGCCTCTGCGTTGTGCGCATGTGTACTTGCGTCATCGCCGCTGTGCTGCAGTGCCGTGACGGGGACGTCACTTCCTGGTCCCGGGTAGTGGGTGCCCAGGATGTTGCGAGTTGTTTCATTTTGACAGGTGGGACATGTGTGGGTACAGTGGTGGATGTGTCCTGTCCACACAGGGGTGTCTGGGGGGCCCTTGTACAGTTTTTCCACCCTTGCATTGTGTGCAGTGTTTGCGTGCCCTTGTTGTGTGTCTGCCTACCTGCGTCGCCGTGGCGCGTTCACTCCTAGGTGGTGCATCAGGTACAGCATGGGGATGGCCTGGAGTGCAGGATTCATTTCGGGGTGGGCCGCCTTTTTGGTCTCCGTACTCAGAAGTCGGGTTTCCACCTTGGTATCTTGTGCGGTGTCTCTTTGCCGGGGGAGCTGTTTGGTTGTGGCATCGTAATTTGTACTCCGGGCGGTACGTCATTTCGTCGGACGGTGTGTCTCCATTGGCTCGCGCCGCTACGTGGACGGGCGCACTTTGATGGCGGGCGGCGTTGCTGGCTTACGGGCAGTGTTTGGCTGACTTTTCACATCTTAATTTGGCGGGCATGTGGGCCGTAGCTGGCGGACGGTAACTAGCGTTTTTTGCCTCCGATGGCACGGTGGTAGTGCTTCCGCCCGACATCGTAATGGGCCCCCAAGTTATCGATAATGAGAGCGGTAGTAATGGTGAACTAAGTTTCTGTCATAAAGATGGCACTGAAGTTATTATCAGTAATGAGGTCAGCAATTCTGCATGTGTGTAGAGAAGCTGAGCCTGCATTAATGAGCATGAGCTAATGTGTTTGTTCAGTGTGCTTATTGTGGGTTGCACTGAATGAAAGGTTATTGAGATTGTTCGGACTTCTGGTGCACTGCTTCACTGGGGCCTCAGTAGCAATATGTGCATGTGGCAAAAATGCTGTCATATGGTATGGAGAAATAAAAATGAAACACATAGTGAGGGTGATGTTGAACAGTGCTGCTTGAAATGCACAGGCTGGTACTTCACTTTACAGGGTCAATGTACCGGATCACTGACATATTCGTCAGTCAAAATATCGAGCTACTAGAATATCGTCGCCAAAATATCGATGGTCAAAATATCGACTTTCTATCTCCCTAAAGGTAAGTACCAAAATATCGAAACCAAAATATTGTTGTTAAAAATATAGTTATACAAAAATATCGATTTTTTTAATGTCTTAAAAATGATATAAAATTAATTAAATTATAAATATAAATAAATAAAACATAGTTAGAATTATTTAAAAAATGTTAAAATTAATAAATAATAAATGTAATGTAAAAAAATATTAAACATGCATAATTAAAATGTTGTATATATATAAACTTAATAATATTAATAAATAATTATTAAATTTAATTATAAAATGTTAAAAGCATAATTTAAATTATAATTACATATATATCTAAATAAACCTGCAATATAAATATAAAAATAAATTTTCTATATAATAAATTAAATTATTACAATTATTATTATTTTTTTAAAATAATATTTCACACAACATTAATTATAACACTAGGGAAAACATTGCATAGCGTAGGGGATAATATTACTATTCCCACTCCAACAAGTGTAACAGTAGTGAAAGCGTTGGATAGCGGGAAGGTAAAAATTACTATTCCCATTACAGTGAGTGCAACAGTAGGGAAAGTGTTGGATAGCGGGAGGGTAAAAATTACTATTCCCACTCCAACGAGTGTAACAGTAGGGAAAGTATTGGATAGCGAATGGGAATAATGTACTATTCCCACACCACCAAGTGTAACAATCGGGAAAGCGTTGGATAGCGGGAGTGTAAAAATCACTATTCCCACTCCAGTGAGTGCAACAGTAGGGAAAGTGTTGGATAGAGGATGTGTAAAAATTACTATTCCCACTCCAGCAAGTGCAACAGTAGGGAAAGTGTTGGATAGCGTGTGGGAATAATTTACTATTCACACTCCAGTGAGTGCAACAGTAGGGAAAGCATTGGATAGCGGGAAGGTAAAAATTACTATTCCCACTCCAGTGAGTGCAACAGTAGGGAAAATGTTGGATAGCTGGAGGGTAAAAATTACTATTCCCACTCCGAGTGTAACAGTAGGGAACGTGTTGGATAACGGGAGGGTAAAAATTACTATTCCCACTCCATCGAGTGCAACAGTAGGGAAAGTGTTGGATAGCGTGTGGGTAAAAATTACTATTCCCACTCCAGAGAGTGCAACAGTAGGGAAAGTGTTGGATAGCGAATGGGAATAATGTACTATTCCCACACCACCAAGTGTAACAGTCGGGAAAGCGTTGGATAGCAGGAGTGTAAAAATTACTATTCCCACTCCAGTGAGTGCAACAGTAGGGAAATTGTTGGATAGCGGCTGGGTAAAAATTACTATTCCCACTCCAGCAAGTGCAACAGTAGGGAAAGAGTTGGATAGCGGGTGGGAATAATTTACTATTCCCACTCCACCAAGTATAACAGTAGGGAAAGTGTTGGATAGCATAGGGGATTAATTTAGTATTCCCCCTCCTGCAGTATAATTAACATTAATTAACAATTAATTAATTTAAAAAAATAATTTACCTCCCACCATATTCCCCTATAAACATCACCACCAATATTGTAAAAAATTAATAAATTAACATAATTAATTATCAATTAATTAATTAACTAACAATTAACAATAAAATTAATTTCCATCAAATATAATTTAATTCACACAATTAACATTATAAAATAACTTAAAAAATATTATATAAAAAATGTTACATTTTTTTATAAAAATTAAATCACTTCCCACCCTACTCCCCTATCAACAATGAACCCACTTAAAAAAAGTACACAATTAACATATTAACAAATACATTATTAATAATTAATATCAAATTAATAACTAAGTATTAACTTTTTTAAACACAATTAACAATATTAGGGGCACATTACGATACCCGGCGTAAATAATTCCGCCAGGCATGGAAGCGGCAAAAATCCGCCCGCACACACCGCCTGAACACCGACCACGCCATTACGATTACACAAACCGAATACCGCCAACGGCGGAAAAAGCACACAAAATACCGCCCGCCAACGTCCGAGTCGGAGACTATCCGCCCGCCACGGACGGAAACACGCACGACAACACAAAACCGCCCGCCCTCACGGCCGACACACCGCACGTGAAATTACGATCGCACCGACATGAGCGCGGAAAAACCACAAATATACCGCCCGCCAGCGCAAACAACGCCGATGAGAATCGACACGGCAGAAGCCATGGCGCCCACGTACCTGCACAGAAACCATCCGCACACAAAACCAATAGCACACAACATGGCCAACAAGTCCACACAGCAAGTCACGCACAAATACACAAGCACAGTACATATCCCGAAAACACCCCCCGGACAAACAAAAAATACAAAGGCCAGAACCCCAGACACAACACACCTGAAAACAACAGACCATGAGGACACACCCACATAGGTGAGTACAAAAGCAGCACTCCCACAGACCACAACCCCTTGCTACATTGCAAACCAGAGAGGAGAGGAGAGGACACAGTGACACAGCAAGGACAGCAGCACACCACAGAAACGCACACATCACAACCACCACCACCACCACCACCACCACCAAACACCACCACCACCACCACCACCACCACCAAACACCGGCACCACAAACCCCCTGCACATTACACAACACACACCGCACCAGCACCACAAACACCATGGCACCACAAAGGATGCCCAAGTTCACGCCCATGGAGCTGACGGTCATGGTCGACGAGATCATCAAGGTGTACCCACAAATCTATGGGAACATGGTCCAGCACACACCACTAGCCACCAGAAACAGAATGTGGAACCGGATCGTAGACCAGGTCAATGCAGTCGGGACCCTGCCCAGGAACAGAGTCGAGATTAACAAACGTTGGAATGACGTCAAGAGCCTGGTCAAGAAGAAGGAGGGCAAAAACAGAGAGCTGGCTGCCGTCACTGGCGGAGGGAATCCCGCGCTCTTTAAGACCTTCAAAGCGTGGGAGGAGAAGGTGCGAGTCGTAATCCATCCGGAGATCCTCGCCGGATTAGCAGGGGGAGTGGAGGCTGGTAAGTACAAACTAATGTATACCAGCACACCGCTATGTACTCACATGCACTACCACCATGCCACAGCTCCCAGGGACAAACACCCCCATGTCCAGCACACAATACACAACACATCACACACACATGCAACAGACACCACCACACACAGCCCAAACCGAACAACTGCAAGATGCGTGGGGACATGTGTACACTAAGCCAGCCACGTAACCACCAACAGGTCCCCAAATATGCCAGAAGCGCCACAACGAGCACCCACCACACCCATGTGTCCGCCACAGCTGCACCAACCGACAAGTAACAGGTAAGTGGCAGGAACACAAAGTGCAGTGGGTGGGACGGTGGACAGCCCAAGTACAACACACACCAGGCCCCAGTCCCACAGCACAGCAAGGAGGAGCATCCCCCACACCCCACACCCACGTGTCAGCCACCGCAGTGCACAACGACAGCCGAAAGGCAGACATCACGGTCCACAGCAATCGGTGTCAGTGGGTATCCAGCCACCCCCATGACCCACAACACCCTCCCACCCCCACAGACCTGCAACATGGAGCACCCCCCGCTTAGAGCCATGTGGCATCCAGTACAGTGCACGCACGAACAACTTGCAGGTGGGAAACTGGACAGGGCCGGATTACTGGAGGCATGAGGACCGTAACACGACCAACACATGGGACATGTCACGTAGCAGACGAACACGCAGCACCGCCCACCGTCACGAACAAGTGAACAATGTGCACACGGACATGAACAACAGACTCACACCCCACATGACCCATCACAGACATAGCAACACCCAAGGAGCCACGTCTGCATGCACAAGCCACACTGAATATAGTACCACACGGCAGCCACTGTGCAACTCATCACACACAACCGAAACACCATTGAAGTCCTGTCCATGTAGCCCCTACTGCCTGTCAACCACACACCCCACAACTACGCCTATGTAAGACAAACAACACTAGACGCAACAGAGCGGAACAACATAAATGCACACGAACACCACTGAACCCATCAAACACACAGACACACCATGCACAAACAACATACCATCCATCCCATCCGTCAGCCCCAGTCTCATGAAAGGCATGTCATCCGCACAGCTGCCACACATACAGCAGTCACGCTAAGATACATGCCCATTACCAACCATGTGCCAGAAGTCAATGAAGTGCACGACACACTGTAAGCAACAACACACAACATGGGCCACACCCCCCGAGCACTGCAGTGATGCACATGGCACAGGGCAGCACGCACACCAAGGAGATGGGACAACTGCAATACGTTGGCTGGCACACAACCATCACTCACTCATAACGATGCGTCCAATGCCATGTCCAGTAATCACAACAGACAGCAAATATGCAGGCCATGTCAAGCATGCACACACCTCAAACCATGCACTGTCATGCTGCCACAACACATGTCACGTTCGGCACCCATGGCTCACAGCATGTACCCCAAAAGCATATTCCCTCCCAAATGCGAATCCGGGGCATGGCCCCCATGTTGCCATATGCGTTCCTAAGCGTTCCATTTGAACCCCAAAAGCATATTCCCTCCCAAATGCGAATCTGGGGCATGGCCCCCATGTTGCCATATGCGTTCCTAAGCGTTCCATTTGAACCCCAAAAGCATATTCCCTCCCAAATGCGAATCTGGGGCATGGCCCCCATGTTGCCATATGCGTTCCTAAGCGTTCCATTTGAACCCCAAAAGCATATTCCCTCCCAAATGCGAATCTGGGGCATGGCCCCCATGTTGCCATATGCGTTCCTAAGCGTTCCATTTGAACCCCAAAAGCATATTCCCTCCCAAATGCGAATCTGGGGCATGGCCCCCATGTTGCCATATGCGTTCCTAAGCGTTCCATTTGAACCCCAAAAGCAAAGTACAAACCAGACCCAGGATGGGCCAGGAGCCCGCATACACCAGAGTCACAATAAGTAGGGGCACAGCAACACACCCATCGGCATGGCCAATCCGTCCCATGCCACATGTGCACAGCACACAGTCCCATTGCCAAGCACACACAACTACAGATGCTACAGCCACACACACGCCTCCGGGAAACCCATGTACGAGATTGCACGAACTGTCAATGTCAGACGACAAATACATACTTCGCCAGGTGCAACACAATAACTAATCTCATTCTCTCCACAGGTGACGAACTGCTGGATGCTGGGGATGGAGCCAGCAGCCAGCACAGCCAGCCTACAAGCCCCCAACGAGGACACACGGATCTGGAGGATCTGTCCTCCTCCTCGGACACGGACAACGAAGCAGGCCCATCTGGTGTGGCAGGGCCCAGCCGCTCCCCAGGACCCCTCCTACCCACCAACCCATCATCCAGGGCTGCTGAACATTCACAGCCCCCTGCTGCCACTGTCGTTGCGGCCACACCCACGGTCATTGTGGCCACTACCACTGCCGCAACCGCCACCATCGCCGCACCGACCACCACCGCCGCCACCACCGCCACGTCTCCGCTGGCACCAGCCCCAGCGCAGGTGGTGGCCCGGACGACTGGATCCACCCTGGGAGCCACAGCGAGGACCGTGGTGAGCAATGTGGCTAGTGGGCAGGCCGGTGGCAGCAGGACTGGTAGGAGGAGCAGGGTCAGGGAAACGCCAGCCTCCCCTGGGAGCCATGCCCTGCCTCACATGGCCAGAGTCCTTGGGGCCTATGAAGAGGCCCAAGGACAATGGGTCCGGTCTGCCTCAGACACGCGTGAGGTGCTGGGGGTGTTGAGGTCCATGGACGCCCGTATGGGCCAAATCGTGGACCTCATGGGACAGCTGGTGGTGGCGGTGAGGTCACAGCCAGGGACAGCAGCTCCCCTCCGCCACCACCTGCCGGGGCGCAGGGTGGAGCAGCAGTGTCCAGTTCCCCTGCGTCCACAGCCAGTGATCACACCTCAACCACCAGCATGTCGCAAGCAGGCACCCCCTCGCAAACGTGGAAGGGGCCGTCCGAAGAGGAAACAGATCTCCCGGGAGGACTTCGCACGCTCCAGTCGCAAGTGAGGCAGCCAGCCAGCCTTCCGCCAGCCTTCCTTGACCAGCCACTGCATTGACTTGGACTACGATCCCACTCCACACAGCCATCTGGATGGCATGTGTGTGTTGGACTATGGACATAGAACCAGTGGGTACACCCTGATCATCACGCAGCCATGACCGACAGCTCATTGTCACTGCACGCACCACTTTTGTCATCATCTTACACACAATCACATGTCACAGTTTGTAATAAATGCACCTTTTTCACTAACTGCTGTTTGTGCCCTGTGTCTTATTTGTACGGAATACAACGGCCACCTTGGGCGGAAAGGCACCTGATGCGTGGCATGGCATTTGAATCCGGAGGGCCTGTAGGGACCTAGGGGTGGGAGACAGAACAGGAGCACATTCAATGAGTGTGTCACACACCCATCACACAGTACATGTCAACAACTACAAGCAATGTACACACATCGCACAGAGCAATAGGGCACAATGCCACAGCCACCAACAGTGGCATACTACCCTGGCCATGGAGCGTTGACACACAGCACGCAGTGAACAAACGGCCACCCTGACACAGCACACACACACCTGCACAGATACAGCCACATCAGCCGTCGTACATGGACACTCACCGTCAAGTGAAGTAGCGGGCGATGAGCTGCTGCCGCACATTACCAGCTTCCTCCTCTCCGCTGTCCTCCTCACTCGAGCTGTCCTGGTCTGCGGGCTGGGGCCCTGGTTGATCTCCGTCATCCACGATGAGGGGGATCTGCTTCCGAATGGCCAGATTGTGCAGCATGCAGCACGCCACCACTATCTGGCACACCTTCTGTGGGGAGTACGCCAGCGCACCCTCGGTGCGGTCCAGGCACCTGAACCTGGACTTGAGGAGGCCAAAGGTACGCTCGACCACACGTCTGGTCCTCCCATGTGCCTCATTGTAGCGATCGTCTGCTGGGGTGCGAGGATTCCTCAATGGACTGAGCAGCCATGCCCCATTCGGATACGCAGAGTCACCTGGGTGTGAGGGACACAGAGAACCGTTGCTAATCCAACTGGACAGGGGACAGCATCGCACAGCCAGCACGCTACACCACTCCACATACTCACCGACAATACAGGCACGATCCTGTTGCATATTGGACATCAGTCGTGGCAAGATGCTGTTGCGCATTATGTGTGCGTCATGGGCCGAGCCTGGGAACTTTGCACACACGTGGGTGATCACCATGTCCGCAAGGCACACCACTTGCACATTCAGGGAGTGCGTGTGCTTCCTGTTGCGGTACAGGTGCTCAGTGGCCTGTGGTGGAACAAGGCCGACATGTGTGCAGTCAATGGCTCCAACGACGTGTGGGATTCTGCCAAGGGCATAGAATGCACCCTTCACTGCCGCCAATTCACGAGCCCTGGGGAAGCGGATGTACCTGTTCCGGTACAGCATCATGGCTGCCAGTACATCCCTCAGCACCTTGCTGAACATGGGCTGGGACATCCCTCCTCCACTGCCCACTGTGTGCTGGAATGACCCAGTGGCGAAGAAATGCATGGCGGCCATCACCTTAGCCGTGGGGGTGACAGCAGTCGGATACACCCTGCGGGGACGGAGATGGGGTTCTAACATGGCACACAGTCGATGCAGGGTTGGCCTGTCCAGCCGAAACTTCCTAATAACCTCTGTATCGTCCATGTCCGCCAGCAATTGGTATGGGCGGTCAATGTTCGGTCTCCGCCTAGGGACAATGGCAGAGGACACATGTCAAAGCAACACGACACATGGCAATTTCGCATACACATCACTGACATGACTGAGTAAGCACAGGAGCCACAGCCCAGCTGTCAAGCTGGGACGGCACGGCCACAATACACTTACACAGGTCTCCCAACAATGGCAATGGCTAGTGATACAAACCACTGCCATGTGCATGCACATGGGGATCTAGGCCCCAATGACTTGCGGGGCGTGCTGATGGGGACTGACTGCATATCCGTCAAGCGGCAACGCCACGGCAACATGAATGTCTGCTGAGCATGGAACTGCTTCCGCGGCTGGATGAGTATGGCACACGACGACGACGATGTGGGCACAGGCTGAGCGGCCAAAACAAGTGGGACCTGTGGCACGAGGGGATATGAGACAGTAGTAGGTGTCAGCACTGCACCCTATGTACAGCACTGTACGGATCACACCTCCCGAAACATTGACAGGTGTCCACATTGACAGCCCCATGCCAAGACGGCTGTGTGCTTGCAGTCACACGTCACAGGTGAGAGGTTACATTGCACGTGCCAGGTGGCAGTCGTACATAGTGGGAGCTGGCATGTGTGTGCATGTGTCTCCTGTTCAGGATCCACCAGATGGGCGCTGACTCTGTACTGACCATTGGACACAGCATGTTCCGTGGAAGGCTTGTGTGTGTGGGATGGTGGCACTGGATGTGCCGCCGTTGGGTGGGGGGCCATGCACAGGGCGGGTACGTCGATGATTGCGCATTGTTGGTCACGGTGGGTGCACCCACTAAGATGTGTTGCCCTGTGTTCAATTCCTATGTCCGCATGATGATGGACTGTAGATGTGGGCAGACTACACATTGGTCGATGTGCTGTCTATATGCATGTGCCTTCACACCAGGCACAGCTGCCCCTGCACATGTGACCCCTGCTGGACTCGCTGCTGGGTCTGTGGAGCTGATGCACCTTCTGCGCGTGGGGCGGGCAGCTCTCCTCACTTCCCTCATTGCGCATGTCATGACTTTGCCGCAGGTGACATGGATCATGGAGGGCCCACATGTACGCGTGGGTAGGCTACACATGATTGTACACTGGTCGCCACCCCCAGTCAGTGTTTCGAATGGGAAGGTTGTCGTGCTGGTGGTATGTTCGATGTGGCGGATGGGCGGGCCTAGGTGCGGGCTTACATTCCGGACATGGGGGGTAGTTGTATTGGCGACTAGTTGCAGTACACACGGGACACGTCTCTTCCTTTCCACATCTGGGTCATCCCTTGTACTAACTGACAGTGATACAGTCATCTTCGCCCCAGCCCTCATGTCCTCCCCTCGCTCCCCCAATATGCATGCTCACCTGCGAGGCTAGCGCTTGCACAGGCAGCCCCAAGCTCGCACCAGAGAGGGCAAGGAGTGTATGTGTGGGTCCAGTTGCACGAGTGGGCTGTCTCAGGGTATGATGTGTTGCGGGACGCCGTCCACCTGCGTGGTGCCCCAAATGGTGACCCGGCCTGCATGGACTATGCATCACAGTCTTCGCCTTCCGGATCCGCCACCTGCGACACCCAGTGGCTGTGGCTGCCCTTGCGGCCAGGCCGCGTCCGTCTGTGGCTGATGGCCCACACATTCACTCTTTGGCCTCTCTGGGGAGGGCTCGGGGGTGGTGGCGCACGCGCTTGCACTTAGTCGCAATGGCATGTGGCGTGGTTGGTATGATGGGCAATGGATGGGATGGTGCGAGCCACCTCCCGTGACGTCAGTGCTGCTCGTGCTGTGGTGCGTCCCCCTACACTTCCATCTGACTTGTGCCATGCTAGACGTTGAGGTTCTATTGCCTGCGTGATATGACCAGGAGGAGCGCGAGGAGACCTCTCACACACCATGCTCCACTGCCATCCCGTGCCCTGTATCGCCTGTGCGGATTGACTATGTTGGGGTTACACCTGGTCGACTGGGGCTGTGTGTGCCTTGTCAGGGGCATGGCGGGCGCACAACAGGATCCAGCTTGTCCACAGAGGGTGGGCTGAGGTGCGCCTGGTACCGCTTTGTACGTGTGCCCGGCTGCTGTGCACACACGTGTTCACTCCCCCGACAGGTGTCCTCTCACAATGCCCAGGGAAGCGGTGGTGTACTGTTCATGAGCCCTCCCAACACGGCGTGCTCCAACTTGGCATGTGCGCATCTACCCGTCGCACCCACCCACCTGAGCACTGCGTCCATACGACTTCACACGACACATGTGTGTCTTCCACAGTAGTGCTACTCATTTGCGTTGACATCCAATACCAGTGGACTACATGGTCATGTCACGACTGCCGTGTACTTCACATACTCTCATCCTCTCTCATTCGTACTTGTGAAATGAGTCAGCGGAGACAGTTTTGGTTTCAAACATTATATTGAGTCTTCTGTCCTCTGTGATGCAGTATAGTGGACACTACTGGCAGCGGGATACATGTTGAGGATATACTGAGCATGATTGCAAATGGGATAGGGTGTGGGGTTACATGTGATTGGCTGTTGCATGTGGGATGTGGGCTTCAGAGTGACATCTGCTTGGCCAAGGCTGTGCTAATGTACATTTACGTATAGCTGCGGAGCTGCGGACTTTGACACAGATGGTATACATGTAGCCTACCAGACCGCTTGGCATCATGGGCACAGTCCATCTCAGTTCCATGTGACAGGTTTGCTGCGGTTGTTCCTCATGCACGCGTGCATGTGAGATGACATCAGGGCATGTGCTTGCGTGCATGCAGCGGCGTGCCACTTGTTGTTGCACTGTGGTGGTTACTGGACATGTCACAGTCACTGGGGTCGTGTTGTTGTTGTATGCACTTGTCGTCCATGCAAAGGTCCTGGTATGGGATTCCCGGGGCGGGGGTGGGAGGGGTGCAGCACCCACAGACTCCAGGCGACCTATTCATGTCCACTGAGCGGTGTGTGTGTCCATGGGCGCTGGATCCATGTCGTGTCCTGGTTGTTCGTGCAGTTCCGTCCATGTGGGTGCGATACACAGAGCCCATGCCACTGCCTCCCACGATGCATGCGGTGTTCCTGGATGTGATGGGGAACAGTGTGCATGTCCCGGTCATATCCGATGTCATGGCGATGTCGTTGATGGTGTGGTTACAGTTGCCGGTCGTTTGGTATGGCTGTTGTGGTGGTGACTGGCCAGTCCGTGCGGAAGCTAAGCATGGGTGCGGGGTTGGACATCATAGGTCACTCGGGGAACCTGCGTTGTGGTCCGACGTATTTACAGGTTGTCAGGTATGCGATGCCGTCCAGCAGGGCTTCCATGTCATTGGTGGTGTACATGTTTGCCAGCCAATGAAGCGGATGGTGGCTGTCAAGGTGTTGTTCGTAGGTTGTCCCTTGGAGGACCATGATGGGGCATGCTGGGTGACATTCGATGTAGCTGTTATCGATGATCCGTCGTGTGGAGGCACAGTGGTCCCATTTCAGTGCGGGTGCGATGTTGGCCACATACGCCATGCCCCCATAGGCAGAGCAGGCCCTGTCGTGTGCGTCCAGAGGGAGGAGTAGTGGTAGCAGGTCCGCCTTCAGACATGCCGGGTTGGAGAGGCATATCTCGACGGGATGCTGGTAGGGACACCTCCGACAGTAGAAGACGGGCATGACGCAGCTGAACAATGTGATGCGGTAAGTCAGTCGGTAACTTACGTTCAGCAGGGACAGGAGATCGCATCCCAATGTATGGCACAGGTTGGTTTTGTACAGCTTGAGCTGTTCGGCGTAGTTGGGTAGGTGTGTTGCGGTTGCCATTTCGCAGCGGTTCGTTGAGGTGGCGTGCTCCGGCTGTGTGTGCAGTCTGCAATGTGCACGCTCCGGGGTTGCTGTGAGCTCTGTGTAGTCGTAGGGAGACAGGACTTGTGTTCTGTTGGCTTGTTTGGAGGACACGGGCCCTCTTCCCACATGCTTCTCAGACAGTTCAAGGTCAGTGCTGTGTGACTCCTTCCAATTAACTTGCATGTGGCCGACATGGGGGAGTGTTTTCTTCTTTCTTCCCCGTCCGTTGTGTGCTTCTGTGATATGCGCTATCTGCCCTGTGGTCGGTCTCCTCGGCATGCCTGTGTTGGTCTATTCTTGGACAATGGCTGTATTCACCGGCTTCTGTCGTAGGGCTGTGGTTTCGGAGTTGGAATGGAAGGTCATTCAGTGCTGTCTGCTCTCCCTTGTGTGGGTGGCAGGCTGCCTTTCCGCTCTGCGTTGGGCCTTGTGTGTGGATGTTATTCTTGGGCCACCTGTTGTCGGTCCCCGGGCTCTTTGGTGTTCCGTTTTATATGTCTTGTTCATATGTGCAGGGTGGTATGGGTGTTTCTGTGTGGTACTGGCGTTCCTCTTCCCGAAGGGGCCCTGCTTCTCCTAGTTGGTGTTGCCGCCGCTGTGTGCTACGCCATGTTTGTTACACTGGGGTGTGTCCTGCTGTTGCGTGTCTTCACTGACATGTGTGCGTCGGTTGTGTGGCGTTGGGTGTTGTCCGTGAATTGGGCGTTGGGGACATGTCTGTGGCCGGCCTGTCACGTGTCATGTGCGTTCGGGGTGGGGCTGATGTGTGTGCTGCTTGGTTGTGTCCCTGTGTCTGTGTGCGACGCATGCATGGCGCTGCGGTTGGCCTCTGCGTTGTGCGCATGTGTGGCGGCGTCATCGGCGCTTTGGGGCCGTGACGGGGTGGTTGGTTCCTAGTCCCAGGTGGTGTGTACACGTGTGTTCTGCGATGTTACGATTTGGCCTGTGTGTCATATGTGGATGCGATGGTGGATGTGTTGTGTACACGCGCTGGTGGGGGGTTGTCCGCTTTTTCCGCCCTTGCACTGTGTGCGCTGTTTGCGTGCACTTGTTGTGTGTGTGCCTACCTGCGTCTCCGCGGTACGTTGCGTCCTTGGTGGTGCATCAGCAGGAGCATGGGGACGGCCTGCAGTGCTGGATTCATGCTCGGGGAGCCGCTTTTCGTTGTCCGTGCTCGGCGTCCGTGTTACCGCTTCGGTTTGTCGTACGGTATCTCTTGGCCGTGGGAGCCGTTTGTTTGCGGCATCGTAATTTATGCGCCGGGCGGGACGTGTTTCGTCGGACGGTGTGTGTCAGTTAGGCTGCGCCGCTACGTGTACGGGCGCACTTTGATGGCGGACGGTGTTGCTGGCTTGCCGGCGGTGTTTGGCCTGCTTTTCGCATCGTAATTGGGCGGGCGTGTGGACTGCTGCGTGCCGGCGGTAACTGGTGCTTTTTGCATCCGCCAGCACGGCGGTTGTGCTTCCGCCCGCCATCGTAATGGGCCCCTAAATTATTAAATACAAAAATTTTAATTAATGAATTTATTAATTAATTAATTTAATTTAAATTACTTCCCACCCTATTCCCCAATAAACCCACAACCCGCTACAGAATAAAATTACTCAAAAATTAATTAACATATAATTTATTAATTCTAATTTTTTTAAAATTAATATATTATAATTAAATTACTTCCCACCGTATTCCCCTATAAACCCACAACCCGCTACAGAACTAAAATACGCAAAAATAATTTAACATAAAATTCATTACTTTTAAAAATTCAAACATACATTACAAAAATAATATATACTTTTAACACATATACTAACATTTACAACACTAAATTTTGTTTCGATATTTTTAACAACGATATTATGACTGACAATATTACTAACTTCGATATTATGGCAATCGATATTTCTTACCTGCATTTCGATATTCTGTACCACTATATTTTTGACAGTCGATATTCTGTCCACTCGATATTTTGTCATATCGATATTTAAAATTCGATATTTAGACTCTATATCCAATGTACCAGATGCTCTGGTCATCGTTATTCCAGGATACCCAGGACAATGGGTGTTCTCAACGTGCAAAGGAAGTAGAGGGCAGTTGCAGTCTGGTGCTGATTGGCTGATAGATGGTTGGTTTGACCCTGGCCATGGAGGAGTTTAGGGATGCAGAAGAGCCTGAGGTATATCTTCTTTGGATTTTGTTTGTTGTTTTATTTCTCTTTTTGGTGTTATTGTCTTTTGATTTTTCGAATAAATGGAAGGGAAACATTAATACAACCAATCATAAGAAAGCTTCCTACATCACTAAACAATAGAGTGAGTATAAACTGTTTAGAACTGTCATATTCACACATTTGAACATTTTAACCAGATGTATGATGATACAACTCATTCCATTGCAACACATGCGTGAATGCCATTACCATGCATATCCTTCAACATGCCTTTTTTACAATGAATATGCCTTTGCCACACACGCCTTTACAATGAATTTCGGTGTAAAAGCATGAATGTTAAAGGCATATGTGTGGTAAAGGTTTTCTCTGACCCCTGCAATGTTCCCTAAAACCGGTCCCTGATGCGCCCCTCCAGCCCTGAGCCCTTTTTAAAAATAGCCCTTCCCTGCCCTGAACCCTAAAAGCGGACCCCAACATGACTTCCCAGTCCCCAGCCCTTGTAAATAATACATCTCCCCTGCCCTGAGCCCTAAAAGTGGACCCCTGTGCGACCCCCCCATCCCCAGCCCTTGTAAAAACTACCCCTTCCCTGAGCTGTATTAGCAGTTCCCTGTGCGACACCCGCCAGACCCCCAGCCCTTCTAAAAAATACCCCTTCCCAGCCCTGCGCCCTAAAAGTGGACCCTTGCGTCACTCCCCTCCTGCCCCCCAGCCCTTCTAAAAAATACCCCTCCCCTGAGCCCTAATAGCGGACCCCTGCGTGACCCCTCTGGTCCTCAGCCCTTTTTGAAAATACCTGCCCCCAGCCCAAAGCCCTAAAACCGTAGCCCCCCGCCCCAGGCCCAATCGCCCTTACCTCTCCACAACGACCAGGCAGCTTCTATAAGGCGCGGCACATGTCATATAGAGGATGCAGAAGGGTCTCTCCGTTTCCTCTAACAACGCTGATAGCCTTTACCAACCTTACCACACATATACTCTTACCACCAGTACCATACATATACATGTATAATACATACCTTACAACATAATTCGTTGTAAAGGCATGCGTGGTAAAGGCATATGCGTTGTAAAAAAATGAGTGGTAAAGGCTATGCATGGTAACAGCCGTGTTGTAAGGGCTGTTTCCCATTATAACCCATTCAAGGAAATGCTCCCTGGTAGTGAATACCCTCACCAAATCTTACAACCTCCAACAGTTGCTGTGGCCACACACCAGCCAAATTGTCCTACCTTCTGGGCAAAGATGATTATTTCTCTGCTTGTTGAGGCACTGGCACTAGTTCTCACACACCATGCATGTAGCCTGCAATGGGACTTGCTTAACAATTTGTGGACTCAGTACATTTGCTTTGTGATTTGGAGGACATAGGATTAGTACCATGGGCGATATGAAATGGAGATTGTACTGTTGCTTGGGTTAGCACAAACGGACCCCTGTGACGTAAGCGTTAGAGTGTAATGAAGTGAATGCAGGTTTAGAATGTTGAGTTCGCAGTTACACACAGAAGGATAAAGACATGTTATACTAAGTTCCGTGTGTGGCATAGTCATGAGCTGGTATCCAGGCTGGGGAGGATGCTACAACTGGTGACAAGATAGGGGATACATAACCCGAAGATCGACAGTGCTCTCCCGGAGAGTTTCCAATCGTTCAGCAAACTGCTCCTGCGTGCCACGTGTGCCTCAGTCAAAGTGCTGAATCAATGCTTGGCGTATGTGGAGTCAAAGTGCAACTCCAGCCTGTATAAAGCATTTGACGATAAGGAAAGCTTCACTGAGAAGTCTACACATCGTTGGCCAAGGACCTGCTGGGAAGGCTATAAAAAGAGGTACCGCACCACTTTGGAACCAAAAGCTATACATCATATGAAGCGATAATGCTAAAGGCAGATACAACCAGGTTTTGAAAGAGCAGCAAATAGCGACAGCCAATTGCAAGATAACACTGAGAAGAGAAGCGTTGCGAAGCAGAGATCTACCAGGTGCCAGGCAGTACAAAGAGATTCTTACAAGCAAAGCAGTTCAAGAAACAGCCATCTGCTTACCAGAACTGAATAATGAGAGTCATCATACCACAGCGTTGGGTAGAGTAGCACCAGAAGAAGTGCCAGGGTTGTGTTTACGGAGGTGTCCAAACCCGAAGCGGCATGCCATCTAAGCTTCAGGGTGGTGGCTCAGAACAACTTCAGAGGTCTCCAGAAAAGTGAAGGGCTCCCATGGAGACCAAGAGGGAGGTCACAGTTCCACCAACTGGCCGAGATGACCCAGTGTCAGACAATCACACAAATGGTTATAATGCAGCCTTCCTGAAACAGTTGTGTGTTTCTTGCATGACCCAGTGACGTTTTCCTTATGTTAGCCAAATTGTGCATGTTGTAGGCCGCTTTTGTTTTGCACATGTTACTACATGACACGCTTGCATTTGTGCCACGTTGTATTTTCACACAAAACCTGCACATGTTTTTTCGCATTTTATTATTTTCCTGGGATTTAGTTGGAACACCCTAGACAAGGTCAAACAACATTACCGCTTGTATTCTCTCTGGTCAGACACTAGCACCTAGACATAACAAGAGAATGCAGCTGCTGTTTGTGAGCACTCATATCTTGTCATATAACCAAGGACAGGGGTTCTGAAAAAACACACACTGTGTGAAGGTTCTGAAGCAAGAGGGCTGTGTCAGCTGGGATGAAGAGCATCCACCTATGAATGCTAAGGTACGGGGTCCACTACTAATCCCAGAGATCTATAATATATAATGATCTAGCTTCAGTAGAAAGGGGGTTTAGGCTAATCTGTCTTATAACATGACTGGACTTTTTATGGTATACAGTTTGTTAACCATGCTAATGATATTTTTGATAGGTATGTGTTGTCTGATTGTGGCACAAATACTGCATCTTAGAGCACAGCTGTTTAAATAAACATTGTAAACTTTCTTTGTGTCTCTTTGTTATCTTATTGTGGACAAGTACGAGTGAGAGATTGAAAGGGTGTGTCCTGTTACCACGATCCCTGATAGGTTCAAGAGTGTTGTGTTCTGGGGTGCCAAATCACTTGTTCCTCTGAAAAGGTTAGGAGGGCAAGTGAGGCACTATAGCTAGTCAGACTCAGGCCCATAGATACTGAGGTGGTATGGTGATTCAGTCCCTACATGCTGATGTTCTACAGTTACAAGCAAAGTTCTGTTACTGAGCCAAATCCCTGCAACATGGCACCACCAAAGTTTGGTCAGGTACTTATTTGCGGGAACCCTGAGTAGTGCTTGCGCTTGTCCAGAATACATGTGCACCTTTTACTGGAGACATCCATGGTGTTAGCGGTTAATCCTCCACAGTTTTTAGGGATTTACTGATTCTGTTGGTTTATCAAGCTTGAATATTCAAAGGTTTAAACCAAGTTTGTGTTACACTTTGAATCTATTTTTAATTACTTATGGCGCAACCTACCGCTATTGCGGCCAACTGCTGACCGGTAATCTATGTACATTTGACACAACATGGAGTCTCTAATGCAGGCACGCCTGCAATCTTTGTAGTGAAAGCAAATGCTGCATTCCACTTTGCAGATTTTTATTCTTGGGTCACATTTCCAGCAGTGGATGCTAACACGAACACTTTTCACGAATACACTACTCCCCAGGCACCTGCTGCATACAGACCTTATGCACTTGTTGAAATTCCTCCTACAGTCTGGGAACACCAGACTTGGTTAAATGGCACCCTTCCCCATGTGCCTGGGCCAGTTCAAATGGGTTCTCTCAGTAATGAGGGGGCTACTTGGCCGGAATTAGCTGGATATACACCATACCCAGATTTAGGCAATTTAAATCTTGTGCAAACCTGCGGTTTGTACAATGTTCTTGTTGCCTTAGATAGATGTCTGACACAATTTATTTCATATGCATTATTAGCTGTCCAGCAATGCTTGGACTGCAAGCACAAGCCCAGTTGCCTGCAGTGCCCTCTTATTAGTCCTGCAATTCTTCATTCAGTTATGGGCAAATGACCCACTAATCGTGAGCAAATTCCATTTTGGATTGCCAAAAATAGTGATCAACTTGAAGCTGTGTTTCTCCTTATGGGACCACAGGATAGGCAAATAATTTTAACTATGTGCTTACCCACTGGGATAGTTCCCACTCTTGGAGACTGTAAACCTGGGGCACTATTTTTGCCACGGTCTATACCCTCTGTCATGGCACTCCCTCAATGGGCGCTCTACTGAACGTTCTCAAACAGATACAGAATGAACATGGGGCAGGTCCTGCCCTAGATTTGGGGATTAAATTAATGGGTAATTTTCTCTTAGTCTCCGAAATGATTCTTTCTAATATTAAAGGTGAAGCAGCATTCCTGGCTATACACCAGTGACTTACCACGGTTGCGGTTGCCAAGCGCGAATGTGAGTTGCCTATAATTAGTGATAATGTATATACATCATTAGAACACAATCATTTGGGAACCAGACCTTCCGTACCACCACTTGCAAGCCTAGCGCTGACAAGGATGCCAGACCAGCCTGTGAATTTGCTAAAAAAACATGGGATAAATCTAAACAGCAACAGAAAGGTAAACCTTGCGGAGGTTCTCCGCCCCTGGCGTCCTCTGAAAGACAATACAATTTTGTGATTGCACTAAAATCAAGACTCCCGACAGGTATCAGGTCCCTAATACACGTTCTACTCGTTCCTTTTTAGGAATCATCTGACCAGCAATATGAGAGAGGAAGGTTAACTGAACGTAGACAAGAAGAGTATGTGAAACCAAAAATGGAGGCACAGCGCTCGTCTGGCATGAGATAAAGAAGCAGGACAAGACTTCTCAATATAAAGTCCCATTTCAGAAAAAGAAAGTAGTAGCTCTGAATGCTAAATATTCCACAGATGGTGTGAACTCTCCTCCTGAACAGGAGTTGGGTGGTGAATCTGCTTGGCAGCGCAGCAGAAGTCACCATAGTATGCCAGAATCTCCAGGAGTTTCTGGTAGTGAAAGCTACTGATACGTTTATTACAGTTGAAACCGTGGAAACACTCGTGACCCATTAACAGATTATGGGCCAGATGTACGACGTTGGAAATAGCGCCTCGCAAATTGCGAGTTTTTTGCGACTCGCAATTTGCGAGGCGCTATATCCAATGTACAACAGTGTTTTTCACACAGTTAGCGATTCCCAATGGGGTCGCAAATAGAGAGGCTCATGAATATTAATGAGCCTCTCGCAATTTGTGCTCCCATTGGGAATGGCAGGCCCTCCCAGGTATGGCGGCCTGCTGGGCTCAGCAGACCACCATGTCTGGGACTGCTTTTAAATAAAGCAGTTTTCTTTTAAATGCATCCCGTTTCCCTTAAAGGAAAACGGGATGCATTTGAAAAAGAAAAAAATGAAACGTTTTCGTTAAATTTTTTAAGGGCAGGTGGTGGTCCCTGGGACCACTGCCTGCCCTTAAATATTATTTTCCCCTGCATTTGCAAAGGAGAAGGGGTCCCCTGGGGACGCCTTCCTTTATGCGATCCCATTACCACCCTCTTGAAGAGGGTGGTAATTTGCGAGTGTTTTGCGCCCGCAATTGCGGACGCAAAACATTCTTACATAGGGTTGCACTCGCTATTAGGAAGGGAACGCCCCTCCTAATAGCGAGTCGGCAAAACCCTATTTTGCGAGTCGCAAAAATTACGACTCGCAAAATAGGGTTTGTACATTCCTCATGCTGTTTTTGCATGCGCAAACGGGTTCGCAAACCCGTTTGCGCATGCAAAAATGGTCGTACATCTGGCCCTATATTATTTACATATTCAAACTGAAGGTGACATTAAACGCACCATTAAAGCAATATTCTGGGACAACTCAACTACGTCTTATGACATCCTCTTGGCGGAGGTCAATTGGCCCCCATCATTTGTACTCGAATCCCCCTTGGCGAGGATGTGATTCTTCTTTTCTTTCCGCACCTTAATCCTGACGCAGTAAAACAAGCTTATGTGTCTGAATGGGCCCTGGCATTGGCCCCTGCACTTTACCGTAATCATATTGGTTGAGATAAGGCTTCCCCTTATCATATTATACCAAAATACAACCTCAATAACCTATTAAACAGGGTGCTAAAGTGCCCATTACATAAATTTTCTTCCAATTGGTGTACCAGGGAGTAATTGAACCCTGTGTCTCTCAAATGAATAATCCTCTTTTTCCTGTTTTAAAACCGGATCATTCCTATTGCATTGTCTTAGACTATCGACCTTTGAATAGTCATGCACGTACATTTGTGGTGCAAAACACGCACAGTACGGCACTTATTAACAATGTAGTGCGTGAAAAATACAAAACCGCATTGGATATTTCCAATGGGTCTTTTCAGTCACAATTTGGCTTCTGAGAGCCAAGACTGG
The DNA here is from genome assembly GCA_963921515.1 of Calotriton arnoldi. Lineage (NCBI taxonomy): Eukaryota > Metazoa > Chordata > Amphibia > Caudata > Salamandridae > Calotriton > Calotriton arnoldi. The sequence continues at coordinate 288,410 of CAWUFW010011441.1, read as the reverse complement.
TCTGCTTTTAGCACCCTGGGTTTTCAAATGAGCTATGCATGACTTTCTATGGGCTATAAGAATAGCCCGGCAGTTTTTGCGGCACAAATTGTGTCAGTTCTTCATGACATTGACCCTGACGCTGTGTCCTACATAGACGATATCTACTTGATGGACGATAACTTAAATCCCAACTTGGCCAGAGTAGATCGCATAATATTGGGATTTGCTGAACTTGGCAACAAGTTCAACTCCAAGAAATATGATATAGCTTTTGTAAGTGTCCTTTTCCTGGGATATGAACTTACACATGAGGGAAAGTGTCTTGCCCCTCATTTTTTGGAGAAATGTGCAATATTGCAACCTCCAAACACGCTTAAAAAATTGCAGTCCCTGCAAGGAGTTTTGAATTTTGGCAGAACATACATACCTGAATATGCACAATGTATAAAACCTCTTTATGCATTAATATGCCCTGATTTTTCCACTTCATGCTGGACATTAGAACACACAGATACAGTTCAATCTTTACAATCTGACTTGCTTGAAACATGCCACTTCCATACACATGTCAATACCACAAACCTGGTCATCCAAATTTTACCAGGTGCAATTGGATTTACATGCATCACCTTTAACAAAGGTGAAACAGTGCCTATAGCATATAAATCACATTTATATTCCTGAGCGGAATTGCATTTTGCTGCTACTGATAAATACTGACTGCTGTGCAGATGGCCATCCTTAAAGAACGGTCACCTGCTCAAGGGAAACACGTTATTCTCGTTACTCCTGTGCCAGCCTTAGAGGCTGTCACCAAAGTCAGCGTCCCTAACGCTAAGGCCCACCATCCTGGATGGATCCAATGGGCTACATCCTTAACAGCTGTTGATGTGAACTTCGTCTTTGACCCTTCTTTGCAGACACAAGAATTTCTACATTATGAGCATGTTTACACTTTGCCTTCTGCCGACCTGCCTCTTGATTAGTATAAATATATTATTTTACACTGACAGTTCAGCTCAGCCTGCTATAGGTTCTAAGCAGCAATATTCAGCTGCATGAGCCATCGTTATTGGTTTTATGTTGGATGGCGTTTTCCAACCTCAAATGACTTGCATACTGTCTTTAGGAGACTGCACTGCGCAGTTACCTGAACTGAAGCCTTTGCTTCTTGCACTTGAATATATGGATCCTGAATTCCTCACACTTATTGTGTGTGATCCGTATTACTGTGTACAGACCTTTAATGATAATCTACATTTTTGGCAACAAAATGGATTCAAGGTTCTAAAGGGCAGCGCAATCAAGCATAAACTGCTTTGGGTTAAAGTGTTAGACCTAAAGGATAGGTTGCCACAACCTCATTTAGTACATACACTACGTCATCAACATGTGGGAATACACGCTGTAGGGAATTCTATAGCTGATGAAGCAGCCAAATCTGCAGTCACCACAGCTACAGTAGCAGCAGTTAAACGCTCTAAAACTCCTAGAGACAACAATATATTGACAGCTGTGAATTCAATGAAACATGGCACCCCTTTACCAAAGGGATTTCCTTCTACATACTCTTATTTAAATGATCAGAATGTTCCTTTTGTAACAATTCCTGGGGTTGGTAATTGTTTGATTCCCAACCAAGACCACAGACATGCTTTGGTTGTAGTGGCACATGAAGTTGTTGCTTCCATGCATGCAGGAGTGGCAGCCACAATTTCGCTGCTACAGCAATGTTATTGGTGGCAAGGTTTATACCAACAGGCCAAAAAATATGTCCTTTGTTGTGACATCTGACAGCAGATTGAACACTCCACGATGGCTCGTCCACCACAGACACACCTCTTGATTTCCAACAAGCCTTTTGGCTGTATTTACCTGTATCATTGTGGTCCATTGATTTCAGATACTACATTGAAATTGAGTTTGGTTGCAGTTAATTCTTGCTCTAGATTCCTTTGGATTTATCCACACCGCACGGCTGAGGCTCGAACTGTTATTAAAGACTTGCAAGTCTTTATTGGTACTTATGTGTGCTGTGCATTACATTCGGACCAGGGTCCGGCTGTCGCTTCTAAAGCGTCACAAGATTTAATTACGTCCTCAGGTGTGCAAGTGCATTATTCGTCTCCATATAGTTCTGAGGGCAATTCTGTTGCTGAAAGAATGAACCGTGACTTAAAGCAGTCCATAACGGCTTGAGTATTAGGTACTGAGCGTGGTTGGTTCAACCACCTCTATGGGGTCTAGCAAGCTTTTAATAACCTCCCTAGAAGATCAGACCCTGGATGAAGTACTTTTTTTTTAGCATCAAGATGTATGTTCCAGACCATGATGTTACAGACATTGTTTTGGCTGCTGCAACCTTTGACGTAAATAACCAGTGTGCTATCTTACAGGAGTCACAAACTTTTTGTGATGCTCAACCAAGCAAAGACTTGCACACGTCTCTTTCGCCAGCTACAGACACAAAGCCTGAAGATTCTGTCTGGATTCCAATAATTGGAGGACTTTTTTGAGAGAAGGTGCCAATTAAATAGGAGTACGGCCCATCATACCGTGTTTGTGTGCCCGTCCTTGGACTACAGGGTACATGAACTGTTATCTTGCCACCACTTTCTGGTTCTTAAGATAAACACAGTGTCTCCATCAAACATGTCAAATGACACCATTTAGCCGATTTTACATAGTATGCCATGGGGTGTTCATGCTCCTCCACAAGACATTCCTGCAAACCCATGAGCACCACTCATGCTGATTCTCCGTGGCTAGGGTTGGGGAGAGGATGTTTTCTCCACTAATAACCTGACCGAAATGATGACTGTTTCTACTACTGCGTCTGGTACAGCTGAAGTCATTTATACTGATTTACCATTGCTGGATCCACCTCTATTGGATTTTTGAGACCTGCTATTGAATCCCAGCCTCCAGTTTTAGCCTCCAGCTAAGTACCTCCGGGTACTACATGGATCAAAATGATTTTTCTTCAGACAGTTCTTCTGTTTTGCATCCGCCAGCACGGATTTGTGTTTTTATTCCATGGTTGAAATGCACTTATCTAGTCCCGCCCTGGATATATGTCTGGATCATACACTCCTTGGTTTTTCTATTCATGTTGCTTGGATTTGTGACTGTTTTTTCTTATTAATCAATGGCCACTATCTCCTGGAATGTTCTGTTACGGAACTGTTCAGCGGGGTGTTGGCCCCCCATTCTTCTTTGCATAAACTGAAAAGAGACTTGTCCCTGGTCAACATTTCAGCCATTCCAGTGACTGATGGGATTGTTTGGAATAAAGTTCCTTTTGATACATTCGGCCCTACGGAGATCCTGCAGATAGCATGTGTTCAACGTTTCTATGGTTGGTGTAATTGTACCGGGTTAACATTCAGATGATTGGGATGTTGAAATCGTAAATTCTATGCTTTCATAACTGGAGTGTTATACTGTTTTTGAATCAAAGGACCTATATCTTAATTCTGCTAGCTATGCTTATATGTTTTGTTATCACCAATATGGACATCATTTTCTACACAGAGCCAGTACTCAACGAGCCTCGTTTAATTATACACAATGGGAACATTGTCCGACTACCCCACAAGGGAGTTCCAAAATGCATAAAGACAAGTTCACGTACTTTACAGGGTGAGACACTTCAGACCCCAAGTCATATTATTATTTTTAAATTAGTTCCTACCACACCAAAAAAATATATGCTTATGCAGACCAAGCTCATATATACAGCTTTGTTTGTCAACCAGTTATCTCTTAAAGGCTATGATTACTGGAAGGACACAATTGATTTGAAATCAATTTAGGGATTGAAATCATGGCAGGTTCAGGGAACAGAAACCTTATTTTGAGCCTGCTTAATTCCCACACAAATGATTTTCTTAAATAACATCAACCAACAGACTAGATGTCTGGGATTGGCAAAAATGTAAGAAAGTAATGCTTCAACAATTCCCTCTATTGCCCACTTTGATAATGGGCAAAGTTTGACAAATTAAAACGAAGAACAACTCAATAGCATTGAGCAGAATGGTACATTTAATTCCACACTTTCAGGTCCTAGTGGGTGGTTATTGTGGCCAGTGGACACTAATGGTTGTCATGCTCGTTTCTTCAATTCTACACTTGGTTTTAAATTAAGTGACTCGATCCCTGATACTCTCAACCACAACATTCTGGTATTGTTACCACATATTTGGTGGAAAAATTGTGTCAACAATGGTTGGAACATTTCACACTGTGGGCCTGATTCTGATGCGGGTTGGAAAGCTTCCCGACCGAATTGGTTTGGAAATGGTTTCCGACCCACTCGCATTGGGAGAGTCCGACCGATGGAGTACGATGCATCCGGATGCTTCCAGATACGATTTGGTTGGACTCCCATTGACTTCAATGGGAGCATATGTTCCTAACCGCATCATAATTGGGCCCTGGGTCGGGAAGACACGTTCCCGTTCCGATTTGGAAGGAGCAAATGCCATTAGGAGGCCTTCCTAACCGCATCAGAATCAGGCCCTAGGTGGGAATGCTTTCCTAACCGCATCAGAATCAGGCCCTGTGTGCAGTGAAACAACATCTTTCTCTCCTGTCTAAAGACATGGATTTGTCAGATTCTCTTTTGGGTCCCAAAATCTCCATGCCGTAAAAGATTTATTTATGGTACCTATAATGAAATTTGGAAATTATCCCAGATGGAAGCTGCTGCACGTTGAAGGCAAATTGAACAAGATAATTTAGATAAAGTGCTTGCTGTTGTTGATAATAGTATTAATATATTGTCTTCTTGTATTTACAATTTAAACAATATTGGGGCCGATTCCGATCTGGGTCGGAAAACTCTCCGACCGAGCCGGATCCGGAGAGATTTCCGACCGAGCCGGACTCCTGCAGGCCGACCGAGCGAGTACGATGCGGCCGCATGCTGCCGGACTCGATTCGGTCGGACTCCCATTGAAGTCAATGGGAGCCGGTCGTACGACGTGTACATGGGCTCCCATTGACTGAATGGGTACGTCGCGAACAAGGGGGCCCCCTGTAGTGGGTACGCGTTGGTGCCATCCGCACCGTACACGCATGTATAGGGGGGACCCTTGGACAGAGCGGGTCGGACATGGAAACGAGTCGGTCGGCGATTTCGCGTTCACTCGCATCGTACTAGCTCGGTCGGACGACTGTACGAATCGGTCGGAAACAAGGCCTCTGACTCGGATCCGGTAAAGCCGAATCCGATTCGGAGCCCTACCGACCGAGATCGGAATCGACCCCATTGTGTTGTCTGTTATTGATTTTATGCAGTGTCATGTCAACACCATAGCTGGACCCTTCAAAGCCTTAAAAATGGGCGCATACCTTGGCTCTACGTAAATGGCAGTGATTCATTTCTGCCTTTATTTTAACACGTAAACAACAACTGTTGGCGATGAAAGATGTAACTTACACAGTGCTGCATCTAGTGAAATTAGAACAACTTCCATTCACTATAGCTGAAACACCTTCAGCTGTGTGGTTGATATACGGCGTTACTTCTTTACCTTTCTCAACATTTCAGTTCACAGCTTGCATGAAACATTTTCCTATTGGTGGATATGAACCCCTTGGGAGTAGCTTCATTCATGAATTATGGTCACTTCCCTTTACATATAATTGTGAACGTGCCAAAAGGGAAGTTTTCCTTACTGGAGAAGAATGTGACTCTTCGGTCGGAAATTCCCTTGTTTGTAAACGGCCTAAAATACACAGCGCAGTAATGCTTCAGCACTGAATTTTGCCTGTTATTTAAAAGAAATACCAGTTCCAGCAATTCTTCCCCTTGTGCGGTCCTTTCAAATTTGGAGTTATTTAATGCTTAGTTATCAAGTTTCCTGTGGAATGCAAGCTGGAGTCCCATATATTTTGTCCGTTTCCCAGCACCTTCACTTGTTGCAACAAAGTCTTGTTTTCCCCTCCGCATGGGATCAGAGATAGCTCATTTTGGCCTTCCAATTCCAACTTTGAAGGCAGATTTCTACAAGCTGAGCAGACTCAAAGTATTATTGTTCTAACAAGAGGTGGCTCTCACATCTGGTTGCAAAGCCTTCAAATTGCAGGTGGCTAGAACTTCTAGTGAGATACAGTCATTGTTAAATACAAACCTTCCCCTGCATTTCAGTGAATTCATAAATTAAATGTTTATTGTCGCTAATATGGCCGGTCTCGCACACTTTTTTAAAGTTGTCGGCTCCAGCCTTGCCAGTTTGTTCCAAACTGTCTTAGGAATAATAATACCGGCTTTTATCCATTCCATTTTTTCCAGTGTATTTGGAGTATTTCTGCTGCTTTATTCCTCATTTGTGCTTTCTCATTTTATTTCTGCTTGGTTCTCTGCAATGGATATTCCTTTTGCAGGCCCTCTTGAACTACAACCGCTCCAACACTATCGTGAGCATATGCTTCAGATTTTGGAATATTTCTACAGCAAAAGCTGGATCTTGACTGGTCCTTAATATTCTGGCCTGCCTTGTTTACCTGCGTACAACCCGTGTTCCACTGTCTCTGGTGCCCCTTTCAATGGGCACTGGATATTTGCCTGGCTCTGCAGACACTAGCTGCCTTGGACATTGAACTGCTGAGTCCTTTAGTGACCTATTTTTAGGACTGTCCCCTGGCTTTGTGACTTTTCCACAATGCGAGGTTTGAGACACTCACTTTCGAGGAAGTATGTGTATCGGCACATGGATCACAGAATATAAGCTCTGCTAGCACACATGCAGGTTGGCTGGTAATTATTTCACCATCGGTCGAGACCGAGGATCATGTCTGTTCTTTGGAACTTATGACTTGGGCTGTTAATCAATCATCTTTTGCAGAATCAGACTCCTTTAAGGAGTCCCTGGCCTTTGAATTGGCGAGTGGCACAATGGATTCCTCCAAAGCACCAATTCCTTTTTTAGTTGATAGAATATGACATTTGAAATTATGCTTTGAATTTCTTTATCTTTTGATTACATTTATATCATTTAGTGTTTTTTATCGTGCTATTATCCTGACCATAGGGAGGGTGTTGTGTGTTTTCTGCATGGCCCGTTTTCCCTATGTTAGCCTAATTGTGCTTGATGTGGCCACTTTCGTTCTGCACACATTACTACATGACATGCTTGCCTTTGTGCCACATTGCATTCTCACACAAAACCTGCACATGTTGTTGTATTTTATTCTTTTCTGGGGATTTAGCCAGGACATCCTAGACAAGGTCAAACAGCATTGCCCCTCTCTGGTCAAATAGTAGCACCTAGACCTAACAAGAGAATGCAGCTTCTGTTTGTTTGTGAGCACACATAACTGAAGATAGGGGTTCTGTAAAAACACACACTGAGCAAAGGTCCTGAAGCAAGAGGGCTGCGTCAGCTGAGATGAAGAGCATCCACCTATGCATACTAAGGTACGGTGTCTGCCACCAATCCCAGAGATCTATAATATATAATCATTTAGCTTCAGTAGAAAGGGGTGGTAGGCTAATCTGTTTTATAACATGACAGAGCTTTTTATGGTATATGGTTTTTTGACCATGCTAATGATATTTTTGTTATGCATTTGTTGTCTGATTGTGGACCTAATACTGCATTTTAGAGCACAATAGTTTAAATAAACATTGTAAACTTCCTTTGTGTCTCTTTTTTATCAATTTGTATTGGACAAGCACGAGTGAGAGAGCGAAAGGGTATGTCCTGTTAATGCGATCCCTGAGGGGGTCGAGAGTGTTGTGTTCTGGGGTGCCAAATCACTTGTTCCTCTGGAAAGGTTAGAAGGGCAAGTAAGGCACTATAGCTAGTCGGACTTGAGCCCATAGATACTGAGGTGGTATGGTGACTCAGTCTCTACATGTTGATGTTCTATGGTTCCAAGCAGAATCCCTGCAACAAAACCACCACAGCCATTTGATACCACCAAAAAGCTGAATATTGGTGACAGATAGACAGTTTGAATAGAGGCATTTGATGATTTAATTGATGTGCTAGAAGAAACAGATAACAAGAAGATTAGCAAATACCTTAAGAATCTAGCTGGTGAAGGTGTAAAAGAAGTCATAAAGAAAATGTGGCGAGTTGACGAAATTACATACTGTCAAATCAAAGAAGCCTTGAATCTCATGTTCAATCCAATGCCGAATATAGATTACAAAAGGTACATTTTCAGTCAAGAATAACAGAAAAATGATACACCCATTGACACATTTTTTAAAAGACTAGATACACTCATCAAACACTGTAAGTTCAATGAATTTAATGATGAGGAAGCTATACGTGTCTGCGTTATTGACAGATGTTAGGCCAGGGGTTGCGATCCCTGTTTCATGGGTTGCAAAGGGAACCCAGGGGCCACAATTGCGACCCTTAGTGACCCCTGGCAACTCCTAAATGATGTCCATGGGGACAGCACTTTGTCATCGATGCCCCCATGACATTTGCCACAGTTGTCCTCCATTACACCAAGATCTTCCTGCAATGTACCAGCGCTAGCATTTTGACGCAAGTTCTACCTAAGTCAAGAATTTCCTCCAGAATTCCAGCATTTTTAAACATGTAACACAAAAAGCTGGAACAAGACATTCTCTGACAGCTTAGGTAAAATGCTTGTGTTCTTCTTGTGAGCAGGTGAGAGTACATTAATGTGGGTTAGAGAATGTGTATGTTTGAGTGTTAGACCTGCCAGCCTTAGAGTGGTATTCCCCCAAACATTTTGCCTGCTTACCTCCTTTTTATGCTAATTCTTTTTATAGGCCTTAGGACTCTGAGCACTTTACCGCTGCTGACGAGTGCTAAAGTGCATGCGCTTCTCCCTTAAATATAGTATCATTGGTGTATACACAATTGGCCTATTTAAGTTACTTGTAAGAGCCTTGTAATGTGATGTACCATATACCCCCTTGACCTGCAAATTAAATGCTATTAGTGGGCCTGCCGCATTGATTGTGCCGCCCACACAAGTAGCCCTTTAAACATGTTTCAGGGCTGCCACTGCAGAACCTGTGTGGGCAGTATTACTGTCACTTTGACTCAGCATTTAAAACCCTTTTGCTAGCCCTAAACTCCCTTTTTATTACACATAGGTCACCCCTAAGGTAGGCCCTATTTAGCCCATAGGGAAGGGTGCTGTGTAAGTAAAAGGTAGGGCATGTACTTTTAAACTTTGCATACCCTGGTAGTGAACACCCTAATCTGTTTTCCACTACTTTGTGGCCTACTCCTCTCATAGGTTAACATTGGGAATTCCTTAATACACTTTTAAGCTGTAATTACTGATTAGAAAGGAGTAGCTGTATCATGTTGTATATATTTGGAATGGTAATGAGGAATCCTCTTATTGGTAAAGCTGTATTTAACATTACTGTTTTAGAAATGCCAGTTTTACAAATGGGGGATTTCTCTGCTCCTATAGCTCTGTGTGCCTGCAGCCTGTCTCTAATATACATCTGGGGTTGGTGACAGCTACACTTTTGTGCATTCCCTCTAGACAGCCACAAACACAGGAAGGTTAGGTGTGTCTAAGTACTCATCTGCATTCTGATGGCTCTTCCTGGGCAGGAAGGGAGGGAGGGGCTGACACACCTGAATAGGCAGTACCCTGCCCCCACACAAAGAGATGAATACCCCCCTACTGATAGTTTGGAGCCAGGGCTGAGAACAAAAATCGCTGTGCACTTCAAAGACCCTTCTTTGAAATCACCCCCACTTTAAACTTTAAAGCCACAACTGGTATAAGTACTGAGTCTCTGACCCCACCAAATCAGACACTTCTGGACCGACAAGTGGGATCTGTGAAAAGAACTGCTGTGCTGAATCAATGACTGACATTCTGCTGGACTACTGACCTGGAAGGTTTGCTGTTTAGCTTTGCTGCCCTGCTGCCTGCTGCTCTCTGACACTGATGAGGAGAGCTGGACTCTGCCATGTTACCAACGTGATCTCCAAGGGCTTGTGGACTTGCCTCCTGTTGCTTGAGACTCAGGGCTGTCAAAGTCTCTATACCTGCTCCTGTGCCTGGCTCACTGGAAGTGGACCCAGATACTTGCACCGGAGAAAACGAAGTGTCTTAAGCCTGCGTGTAGCAGAACTGGCGCATCAACCCTGTTGCAGGTGTAGAATAGTCGCATCACACTTGGAACCACTGCATCGCATCTGAAACCTCTATTTCGGAACCAACACATCGTTCCTACTGCATGGAGAAGATCGATGCATCGCCTCTCTAGCGAGGATTCACCTGGCGCATCATCTGTGGAACTGCCTCACTTAGAACCGGCTCTTTGCTCAATGGACCAGACGCATCAACGCCGCTGCGTGAAGAAAATCAACGCATCACCTCAACTGCGGGCTCGACATCAACGCATCACTCATCTGCACCCCGCAACCCGCTGTTGGGACCTAGGATCAAGGTACTCTGTACACTGGGCCTGCTTGGCTCTTGTCCCTGTCCAGCGCTTCATCGTGGTTGGCTTGAACTGTTGACTTTGTCCCAGACCAGCGCGACCAGATACCCTATAACACCCTTAGGCTCTTATTGCTTCTAAGAGCTAGAAACACTTTTATTCTTTAAAAAATAATGGGCCAGATGTACGACCATACTAAATTGCGACTCGCAATTTGCGCTCGTTTGTGATTCGCAAATTGTGAGTCGCAATTTAGTATGTACAACAGTGTCAGAGACACTGATTGCGATTCCCAATGGGGTCGCAAAATGTGAGGTTCATTAATATTAATGAGGCACTCGCGATTTTGCGACCCCGTTGGGAATGGCTGGCCCTCCCAGGGATGGTAGTCTGCTGAGCTCAGCAGACCACCATGTCTGGGACTGCTTTTAAATAAAGCAGCATTTTTTTAAAATGCATCCCGTTTTTCTTGAAGGAAAATGGGATGCATTTAAAAAAAAAAAAAAATGAAACGTTTTCGGTTCATTTTTTAAGGGCAAGCAGTGATCCCTGGGACCACTGCCTGCCTTTAAAAAATATTTTCGCATGCATTTGCAAAGGGGAAGGGGTCCCTTAGGGACCCCTTCCCCTTTGCAAATGCATTACCACCTACTTGAAGTAGGTGGTAATTGCGAGTGTTTTGCGACCGCAATTGCGGTCGCAAAACATTAGTACATTGGTTAGAGAGTGGCTATTTGGAAGGGAACGCCCCCTTCCAAATAACGACTCTCTAAACACTTTTTTGCGAGTCTCAATTCATTTGCGACTCTCAAAATTGTGTTAGTACATGGCCATACCAATTTTAGCATGCGCAAACGGGTCGCTAACCCATTTGCACATGCTAAAATTAGTTGTACATCTGGCCCCATATCTCATCTTCTACCTTTTGGATTTTTGTTGTTTTGGTCTTGATTTATTCATATAATTATTGTCTATTTTCCTAACCTGGTGTGGAGTCTTTTGTGATGTTTTCATTGTCTTAGTGTGTGTGTGTGTTGCATAAATACTTTACACAATGCCTCTTTAGATAAGCCTGACTGATCTGTGCCAAGCTACCAGAAGGTGAGCGCAGATTATCTTTTAGTGGGTATCTAGTTCACCCTGACTAAAGTGGTGGCCCCTACTTGGACAGAGTGTATACCTCTGCCACCTAGAGACCCAATTTTTAACAGTGAGCATATGTGTGTGTGTTAAAGTAAAAGAGACTCAGTGACAGGTACTGAGTGAGAAAGAGTGAGACTAAGGTGAATTTTAGTGAGTTAGGGTGAGTGAGAATTATTGAGTGAGATAATTACCATAAGTGAGCTTGAATGAGCGAGAATGAAAAAGAATGTTAGAGAGTTTCAGGCAGCATTAATGAGAGTGAGAATGAGTGACAGTGAGTGAGAGTAACTCTGAGTGAGAATGAATTCTTCACAGTGAGTGTGAATTAGTGGAAATAAATGAATAAAGGTAAGATTGTGTGCAAGTTAGAGTGAGTGGGTGAAAACGTATGAGTAAAACTGACTGTGAGTGAGAGTGAGTGGAAAAGAATGTGAATGAGTGATTCACAGTAAGAATAAGTGAGACTGAGTGACAAGAAATGATGGAGTCCACGTGAGTGGGTGATAATTTATGAGTCAGAGTCAGAGTGAGTGTGTATGAGAGAGAAAGAGTGAGTAAATATAAGGGGGTATGAGAGGGAATGTGGTGTTATGCTTGCAACTCTGCAATTGGCCCTGGCATACAAAAGGTAATTCTTGGATTATAGAGGCACCCGTGGCAAAATACATATTCCCAACACAAAAAGGGGTCAGAGGGGAAGTTTAGAAGACCAAATGTGCATCATTCCCCAGTAAGTAAATCAAAACACAAAGAAATTAAAAAAATAAAGTTCTGTAAAGCCTATCCACTTTGTTGGCTTAAGAAATGTTTTATCCCTGTGTCTTTGAACAACAATTCTTGTTTAGGATGAAGAGATTCGCCCAACCTCAGGTGGCATGTTTCATGCAAATTTCTGGTGTGGACTACAACTTCCTCCCAAACAAAGGGGAAAGGGGGGGAAGCTCTTGGAGTGTTTGGATGTAAAGTAGAATGCCTACATGAGATATGAGTGTGGTTGAGGTGTGGAATAGTGAATGTGATACAATAAAACTACTGATCCAGCGCTAAGAGGCCAGGGTTGGATATTTTACAAAAAAACTGAATTTTTCAATGGGCCCATATACATTTATCCAAATATGATCATTTTGCATTCCCTGGCCACTTCCGCTGGAAAGGTCAAGTTTTATAATTCACTTAAATGCTGATTAGTTATTTCCCTGTAACCACAAATCAATTACAGTATTATTTCAATGTCTAACTTATCTTCACGAATCAACACTCTTCCTCTGGTCGATGGACCATTAGTTGAGTTAGTTGATGTTGATATTAACAACTTCTTAACTAATATTCTTAGTGAAATAACCACAGACTCTAATAATAATAATAATACGTTTATCTAAAATTTCAGTCATTAAGTTGAACGCTCATCAATTATAGGTAGACAGTGCAAACTCCATCTTTCTTTAAGTGGGAGGGAGAACAATCATATAACACAATACATTCAATTACACAAGCTCATTCAACAAAATCAAACGCATAAGAGTGGATAGATGTAGAGACAAAAGGCACATTAAAATACATTTGCAAAGAAATATGCAAATTTGGATAGAATGACATTTACCTAATAAAGATGACTGGAAAACCACCCCTCTGGCCAAAGGACTGGTGGGGGTCCCCTGACTTAGGATCAGGAGACAAAGATTATAGGATAGGATCAGGACAGGTCTGATACTTACTAGACTTCCCTACAAACCCGACGCACCAGGGCGATTCCCTCTCTTACACTCTTTCCCTCCTCGATATTCTTCCGCAATCTTCAAATCTAATCAGGCAGTAGTCTGGATCTTCCGAATCTGCTCTCGTCTCTCTCTCTCTCTGCTCAGCTCCCAGCAGCAGTAGTTCTCACACAGCTCCATCGAATCAACTCTCTCTTACTTAACTCAAGTCACTGTAGTTATAATCTTTATTTTTCATGTCCCACCCTCAAGAGTTGCAAATTTTACTAAAATACGGAATATGATTGGACGGGGTTAGGGGAGTCTTCATCACACCAGGCAGATGTATTAAATTTTTATTAGTAAAACCTATTGTTTGCTAACCCTGCCCCTTCTTTTCCCATCCCTTCTGTCCTTGGATCTTGGCAGTCATTTAGCTCTCTCTCGGTCACCGGGTCATTTCATGGACTCATTGAGCATGCATAGCTTTCGCCATTTTCTTTTTCAGTCATGGATTAGCAGGCCCGAATGCACACTATTAATAAAAGAATCATAAACAGATGTTATTTTCTTAACCATCAGATAGTTTTGTCATATTACATTCAGTTTTCCGCACTCTGCACACCTCAACTACACCCATCTCTCACATAGGGATCCTACTATACAGCAAAACGCTCTAAGAGCTCTTCCCCTTCTTTTTTGCACTAATGACTATTATTTTTCTCAGAGGGGGAGGGGCCATGAATTCTCCCTCACTACAATTCAGGGCAATTTTTATTCTCCACCACTTTCAAAGATCACCTGCTGCCCCCACAAGAACAGAAGGAAAACAGTGTCTTAATGAGCATTGTTTACTCTCTACAGCTTCCACTGGGACTCGAACATTACATTTAGGTTTTGTAAAAAAAAAAAAATCAGCAGTTCAATTCACACTCTTCTAATTAAATAAACCATTAACTAAAAAGCAAAACACATTTTTGAACAAGTTGTTGCTGTGTGTCACTAATGTTAAATACCTGAAAAATAATGTATGTGAATAAAACCTTCACCTCTGTGCTTTGCACAAGTGATAGTGGCTTGCAAATGATTGGGAATCAAAATGTATTGACAACAAGGCATAATTGAATTTAAAGTGTATATCCATTAATACATGTTAATTTAAAAACTATTGCACGTTTTAAAATCTCTTCTTTCAATCTACCTATGATGTAATAATACTATTTTAATTGCTCTACATACGAGGGTAATTATTAATCGGTGGCCTTTTGTGGCATAAATAATTTAGGTTCCCAGTACCGTTCCATGTTTTATAGCACTATATTCTATTTATGTCATATGAGCACACTAAAGGTCATGTGGCATCACTTCCTGGGAAGATCCAGGGTCAAGGGTCATGATGATGTAATTTCCTGTGATTGCATGAGTCCAAGGGTATGTGATGTCACTTCTGCTACTCCTTCCGTTTTGGTAAATTGGCGCCCTTGGCTGTCCTCAGCATAATAGATGTAACTTTGACATAAAGGTCACCTGCAGTACAGGGACAGAGGTATTGGCAAAATTCTAATAGTAGCATATTGTATGTAATGTTTGGACAAAAGGAGCACCCGTGACAAGAATCTGGCCCTCGCAATGAAGGTAGTTTTTGACATAAGGGGGCACCCATAGGTCTTGAAACACTAAATGGGGTAAACTTATGGAGACTATCAGGTTCCATTAACTTGGCACACCACGAAAGGACTTGAATATTTAATGAGTGTCTTTTCAATAATGTGAATCTTATACTTTAGCAATCAATCAATCACTCAGAAGACTTGTAGAGCGCTTCTTGTCACCTGTGAGGGTATCCAGGATCTGGCAGGGTCCAGTTGATTAGCCGAACAGCTAGGTCTGCGGGGACTTTCGAAACTCTGGTAGAGATGGGGTGGTCCATAGGTGAAACGTCACTTGTTCCATGTCTTTGCTGCTAGGTAGGAGAAAGAGCGCCCTCTGCAATTTGCTACATCAGATGCTGGGGTGAGGGTTAGAGAAAGGTACGCGAAGCGGAGAATGTCTGGTGGACTGACGGAAGTTCAGGTGGTGGTTCAAGAAGGCGGGTCCGCAGTTGTGTATGGCTTTGTATGCATGGGTAAGGAGCTTGAACTGGCATGTTTTCTGTACAAGGATCCAGTAGAGGTCCCTCAGGTAGTGGGTGATGTGGGTTCATCTAGGGAGATCCAGGATGAGTCTGGCTGCAGCATTCTGTATGGTCTGTAGTTGTCAGAGGTGATCTGCAATTCCTCTGTAGAGAGCATTTCCGTAGTCCAGTCAGCTGGAGATGAGGGCCTGGGTGATGGCACATCTTGAGCTTTAGGGTTGTCATTTGAATATCTTACGAAGCATGCAGATGATGAAGAAGCAGGAGGAGTCAGAGTTACCCTGAGTCGTCATGGTTAGCTTCTTGTCCAGATTGATGTCCGGGTTCTTAGAATGGTCAGTTCGGGGTAGAAGTAGGTCCCAGTTTTGAGGGCCACCAGGTTGGGTCCCATGTTTTGTTTCTGAAAATCAGTACCTCCGTCTTATCCGTGTTGAGCTTCAGGCAGTTGTTCTTCATCCAGTTGGGGATGTCTGTCATGCAGTTGTGGAAGCTGGTCTTGGTTTTGGTGGTGTCTTCGGAGAGGGAGAGGATGAGTTGTGTGTTGTCGGCATAGGATATGATGTTGAGTCCGTGGGTTTTGGCGATGCTGGCCAGAAGTGTCATATAAGTGTTGAAGAGGGTGCGGCTGGGCGAGGATACTTCGGATACTCCACAGATGATTTCCTTGGGGGAAGACTAACTTTTTGTATTCTTCCGGTGAGGAAAGGGGCGATTCATCTGAGAGCAGCTCCTTGGATGCGTATGTTGTGCAGCCTTGTGCTGAGTGTGTGGTGGGAAACCATATTGAAGGATGCCGAGAGGTCTAGGAGCATCAGGGCTGCAGTCTCTCCTCGGTCAAGTAGGGCTGGGATGTCATCGGTAGCCATGATGAGGGCTGTCTCAGTGCGGTAGTTGCTCTATTAGAGCTCGTTTTCCTCAAAATGTTCTCAGGGGTTAGAAATCTCCCACCAGCACTCCCTAGAAGATGTTAGACTAATTCACTTTGCTCTCTTACTACAAATCACGTAAATCTAATAATATAGATAATGTCTAAAATAAACATTTGTCTATGCTGCGTTCTTATATTAGTCATGCAGTTATTATCTAACGTCAGCGATGTTAATTATTGTGATGTCATCAGGTTTAAGGTACAGTGACATCGCTTTCTGGGAAGATTCAGGGTCAACAGCAGCCGCGGCTCGCACAGGTAAATGCTGTGTGGCGGTGAGGCGGGGCGGGGGCAGGGTTGGGGATAGTGGAATCCAAACATACGACGGCAATGTGAAAACTAACTAACTAAATAAATAAAAGTACTTCCCTTGCGCTGACCGCATCGCAGACTTCAGCGATGCGGCGAGCTCAAGGTAAGTGCTTTTATTTATTTAGTTAGTTAGTTTTCACATTGCCGTCGTATGTCGGATTCCACTACCCTCCACCCTGCCCCGCCCCGCCTCCGCCTCGCCTCACTGCCCCACAGCATTTACCTGTGCGAGCCGCGGCTGGTCAAAGGCTGCATGATATCACGTCATGAAGGTCAAGGGTGCATTATGCCACGTCCTCTACCCTGGGCATTTCGATGAATCGACATCCATGAATGAGTGGGTCACTTTTTAAAATGTTTGGCCTAATGCAAACCTCTTGAAAAGCTGTGATTGATAACAAGCACAAATTTCCAACAACAAAAACTAGTACAAAAATTACGAATACTTGTTTTTTAAAGCGCAGGTCTCACATTATTTTCCTCACAGGGGTTGCAAGTAGTAAATGTATGTGGCTGCATTGACCTCGGTGGCCTAATTCATGACATAGAAAATAAAAACGCTTGTAAATAAAGAAAATATTCGTATTTACATGGTTCTCAAGCATCTCATCTGAAGAACTGCATAAATGTTTGACTTTTCAACTCTGTCTTTCATTTCAGAATGTTCAAGTGCTGTGTGAGGAAATTCCTTTCTATCAGTTATTCTTGACTGTAAAGGGTGGATTAATTTCTGGGGTCCACTTATTTTGTGAAGGTTACAAACAATATTTTGAAGTGTCTATGCAATTTTCCACAGCATGATAACATTTAGCTTAATGGGCAAATGTCGTGTACAAGTGTCAAAGAAACGCACTCAGCAGTGCTCGAGTTAATTTGAGTGGTGTCCTAGATATGAACAGAGATCATTTCCGAGGCTACGGTCCTATGGCGTGGAAACTTCATTTAATTTAATTCATTATTAGTCAAGTGCTTTTAAGGAAGGAAACGTGAATTATTGCAGCAGAGGTAGAATGTGAACATATCGCACGATCTCATTGTCCAATGATAGATAAATTAAAAGAGGTATGTATTCTTTGTGACTTTTAAAGTTCACTCAGACAAGTTATCAAGAATAAATTAATCACATATATGCAGCTGCAGCAGGCACGTTCGCTTTGTACAGATATGTCTTTAAAGGAGATATTGACATGTTCTTAAGCATATTGTAAAGCGAATAATCATAGTATTAATATTATTAATTATTGGTAATAATTAATAATAAAAATGACAGAACATGGGATACCTCAAAATTCGTGCACATTCATGTGATCATGGGTCTAATATTGTATTTGAACTATTCAGCAACTATTTTTGAATGGTGCTTATTTACTTGCATGTTAGCCATTTTCCTCCTTAGGAAAGCAGCAATTTGATACAAAGGTCCCTTCCCTAGATCCCTGGAAAAGCATTGGGATTCTCACTTTGATAACCACCATCACCCTCGGTTTGTTCTCTGGGACAAGCACAATCAATATGCCTGTAAAACAAAGTTGCTCATTGGTAATAATTATTGTTATCTGTGAAGATCCATTCACTCCCTAAACATTGACTATAACACCACCATTAAATTGCGAAGCAGAAGTGACATTGATAGCCTTGGCAAAGCAGATAATTAATGAAGACAGTACATTGAGATTCACTGGCCCACATTACAGCATCTACGTTGGAAGCAGCTGGGCAGACTCATAGCACTTTACAAAGCGTTGGATCCCACACCATTAGGAGGAAGCTGCATTTGCAGAGTGTGAGGTGGGAGCATGCCTTCTGTGTCCTCAAATTAGAGGGGGGAAAAAGGTCCTTGCAGACTGAAATAAGGAGGCAGTTGTCTTGGGCACATGGACACAGGTGTGTGTGTGTTTGTTTGTGTATGTGTTTTTCTATGTCTGTTTTTTTCTATGTCCTCTCATTTTCCAATGAAGCCCAAAGTCCATATTTATTAAGCCTTTGCCTTGTGCTTGCATCCCGCAAGTTGATGCAAGAACAACACAAAAGCTTCATTAATATTTACACAGCATCACAAGGCCTAATTTTTGTTGCCTTCAATGACTTTGTAAAGAAATATAATGCAAGGCAGTTGCTTACGCTGCGTTACATTACATTTCAACTTGGGAGGCCTTCCATTGGTGGAGCATGGGTGTTCCCATGCATCCATCCATGCCTTTTATGCTTTCCCAGATTCACAAAGACTTGTAAACCTGGAAACGCATCAAAATACTACGCCTTTCCAAGTGAGGTGTAACAAGGAGAAATCTGTTTATTTTTCCTTGTAATTTCATCTTTCCACATGCGCTGCATTCTGCAGTACATATAGAAAGAGGAAAATGCCTCTAAGGCATATCCCTTTCTGCACAAAAACAAACCTGGCTGTAATACAGGTACCCTTGACTATGGCACAAGGGTGCCTGCATTGACACTAGGCTGCACACAGTGCATCAGTGCAAAGAGAGAGGAGAATATCTTTGGAAATATGGAACATTTCTGCTCTCTCCATTTCACGCAACTCAGTGCACCAACTTTGCTTGCTGCCCTGCGTTGGTTAAAGTTTAGAAAATGTGCCTCCAGGTCTCTTGGCACAGAAGTAGAGAAAAAGCCTATAACAAAAGCTGAATACTGTGTATTAAAGGAAGGAGCAGCAAGATAAAAAAAAATGTAAGTAAGTAGGTCCCAGTTTTGAGGGAATTTTAGTAAAATCAAAAGGCCTTAGCTAACACTGACCTTAAAAACCCAATTGATCTGTCAATGGCTGCTAGCCTTTTGCCTTTTAGAAAGAATTAAAAAAAAGAAAAAAGAAATCAAGAAAGAAAGAAATCAAAAAGAAGATAAGAATGAAAGAAAGACTCGGATTCAAAGATAGATAGAGCAAAGTGAGTAGCTTGCTTTCAGAGCTCATGTGAGCTGAAGGCACGAAAGAAAAAAGGAAAGTAAGAACAAGGAGAAGGAAGAAAGAGGAAAGACAGAATAATGAAGGAAATAAGACAGAAAGATAGAACAAAGGAAATAGAAAAGACGGACAAAAGAAAGACTGTAGAAAAAAGTAGGAAAGGAGAAAAAGGATAACAAGAAAGAAGGAATAAAGAAAGATCAAAGAAGGAAAGAAGTGAAAGGGGAATGAGAAAGAAAGGGAAAATTAAAGAAAGAAAGAAAGAAGGAAAAAGAAGGAAAAAAGAAGAAAGGAAAGAAGGAAAAAAGAAATAAAGGAAAAAGAAGGATGAATGAAAAAAAGAACAAAAGAACAAAAGTAGTAAATAAAAGGGACAATAGAAGGAAAGAAGTAAAAAGGAAATAATGAAGAAAAGAAAGAAGGAAAACACGACAAAAAGATAAAGTAGGAAATAGTTAGAGTGAGAAATAAAGAAGGAAAGAAAGAAGAAAGAAAGATGGAAAGAAAGAAGAAAAAAGAAAGAAGGAATGAAAAAGAAGGAAAGAAGAAAAAAGGGAAAAAGAAAAAGGAAGAAAGAAGGCAAGAAAGAAAGAAACAAGGCATTAAACAAGGAAGCAGGATGGAAAGAAGGCAGGAAAGAAAAAATAATAGAAGGAAATAAAGAAAGTGAGAAGGTAAGAGAAAGAAGGCAAGAAAGAAGGAAAGAATCAAGGAAAGATAGAATGAAACAAAGACAGAAAAACAGGGTTGAAAATATAGATATAGCACATTGATTAGCTTATATTCTGAGTTCATGTGAGAGGATGTGAAATAGCAGAAGTCAGAACAACAAGGAAGCTCCAAATGAATTTACAGAAGCATTAGCAGCAGATGAGATCTGATAAATCTGGAATGTGCCCTGTGGTCTCATCAAAGTATCCTGCTGTCACATTAGGCTCTAAACAAAAAAACAACACTAAAGTGAATATAAACAAAAAACTAAAACACTGTCACTTAAGGCAGTCACTGAAGGCAACTACCTTGTGTGCAGATGTGCTCCAAAAATGCAGTTACCCAAACTGAAGTTAAGCAGTGGCTTATGTAGGCTGACCCCTTGCCTCATGCTGTATGCTGTGGAAGGTGGAAGCAAAATGTGAATGATACAACAGCAGATCAATGGATGAAGAGAGATGGCTGTAAGCCCCTTTAAGTAAGTATATTATACATATAATTTTAGGAAAATCAAAATGTCTTGGTGAACGCCAGACCTAAAAAGGAGATGTATTGAGCGGGCAAAGGTACAATCGCCCGAAGCAGTTTGAACCACAACACTCACAGAAACTAAGATGAAAATGCCAAGAAACATCTAACAGATTTTATACTCTGTACTGAGCACATTTATTGCTTAATTAAGTAAAAATATAATATGACATTGCATTCGGATTCCCATCAATATATTATGCTAAAAAATAAAAGTATAAAAGTAAAATTCAGATTCAGATTACAAAATTTGCTGAAAAGTACATTAAAAGATAAAACATACTTAAAAATCCCCGAAAGATGAAAAAAATAATACTATATATGCTGCCTAGCCCTTTGCACTAAATTAAGAAGATTGTCATACTCTAGTCGTATAATAAAGATGGCTCAGACTTTCACAACACTAAGGTAACTTGCATTTTCTGGTTTCCTTAC
Organism: Calotriton arnoldi; assembly: GCA_963921515.1. Taxonomy (NCBI): domain Eukaryota; kingdom Metazoa; phylum Chordata; class Amphibia; order Caudata; family Salamandridae; genus Calotriton; species Calotriton arnoldi. Next base: position 267,212 of record CAWUFW010011441.1, on the reverse strand, counting down.
AACCAGCACCAACTAACGTACCCGTACAGAGGTCTTAGCCAGGTGGCATATGTACAAAACGTTCACCCATTTGCAACCACAAAAAGCAATTCTAAGGTACATATACCAAACTGCTTTTCAGTAACTTGTTACCGAATCGCAATTTGGTTTAGCGATTTGGTATTTGGAAAGGGCGTATTTATGGCATCCTTCCAAAGACTGAATCCCAGTGGTACATATGAATGTTTTGCAATTGAATTATGGTTGCCAAACATTCTTTTTTTACTGAGAGCTCAAAGGAGGTTGTAACCATTTGCAAATGGGAAGAACCCCTTCTCCTTTGAGAATTTTCAACAAAATATTTTTTAAGAGTGAACAGTGGTCCCACAATCCTGAATGATTTGATCAACACAGCCACCTTTCTGGACACCTCAAAATACGCCACAGTTCTCCTTTTCCTAATGATACCCTCAGTGAACCCTAAAACACTAGAAAATTACTGGCGTAGCTCCATGCTACTTTTCCTGGCGAAATCATGGAGAAAATCATGAACAAACACTTAGCTACCAAACTCAATGACAAAAACCCTCTCAACACCAGCCAGTTCCACAAGGAGCCTCGCTCAGTCCCACGCTGTTCAATGAAAGTCATGGAGAAAATCATGAACAAACACTTAGCTACCAAACTCAATGACAAAAACCCTCTCAACACCAGCCAGTTCCACAAGGAGCCGCGCTCAGTCCCACGCTGTTCAATGCCTACATGGTCACACTTGCCAGCCTCATTCACATGAACAGCATTAACACTAAATTCTATGCAGGTGACACCCAGCTCATCCTTACTGACAGAAAACTGAACACCTGAGCCAACATCTCTACCTGTATGTCTGGAGTTGCCAGATGAATGAAAACCAACTGAGTTAAGTTCAATACAGACAAGACGGAAATAGTCATCTTTAGTAAAGACACCTCACTATGGGACTCCACTAGGAGGCCTGCAAATTTCAGACACACACCAAACACAACCATTCAAGAACCTTGGGATATTAGTTGACGTCCAGCTCACTATGGTAGGCTAAGTGAACAGTCTCTGCCTTCTCTCTTCACACACTCAAAATGCTGAAGTATATTTTCAAGCGGCTTCCCTTTAACACTCAGAGCTGTCACCCAGGCCCTCATCACCAGCAAGCTGCAGTCTGTCAAAGCACTCTATGTAGGAAGATATGAGGAACTGATCAAAGGACACCAGACTATAAAGAAAACAGTTGCCATACTCACACTCAGACTTCCCCCTCGCACCCACACCACTTCACACCTCAAAGACCTCCACTGGGTCCCCATCCTAAAACGGGCACTCTTCAAACTCCTCACACACACACATACAAAGCCTTGCACAATATTGGCCCCACCTACCTCAACAATCACATTAACTTTCACATACCTACCCAACACATCTGCTCAGCCGGACTTGTACACATCCCTCGCATATGCAGAACCAGATAAATGACCTTCCCCTGCACATGAGACCCATCTCCTCAGTTCTTGAATTTCACAAGAAACTGAAATCATTGCTCTCCACCTAGTCTCGGCCCTGGTGTAAGCCCATGCTGCTTCTGCTTTTCAGCACCAGGGTGCCCTTTCAGATGAATCATGCACTGTACAGTTGCCCATGACATAACAAAACATCTGAAGAGGGAGAAAGGCCAGATGATGAGCGAAAGTGGAAACACAAGTTTAGTGATAGTGAGCTAGACACATTAGTAGAAGAGTGTGTGGCACACAATGACATGGTGATATTTTTAACTTGTTAATATAAGGAACTCCTTCAATTTTTAGTTCTTAACTTATTTTATTGTTAATGATGTTATAGATATCACTTGTTGCGGGGTTACCCCTGAAGAAACTACCTATGTATTTTTGTTTGGTTCCATTTACCCTAAATGTATGTATAAAAATGTGTAATACGGAATAACGACAATTGGGAATATATTTTTTAAGTGCTTCCATCCTATGTTAACATCCCAAGTGGTTTTATTATTTCTTTGTACCAACACAACGGCACTGATTCTACATCTGTGTTGGGTGAGTGTGGGTTTTTATTGTTACATGTTATTGTGTATTTCTAACAACCTAGGAACTCTGTTTGTATGTATGTTTTTGTTGTATATTGTTGTTATCTTTATGTAGCTCTCTGTATTGTCGGAATTTATATATATGTACACTTTTAACGTATTGCAGCCCTGAAGAAGTCCATGTGTATGTGGACGAAACATGTTGGCTGACCCTTTTTTTTAATATATATTGACGATGCAACAATAAAGAGAAGAATTACAACTACTACTGGAATATTGTGGATTTATCTGGAATTAGAATCACATTTGTAGAAGTGGTGCACCGCTGCTTGCTTTGTTATTGCTTTCCCACAATGACACACTCGAGTAAATCGTCTCTGACAGTCCCTGAAGCAACTAAAAGATGCGTCTGGCAAACGATGTAGGAATAAAATAAATGCAAGTCTAAGCATAAAAGAAATCTGAAAAAGATGGTATGACATGCACTCTCTCATTAAGAAGCGACTTTCAAGCAGGAAGAAGGCAGCTGCAGAAACTGGGGGGGCAAACAGTTAAACAGCCACAACCAACACCACTCAAAGAGTCCATTGGGTCCGATTCACAGAGGGACTTATGGCTCCTAAAGTTAAGAGTGTGGAGTCTTCACACTTGTGGCAGAATCTACGGACTCGGGCAGAATCTCAGTACGGCGCACTCCCTGCAACTCCCTGTATGGAGATTCTGTCATGGGTGCGGAGACTCCGCAATTGTAACTTTACGAGTCGTAAGTCCGTTTGTGAGTCGGCCCCATTGTGTCTACATTTGCACCAGAGGCAGTTGCCAGAGTCTGCAATACTGATTCCTCCATATCACCACTAGATGGTAATTGTTTGCCTATTACCCATGAAACCCAATAGTATAATATTAATTTAATGTCTGTCGTATTTCGAATGTTGCTTTTTTAATAAACCAAGGTTTTTCATGTATATTACAATTACAATGTATAATGCAGTTTAATTATGAATGATATGAAATGTAACTCATGGTAATGATTTACATTCCTAATTTACATTAAGAGATGTTATTATAATTTTAATGACATGTCTCATCATACATATTAATTTTTAAAAAATCATAATAATATGGTAGTAGCTTACATATTAACTCTTCCTCGGATGTCAGCCATGATTTAGTTGATAATGTATGGGTAGCGGAAGATGTTCAGGGGTAACTCCATAGTAGTGCAGGAAGAGTTTAGACATCACCACTCCACCTTTAATATCTACGTCACCATCTGACATAGAACCTCAACCTATGGAACCCAAACGATCTCAGCAAACACCTAGCAAGGACAGACAACAGCAAAGAGGCCCTGTACCTCTGCAATGTCTATATCACCCCAAATGTACCTCCTCATAGAGCTCTCTGAGGCAAGACACTTCGCTGGCATACCATCTAGAGGTCATGTTTTAAATGCAGAGAAAACAATGCTTACAGTGCAGTGATAACAACTGTCAGACGAAATAGGGCAAAACCCTATTGGTAGTCATTCCACAGCGAAAAAAATAAGAAAACAACAACAGATGTTTTCAGGTATTAATACTCATGCAAGATCTGTAAATAGACTCGCCTCTAGCACTACCCTTCTATCACGGTGCACAATTTACATTAAAACTGAAATGGCACACTGCAACCACCATTTTGCTAAAGAAATGACAAAGATTACCAGTGCACTGGAGACACTCCGTAATATGCAAACAATCACCAGTATAATAAGTACTCCCAGACTGGAAAGTGTAAAAGCTTCCACATTTAGTGCCCGATTCTGATGCAGTTTGGAAATCATTCCGACCGAATCGGTTTGGCAATGGTTTCCAAACGACTCGGATCGGGAGAGTCCGACCAACTGATTACGATGCATCCGGATGCTTCCAGATGCGATTTGGTTGGACTCCCATTGACTTGAATGGGAGTCTATGTTCTGACCGAATGCATAGGCTCCCATTGAAGAAAGGGGTGGCTGGGGAAAAACGGGCACCCTGTGGCGGGCTCCCCCAGGTGCATGTAACACTGTTGATGGCTGGTAAGGGGGGACCCATGGGTACTCCCACGGGGCCGATAGGGAAGGCTCCGGGTGGAGGGGGCCCGCTACAGGCCTACAGGCCCAAAGTCTGCTTCCGACTGCCAATTCGAGTTGGACGGCACGATTCAGAAAGGCTGTCTGAATCCAGCATCGAAATCAGTTGTTCGGAAACGCGGCCCATAGAGATGTACGATTCTGCTCCATACGGCTCTGTCACCGAATGCCGTCGGGTTCGGATTGGGATATTCCTAACCCCTAACTCGCATCGTACTCGGTCGGGCGGAAACCTTTCCAATTCGGTCGGAAAGACACGTTCCCGATCCAATTTGGGTGGAGCAAATGCGTTAAGGAGGCCTTCCTAACCACATCGGAATCGGCCCTTAGTATTGTACCTATGTCGGAGGCACAAACATTCAGGTCATCTCAGTGCAGAACAGTTAGAAGAAAGTATGCTTTCAGGTGCCTCAAAAAAGGTTCTAGAGGACGTTAGAAAAACAATAAACAATTATTCTTTGTAAATGAATTTTATTTATTGCATTGTAAGTTTTGGAAAAAAAAGTTCCAGACTTTTCCCAGCATCAGGATGTTGTTATGCTTTTCGTTGTTTTCCACACATCATAATTAAACGGTTTCTATTTTGTTTATAACATGACTCCAGCATAAGAAGAAAATATTTTTCAAACTAGGGCCCTCATTAGGATGTTGGGCAGACTGCCACCAACGACCTGTTCCACTCGACATCCAGGCCATCGGTCTGACCGCTGGATTACAATACTGGCAGTCAGAGCGCAGAGGTCAGGGGACAGACCGCCGCCTCCAAAAGGCTCAAGGAGTCTGTCACAGAGGCGGTCAGAATCCAATCCCTAAAATTGAGGCAGTGCCTGAGCAGGCACCTCCATAGAGATTAGGATGTCCCTTTCCAACTGCCTTTTCATGGCGGTCGGACCACCATGAAAAAGCAGACGGAAATGGACTTTGGGGGGCGGTGCCGCCTGGCACATCCAAGCCCACAGTGCATTGATGCGCACAACGTGCTTTTTTGTACTGTGGCTAGTGCTACGGCCCATTTCCTGGGCCGCAGTGCAAGTTGCAATACAAAACAGCACTTTCTGACTGCTGTTCTGGTGGTCATATTGTAATAGGGCAGTTGGGAACTCCGACTCTTTGTCAGACGGTCTCCTGCCCGATACGATGGTGGTCGGCAGTCTGACCAATCACCATCGCAATGAGGGTCTAAATGATTTTGTACTGTTTCCTCCCTCACAGGTGGTGATGGGTGATTTCAGTCCTGTGTTGTCTGACCGGAAGTGCGTGCATGAATGCATGGGATCATTCACAGACTTAATCCACCTGAATTGGTAAAATAATACAATGAAATCTTAAATTAAAATATATCTAAATATATTAAAGACTTTTTTCTTTATTAACCTACCCGACAAATAGCAGTCTCCAAAATCACCTCTGGACACATGGCTGTTTAATACAAAGAGGTGAAACATGTCGGAATCGTATGTACTCCTAAGGTATGTTGCCACTGGGTCTGTGATTAAAATATCGGCATGACATACAACCTTTATGTTTTTAAAGTGTTGATTCTTCCTATTGCAATAGAGGAGTTCTGTAGAAGAGGGCATATTGGAACATGTGTCTCATCTATGCATCCAATCACATGAGGAAAAAGTATTTTTTCCATAACATTTTACTTTGGAATCATGTATTTATTGGTCCAAATTCACACAAAAAATGAAATTAGACACTGTGCTACCTCCTTAAATTTGACATGGTAAGTACTTTTGTACCTCCATAACTGGCTACTGGTGTACCCCCATAAGACCCTAGTATATGGCACTGAGGTACCCAGGGCATAGGTAACCTATGGGCCTCCCAACGGCTGCAACATGTATTATGCCACCCATGAGAGACCACTTAAACTGTGACTACAGGCCTGCCATTGCAGCCTGTGCAAGCTAGTGCTAGCACCACTTTTGACAGATATACGTTTTCTTACATCTGAGGTCACTACACTTAAAACTTATCAGTCATCCCTAAGGGAAGCTTTTCAACCCTGAAGGCAGGGTGCTGAATTATAAGTGTGTGGGTGCCCATGCCTGACCCTGTCATGGGATTTCTTTGAGACAGGCTCACCTTTGCGCAATACGACATGCGCACAGTGGTTCTTGCTGTCCTTGGAGTTGGGGGGGTTAGCTGCTGCACTAAGCTGGCTCCCACAGTGAATTGAATCTGAGCCGGAGCAGTGGAGGCTTCTCCCTCTTCAGCGCAGTGTGCAGCAACCAGCAGGACAACAGAGGAGGCTAGGAGAGACTGGCGGGCTGCGCCGTTGTGGTTAGCCACCATTTGAAGGAGGTAACTTCTAATTGGTGGCACTGATAAACTCCGCTCGGCTGTGAGTTTTTGCAAACTTCGCACTCCAAACAGAGCACGTAGTTCTAAAACTCCGCAAACTCTGTGGAATACAAGTGGCATATCTTAAAACTTAACTATGCACTGTTCATATGAGGACTAATGCTAAACATCTCTCTGAGCTGTGTAAACAGTGGTCTCTTAGGCTGCTAGGCCATGGAATGATGAATTTCACATTTCTCCTCTCTACTGTGTTGTGCCGAATGGTTGTTACATTTTAGGTATACTTACTAATGCATCTTATTTTATTTCAGGACATTTTCTTACCTGTTTATTACAAGTACTTTTGTATGAAACATAAACTGTTTGTGTACTAAAGAGATTTTACACTGAAAGGTTCAAGCATGATGTGCAAGTCCTTTTCTCTTTTAGGTGTCTATATTATAGTTGCTCAAAACTCATTGGATGTGTAATCCACACTTTTACTGACACATTTTCTCTTACATTCCTGATAGGTCTAACTCCCACTCCGGATGACTCCACTCCAGCCCACTAGCAAGCCTCCAGGGATGTCTCCAATGCAGCAAGTTCAGATGAACACAACACGGCTGGTCCATCGCATCAGCCTCGGCAGACCGCTCCAGTGAGTCTCACTTGGCCCACAACTACAGCTCCCACCCCAGCTGCAACAACACCACAGCCAACAGATCCCTCCAGTACCTTTGGATGAAGAGCAAGAAGCACCATCTTGTGCCCCCCAGTTCTGCCTGATGGTGAGACAATACCAGTACCACCTCCAGTCCATCCTGGAACCAGTCGGGTAGGGCACACTGTGTCAAGGCCACAGTTAGTGGGATTATGGGTAGTGGGAGTGCTCTGTGGACCAGCATAGTGAGGCCACTGGGGTCAGTATCACCCAGGCCAACATCACACAATTGTTGGAATCATTAGAGCAGTCCCAAGAAAAAAAAGGCCTGGTCATTTCCGGGGTGAAGGAGATGAAGCAGTTGCAGGGGGAGCACAATGTTGAGATGCAGAATCTGAACTCCAATGTGTGCTCCCTGACTGAGGTGCTGCAAGGCATTTATGCCCATCTGTTCAGAACTTTTCTTGCATCATCTTCCCCTTTCTGTGGGGCAACTTCATCTGGCCCTACTCCATCAGCCTCAGCCACAGAAAGGGAGCCTGCAGCCACCTCAGTCCTTGCAACTGTTGATCCACCAACCACCCGCAGGCGCACATGTTCATCTGGACCATCAGGAGAGGATGGCAAGACCCCCAACACCAGCAAGAAACCACAAACCTAATTTCATCCAGTGTGTGACTACCATTCACTCTGTAGATTATTTCTGGTCACATTTACTTTTCTGAGGACATGTGTATTTTAGACATTGGACTACAAATAATTTTGACTAAACAAATATTGTTTCATTCACCATGACTGGTTATTTTATTACTTTGTTTGCTTCATCCCCATATTTGAGTCATTTCCCTTTATGCAATAAAAGAAAAAATAACAAAATAGAAGAATAGTGTTGAAGTAATTGTTTCATATTCATGCTATTGTAATACATTCCATCATACTTTTCAAAATGTTTACAACAAAAGGTTTGTATACGTATAAGTGAATAGCAAGGACGTAAAGTTTCGCGATAACTCCTACCATGACAACCAAATGCAAATACCAAAAATTCATCAACCAGTATTTCATTCCATTTAAAACAAATTGTTCTCTAAATTATTTATTAAACATAACAAACCATACATAACACGAATATTCAGTGCATTTGTTATATTTCCAGTTCCACCCCTTGCTACCATAGAGAAAAGGAACATTAGAATAAAATACAAATTGAATAGGCAAACTATACTAGATTTATGAAGCTAATGGAGGTGCACTAGGTAAAGAAGTCCAATCAGATGTCTTTGTCAAAAGTTCTTTATTTTCAAAATTCATTACTTTTTGTTTACACAGATAGTCCAGCCAACGCGTTTCGTTCCACAAAACACTTGGAACTTCATCAGGGCTTAAATGTCTTGATACAAAGAGTGGTTGGGCGCGCTTTTTCAGAAGACAGACCGCATAACACATACTGTGATCTTACTTAGCAAGGTATTTAACGTGGGCACTCTGATGCCCTTGGTAAATTTTCTATCTCCTACAAATCTGAGCTGGAGCCCTCATGTCTCATGAATTCAGAAATATCTTTGATCGTATCAAGACATTTAAGCCCTGATGAAGTTCCAAGTGTTTTGTGGAATGAAACGCATTGGCTGTACTATCTGTGTAAACACAAAGAAATTAATTTTGAAAAATAAAGAACTTTTGACAAAGACATCTGATTGGACTTTTTTTACCTGGTGCACCTCCATTAGCTTCGTATATCCAGGATCTGTTCAACAGTGGCACTGAACAATGGCAGGTGCCGGAGGATTTGTGCACAGGACATTCTATTTTCTAAGATACTAAGGCGTGAGGTGTAGGCTGGATAGTCCGCCGTTGGGCCGCCTTTTGCATACTAGATTTATATCATCAGCTGGAGCCTGATCTAATGCCACATAACAGAAATACCACAGCTATTACACCAATTGTCAAAGTGATGGCAGTACTACATTTTGTGGCCACAGGATCATTCCAGTACACTGTGGCAGTATCTGGTGGGTTGTCACAACCAACTTTCAGTGGTGTGCTACATGAAGTTCTTGCTTCAATGATGAGACACATCAACAAATTCACTCACTTAAAAAAAGCAAAAAAAAGAACATTTTGTCAATGACAGGGGGGATGGTGATGCTTTTGGTTGACTACCACATGTTGTTAGAGCAAATCAACCAGCACATATTGGCTTGGTTCCACCATTCAACAGGAAACAAGTCCAATGCAATCTTCAACACTTCCATTCAATCACTGTGCAAGTTGTCGCTGTACAAGATATGCACACTCAAAGTCTGCGTGTGTCTTCCACAGGATCAACCCATTTTTCCTTTATACTTTGCAACAGCAGCATATAACAGCAAATGTCCCAACGTTGAAATGTCCAAAAGATGACATGGCGAGGATCCTAAAAAAATTAAAACTACAATATTTCTTATTAATTGCATAACACATTAGACACATTACAAATGAGAACTTTTGTTGAGGTCACATTTTCTAAGAACAATCAAAGAGAAACATTTGAAATGAACCAAGAAGTCAATGTGTCAACACTTTGAGCAACAAACATCGTGGGCCCAGACTTCATAAATGTGCCCTCTCGTTAAAATGCCCAGTACAGACTGCACTCCTCATGAGACTAAAAGCTGGTTTAAGCTAAATATCTTGAAATGTAGATGTATACTTACACTAAGGTGAAGAATTTGGCAAGAACATTTTGACATATGTCAACTTCTTCCTCTTCACCACCATCATCTTAATTTGCCATTTCAACATCTGCACCCAGTGCCTCTGCATTCTCTCTATCCTCTGGGATGTATGGGATGTTGCGTCGCAAGGCGATGTTGTGCAACATGCAGCAGGCCATGATGATTTGGCACACCTCATTGGGTGAGTACAGGAAGGCTCCACCAGTCTTGTCCAGACAGAGAAATCTGGCCTTCAGGAGCCCAAAAGCCCGCTCAACTGTCCTCCGTGTTCTTCCATGGGCCTCATTGAAGCGGACTTCCTCTGGCATTGTTGGATTCCTTAGCGGTGCCAACAACCATGATTGGTTAGGATACACTGAGGCACCTAAATGGAAATGTACAAAATAGGCTAAATAAGTAACACAATTACAGATGATTCACCTTGTCATTACCCAAACAATGTCATGCCTGATTGTACTTACCAACAAGCAATCACTCTCAGGTCCAAGTTTGGACATTTGCTGGGGTATTCTGCTGTTCCATAGTCCAAAGGAATCATGGGCAGATCCGGGGAAATGGGCATGACACTTGACATGTACAAATCAGGTAAGCAGACAACTTGCACATTGATTGAATGAAAGTGCTTCCGACTGTGGTAGACTTGTTCCCTGGCGCTTGGTGGCACTGAGGCAATGTGTGCAATCAATAGCTCCAATCACTTGTGGCAGGCGGCCCAAAGCATAGAAGTCCCCGTTCATATAAGCCAAATCCTCATGTCATGGGAACTTGATGAAGCTGTTGATGTGTCTCATCATTGATGCAAGAACTTCATGTAGCACACCACTGAAAGTTGGTTGTGACATCCCACCATATATTGCCACAGTTTATTGGAATGATCCTGTGGCCATAAAATGTAGTACAGCCATGACTTTGACAATTGGTGTAATAGCTGTGGTATTGCGTGACGGAAGATCAGGATTCAGCTGATGACATACATCGAGTATAGTTTGCCTATTCATTCTGTACTTTTTTATAATATCCCTTTCCTCCATGGTAGCCAAGTCTGGAAATGGGCGGTACACTTGAGGCTGTCGTCTCCTAACTCTCCTATGGTTCAAATGTCTGCAATTGAAAAAAGTTATGACAATTTCTGAACATTTTCCACATGTACATTTATGCTAATTCACACTTATGTCATGGTGTGCACAACATATATATGCTTTCACTACATAATTTGTTTAATGTAAAAAATATTTGTTTGTCACTTATCATCTGAATGTCCTTTTTTGTCTTTCAAAACTGAATATAACACATTTGCCATGTATAATGTACACATCCTTTTAAAAAAAAAAATTGCCTAGAATAGCATCAACAAAGGTGTTAACACAGCGCTACTCTCGCATGTCACAACACTAACGCCATACACATACATGTAGTTTTAAAAAATACATTACTGTCCTCTGATTTCTTATATGTGGAAAGAAGGTAGCCACCTTATTGAGTGGTGGTGACATCACCTAAGCATTACTTGAAGTCCTAAAATGGCTGCTGCCTGACCTCTCCATCAGGACATTTATAGGCACACGTCCACGGTGGAACCGGAGCACCTAGTGGGTGTTGTAAACCATGATGGACACAGCCATAGGTTAATGTGTGTGAAAGCAACCAATGGCTGTGCCCTTCATTGACAATCATGCTCATTGCGTACATGTACGCAGCGGTTTGGAAAAAATTCACTTGCCTCCTAATACTGCAGCCATCAAGGCCTCCTCTACTTTTGCTGCTGTTTCTGACCTCTGGGGCTAATACGGCACGAGCCTGGGGAAAGGGCCCCTGTCTTCATGCCTAAGGAGCTGGAAAACCTGGCAGGGGAGGTCCTTTCCCTGTATGGCCAACTCTATGGCCCACCAGAGAAACAGGTACATGTTTGAAATGTGTATGTGACTCTGTCTAACTGTTATAATTTGGCATATATTTAGTTCCTCACATAGGACAAAGATCTTGATGGATTTGTAAGCACTTTCCCATAAAAATCAACATGCCCTTTTAAGTATTATGTATTGTGTGTTCAAAGCCCAAGTAACATTTTTGGCTGTTCATGTAGATATATATTCATGTTTACTTTTAAATACATGTGAAATGCATTAATGTCACTTCATGTACATCTGAAAATTCATTCTAAAGTGACTACAACTGTACATGTAAATGTTTTCTGTAGCTGCCAAATTAAATTGTTTGCTATGTGTATAGCGTCACAAGAAGCTCAGCCTAGATCAGGGGTCCCAAAACAGCAGTTTAGTAGCTATCAGTAGCTCTAAGACCCCTCAAGAGTGACATACAGCCTTGACATCAGTCATTAAATGGGTAAAAGGTCAGTTTTCCTCAAGAAAGTAAAGTGAAGGCTGTATTCTTGTGACATCATGATCAGCAAGCTGCTGAAATCAAAGCCTGACAATGAGCAGTGCTCAGTCAGAATCTTCGGCCAGGCTGGGGTTGAGTCGCAAATGCAAAGCACTGAAGCGCTGAGGTATTGGTGTCATTAGAATTGGTTCCTTGACAACAGAAGTTTGGAGGTGTGTGCCAGCAATGGCCCTGTATGCAAGTTATGGAGGACATTTGAAAAGGAAAGTTACCTCACTTCTTGAGGAAAAACTTCATTTCAGTTAGACTCCTATTCAGAAGTGTTTCCTTTCCAAACTGCAAGTCCTTTACTCCCAGTGGCCAGTATTCAGTGTGCCATACATACTAATGCAGGACACACCCCTTTGTTAGATGTGATATTTTTTAAGTGCAGAGAAATGTTCTGCCAAACACTTCTTATAATGGTACATGTTCAGCACTTTCAAAGATCTCACATCTAAAAAAGGGCTGTGTCTTGCACTAATACTGATGGCACAGTGAATACTGCCCACTCTGAAGAAGTGGGATGTAGTCAGACAGTGCAGACAGCGAGTCTGTGTGGTAAAATCTTGTGGCACAAGGCACACTTTTTCCCATATGTGGTACTGTTATATGATTGACACAAACTAACAATTGTATGGCCATTTGATTTGGGGAAATTTATGGTGCAGAGGAAATTATATCAAACACTTCTTCACATGGAACTATTTTCTGCACCTTTACATTTCCCCAAAACAAATAGACATACAAATGTAAGTTTGTGTCATCCATATAACAGAACTACATAGGGGGAAAAGTGTGCCCTGTGCCACAAGATTTTGCCACACAGACTGTGTTATCAGTACTATGTTAGCCCATCCATAGGTACACATGTTAATACATTCCCAAAGAGCACACTCTGACTGACAGTCATTGCAGACCTTTCATAGTGCGAGTTTCTTGCCTGTGAGTAGCTCACAATTTTTAGCAGTGATCTGAAGCAGCTCACATCACTGAAAATGTAGGTGACTCTGGCCTACATATTGTCACTGTGCTGGATTTGTTAGTGTAGAAAGTGAAAAGGGATGTGGGTAGTCAACAGGTCACTTTAAAAGCTTGCATTTAGATATTTGTTTTGGTCAGCATGTGAAGATGCACATGTGGTATGTTAACTTATGAGTCATACTTGGGATAGTGTAGAGACATTTTGTGACATCATTTTAGACAGACAAAAACTCACAAACCCATTTTTCCCTTTCTTTTCTGGTACCCGTGCAGGTCAATGCCCATCAGAAGCGGGGCATCTGGAAAGCCATCCCCAGGACCCTGGGGTCTACAAGTGGCACAGCATTCACTGCAGGAAGTGGTGGGAGGACCTATGTCGCTGGACCCGAAAGTCAGCTGAAGTCCAGCTCGGCCAGTCCTCCAAACGTGGGAAGCGCGTGTGCCACACTCTGACCACCCCCTAATGGCCTGCATTCTTGTGGTGGCCTATCCGGTGCTTGATGGGCAATTGAAAGCCCAACTGCAACAACAAGGGGGTAAGTTGTAGTATGAGTTGAACATGTTAACTAATTAATTTTTGTTACAGCAACTATTTTTGACATCTACATGAAGGTTGACGCATGTCCAACGCAGAAGAGTTTTTTTGAAGGTATAAATTTGGCACAAGGTGTATGGTGGAGTGTTTAGTACATGAATATTTGGGAAAGGATACCACCTGCTTTGTGTTCATTACCAATGGACAGGTTTCAGCAGACACATGCCTGCCTAAACACCAGTTACTCATGTTTGGATGTAAGAGGGACATTTATACTTAACAGGCCACTAGTTCTTCATGTGTCAGGTGTGATGATCCTTTCCTATTGTGAATGATCTAGGCTTAGCCCTAATACAGGACATACAGCATACAGTGCAATCATGATACAGTGGATGTTCCAGATGTCTCCTTGGTAAATTGGTTTCATACCCACACAAGAGTGAGCAAGTGAGCCAGATTTTCTAATGACCTCAGATTGAATGGCAATATTTTAGGTTCTATACATATTCAAAATGTGCTGAGAATAATAACTACATGTTAATTCAATCAATCAATCTGGGAAATTTGAAGCATGCTACTCACCCGTGAGGGTCTCAAGGTGCTGGGGGGGGGGGCAGCTCCGGTCAGTCGAAGAGCCAGGTCTTGATGGTCTTCCTGAAGATGTGCAGAGTGGGGGAGCATCTGATGTCGATCGGGCGCTCGTTCCAGGTCTTATCCGCGATGTAGGAGAAGGTTCTTCCACCCGTTCTTGCTCTGCGGATGCGCAGGGGTTCGGCGAGGGTGAGGTCGGCAGATCGGAGGTTTCTCTTGGGTGCATGGAAGGAGATTCTTTCGTTGAGATATTGGGGTCCGGTGTTGTGGAGGCATTTGTAGGCATGGGTGAGTATCTTGAAAGTTACTCTCTTCTTGATGGGAAACCAGTGGAGGATTCACAGGTGTTGGGTGATGTGTTCGTGTCGAGGGATGCCGAGGACGAGTCTGGCTGCGATGTTTTGTATGGTCTGGAGTTTTCGGAGCAGAGACTTGTTGATCCCGGCGTAGAGGGCGTTTCCATAGTCCAGTCTGCTGGTTATGAGTGCATGGGTGACGGTCTTTCTTGATTCGGGAAGGATCCATTTGAAGGTCTTCCGAAGGATGCGGAGGATGTTGAAACAGGTAGAGGCGACAGCGTTGATCTGTCGGGTCATGGAGAGGGAGGTGTTGAGTATGATGCTGAGGTTCCGGGTGTGGGGAGGCTGCCGAGGGCAGTGTGCCACCACGTGTTGTCCCATGCAGAGGAGGAGGGTCCAAGGACGAGGACCTCTGGCTTCTCAAAGTTGAGCTTCAGGCAGCTGCTACTCATCCAGGATGCGACATCCTTCATTCCTTCCTGGAAGCTGAATCTGGTGGTGATGGGGTCTTTGGTGAGGGAGAGGATGAGCTGGGTGTCGTCGACATAGGATACTATGCAGAGTCCGTGCTGTCTGACGATGGTGGGGAGGGGGGCCATGTAGATGTTGAAGAGCATACGGCTGAGTGATGATCCTTGGGGTACTCTGCAGTTGATCTCTGTGTGTCGGAGAGGAAGGGTGGAAGTCTGATTCTTCGGGTTCTGGTGGTGAGGAAGGAGCGGAGCCAGTCGAGGGCAGTTCCCTGCGTGCTGGCATCGTGGAGTCTGGCGGTGAGTGTGCGGTGTGAGACGGTGTCGAAGGCTGCAGAGCGGTCGAGTAGGATCAGGGCCGCGATGTGTCTTTGGTCGAGGAGGGCGAGTAGAGTGGTCTCAGTGCTGTGGTTGCTGCAGAATCCGGATTGGGAGGGGTTGAGGATGGAGTTCTCTTTGATGAATTTCGTTAGTTGGACGTTGATGGTCTTCTTGGTGACCTTGGCCACGAAGAGGGAGGAGGGAGATGGGTCAGTAGTTCTTGAGGTCCAAAGGATTTGCTGAGGGCTTCTTGAGTAGGGACTTGACTTCTGCGCATTTCCAGTTCCAGTTTCGAGGGTGGCGTTGATGGTGCGTTATAGTTCTGGTGCGATGGTGGCAGCAGCTCTGTGGAAGATGTGCGGAGGGCAGGGGTCCATGGGGGTTCCTGAGTGAATGCCTTTCATTGTCAATTCGGTGTCTTCCGTGGTGACTGGGGTCCAGGAGGAGATGGTGGACTGGCTGGCGTTGCTGGAGGAGGGAGTAGTTTCAGAGTCAGGTGTCTGTTCGTTGAAGTTGTCATAGAGGGACTTGATTTTCAGATGGAAGTAGGAGCCGAGCTTGTTGCAGAGGTCCTGGGAGGGGGTGATATCCGTGGTTTCGCTGGGGGATTTGGTGAATTCCTGGATGATGCTGAAGAGTTCCTTTGAGTTGCTGAAGTTGGTGAGGATATAGGTCCTTTTGGTGGATCTGATGAGTTGGTGGAATCCTGTCATGGCGTTCTTGTAGGTGGTGTGGTCTTCCGAGGATTTTCTGTTTCTCCAATTCTTCTCGAGATGTCTGCAGGTGCATCTGAATTCCTATTACAAGTGACTGTTTTGCATGATGTCTTACTCCTTCACAAGTGTACATGTAAGCCAGTCTGGTTTCTCATAAACATCTGTGAGAGGCATACACATTATACACATTTAAGAACAACACAGACAGCAATGTGTACACATTGGTGACACAGTAACAGATAAATAACAGATAAACAAAGCCATTGATCATTGTCCTTTCTTGTGTGCAAAAGCTAAGGACCTGATTTAGATCTTGGTGGCTGGTTTATTCCATCACAATGGTGAAATATAAATCCCATTATATCCTATGGGATTTATATTTGATCGGACGGGATATCCGTCATTGTTGTGGCGGAGTGACCAGTCTGCCAAGATCTAAATCAGGCCCTAAGTTCTGTATTATGTGCAACAAAGGCCAAACATTCAGAGGTGTTAGACTCTGCATAGTAGTTATGTAATGGATAGGTGAGAGACAAGATCATCCATGATATAGAAGCTATCAGGCGTAAAGACCAACCTGTGACCAAATATTTTCAGGAATTGTTGGTATATGCATGCGATTATGATAGTGTCTAAACAAAGTTGGGGAGCCTGAAGCAGGTGTAATGGGAAATCTTGTTAAATGTATTGTGATCTAAGCTCATGATCAGTTCCATTTACACAGATACAATGATCTACTGTATATGTCTTCACAGCATCTTCAGCAGAAGGCAAAGGAGAGCATGGCCAACAAGGCAGGTAAGTAGCTACCTACTGCAGTCCTGGTGCTGGCAACACCAGCGAAAGCGAGGGACCCAGTCTCATGGAGGGTGAGGGAAGTACTGTGGAGATCTCCAGCTTAAAGACATCTTCTTCAGAGGCCTCCACCAGTGAGCATTCACTAGTGGTGACGGACCCGCCAAGAAGTGTTACACCTGCATCCTTGTCTTCCACCCCAAGTCCCATCTCCACCCTCCATGCTGCTACCCCCATCTAGCCACCACCGCACTACTAAAAAGAGTGCGGTCTCCTTTGCCCCATGCACCTCACCCCTACTCCTGTCGCCCTGGCTACACTCAGTGAAGAGGCTTTGGCCTCCTCCACATGAACGCTGTGAGGCAGACTGTCCTGCTGAATGCCATCCAGGGGCTTAGCTCCTAGATGCAGCACATGTCAGCTTTCCTGAAAGGCATTCACAGTGGTATTTTTGCCCTAGAGAAGTCGTTTCAGGCTCTGGCAACCTCCCTGATCGCAGCCTTACAACCTCCCCAACCTCCTGCCCCACCTCCCATCCCATCTCTGCCCCATCCTCATTCCTCATGCCCTGCCCTGTCCAAAGCACATGCAAACATTCACATTCAGAAACGTCAACAGACACAAGCAGCACATACATTTAAATTAGGCCCTAAGTGTCTTGTAGTCCATGTTGAGCATGGACAACGGCCAATATGCCCTAACGTCATGGGGGGCGGCAGGCTTCTGCAGTGGAACCACAAGAGCCTCACAGGTGGACACCGGTAATTGGCCTAGAGTCTGAGCTGTGGAGTATATGTCTATTCGTTTTGTTTGTCCCTATCCATGGCATAAAACTCTACTGAAAGGCCATCTGCGCCAGGCACTTAGACCCTTACATGTTTTTTATCACGGCTCTCACCTCTTGGAGGGTAATATCACCACCCAGTTCCTCTGCTTCCTCCCGAAAGACCATTGGTAGGGTCACCGGGTCCAAAAAAACATCAAACTAATGGGGATTCACATTATCCAATTGGGTATAGAGGGATGTATAATACTCCCCCAATATTGTATAGATGTTTTCCTGCCTTTACAGACACTCCCCCTCATCTGTCTCTACTCCCAGGATCATAGAGCCCTCAGTAGTGAGATAGGCGAGCCACATCAGCAGGGTCACTGCCACATTTCTTTCTATGAGGGGGCATGGATCATGTATTCTCTACGATCAAAGCAACAGAATTTCTCGATTGGCGTCGCCAGTAGCTCTTTGGCCTCTAGGAGCATCTGTTGTAATACCGGGGAGTCACCCAGGGGCAGGTGGGACCTATCGAGGACAAGATTTGCAACACTGCTAAAGTCCCCCCTGTAGTGTGGTTTGTGGCCTCATTGTCTGCTTTGCTAAGTTAGCTTAGGCCTGGCTGCCATGATGCCTTTTTGCACACGTTATTTTGTGACTTTGTTTTTCCAGCCTCTGCTTGTGCCCGGCTATATTAGAACTGTCTGCCTTTTTGCCTTTCACCTTTTCTCCTGTTCCCTGTGGGTTTCGTCTGCACATCATGTACAAGGTCAAAAAACAACGTCCCCTGTTCTTGCTGATCTGGTCAGCCCCTCGCACTTAGACATAACACAATACAGCTGCACTGGAAGAATTTGTGTGCTTTTAATATTGTGATCTCGCTGTTTGTGGCACTTGGAGAAAAACCTTTCCAGAGAGAAGAGCTGTGCTTGTCTGATGATGTAAACCTTGCATCTAGATATTGAGGTATGAGGGTCCACCTGACAAAGCCCAGAGGTCTTCTATTTTTATAATAAACTAGTTACTAGCACGGGGAGGGTGGTAAGGCCATTTAGCCCTATATCCACTGTCTTTATAAAATGCTGTCCCCGTTTGTATTCTATGGAATTGTAACCATGCTTATTATTTTATCATTATGCATTATGCTGATAGTACTGGCACGTGTACTGTATCTTAGAGCACGATAGTTGAAATAAAACTTTTAAACTATACTGTCTCTCTTATTACGCACGTTGTGGACAAGTCTGAGTGAGTTATGAAAGGGTGTTCTTGCTCCCGCGAGTCCTGAGAGAGACCGTGTTCTGGGTTGTCTAATCATTGGTAGCTTCGCTGCGAATGAGACGCTAAAGCTAGTCGGATTGGGATTGTGGGTACTAAGGTGCATGGTTGGTTCACCACTATTCTCCGAGGTCCTATTATCCTGTGCATAGCTCTGTATATGTGCAGAATCCCTACAACATGGCGCCACCAACGTGGTGGGCTTCTTATCTGCAAGACGCTTGAGTAGTGCTTGTGCTTGTCCACAACACCCTTCACATACGCTTCCGGAAACGTGTGTGAGGGTGATACCTCCTATATTGATGTTTTTATAGGTTCTTTCAAGCTTGAAGTTATTAAAAGGTGTTTATGTTAACCCTATATTGCGCTGCCTCACATTAGGTTGTCGATCATTTGTGGTCTTAATGGCAGATATAAATATACCGGCACATAGCCGCGCTGCGCTCCGGGCCCATTTACTGGCTTATGGAGTCCCCGACGCGGGTGTCGCTCTCATCTTTGTGGTGCAGGCTGACCCGGCTCACCACTTTGAGGTGTTTTACTCTTGGGTCACTTTTCCGGCGGTGGACGGAGCGGACAATTTGTTTCATGTGTACGCTCTCACTGCCTTACCCAATGCTTATCGGCCTTCTCAGGCTCTTGAAGTACCACTTACGGCATGGCAACACCGTATTTGGTTTAATGGCGCCCTCCCACATCCGGTCACCCCGGTTCGTTTAGGCCCTTTATCAATAGACGGGGCCACTTGGCCAGTCTTGGCCGGGTATACCCCACATCCGCGTTATTTGACGCTTGCGGTTGATGAACTGCGCGCATTGCATACATCTTTAATCCGCGTGCACAGAGCTTTGGTACAATATATTACGAGCAACGTCCAGGGAGCCCCTCCTGGAGTTGCGGCGCATCCAGCTGGACCGGGCGGTGTAACCATAAGTCCCGTCATGGCTAATTCGGTGATGGGCAAGCGCCCACAGAATAAGGATAATTTGCCTTATTGGCTTGCAGAAAAATTCGACCAGCTGGAAGCAGTTTTTCCCAATACTTCTCCTGTGGAAAAACACAGGATTTTAACGATTAGTTTGCCGAAAGACTTAATTCCCGAGTTGGCAGAATGCAACAACTGGGGTAAGGTATTCGCAGCAGTGTATGCGAAGTGTTTCGGCACTCCTTCCATGACAGTTCTCCCCTCTGTAATTAAACGAGTGCAGGATGAACATGGCCCTGAAGCG
The DNA here is from genome assembly GCA_963921515.1 of Calotriton arnoldi. Lineage (NCBI taxonomy): Eukaryota > Metazoa > Chordata > Amphibia > Caudata > Salamandridae > Calotriton > Calotriton arnoldi. The sequence continues at coordinate 247,007 of CAWUFW010011441.1, read as the reverse complement.
GCTGTGGAATTGGGGATGAGACTGGTGGGAGTGTTCGATGTAGTGGCTGATCTAATCCTTGCGAACGTCAAGGGCGATGCAGTTAACTTTCAAGTAGCTAATGCTTTGGCTTTAATCCCAGAACCGGACAAGCCACGCGAATTACCGAAAATTATTGCACAGGCTTATAAAACCATTGGCTGAAATAGTCTGGGGGTTAAGCCTTTTGCTAAAACGCAAACTCAATCACAGCCACCACAAAAAACTCAGTCTGAGAAAGATGAGAAACCGTTCTTTACTAAAAAGAGCTGGAGGTTGAAAAAACAGAGTAAGCAACAATCAAAAACGGGGTCGCGTGCCGCATCCCCGGTTTCCATATCTTCTGAACGCACTTATGATTTGCGCGACAGAGCCAGAATTAAATCTCCCGAGAGATTTCAAGTCCCTGATCCGCATTCTCCTCGTTCTTCACAGGCACCATCGACCTCCCAGACTGGTGGAGGAGATCGCCAGGATAGAGGCAGGGGTCGTGAGGCTCCACAGCGACGAGACCATCCTCGACAACCATTCCGAGGGAAACCAGAAGAATTTCCACGTTCTCGCCCATAGTTTCAGAAGAAAAAAGTTGCAGCATTAACAGCGAGGTATGCCACAGACGGTGAGAACAAGACTCCTGAATTGGACGTGGGCAGTGACGCTGCTAGACAGCGACGCGGAAGTTACCATAGTGCGGGAGGCACTGCGTCCTCATGTGGAGGCGACAGCAACTGACACGTTCATTACTGTCGAGACAGCTGACACCCGAGTGGCACCCCCTGACAGACTATTTAATATTGTCATTCAAATTGAAGGTGACATAGAGCGTGTTATTAAAGGGATTTTTTGGGAAAATCTGGCCTCTTCATACAACATTTTGTTGGCAGAGGCGTATTGGTCACCCCCATTCGTACTTGCTGCTTGTAGAGGGGAGGAGGTCATCCTTCCGAGCTTTTCTCGTCATTTCCCCAAGGACAAAGCGGAGGCTCTCGCAGCTGAGTGGGCTGGGGCCCTGGCTCCGGCGCTATACCGTAACCATGTGGGCTGGGATGAAGATTCTCCAACCCATGATATACCATTGCGGTCTCTGCCACAGCCACAACCCCAATATCCCATCCGGCGGGAAGCTAAAGGTCCCGTTTCAGACATTCTGACACAGTTAGAATATCAAGGAGTAGTTGAAACATGCGTATCACCAATGAATAATCCCCTTTTTGCGGTTTCTAAACCCGATGGATCGTACCGCCTAGTTTTGGATTACCGACATTTGAACTCTCATTGTCGGACCTTCGCGGTACAAAATACCCACAGTTCTGCGCTTGTAGACAGTCTTGTTCGTAAAAAGTATAAAACGACACTTGACTTATCCAATGGATTTTACACGCACAATTTGTCCCCAGAGTGCACCCAATGGAGCGCTTTCACTTCCGGTGGAAAACATTAAAATTTCGGCATTTGCCCATGGGCTACCAGAACAGCCTGGCGGTCTTCGATGCCCGTGTTGTCTCTTTGTTGGACAACATAGACCCAGATGCGTGTTCGTACGTTGACGATATCTATCTGACAGACGACGAATTATGGCCGCATCTTTCCCGTGTGGACCGTATTATTCTTGAATTTGCGGTCCTAGAATACAAATTTAATTTTGCCAAATCACACATCGCTGAATTTACCGTTTTGTTTTTGGGCTATGAGCTCAACAATGAAGGTAGGGGCTTAGCTCCCCATTTCTTGGAGAAATGCGCACTTTTGCGCCCTCCAACCACCCTGAAGAAGCTTCAGTCACTACTGGGTTTTCTGAACTTCGGCGTACTTACATTCCCGAATATGCCCAGCGTATCAAGCCTCTATATGCCTTCATACAGCCCAACTTTTCGAAGTCATGCTGGCTTCCTGAGCACTCCTCTATACTGCACTCTTTGCAGTCTGATCTACTTGAATCTAAGATCTTGTTGACTCGTGATAACCACACAAACCTGGTGATTAGAATTGTGCCAGGGGCAGTGGGTTTCACGTACTTAACCTTTAACGATGGTGACACAGTACCGATTGCATACAAGTCACATCTTTACACTTCAGCGGAGTTGCGCTTTTCCTCTGTGGAGAAAGTTTTGACTGCAGTGCAAATGGCGATTCTAAAGGAACGCGCACTGGCACAGGGAAAACGCATTTTGGTGGTAACACCATATCCTGCCCTTGAGGCAGTAACAAAGGCAAGTGTACCGAACTCAAAGGCTTTGCACCCCCGTTGGATACAATGGGCTACCTCTTTGATGTCCCCGGATGTCACTTTTATCTTTGATTCCTCTCTTCAGACACAGGAGTTCTTACAGTATGAATTTGTTCATCCTCCTCCTCTGTCTTTGCTGCGGCTTGAGGAGTACGAATGTATTGTATACACCGATGGTTCGGCACAACCGGCCACGGGTTCAAAGCATGCTTATTCCGCAGCGTGTGCTATTGTTGCAGGTACTATGGTGAACGGTGAGCTCAAATCAACTGTAGTGCACACACAGGCACTAGGAGACTGTACTGCACAATTGGCCGAGCTGCGTGCTTTGGTGCTCGCACTTGAGTTCGCAAATCCAGACGTGACTACACTTATAGTATGCGATTCTTACTACTGTGTTCAATCCTTCAATGACAACTTATTCTTTTGGTCTCAAAACGACTATAGAGATGCTAAAGGCAACACAATTAAGCATAAAATGCTTTGGGTTCGAGTGGCAGATCTTAAACAACGTCTGCCTCTCACACAGGTGATTCACACTCTTGGCCACCAGCGTGTGGGCGCACATGCTGTCGGTAACAGTTTGGCAGGTGAAGCTGCCAAATCAGCAGTAGCCACGTGCTCAGTAGCAGCAGTTACAAGATCCATGACTAAACTAGATAATGAGATTTTGGCAGCTATTGCTGCAACAAAGGAAGGTGCTAATTACCCACAGGGTTTCCCTTCCAAATACTCTTATCACTTAAGTCCCGAACAGGTTCCTTACGTAACAATTCCAAACGTTGGTGATCGGCTGATTCCCAACGCGGACCGCAGACCTTCCTTGATAATGGCCGCACACGAAGGCTTGGCTTCGGCCCATGCTGGCGTATCTGCGACTGTTTTCATCTTGCAGCAGCGTTACTGGTGGCGAGGTTTATATAAACAGATCCGTACTTATGTGCTTTCTTGTGACGTTTGTCAGCAAATTAAGCCTTCGACGGTTACACGACCACCACAAACACAGCTCTGCATTTCTAACAAACCTTTTGGGTGTGTTTACCTGGATCACTGCGGTCCATTTTCTTCTGACACTGCATACAAATACATCTTAGTTGCAGTAGACTCGTGCACACGTTTCATCTCGGTCTGGCCACAACGGAGTGCTGACGCTCGAAATGTCATAAGGGATTTGCGTGTCTTTGTAGGAATTTTTGCCTGTGGCACCTTCCATTCAAACCAAGGTCCAGCGTTCGCCTCTAAGGCGTACAAGGACGCAATGGGGTCACTGGGGGTGCGGGTGCAATTTTCGTCTCCATATAGACCTGAGGGTAATTTGATTGTGGAGCGAATGAACTGTGACTTAAAGCAATCCTTGACAGCTAGAGTCTTAGGTACTGGCAGGAGCTGGCTGGCCCACTTTTATAGCGTGCAACGTGCACTTAATAACCTCCCTAGAAGACCTCTTGGTGGGCGGACCCCATACGAAATGCTCTTTGGCATACAAATGTTTGTGCCCGACCTTGATGGTCTAGACATGGCGGCGCAGGCCGCAATCTTTGACGTAGATAATCATTCTACTATGTTGCAGGACGTACAAGAGACCCGTGACAAACTTGCAAACAAACATTTACCTTCAGCCACAGACGCTGTGCTGCAGATTCCGGTTGCCTGCTGGCTTCCAAAGGTTGGAGATCTGGTCCGAGAGAAGGTGGAGAACAAAAAAGAATTTGGCCCCTCTTATCGTGCACCTGTTCCATCTCTGGGCTTGAAGGGAACTCGTACAGTCATTTTACCACCGCTTCCTGGTCGCAAAGACAACAGATACATCTCAGTGGACAATGTCAAGCTACAACGTCTGGCCGATCCTGAATAGTGTGACACCTGCCGTGTCATATCCAGTCATTTCAAGGACTGCTGTTTGTGGACCTACACCTTACACAGACACGGATGTTGCCATTGAGATGGTCGATTTGCCTGATCGCCTGCTCGACTGCCCGGATTCCTCCTGCAACGAGGAGACTTAGTATACATACCCCACCAACGAGTCGGTGGCTCATTTACCAACAACACCACTGAGCCCAACCCGTTTTTCCTTTGATTCGGCTTCGACATCATCACTTATCCCATCCAGCTTCAGTATTTTTATATCCTGGTTCAGAGACAATTTTTTGGTCCCACCATGGACATACATCTGGTTGGTACTGTTCCTGATTTTCCTCTTCATGTCCATTGGCTTTGTGACAGTTTTTTTCTTGCTCATAAATGGTCACTATTTACCAGAACGCTCTGCAGTGAACTGTGTCGCTGGAACTTTGGCTCCACATTCTTCATCTCACATCATGAAGCGTGACCACACATTTGTGAACATTTCAGCTTTCCCAGTCGCTGATGGCATCGTATGGGATGAGGTAAATTTCCAGATTCATGGACCAACCGAGATTATTAATGTACCAAATGTCCTCCTTGTTTCCATGGGTGATGTGGTAAAAAGTAATATTCATTCTGACGATTGGGATGTGCATGCCGTTGAATCGTTATTTTCTGATTTGAAATATTATGCTGCTTTTAATGCTGAAGATCTGTATTTAAATTCTGCAAGTTATGCTGATTTATATTGTTACCAGCATTGGGGCAACCACTTTCTCCATAAACCAAGTGCTCTTCGGGGTCTTTTTAATTACACCTAATGGGAACATTGTCCGACCCCTTTGCCAGGTAGCTCCCAAACTCTCAGAAGTAAATTTACTTATTTTACAGACTTTGATAGATCCAACCCTGGGTCCTATTATTTTAGATTGAACACTTTTTCCGCTCAGAGGATCATGTTGACCCACACCAAATTGCTATATTCGGGTTCCTTCTTGAACGCATTAGCAGTGGGTGGTTATGAACACTGGCAGGACACCATTGACTTAAAGTCTATTTGGGGCACCAAATCATGGCAGGTCCACAGCACGGAAGCTTTACACCGTGCTTGCCTCATCCCAGCCCAAATTTTGTTTTTAAATCATACGATCTATCAAACGACCTGTTGGGGTTTGGCTACTTCTAAACAATTGAATGTCCCCTCCATTCCCGCACTGTCTTTCTCTCCCAACGACAGCTTGCGTTTTAATATTTCCCTTGCCAATTTGCAAGCTATGTTTCAAAACAATTCGTTTAATGTCTCTACGATTGTTCAGTCTCCCTGGTTGGCTTGGCCCATAGCATCAAATGCCTGCCAACTGCGTTTTCATGATTCAGCTCCTGGTTACAAACAGGATAGGCCAGATCCGAGGTTTTCTGACTCTCGTACTGTTACAACATATTCTGTTGGGAAATTGTGTAAACAGTGGTTGCAGCACTCTTCATAAGATTCTGTAAAGCAACATTTATCCCTCCTATCAGGCAACATTGATCTGTCCGATTTTGTTCTGGTGCCTCATGGTCCTCGACCAAAGAGATTCATTTATGAAACTTACAATGAACTCTGGAAGCTTTCGCAAATTGAAGCTACTTCCCGTCTTCGGGAAATCGATCAAGCAAATCTAGAAAAAGTGCTTGCTGTTGTTGACAATAGTATTAATACCCTGTCTTCCCGCATTTACACATTAGAGAATATTGTATCCTCCGTTGTTGATATTGTACAAGATGATGTGTCTGTGTTATATCATGGTCAAAATCAATTGCGTTCAGTGATGCAGTTTGCGTGGACTTTGCAAACACTAAAGATGGGTAAAGTTCCTTGGCATTTTTTGAACACCTCTGCCTTATTCTTGCCGTTTAATTTAACTGAGAAACAGCAATTCATGTCCATGAAAGATGCAACATACACTCTCTTGCATATCGAGAAGATAGAGCCATTACCATTCTCTGTGGCAGAGTTGGACTCTGCAGTGTGGCTAGTTCACGGGGTTATCGCTTTGCCTTTTTCTTAATTTGAGTTCAGTTCCTGCATGAAACATTATCCTGTTGGCCATTTTCAGCCTTTAGGCAGTGCCTTCCTGCATGAACTTTGGTCCCTGCCCTTCATGTACAGATGCCTTAGGGACGGTAAAGAAGTTTTTCTCACAGGAGAGTCATGCGATTCTACTGTGGGTCATTCCCTAATTTGTAAAAACATTAAATTGCACGGGGCTTGTAATGTTTCGCCTCCGAATCTTGCTTGTGTTTTAAAGGGTATTCCTGCTCCTGTTATATCACCTACTTTCACTATGCTTGCAAATGGTAGCTATCTCCTTCTAAATAATCAGGACTGCTGTGGAATGCTGGCCGGCATCCCCTATATTGTAACGGTTTCACACAGGGTTGTGTGCTGCAAAAATGTACTTTTTCCACCCCCGCAGCGCATGATAGATAGTTCCATTTGGCCTTCCGTTCCGACTTTGAAGGCGGATTTCAATAAATTGAGCAGAATAAAAGCGCTTTTGTTGAACCAGGAGGTTATGCTCACATCCGCACGGGAGACCTTCATCCTCCAGGTGGCTAGTACCCACAGTGAGATACAGGCCCTTTTGAACACAAACCTCCCACAACATTTCGGCGAGCTCATTCACCGGGTTTTCAATGCATCTAACACCGAAGGTCTTGTGCACTTTTTTAAAGTTGTGGGCTCTGGCCTTGTTACCTCCTTTCAGACTATATTTGGAGTAATCCCGGCTTTTATTCATTCTATTTTTTCCAGCGTCTTTGGCGGCTTCCCATTGCTCCTCGCTTTGGCTGCTGGAGTATTGCTTTTAATTTGTTTGCTGCGCAATGGTTGCACTTCCTGGGGGTCTCCTCGACCACGGTCGGCTTCGGATGCTCCGTGAACGCATGCTCATCAGCTTTGACTTCTTACCACTGGCGACACTTGGTGTGTCCTATAGACTTTCTTTTCGCTTTGCGTATTTCACTTGCGTGCAACCTGTGATGTCGTGCTTACGATGTCCTTTCTCTTGGTCCTTGGATGTTTGCCTCTCCAATACGTCTCTGTCGGACCCGGATTTTGGCCAGTTGATGGGCCCCTTAGTGGCCCATGAACGGGACTGTTCCGGCGCAGGATTGATGGCGTGTGCGGCCGCACTTGGAGTTTTGGCGCAATGGGATATCTGGGTGGCTGCTCAGGACCTCCTACAACGAAGTTATATTGAGTATCACGCAAGTTGTCCCACAATGCTGATCAATGCTCCCTCTTGTGAGGAACATGAATGCAGTTTTGATTTGTTGAACTGGATGGCGTCTCTTTTTTCAGACGATTCCAACGATGTCCTCTTGGAAGGTGTGGCGGTTTTTTGCACTCACACTCTATTGGATTAGGGGGCCTCCGCTTTCAGCGTCCTGATTCTGTGGATTTTTTTTTTTTCTTCTGGCCCTATTTGCACTTTTTGTCCTGCAATTTTTTCCATTCACTGTCCTTTATTGGGGACTATTCATGCATAGACGTTTACATTCTGCTCCATCTATTTGAACTCTGTTTTCGTCCTATGTCTTGGCCTATGGACTGACCAGGGGAGGGTGTAGTGTGGTTTGTGGCCTCATTGTCTGCTTTGCTAAGTTAGCTTAGGCCTGGCTGCCATGATGCCTTTTTGCACACGTTATTTTGTGACTTTGTTTTTACAGCCTCTGCTTGTGCCCGGCTATATTAGAACTGTCTGCCTTTTTGCCTTTCACCTTTTCTCCTGTTCCCTGTGGGTTTCATCTGCACATCATGTACAAGGTCGAAAAACAACGTCCCTTGTTCTTGCTGATCTGGTCAGCCCCTCGCACTTAGACATAACACAAAATACAGCTGCACTGGAAGAATTTGTGTGCTTTTAATATTGTGATCTCGCTGTTTGTGGCACTTGGAGAAAAACCTTTCCAGAGAGAAGAGCTGTGCTTGTCTGATGATGTAAACCTTGCATCTAGATATTGAGGTATGAGGGTCCGCCCGACAAAGCCCAGAGGTCTTCTATTTTTATAATAAACTAGTTACTAGCATGGGGAGGGTGGTAAGGCCATTTAGCCCTATATCCACTGTCTTTATAAAATGCTGTCCCCGTTTGTATTCTATGGAATTGTTAGCATGCTTATTATTTTATCATTATGCATTATGCTGATAGTACTGGCACGTGTACTGTATCTTAGAGCACGATAGTTGAAATAAAACTTTTAAACTATACTGTCTCTCTTATTACGCACATTGTGGACAAGTATGAGTGAGTTATGAAAGGGTGTTCTTGCTCCCGCGAGTCCTGAGAGAGACCGTGTTCTGGGTTGTCTAATTATTGGTAGCTTCGCTGCGAATGAGACGCTAAAGCTAGTCGGATTGGGATTGTGGGTACTAAGGTGCATGGTTGGTTCACCACTATTCTCCAAGGTCCAATTATCCTGTGCATAGCTCTGTATATGTGCAGAATCCCTACAACACCCCCAAAAGAACAGCTTGCAACACATTCCTGCCATCAGGGTCTATTAGTTTGCCCATCTTCTGGAAGGGCACTCCCTCTGGCAAAAGAGGAGTATGCAGTGGTATAGGTTTTACCCCACCACCACTTGTGGAGTGCCACCCACTCAGCAGCAGTGAGGTGGGTTTCCTGCAGGAGGGAAATATGTACCCCCCTTCTTTTAAGGTAAACGTACAGTTTATATCACTTGGACATTTTATTAAGACCCTGAACATTATAGGATATAAATTTGTATGTCAGGAAGGTCTCCATAGAGGGGTACAAAGTATTCACAACAACCCTCTAGGAAGGAGTCCGATTCCTTTCCCCGATCTATAGATCTAGATTCACAATTCTCCAAACAGGGAGCAGGAGGCAGAGACAACCTTATAAAAACATCCATAACAACAACTTACCCAACTCCCCTTTCCCAGGATAAGAAGGAAACGTCTCCCCATCCAAACCATTGATAAAACATTCAACGCATGTGCAGTCAACACACAGGTAACTCTAATAAGGGGGTGTGCCAGTAGAGACAGCTTCACGTCACACCATCCAAGAGAGGCAAACAGGATGTGTATACCAACGTTCAACCCATCATTAACTTAAAGGTACTATGAGCATCACCGTTTCAAACCATAGAATCTCATCTACCCTACATACACTTACGAGCCGCACAGGTCGTGTCATATGGGTTCATCCGCAGTGTGGTGGAGTAACTTGGGGCAGTGATTCATCCGATTCCTGAGTTGTGACCAAGGCTCGGTCAAAGTCAATGTCTTTCACCCCTTCATCTCCATCTGTGTAGGGAGGGTCCAATCGTTCCCCACCTAGCGCCACTGCCATCTCCACCGCTCGTAGATGTTTATGGTGTGCATGTGACCTGGAGGGGATCGCACTGCTACCACCCTGTGCTTTTATGCTGGGGAGGCCTTCGAGCAGACTGTCGGACATCAGAGGCACCGACAAGCCCGCCAGTGGGTGGTGGTCAATCCAGTTCCAGAGAGGCTGAGGTAAAGTGAAAAACTGCACCCCATCCTCTGTGGCTACTCTGTCTCACAGGGAACAGCATTGCGTATTGGAACCACAGCTGTCTGAAGTGCTTCTTGGTATGTAAAAAGGAGGCCCTCTCATTTGAACCTCTCTCATAAAGTCTGGAAATGTCATTACTCTATGTTTGTCAACCATTAGGTCCCCCATCAGCCTGACCTGACCCAGGATATGATCCCGGTCTTGGTAGTGCAACAGTTTGGCCACCACTGGCCGAGGGGCAGATCCAGGTAGCGGAGGCCACACAATGCACTTGCTGTAGCGCATAAAAGGGAAGAAGTCCTTCTGGCATCACCTCCTCCTTAAGCCATTTTTCTAAGAATCCAGCATTATTTGTGTTGGGGCCCCTTATTTGCTCTGGCAGCCCTATGATCCTAATATTGTTCCTCTGGGCCCTGTTTTCTGCATCTTCAGCTCTGGCCTACAACTCTTAATTCTTCCCTACGTATTCGCCATATACTGCTGCACTGAGATAATCTCCGGTATTATATCCTCCAAAGTGCAATGTGTGGTCGTGACCCTCTCTGCCAGACATCTCTGGTCATCTCATAAAAGTCCCATGCCAGCCACTATAGTGTCAATTTTCAGTTCAAGTGCTTCTCATGAGGCGGCTATTACTTGTAGTGTAGTGTCCAGTGTAGCACCAGGAGGCCCCCCAGTTGGCATCCCCATCTCTGGGCCATCTCCGTCGACTTCACTAGCCCCAGGGATCTGAGAAGGGCAGAAGTCAGCTGCCTCCTTCTTGCTGGAATATTTGCCCATGGTGTTAGTCCAAAGAAGTATTAGCACTCTCTGTACAACACCCTTCCTTTCGGACCCAGAGACTCCGACCACTGCACATTAACTCTGTTGGCTTTGCGGACAGGGTTGGAGCAGCGCACCTGGTACCCTGGCTCTCCCACACCGAGGCTCGGTTGTGCTCCGGTGCAGTAGTTACTAGGGTAGCCCCTTCTGGACAAGGGCTCACTGGTATTATGCAGATTCAGGGCCCAGGAAGAGTCCAATCAATGTCCCCCCAAGAATGATTCCTGTCCCACAGTGGTTGAAGCATGGCCAAGCACAGCTGCAAGTCCATACGTAATGTAAGAGCCCCACACCTATCTCCCAGCTAGGCCGTCATCCAGTGGGGGCGGCATAGAAAGCAGCACTCCCCTCATCTCATCGAAGCCCACTCAGGGGGCCAGCAGGGTCAGCATGGCTGCCAGGCCCCCTACTGGCACCACAGTTCAGTCACCAGGACTGCTGTTTGCAGGTGGTTCTCCACCCACATCTCCAGGCAGAATAGAGTGTGTGCAGGGAGTGAGTGGACTCTGTCTCCCTCCTGCTCCTGTCCACCAATAATGGGGAAATCAAGTACCACCTCACGGCAGCCTGGGTCACCACTCGGTGAACCTCCATTAGCTCCTGCAGAGTGCCAAGGCTATACTCAAGAGAAAATTCAGGAAGCCCCCAGAGTCGTCCCAGCGCCATAGTGCAGGCCGAGGCCAGTCCGGTCAACTGGGCAATGGTATTGCTGCCATTTTAAACAGCAGGTGCACTGCTTTGCCAGTCTCTGAGTCCTGGGGCCCTGTTTCACTGGGTGATGACACCTTTCATATGCCAGGGCATGGTTACCCCCATAATGGACAAGGGTTCTCACACCCAGTCCTCTAGGGCCCAGGAAGCAGATTGGGTGGGATGACCCCCAACATATGGGGGGGCTCCCAACATCATTGCATCCCCCAGGGGGGAGTGCAGGCAGCCCCCACGGCTCACACCCAGTCACCGTGCAGGCCAATGGCAGCACATGTCTCCGGGGCGTAACAGTTCCTCCATATTGGATGGTGGGTGCGCGGGTTCACTTCAGCTGCCATGCAGGCCAATGGCAACCTGCATCGCTGGCCCACAACAGTACATCTATCCTGGGCGTCAGGTACACAGATCCTGCAGTGGTAAGTGTCAAAAGGAGAGGGAGGAAAGGTACTGGAGCCAGTTCACTTCCCCTAGTATGTGTGTTTAAATCAAAAGGAACTAGCTCTAGAGTGGGTGCTCCTAGCATTTGTTTGCATTGAAAAGGAAAACACTTTATGTTTTGAAAAAAGCCCTCACTCACCAACCTAGTTGGTGACATGCTTCATCATTGGGCCCCACCCAAGGCGCCGAGGTGCACTCGGCGCCTTGGGTGGGGCCCAATGATGAAGCATGTCACCAACTAGGTTCTGAGCATTTATAATTTTCTTCTTGAGTGTCGCAAAATTAAATGTTTTGAATAGCCCCCGGCATCTCCACTACAGTTGGGCGGAATTGTGCGGAATCTCCCTGAGTTTTTATGTAACTCCGTGGAATTCCACGGAGTAAAGCTCTGAGGGTTCAGCCCACCCCTTGACATAACAGGCTCCCTACGACATGAACCAGTACCCAGAACCAGCTAGAGCAAGCCCCTGACTCCCAAGTGGTGCTCCTCAGGTCCTGTACACTTGGTGAGGTCTCAGAAAAACTGACTAGATGTTTTTGGGCTCTTTGGGAGTGGGAGCGAGCCAGTTGGTGCTAAAACCTTGTCACTTACACAACCCCCAAAGTCAAGTTTCCGTCCGCCGGACCCTGTGCGCTACAGCATCAACTGCTCGCGGGAAGTGCCATTGTGATGCACTAGCCTGACCCTTCACGATGACAACAGGATCTTCTTGCTACAGCAATATCCATCTGTGATGCCAGACCTGCTCTTCGCACTACATCGATGACCATTTGTGATGATTCATTGGTCCTCGCAGCCCACTACACCGTGAACAGGACTCTTTGCGCTGGACTGAGAAGGTAACTTTTCAGTGGGACTAATATGGTCCCTGTATCTGACCTGTGCTCCATCGCAGTTGGCCTGAGCTTCTGACTTTGGGCTTTTTGTCGTTATTTCCACAAATTGCATATCTCAGGTTCGACTGATTTGATTTTTGTCATCCCCATTGACTGGACCGTGCACATATCGCCAGACTCCAGCAATGTATACATGGTGCACAAGGCATGTCCCCACGTGTCATGCATGTGTGTACACATGTTTCCTGTGCATTTGTACCCACTTGCAGCCACATGTCCAGGGAGTGGGGCACCACTGATGATGAGACCTCCGCGGTAGCAGTGGTTGCATGGCAATACGGCTGGCGGAGCTTTTGCAGCTTCTGCGGTTGGAATCGGAGTGCGGCTGCAGCAGTCAAAGGGTTGGACCATCAGGCATCCTAAACAGGCCCTAAGTGATTTGCCTGGCACCAAAGGATGCAGGACTTGAACATGGCTCCCCAGATCCAAAAATGGCAGCTCTGGCCATTAGGTCATGTCCATATTTCTCAATTTATGCACAAAAATCATAAATAAATGGTATAGTTGTGTATGATCTTGTATAGTGACCACATTCTCTTTTGAATTGGCTTTGTGAAGTAAAAAAGCACAGCAGCAACTAATAATGAAAGGTTCACCAGGAGCCTTGCTCAGAAATACTTGCAAAGATTTGTTTTTGAACTGGATTTAGGACATTGTTCAGCACATTTGCACTGGTGCACAAGCAGGACGAATCATTATAAATAGTATTTACATACAAAACAGGACTTTTGCGACCCACCAATAATTGCATTTTAAAAACACAGATCTAGAGAAATGTTGGAATATTCCTGGATCTCAATTACCTAACAGCATCACAACCAATAAACGTAGAATACTCTTCTTAGAACAACTGAAATCTCTGTCTATATTTTTAAATGGAAAAATAGATTCAACTATACAGGCCAATATGACCAGGCAAGGACCTTTAGCAAGCTCAATAATCAATTATATTATCACTACTTATGTGCCACATAACCTAGTTTCTGGAAGAATATTGCAAATAGAATGTATAGTGGCTATGCCGCACTTCAAATTGCACTAGAACTACAGCAAACCTACTTCAGTTTGGTCCCTGTAAAGTGGATCTGGTCAAATAGATGGAATAGCACCTGATAACATTGTAACCCATGCATTATAAAACTATTTATTATTTTACGTAGATTTATCTGAGGTTCCCAGCAGTGATCTTTTGGACTTGGCCCTCTCTGCAGGGGCATCTCCAAATTTTTTGCCTTTACCCCACCTGTTTTATTAATTTTGTTTTTGATGGCATTAGTACTCTGTGCATATTACAATTGCTAACCAGTGCTAAAGTGCTTGTGCTCACTCCTTAAAACATGGTAAAATTACCCTACTCCTGATTGGCACATTTAATTTACGTATGAGTCCCTAGTAAAGTGGTACAAAAGTACCTAGGGCCTGTAAAGGAAATGCTACTAGTGGGACTGCAGCACTTATTGTAACACCAACATAAGTAGCCCTTTTTAAACGTGTCTGAGTCCTGTTGTAACAGTCTGTGTGCAGTTTTAAACTGCCAATTTGACCTGGGAAAATAAAACTTTTGCCAGTCCTAAAACTCCCTTTTTAATCAGTATAGGTCACCCCTAACAACCCACAAATGTTTTTCTCACTACTTGAGGGCTTCCTCTCCCATAGAATAACATTGGGTTACCTTATTACATTTAATAAGTAATAACATTTGTATAGGAACAGGTAGAAATATAATGTTTCATGTCTAAGGCATTTTAATTTAAAAACCTCTGGTAAAGTCAAATTTTAAGCCACAATTCTGAAAATGCCAGTTTTAGAAAGTTTAAAAAAGTAAAGTTTCTAGCTGACTATTTAATTGTGCTGTCAACTATTCAACAGACTTAGACCAAAATCCCGGATAAGATGGTCTACATCATTTAATGATTCCTTATTGAAAAATTGTTATACATGTTTGTTAGAAGTACTAGTCCTGCGGAGATGGGCAACACTTCACAATTTACACAATGTAACACTTTAAATTAAAAGTGAACAAAAAAACATGAATGAGAAACAATACATTGTTGATTTCACAAAGAAAGACTTCAAATCACTAATACAAAATCAAGTGAAGACACAACATACATATATCAATTGAAACTATTACCAGTCAAAGGAAAAAGGAAAAAAAAGGCAATACGGTACGCCATATAACCAATGAAACTTATTTAAATGGTACAAATTTGGGATACCATCCAACGGGTAATCAGTTTTTATGCAAAAAGGAATATACATTTTGGAACCATTATTCTCCTTATGGTTCCAAAAATATATATTCCCTTTTGCATAAAAACTAATTACCCCCGTTGGATGGTATCCCAAATTTGTACCATTTAAATAAGTTTCATTGGTTATATGGGGTACGGTATTGCCTTTTATTTATTATTTTCCTTTGACTGGTAATAGTTTCAATTGATATATGTATGTTGTGTCTTCACTTGATTTTGTATTGTGAAGTCTTTCTTTGTGAAATCACCAATGTATCGTTTCTCATTCATGTTTTTTTTGTTCACTTTTTTAATTTAAAGTGTTACATTGTGTAAATTGTGAAGTGTTGCCCATCTCCGCTAGGAGTACTTCTAACAAACATGTATAACAATTTTTCAATAAGGAATCATTAAATGATGTAGACCATCTTATCCGGGATTTTGGTCTAAGTCTGTTGAATAGTTGACAGCAAAATTAAATAGTCAGCTAGATACCTCACTTTTTTGTATTTATTGGCCCAATCTAGCTGTGTGGTACAGGGCCCCCCCCCCCTTTTTGGTACTACTTTTAGAAAGTTGGCATTTTCTTGTCCTAATCGTTTGGTGCCTGCAGGTGATATCCTGGGTCACATGACTAAATGTAGTTGGCAGTTGGCCTTTGTGCATTTCTCCCTACAGTAACACAAAGGGGGACTAGGTGTTGGCAGGATGGGTCATCCTGACAGGATGGAAGCTGCAGAGCTGTGCACATCCCCACTTATATTTCAAAGGAGTTGCCTCAGCACACACACAAAGCATACACTCAAAGGGCTTCATACTAGCCTTTTGTCACCCCAGACATCCTGGGAACAGAGCAGGAAGGAAGGAAAGTCATATATGGAGGTAAAACTCTAGAAGTTTATTTCACTTCAAAGCTGGCACCAGGTATAAAAATAGAACCCTCATGCCCACACTTCATTTCACTTCTGGACCTCCAGGAGACTACTAGAGGACTTATCTGCTGCCTGAGGCCTGCTGTGTACTTCAGAGAACTGACCTGCTGCTCCAAGAGGACTGCCCTGCTGCCTGAAGACTGCCCTGCGCCGCCAGAGGACTGCTGTGCTGCTGGAGACCTGCGCATATGCTTGAACCCAGGACCATCAAAGTGACTCCAACGACCAGTTTGAAGGCCTCCTGTTCAGAGCTACAGGGACAAAAAAAGCTCAAACAACTTTTAAATTGCACCTTGACCCCGCCAGAAGTGATTCCTGACCCTCTAAGTGGTGATCCCTTGTCCTAGGCCCTTGGCAGTGGTGCTAAAGGTGTTTAACCAGACAAATTCCAAAACTTGGGACTTAAAAAAAATTCTGTCAAAACGTGCTCTGAGAACTGAGAGAAGATCGGGACCTACCTGCTCGTAGATCAGCCCACGGTGAATCGCTGGTTTGCCTGACTTCATAGTAGCTCTCACTACATTCTTCTCCGCAGCAGCAAATCTTGGTCTGCGGCTCCTCTCTGGAAGGGTATCTGGCCTCCTGGAGCCCTTGTTGGACACAGCCTGAAGCTTCATACTGCTGAAGATTTATGATTTCAAAGAAAGAGAATAAATCCGAACGAAAAAATCTTCACCGCAACCTCACCCAGCAGTTCCCCGACAACGACGCTTCCTCCTTGGACACTGCCGGCTTCCTTGCCCCACTGAATTTTCCCTTTTCTGAAGGTAAGCCAGTGCCGGGCCCATTCCACTTCTTGTATCTGAACCGCATTCCATTGCAGTCGGCCATAACTTTCAACTTTGTCGGGTCTCACGCTACCAGATGTCCACGGATTGTGACCATTGATATATTAGGCGCTAGATTGCACTAAAATCTTATAGAGTTTATAACTCCCAGTTCCATTGATTGACTTTTTGCTGTTTTATTGTCAAATAATTTATTAAATCTTACTCTATTTTTCTAATTGTGTAGGATTTTTCTTGTGTTGTGACTTTATTACTGTTTCAGTGCTGCATACATACTTTACGCATTGCCTCTAAGTTAAGCCTGACTACTTTTGTGCCTCACTACCAGAGGGTAAAGCGCTGATTAATTTAGTGATTCTTGTGGTTCACCATGACAAGGATTGTGGTTGTTGCTTGAGAAGGGTTTTCACTCTCCTCTAATAAATACCCAATTTCTCAGATGGCACGATGGGCGTTTTTGAGTTCTACACAAAAAAATTAGTAAAGCATATAAAAGATAATTGAAAAATAATCCCATGATCAAAGAAACCTGGAGGTACGATTGTTAAATGACAAACTCAGGCAGAAACAGTTCCAATCATATGTATGTGAATAAATGGCAAACCAGAGGCCAGTGTGGCTCCTCCATTTGAGCGGAGGAGCGTCGCCCCACAAAAAAAGCCCCCAGAAAACCCCAGAGCTCAAAAATAAAATGGTAATAAAGTTTTTTTATTACCATTTTATTTTTCAGCAACCCATCCCAAACTGAGTGCCAGGACGGGGCGGGGCCATTGTTGCTGAGTTGCAACAGGGAGCTGTGCGCTTGTCCCTTTGGCCAGCCATGCGCATTTTAAACCTCTCTAACCTAGCTGTCTAAGACAGCTGGGTTAGAGAAAGCATAGGCCTCCAGTGCTCTTAAGAGCACCATGGGAGGCCACTCTCTCCAATCCTGATGCGTCTTTCATGCTGAGAGATGAGGCAGGATTGGTGAGTGCAGTTACTTGGGTCCCGCGTTGGACCCTGCCTCGAGAAGACCTGAGCGAGGAGGGCATTGCACCAGGAAGGTAATTGTATTTAATGTATTACTTATTTATTTTTGTCTCATCCACCCCACCACCCTCGTACATGCCAGCTGCTACTGCCAGAGGCTGATTGTACTAATAAACTGCAGATCGAAAAAAAAAACCTGAACACATGCAATCCCACAGAGGTCTGGGCTGACTATATTACTAAATTATACACGATGAACGCAACTAACCCCGATCTAATGAAATGCTCTCAACTGACACAGAATCTCTCTCCTCCAAATAGTTGGCTACATAAATAAAGCAGTGATGGACCCAGACGAGACACCGGTACCTGTACTGAAAAGGAATGCAGAACTAAGGGTCAGACTCCTCAGGCCTCTTTTTGACATCGCAACGAAACTGGTGTTATTTCAAAGTCATGGGCAAGGAGCATTATCGTGCCGCTTCATAAAACGGTGGTAAAAAAAACACTCCTGTGAATATAGGCAAATGGTCGTTTTTTAATTTTTATTTGTTCAATATACCTTTACAATTTTCTAATCTGAAAAATTTCCGACAAAAACTAGGATCTAAGGTGCACATGCATCAAAATAGCCAATAGCGAATCCTTAATTGCGATTTTTAAGGAATCGCAATTAAGGATTCGCTATTGGCTATGCATGTAGGAATCGCTTATAAATTAGCGATTCCTACAAATTCCTTAATTAATTAAGGAATTGCTTCCCATTCATTCCTATGGGCCTGTAGGCCCATAGCAATGAATAAGAATTGCATGCGCAATTTGCGAGTACTCAATAGGTACTCGCAAATTGCGCATGCAATTTCAAGGGTGCAAGGGTGCCAAAGGGACATCCTGGTGCACCCCTGAAATTACAATGTTGCCACATGTTGCGCACACACATGCCCCATGGGCATGTGTGTGTGTAACATGGGACTTCGAAAAATGCACTTTGGTGCATTTTACAAAGAAATCGCAAATTACCATCACCTTTCAAATGATGGTAATTTGCGATTCTTAATAGCGAAATCGCAATTTTTTTCTCTTTAATTCATTGCATTTAAGGAATCGCAATTTGCGTTTCCTTAAATACAATCGCAATTAAAGTAATCGCAAATTTTGCGATTCCTTATTTAGCGATTTTTGCATTTGGGATGATGCATCCCAAATGCAAAAATACCGGTCGCAAAGGGGCAGATTCTGCGAATTTGCCCCTTTGCGTCCGGTATTTAGTTTGATGCATGGGTACCTAAGTCAATGTACTCAGTGGCGGCTGCCACCAAGTATCACGGACGGGGCGGGGGGGATGGTATAGGAAATATATTTTAAAAATGACTTACCTTGCTCCCAGATTGCGGCCTCGTCACGCGTCGTCCTCTTCTGTTCCTGCTTGAAGCAGGAAGCACAAACAGGCTCCCCCAGCCAATTATAATGCTGCAATGCAGCTTTGTGTTTGGTCTGAGCGCTGTGGTTCGGCGCTCAGACAGGCAGTGGGAGCCTGTGCATGTTCCTCACCAGGCTGTGCATTATAGCCTGATGGGGACCATGCAAAGTGCGCATGACTGTTTGGACGGAAAGACGACTGGCAAAGCAGTTATGCCCACTTAAGAGCCCACCACTCCTCCCCTTGCTGGCTGGGACACAGCCAAGCCCCAATCCGCCCCAAAAACCAGAAAAATAAAATGATAATAACCTAGAGTTATTATCATTTACTTTTTATTTTATCCACTTCTCGAAGTGCAGTGGGGCAATGCTCCTCCGCCTTAGTGAAGGAGCCGCCGCTAAATATACATCCTTTTGTATGATTGTAGCGACTTGTGCTGCCTTGCCTTACTCCATATCTATGAGGCCATTCAAAGCCACGCAAAGTGGCTTTGCGTGACCTCGTAAATATCATTTTGTAGCTTGCGCTGCTGTAGAGTCACAGAAAATGACAATCCGTTGGCTCAAGGGGCTCATAAATATGCCCCCAAAGTTTCTAGTCTTATTGGGATAAACATGGTATACAGTACGGCTGGACCCTGGGATAACAAAAAAACTCGAGGTAGTGAACACTTATGTATATCTAGGTCAAATCTTAAGTGACTTAAGGAAAGCATTTCACTTGTGACAATTAGGAAGTACAGCTCTAGCACACGCTGGGTCCTTACAATACCTCTATAAGTCGTGGGGAGAAGGCACTTTAACCATGAGCTGAATGTCTACAAAAATAATCCCTCCCACCCTGAGCTGTGAGCTAGATATATCCCAAATTCTAAATGTTTCTTTTAAAATATCTTTGATTGTATGCAAGTTTTGTACTTTAAACGCAGCAATCGCTGTACAACTGCTATGGATAGAACACAGATTTTCTGGTATACATGTCCGAGTACTGGCTAAAGTAATTGGAGAATGTTATGACTTATTACACGCACCCGTAAATTGACAAAGAGCACTTTTATATGAGGACTTGGTCAGGAGTACATGTAAACGGTTGACCTTTTCCACAATATGAAATTTGCACTACATAATTTTGGGTGTCACATGAATGTGGTCAAGTTGTGGACTCCAGGGCATTTACGATTATTTTTGAAAACTCAAACTGCACAGCTAAATTACAGTCTGGATGTAGATCATTGTAGAATATTAAAATAGTACAAAACTTTCTCAGCAAATTCACCATTTGGTCATGTCCAGCCCTATCTCTCCTTTTCTACTGAACACACATAGGGGCATATTCTCAAGGACTTATCGCCGAGTTATCGGCACGTTAGCGCAGCAAATGTGGTGAAAGAATTATCGCCCCATTCCCAAGCTGGTGCAAACTGCCCACATCGCCAGTTTACCAGCGATAGCTGCCGCAAAAAACATCGCCACGGATGAGCGAGACAACTAACGCTAATGATATGCAGATTAGGCGTTCCCGTTCAAAAACACACGAAAACACCACTTCGCGATATTCTCAACTTCCAGCCAGATCTGCGATGCGAACCAAAAACAGGCGATAAGGCGTGTTAGCAGCAAGGATTTAACACCTGCCTTTTACTGGTGTTAAGCAGGACGACAAACTGCAGTAGAAAGGGAGCCCAGCCCAGAGCTACCTCTGAAGACCAACAGATGCCATGGAGACACTGATCATGCAGCTCGGAGACCCAAGAGGGCCACAACACCCACCACCCCCAGCCCCACTCCCCGGACCACCCCCCCCTACAACCACCGAGGCAGCGCAGAACAGGACAGCGGACATTCCGAAAACAGCATGGCCCCTCAGCCACACAATAGCAGAATGTGGGGAGAGGTGGGAACCAAGTATGTGTGAAGGAGGCAAGTCACCGATGAATAAGAATGCACACAATGCCAAGTGTGGCGGTGATGTGCTGGACAGACCTCAGTATGCAGAGCACAGACCTATCCATATGGACATATACTGCAGGTGTTTGCAGTGTCGTGGACAGTGGACGCAACCATGTTACCTCAGGCAGTGGGGAAGACCTCGGCCATGTAGCTGTGCCGTCCCCCAATGTAAGCGTAAGCGGAGTGGGCTTGTCCGCTGTACGCCAGCCCAGCGTAGGAGTGTGAATAAATAGGCCGGGGCTCTGGGCGTGGTTCACTTCCGGGATGGCCAACGCGTCTGCCAGGGCGGCGCCCCTCACCCTGCCACGAGTCCGCCGCCGTGACCGCCAGCCTCCTCAGCCGAACGCTGGCTTCCGCGACATAGGCCCCCAGCGCACCCAGCCGCACAGCACCACGGAGTTATGTGTGTGCTGGATACTGCCTCCGGCCTACACTGTGGTCAGCAGGGCTCACAATTCAGATCGAGTCGCGATTGCAGATGACGCAGTCCGGTAGGCAACAGAGATTGCCACCAGTGCGGCCCGCCAGGACCACGCCTCATCGCTGGCTGCGCACCCCCTGAGCACCACAGGTGCCACTAACACTGTGCACCACAAGTCAACGCCACGTGGCTGCGGGCCCTAGCTGACCTCTGCCTCTGGCCTACACTGCGGTCAGCAGGGCTCACAATTCAGATCAAGTCGCGATTGCAGATGACGCAGTCCAGTAGGCAACAGACATTGCCACCAGTGCGGCCCGCCCGGACCATGCATCATCGCTGGCTGCGCAGACCCTGAGCACCACAGGTGCCACTAACACTGTGCACCACAAGTCAATGCCACGTGGCCATATTGAGGCAGGCTTCAATAGGCAAAAGACATTGCTCCCAGTGCGGCCCGCCCGGACCACGCATCATCGCCGGCTGCGCACCCCCCGAGTGCCACAGGTGCCACTAACTCTGTGCACCACAAGTCAACGCCACATGGCTGCGGACCCTTGCTGACCTCTGCCTCTGGCCTACACTGTGGTCAGCAGGGCTCACAATTCAGATCGAGTCGCGATTGCAGATGACGCAGTCCAGTAGGCAACAGACATTGCCACCAGTGCAGCCCGCCCGGACCACGCATCATCGCCGGCTGCGCACCCCCTGAGCACCACAGGTGCCACTAACTCTGTGCACCACAGCTCATGGACCCTTTACGATTGAGTCACGTGCTGTGGACTGCGGATGCAACAATGTCAACTCAGGCAGTGTGGAAGACCTGGGACGATGATGATGAAGATGAGGCAGGTGTAACACACCCCACTGCAGCTGCGGCAGGAATATCCCGATAGGACCCATGTAGGAGAGTAGGATCTGCTTCACATGGGTACCCCCACTTTTTGCTGATGCTTCACTGTTTTTCGACATTAGTCTGGCTGGGGCCCTGCTAATCAGAACCCCAGCCTAGCTGCTTCCTCTCTAAAATGGTTTCCATGTGCCTTAGGCACATCACTGATTGGAATCTGGAGTGCCCTTATAAGTCCCTAGTATATGGTATACTATGTACCAAGGGCATAGGTACCTCAGAGGCCTACCAGGGGCTGCAGCATGTATTATGGCACCTACTGCAGCCTGGGTAAGGTGGTGCATGCACCCCTTACTGTGATATAGGTTACCTATATCACTAAATACATACACACATATAAACCTATAAGTCACTCCTAAGGCAGGCCTTATCAATCCTTAAGGCAGAGTGCATGGTTCCTATGTGAGAGGGTGCCCCTGCATGAGCAGGGCCCCTCTGCAGCATTCGGAGACCCTTCTCTGATGCTGTTTGTAGTGCAGCCTGACCATATACTCTTAAGCGCATTATAACCTCGCGTTAAATGCTAACTTTGCAATGGCTGCACCTAAACATGTCGTGTTTGGTGTCAAACATCTTGGAATACTACCCCCCCCCGCCAATTCTGGCGGCGGGGGTAGCATTCCACCCTTCTAGAGGGAAAGACATGTTAACTCTGGCTAGCCCGGTAACTTCTTTCCAAAGCCCTGGCTTCACAAAATGGATGCTGCTGCCATAGACACGAGTCTGGCCTCGTGCTGCTGGACGAAACTCCGGCAGGGGAGGCCTGGACAATAGGTTTCCTGTCCCAGGGAGGTGTGACCACCTCCCCAGACAGGATAATGTGTATTGGGGCTGGGCGGGAGCACTTTCGGGTGCTTTGAAGTCCTGCACTGGGGGCACACTTGGTGTCCCTGTGCATACCCCAGTTCAAACCGGATCAGGGGCTTGCAGCCCCTGCTTTGGCACGAACTGGACAAAGGGAAAGGGGTGTAGCCACCCCTCTGCCCTGACCCACCCATAGGTGGGGCCACAGAGTAGTCCAATCCCTAAACTTAGTATAAGTATAGGAACCCAGTCCTTAGGACTTTAGATTATCCCTGGACGAAACTCTGAAACAGAATCCTGGACCTTCGACGCTCTACTCAAGATTAGAGGACAGAAGAATCTCCCTTGGGGTCAAGGAGTGACGCCCCTGCTTGGCAGTCACCAAAGACGCATCTGTCCGGTCTGCATTTCTGAAGCTCTCGCCGGACGCCGAAGTCTTCGCATCACCAGAGGTGGATTCTCAGACTTCCCCGAGGCTACCCTGAGTCCCCAGCAAAGCTGAGGCCCATAGCTATCGTGGGTGACGTGAGACCGTGACCCCTGGACACCAAGCACATTTGCAAGTGCATCCTCTTCTGGGTCTCCCACAAAGTCATGCTTTGGGCTCCGAGTAGCCCTAGCCTCCAGCACCAACTGCACCGAAGATCACTGGCCTCCACTCCACGAGTGTCCTGTGAGCCAGATCCACATGCGGCATCTTGAGGCTCCTTCGCGGTTGCTAGCCCATTGGCTAGTAGCCCTTAACGAAGGCCAATCTTTTTCTTCTTGGGCATCCTGGTTGCTCCAGGCCTGCCCTCACTTACCCTTGCTGGGTGAGTTCCCCAGACCTTGCTGGTCTGCACCATCGACGATCTTCATCTTCATCAAGACTTGCCGTTGCCAAGGCTTGTTGGGTCCAATTCGGTCGCCGACACCTCAGCACTCGACAGACATCATGTACCAGCCCGAATCCTGCTCCTGGTCACCAAAAACGCCTCCTGAACCTACCTGGCTGAAGAGTCAAGACAACCGTCAATGCACCTGAAGCACTCGACATCGGTGGGCATCTGTCCATCGCCTTCCTGGTCACTGGCTAGTGACCCAGACTCTGTCCCCTCTGCTTTCAGGTTCTTCAGATCTCCGATCCACTCTTGGATCCACCCGGACACTTTCCACTTGGTCGCCAGCAGCACTTTGCAGCAGATCGCCATTCAAATCGACGACGAAACCCGACCCCGAAAGACACCTATGCACCCGGCTTCCCTGGGTGAGGTAACATGAGTACTCCGGTGCTCCCGGGGTAGAGACTCTTCAAAGTACTAGATCTCAAAGGGTTTGCTCCAAGTCCTCCTTTAAGTGTCCCTTTTCTTTAATTTCCTGATCGCGACTTTCTCCATAGAAGTCAACGGCGTATCGCGGTTGTGTATTTACACTGCACGCGTCCCCCGTGGGTCCCCTGTGTCACTACCTTGGGTGGTTCCTTGTGGTCCAAGCACTTCTAGAGGCTCTAGGCCTAGTGTCTAGTTCAGTCGTGGTTCTTATACCACTTTATTGGTATATGGTTTGGTACGCCCCTAGGGCCCAAAAGTGTATTTGTGCTATTACTGTGTTTAAATAACTTCTAACTTATGTACTTCGAACTCTAGCCTCATAAAGAGACTAGAGGGGTGTGTTTAGCAATAAATACATATATTTTGAATATATACCTGGTGTGGTGCTCTTTCATTTGGTCACTCAATAGATTATAGACTGGTAAAACAAGCTGCTTTACATTCCTTCAAGACTTAGCCTGAAGGCTGCTCTCCATAGCTACCACTAGGATAGCTTTCAATAAGGTTGTCTTTAACCTATCTCCAATAAGGGGTTGTTTGGACTGGTGCAAGGTGCCCACTATAATTAGTGGACAGCATATACCAGGCCAACTTCTCACATTGGTGTGCAGCGTGTGGGATTCCAGCTTGCTATTGATCAACTGAAAACCACTAAAGGTACCTAAGGTATATATAATTTAAGCTTAGAATACAGTAAGTTCTACTGAACTTAGAGTTGTGTGTTAAGGGATAGCACAACCCTTTCTACAACTCAAGAGAGTTTAGTAGGCCACACTAGAGTAGGTAGTGCATACACCACACCACACTAGTAATGTCTTTAAGGGTAGGATCTAAAGATTCCTTGCAGGAAGCCACTGAGCTTCCACCCTCCAAGTATGATACACTCCCATTCTTGGAATTGAGAGCATTATGTAACTTGAGAAAAATAAGGACAGGCCAAAGTCCCACCACCCAACACCTTAAAGAGTTGTTGGTGGCTTATGACCTTAGTAAGCCCTTGGGGACTGAAGGGGTAGGAGCTGAGGGTGGGGCAGAGGATGAGGATGGGACCAGGGGTAAAAATACCCCCAGCCCCCCTCTGAAACTGGCCAGGAGGGTGAAAATGACCCTGACCTGGATAACCCAATCCCTCCTGAGGAAGATGAAGAGGATGATCAGGATGATGCCCTCTTTGTCCCCCCAGGAAGGATTATGAGTGTGCCCAGGAAGTCTAGATCTCCTTCTCAGGAGTCTAACCACTCTGGCACCTCAATAGGGAGCTCTGTCTCATCTCATAGGAGGGAATCCTCTCATGAGAGAAGAAAGAGGCTGATTCAATATGAGGAAGCTCAGCTTGAACTCAGAAGGAAGCAAGTAGCCTTAGACAGGGAGTCCCTAGATCGCTTTAGAGAGAAAAGAAAGTTGGGACTAGAGTCCCATGGTGGCAGCCATGTCCCTAGAGATAGGGAAAGGTCCTATGACCATAGGAACCTGAGCAAGATTGTCCCTCCCTATCAGAATGGGGATGACATCCACAAGTGGATAACTGCTCTAGAGAGGGCCTGTAAAGTACAGAAGGTCCCTCAGGAGCAGTGGGCAGCAATCTTGTGGCTCTCCTTTGCAGACAAAGGTAGAGATAAGCTCCTCACTGTTAGAGAGGAGGATGCTGATAATTACAAGGTCTTGAAGAGTGCTCTTATTGATGGGTTTGGCCTAACCACTGAACAGTACAGGTTGAAGTTCAGAGATACCCAAAAAGCACAGACTCAAGACTGGGTAGACTATGTGGATTGTTCTGCCAAGCCTCTGGAAGGCTGGTTGATGGGCAGTAAGGTGTGTGACTTCTCAGGATTGTACAATCTGATAATGAGGGAGCAGATTCTTAATAACTGTCAAAATCAGCTGTTGCATCAATACCTGGTAGACTCTGATCTGACCTCTCCCCAAGAATTGGGAAAGAAGGCAGACAAATGGGTCAGAACCAGGGTGAAGCAGAAGGTACAGAACCAAGGTGGGGAAACCAAGAAGCAAGATGCTAAGAACTCTGAAAAGGGAGGGGAGAAGTGTAAAGATCAAAAGTCTTCATCAGGCCCCCAAAAATCTTCTTCAGGTGGGGATTCACAGTCTACAAAAGGGAAAGGCCAAAGAAAACCATGGTGCAAGGTCTGTAAGCAAAAGACCCACTGGACCAGTGATTGCACCAAGTCCAAAGACTCAAGTCCAGCACCCACCAATGCCCCTAAGGCACCTGTTCCCCCTAGTACAGTTGGTGGGAGTGCTCCAGCCAAGGGTTTAGTAGGGTTCACCCTGGGTACTGAGTTGGGCTCTGACCTAGTCAGAGAACTGACTCAGGCTGTGTTAGTCTGTGATGGAGGCATGGATGTGACCTCCTCTGTGAGTCCCAGTAATCTGGGCAAGTACAGACAGCAGCCTTTAATCAATGGACGTGAGGCTTTGGCATTTAGGGACACAGGGGCAAGTGTCACAATGGTGACACAAGACCTTGTGAATCCTGGGCAAGTTATACTTGGTGAGATGTACCAAGTGACCAATGCTAGCAATGTCAGAACAGACCATACTCTGGCAGTTGTTAACTTCTCCTGGGGAGGGGTAACTGGCCTTAAGAAGGTTGTGGTGAGTGCAAACCTACCAGTCGAATGCTTGCTTGGCAATGACTTAGAGACTTCTGCTTGGGCAGAAGTGGAGCTCAGGACCCATGCAGAAATGCTGGGGATCCCTGCAGATGTGTTTGCTGTGACCAGGTCACAAGCCAAAATGTCTAGCACTGAACAGGCCTTGGATTCTGGAAGAATGGACCAAGTGCCTTCCAAGAGGAGGAGTAGTAGGGTTAAGGCAGTGCCTTCCCCCTTGGCTCAGGAGGAAGATCAGTCCCTTGAGGGGGATGATCTCAGTCCTGAAGAAGGAACTGTCCCAGAGGAACTTGAACCTGACCAGGTTGAGTTCTTGGGGACAGGGGGACCTTCTAGGGCAGATCTGAGCCAGGAGCAGCAGAGCTGCCCCTCCCTTGAACCCCTCAGACAGCAAGCTGCTGCTGAGGCTGCTGGGAAAGCTAGTGGTCCCCATACAGTGTATTGGGATGATGGACTCCTGTACTCAGAGAGTAGAGACCCCAAGCCTGGTGCTACCAGGAGGTTGGTTATACCTCTGAAGTTCAGGGGCTTCCTATTGACCCTAGCCCATGATATTCCCTTGGCAGGTCACCTGGGCCAGAACAAGACTTGGGACAGAATTGTCCCTCACTTTCACTGGCCCCACATGTCTGAAGACACAAAGGAGTTTTGTCGCTCCTGTGTAACCTGCCAGGCCAGTGGCAAGGCAGGTGGCACTACAAAGGCCCCCCTGATACCACTACCTGTGGTGGGGGTGCCCTTTGAAAGGGTAGGGATTGATATTGTTGGTCCCATGGATCCCCAAACAGCATCTGGGCACAGGTTTATCCTGGTGGTAGTGGATCATGCCACCAGGTACCCAGAAGCTATTCCCCTCAGGACCACTACAGCACCTGTGATGGCAAGGGCCCTCCTGGGAATCTTCTCAAGAGTGGGCTTTCCTAAGGAGGTAGTATCAGACGGGGTGCTAACTTCATGTCTGGGTACTTAAAAGCAATGTGGAAGGAGTGTGGGGTGACTTATAAGTTAACCACACCCTATCACCCACAATGCAATGGTTTAGTTGAGAGATTCAACAAAACCTTGAAGGGCATGATTAAAGGGCTCCCAGAAAAGCTTAGGCGAAGATGGGACATACTCTTGCCCTGCCTTTTATTTGCATATAGGGAGGTGCCTCAGAAGGGGGTTGGTTACAGCCCTTTTGAACTTCTGTTTGGCCACCCTGTGAGGGGTCCACTGTGCTTGGTGAAGGAAGGATGGGAGTTACCTCTCAAGCCCCCAAAGCAAGACATAGTGGACTATGTACTTGGTCTCCGCTCCCGGATGACTGAGTATATGAAAAAGGCAACCAAAAACCTTGAGGCTAGCCAGGAACTTCAAAAGGCCTGGCATGACCAAAAGGCTGTTCTGACTGTTTACCAGCCAGGACAGAAGGTGTGGGTGTTGGAGCCAGTGGCCCCAGCAGCTCTCCAAGACAAATGGAGTGGACCCCACACTATTGTTGAGCAGAAGGGTGAGATTACCTACTTAGTAGACCTAGGAACACCCAGGAGTCCCCACAGGGTTCTCCATGTCAACAGGTTAAAACCATATGTGGACAGGGCAGACATGGGCTTGCTCATGGCTACTGATGAAGGGCAGGAGGAAGAGAGTGACCCACTCCCTGACCTGCTCTCACAGAACCCTGACGATGGGTCAGTAGATGGTGTAGCCTTGGCAGGCAGCCTCACTACCCAGCAACAAACTGATTGTAGACAGGTTCTCAATCAGTTTAGACACATGTTTTCACTGACACCCAGTCAGACCACCTGGTGCACTCATGAAGTGGACACTGGGGACAGTCTGCCTATTAAAAATAAGATTTATAGGCAACCTGACCATGTCAGGGACTGTATCAGGACTGAAGTCCAGAAAATGTTGGAATTGGGAGTTATTGAACCCTCAGATAGCCCTTGGGCTAGTCCAGTGGTCCTTGTGCCAACACCTCACACCAATGGTGGAAAAAGAGAGATGAGGTTTTGTGTGGACTACAGGGGTCTCAATGCAGTCACTAGGACTGATGCCCATCCAATACCAAGGGCAGATGAGCTCATAGATACTTTGGCCTCAGCCAAATATCTCAGCACATTTGACTTGACAGCTGGCTACTGGCAGATCAGACTAGCTGATACTGCAAAGCCCAAAACAGCATTCTCAACCCCTAGTGGGCATTATCAATTTGTGGTAATGCCCTTTGGTCTGAAGAATGCACCTGCCACTTTCCAGAGGTTGGTGAATACAGTTCTCACAGGCCTGGAAGCCTATAGTGCAGCATATCTAGATGATATTGCTGTCTTTAGCTCCACCTGGGAGGATCACCTGGTCCACCTCAGGAATGTTTTACAGGCCCTGCAAAAGGCAGGCCTGACTATCAAGGCCACTAAGTGCCAGATAGGGCAGAGTCAGGTTGTGTACCTGGGCCACCTTGTGGGTGGAGGCCAGGTTCAACCTTTGCAGAGCAAGATCCAGACTATCATGGACTGGACTGCTCCCACTACCCAGACTCAGGTGAGAGCCTTCTTAGGCCTGACTGGGTACTATAGGAGATTTGTCAAGGGGTATGGATCAATAGTGACACCCCTGAATGACTTAACTTCTAAGAAAATGCCCAAAAAGGTTCAGTGGACAGTTAGCTGTCAAAAGGCATTTGATGACCTGAAGCAGGCCATGTGCACTGCTCCCATTCTACAGAGTCCTGATTACTCCAAGAAGTTCATTGTTCAAACTGATGCATCTGAATTGGGGGTAGGGGCTGTACTGTCACAATTGAATGAAGAAGGTCAGGATCAGCCAGTAGCTTTCATTAGCAGAAGGCTGACCCCTAGAGAGAAACGTTGGTCAGCCATAGAGAGGGAGGCCTTTGCTGTGGTCTGGGCTCTGAAGAAGTTGAGGCCATACTTGTTTGGTACACACTTCCTGGTTCAGACAGACCATAAGCCCCTCTTATGGCTAAAACAAATGAAGGGTGAAAACCCCAAACTGCTTAGGTGGTCCATTTCCCTACAGGGGATGGACTTTACAGTGGAACATAGACCTGGGAGTAACCATGCCAATGCAGATGGACTCTCTAGGTACTTCCACTTAGAACATGAAGACTTAACTGGGCAAGGTTAGTTTAATGTCCCTACGTTTGGGGGGGGTTGTGTAGGAGAGTAGGATCTGCTTCACATGGGTACCCCCACTTTTTGCTGATGCTTCACTGTTTTTCGACATTAGTCTGGCTGGGGCCCTGCTAATCAGAACCCCAGCCTAGCTGCTTCCTCTCTAAAATGGTTTCCATGTGCCTTAGGCACATCACTGATTGGAATCTGGAGTGCCCTTATAAGTCCCTAGTATATGGTATACTATGTACCAAGGGCATAGGTACCTCAGAGGCCTACCAGGGGCTGCAGCATGTATTATGCCACCCCTGGAAGGCCATCCAAACTGACACCACAGGTCTGCTACTGCAGCCTGGGTAAGGTGGTGCATGCACCCCTTACTGTGATATAGGTTACCTATATCACTAAATACATACACACATACAAACCTATAAGTCACTCCTATGGCAGGCCTTATCAATCCTGAAGGCAGAGTGCTTGGTTCTTATGTGGGAGGGTGTCCCTGCATGAGCAGAGCCCCTCTGCAGCGTTCAGAGCTCCTTCTCTGATGCTGTTTGTAGCGCAGCCTGACCATATACTCTTAAGCGCATTATAACCTCGCGTTAAATGCTAACTTTGGGATGGCTGCACGGAAACATGTCGTGTTTTGTGTCAAACATCTTGGAATACTACCCCCCCACCAGTTCTGGCGGCGGGGATAGCATTCCACCCTTCTAGAGGGAGAGACATGTACACACCGGCCTAACCGGTAACTTCTTTCCAGAGCCCTGGCATCACAAGATGGATGCCACCAGTCACAGACACTGGGCTGCCCTCCTGCTGATGACCGAAACTCACAGTGGAGGAAGCCCAACAATAGATATCCTGTCGCAAGGGGTGTGACCACCTCCCAGACAGGGTTTAGTGTATTGGGGCTGGGTGGGTGCACTCTTAGAGTGCTTTGAAGTCCTGCACTGGGGAGCAGAAGGCTCCTCTGTGCATACCCCAGTTCAAACCGGCTCAGGGGCTACCTGCCCCTGCTCTGGCGCGAAACTGGACAAAGGGAAGTGGGTGTAGCCACCCACTCCCCTGACCCTCCCATAGGTGGGGTCATAGAGCTAGTCCCTCCCTTCATTTTAGTATAAGAGGGGAACCTGTGCATTGCAACCCAGATCTCCCTGGACGACGCTCTACAGAAGAATCCTGGACCTTCGACGTTCCACTACCTTTGGAAGACTGAAGAATCTCCCTTGGAGTCAAGGAGTGACTCCCCTGCTTGGCAGGCACCAAAAACTACAACGACGGTCGCAAACTACACCTCTCCCGCCAGAGCCCGAAGTCCCTGCAGCACAGGAAGAGGATTTCCTGACTTCTCCAAGGCCATCGTGAGTCCCCAGTGAAGCTAAGGCAAGTGGACCCCACAAGCGACGAGGAACCGCAGCCCCTGGGTACCGTGCACTATTGTCGAGTGCAACCCCTTCACGACGTTCTACGAACTTGTGCTTTGGACCACGTGTGGTCCCAGCCTCTAGCAGAGATCCCTCCTGAATTCAGAGGCCTACACCGTCCCGAGTGACCGTGGGCCCCTGTTGAGTGGATCCTTCCAAGGTGTCTTCGCGATCCCCTGCCAGCCGGCTTGTGGGTCCCCAGAAGACTTTCCAACAAAACCAAAGGGCTCCCCTGGTTGCTCCAGGCCTGCCCTGACCTACCCTTGCTGGGTAAGTCCCCCAGACCTTGCTGGTCTGCACCATTGACTTTTCCTCATCACCACGAGACTTGCTGCTACCAAGGCTTGTTGGCTCCAATCGAGTCGCTGACACCTCAGTAAGCTGCAGACGTCGTGGCACACACTGAATCCAGCTCCTGGTTATCATCGATGCTGCCTGGACCACGTGGTTGAAGAGTCAAGACACCCGTGAATGACCCGAAGCTGTCAACGACGGTGGGCATTCATATTTCTTGCCCAGAGTCACTGCCAAGTGACTGTGAACACTGTCCCCTCTGCTTTCAGGTCTTCCTCCTTCCGAATCCAGGCTTGGATTCCAACGGACACTTCTTCTGTCGTCGCAAGCAGCAAGTCTTCATTGGTTCCCATTGAAAACGACGCCGCGACCCGACACCAAAGGACACCTATGCACCCGGCTCCCCTGGGTGAGGTAACTTCAGCACTACGGTGCTCCTGTGGGCCCAAGAACTACTTACCCTGTAAGTGGCTTGCTTGTAGCTACCCTAGAAGTGCCCTAAAACTCCTATTTTCCCCGTGCGATTCTCGCACTGGCTCGTACAGGGCTCGCGTCTGTGTTAGACACATCGCGTCCAACTCCCTTGTGACTCTATCAGTATCCGCGTCCTTCAACTCGTACTGACCGATCAGTGTGTTCGCCTCGAACACGCCAGGGACCTGTAACATTGATAACTCAATCGCGTTCTCTCGCATAGACTCGTACAGGACTCGCACCAGTGTCTGAACACCGCGTCCGTCCCCTGTGGGTCTCCTACAACTACGTGGGGTGGTTCTTGGGGGTCCCTCGATTCAATATGCTCTAGACCACGGTCTAGCCAAGATAAGATTGTGATATTTACTTGTGCTAACTTATTTTGATAAAACATTGACTTGTACATATGTTCCTGGCTTCTAATCTCATAAAGAGATTAGTAGAGAGTTGTTTATTAATAAATACATATATATTTGATATATATACCAGTGTGGTGTCTTTTCATTTGGTGATTCAAGAGATTGTGTGGTAAAACAAGCTGCTTTACATTCCTCCAAGACTTAGCCTGAAGGCTGCTCTCCACAGCTACCACTAGGATAGCTTTCTATAAAGGTTGTCTTAAACCTACCTACCATAAGAGTCGAATTGGACTGGTGCAAGGTGTCCACTTTAATTAGTGAACAGCATATACCAGGCCAACTTCTCACATTGGTGGCAGCGTTTGGGATTCCAGCTTGCTATTGTTTTACCAGAAAATCTCTATTTGAATTACTAACTGAAAACCACTATAGGTACTCAAGGTACATATAAAGTCAAGCTTAGTATCAATAAGTTCTACTGAACTTAGAGCTGTGTTCCAAGGGATAGCACACCCTTTCTACAGCTCAAGCTAGGATCAGTAGGCCACAAACTAGTGTAGGTAGTACAACACTGCACAACACTAGAATGTCCTTAAGGGATGGACCCAGTGGATCCACCCAGCTTCAGTATAAGGACATGACTTTCTTTGACTTGAAAGCCATGTGTGCTGAGAGGCACCTGAAGATAGGACAGAGTCCCTCCACACTACACCTGATAGATCTGCTGACAGCAGATGATCTTAGATTAGCTCTAGGAGCTAATGGGTCTGAATCAGGGGGTGGGTCAATTACAGTGTCTTGGTCAGATGATGAACATCAAGTTGACCAAGACTCTGTGATTGTAGGGCCAGGCCCCAAGGGGTCTGAAAAGGACAGAGGAATTCTCCCTAAGAGAACTGACACAGTGGAGGAGAGGCACAGGTCCCTTTCTAGGGACTCTGACCGCTCCTATCACTCTGGCAGAGAATTTGTCCAGCAGAGGAACTCCTACTTTCCAAGAAGAGAGACCTCCTCTGAAAGACTGTGCAAACTGCTGCAGTATGAGGAAGCAAGATTTGCCCTCAAAACCAAGCAGTTGGCATTAGATAGGGAAGCCTTTGAGCTCCAGAGAGCTTCTAGAAAAGAGGGGTTAGAACCCCCTGGTGGCAGCAACAGTGTCCCTAGAGGCAGAGAATATATTCCAGACCATAGGAACCTGAGCAAGGTTGTTCCTCCCTACCAGAGTGGGGATGATATCCATAAGTGGATAACTGCTATGGAAAGGGCCTGTAGAGTACAACAGGTCCCCCAAAAGCAGTGGGCAGCAATCTTGTGGCTCTCCTTTTCAGATAAAGGTAGAGACAAGCTCCTCACTGTTAGAGAAGAGGATGCTGATGACTATGAAGTCCTGAAGAGTGCACTGATAGATGGGTTTGGCTTAACCACTGAGCAGTACAGGTTGAAGTTCAGAGACACCCAGAAGGCACAGACTCAGGACTGGACTGACTTTGTAGATTGTGCAACCAAGGCTCTGGAGGGTTGGCTGGTTGGCAGTAGGGTTACTGATTTCAAGGGATTGTATAATCTAATGATGAGAGAACAGATCCTTAATAATTGCCAGAACCAGTTGTTGCATCAATACCTGGTGGACTCCGATCTGACCTCTCCCCAAGAATTGGGAAAGAAGGCAGACAAGTGGGTCAGAACCAGAGTGAGGCAGAAAACCCAGAACCAAGGGGGTGACACCAAGAAGCAGGATTCTAAGGGCTCTGAGAAAGGTGGGGATAAGTCAACAGACCAGAAGTCTTCACAAGGGCCCCAAAAATCTGCATCTGGTGGGGAGTCACACTCCAACAAGGGAAAAGGCCAAAAGAAGCCCTGGTGCAAATTCTGTAAACAGAAAGGGCACTGGACTTCTGACTGTAACAAGTCCAAAGACCAAACCACCACCGCTCCTGCCCTTAAGGCAACTGTTCCCCCTAGCCCAGCTACTGGTGGAGGTGGTACACAGAAGAAGGGTGTAGTAGGGTTGACCCTGGGTTCTGAAGTGGACGCTGACCTAGTCAGAGTACCCACTCAGGCCATGCTGATTTGTGATGGAGACATTGACATGTCCTTCCTAGTAAGCCCCAGTAATCTGGGCAAATACAAACAGCAGCCTGTAATAAATGGCAAACAGGCTTTGGCATTTGGGGACACAGGTGCTAGTGTCACCATGGTGGCAGAGGATCTTGTGGACCCTGGACAGATCATCCTGGGCGAAATGTACCAGGTGACCAATGCAAGCAATGTCAGGACCAACCATAGTCTGGCAGTTGTGAATTTCTCCTGGGGAGGGGTAACTGGCCTCAAGAAGGTTGTAGTCAGTGCAGACCTCCCTGTAGAATGTCTATTGGGCAATGATCTAGAAACTTCAGCCTGGTCTGAAGTAGAGTTATGGACTCATGCTGAGATGTTGGGCATCCCTGCAGAGGTATTTGCTGTGACCAGGTCACAAGCCAAAATGCATGACATTGAATCAGCTCTGGATCCTGAAATTATGGACCAGATGCTTCCCAAGAGGAGGAGCAGTAGGGTTAAGGCAGTGCCTTCCCCTCTGTCTCAGATCACAGATTCCCCTCCCCAGGGGGGAGGAGCAGACCCTGAAGAAGGAACTGCCCCAGAGGAACTTGAGCCTGATCAGGTTGAGTTCTTGGGGGCAGGGGGCCCTTCTAGGGAAGATCTGAGTAAGGAGCAACAGTGCTGCCCCTCTCATGAACCCATCAGACAGCAGGCTGCTGGGAGTGCTAGTGGGTCCCATAAAGTTTATTGGGATGAGGGACTCCTATATTCTGAAGGTAGAGATCCAGCCCCTGGAGCCACCAGGAGGTTGGTAATACCTCAGAAGTTTAGGGGGTTCCTCTTGACCCTATCACATGACATCCCTTTAGCAGGTCACTTGGGCCAAAACAAGACCTGGGACAGGCTTGTTCCACATTTTCATTGGCCACATATGTCAGAGGACACAAAGGAGTTTTGTCGCTCCTGTGTCACATGCCAAGCCAGTGGCAAGGCAGGTGGCACCACAAAGGCCCCCCTGATACCACTACCTGTGGTGGGGGTACCCTTTGAAAGGGTAGGGATTGACATTGTTGGTCCCCTTGACCCTCAAACTAACTGCATCTGGGCACAGATTTATCCTGGTGGTAGTGGATCATGCCACCAGGTACCCAGAGGCAATTCCCCTGAGGACCACCACAGCCCCTGTGGTGGCAAGAGCCCTCATTGGAGTCTTCTCCAGAGTGGGTTTCCCAAAGGAGGTCATCTCTGACAGAGGTACCAACTTCATGTCAAGATATTTGAAAGCAATGTGGAAGGAGTGTGGTGTGACTTATAAGTTCACCACCCCCTATCACCCACAATGCAATGGTTTGGTTGAACGCTTCAACAAAACCCTTAAGGGAATGATTAAAGGACTCCCAGAGAAGCTTAGGCGGAAATGGGACCTTCTTATTCCCTGCCTGTTGTTTGCCTACAGAGAGGTTCCACAGAAGGGGGTTGGTTACAGCCCATTTGAGCTTCTGTTTGGGCATCCTGTAAGAGGTCCATTGTGTTTGGTCAAAGAGAGCTGGGAGTTACCTCTCAAGCCCCCCAAACAGAATGTGATGGACTATGTACTTGGTCTCCGCTCCAGGATGGCTGAATACATGAAAAAGGCAACCAAAAACCTGGAGGCCAGCCAAGAATTACAAAAAGCTTGGCATGACCAAAAGGCTGTGCTGACTGTGTACCAGCCAGGACAGAAAGTGTGGGTGTTGGAGCCTGTGGCCCCAGCAGCCCTCCAAGACAAGTGGAGTGGCCCCCATACAATAGTTGAACAAAAGGGAGAAGTCACCTATCTGGTGAATCTTGGAACTCCCAGGAGCCCCCTGAGGGTGCTCCATGTCAACAGATTAAAGCCATATGTTGACAGGGCTGACATGGGCTTGCTCATGGCAACATTGAGGACCAGGAGGAGGAGAGTGACCCTCTCCCTGACCTTCTCTCACAGAACCCTGATGATGGGTCAGTAGATGGTGTTGCTTTGGCAAGCAGCCTCACTGACCATCAGCAAACTGAGTGCAGACAGGTTCTGCAACAGTACAGACATATGTTTAGCCTGACCCCCAGTCAGACTACCTGGTGCACCCATGAGGTGGACACTGGGGACAGTCTGCCTGTCAAGAGTAAAATCTACAGGCAACCTGACCATGTCAGGGACTGTATCAGGACTGAAGTCCAGAAAATGTTGGAGTTAGGTGTGATTGAGCCTTCAGATAGCCCATGAGCTAGCCCAGTAGTCCTAGTACCCAAGCCTCATACCCAGGGTGGTAAGAAAGAAATGAGGTTTTGTGTAGACTACAGATGCCTCAATGCAGTCACTAGGACTGATGCCTACCCCATACCAAGGGCAGATGAGCTAATTGATACTTTGGCCTCAGCCAAGTATCTAAGTACATTTGACCTAACAGCTGGCTACTGGCAGATAAGATTAGCTGATGATGCAAAAGCCAAAACAGCATTTTCGACCCCTGGTGGGCACTACCACTTTGTGGTGATGCCCTTTGGATTGAAAAATGCACCTGCCACTTTTCAGAGGTTGGTGAATAAAGTTCTGGCAGGGATGGAAACTTATTGCTTAGCTTATCTAGAGGATATTGCTGTCTTTAGTTCCTCCTGGCAGGATCACCTGGTCCACCTCAGGAATGTTTTGGAGGCTCTGCAGAAAGCAGGCCTCACTATCAAGGCCACTAAGTGCCAGATAGGGCTGGTTGCTCCAGGCCTGCCCTGACCTACCCTTGCTGGGTAAGTCCCCCAGACCTTGCTGGTCTGCACCATTGACTTTTCCTCATCACCACGAGACTTGCTGCTACCAAGGCTTGTTGGCTCCAATCGAGTTGCCGACACCTCAGTAAGCTGCAGACGTTGTGGGACACACCGAATCCAGCTCCTGGTCATCATCGACGCTGCCTGGACCACGTGGTCAAAGAGTCAAGACACCCATGAACGACCCGAACTGTCGACGACGGTGGGCATTCATCTTCCTTGCCCAGAGTCACTGCCAAGTGACTGTGAACACTGTCCCCTCTGCTTTCATGTCTTCCTCCTTCTGAATCCAGGCTTGGATTCCAAC
Source organism: Calotriton arnoldi (assembly GCA_963921515.1). Classification (NCBI taxonomy): domain Eukaryota; kingdom Metazoa; phylum Chordata; class Amphibia; order Caudata; family Salamandridae; genus Calotriton; species Calotriton arnoldi. The sequence goes on along the minus strand of CAWUFW010011441.1, from coordinate 209,326 downwards.
GGACACTTCTTCTGTCGTCGCAAGCAGCAAGTCTTCATTGGTTCCCATTGAAAACGATGCTGCGACCCGACACCAAAGGACACCTATGCACCCGGCTCCCCTGGGTGAGGTAACTTCAGCACTACGGTGCTCCTGTGGGTGTGGGCCCTAGAACTACTTACCCTGTAAGTGGCTTGCTTGTAGCTACCTTAGAAGTGCCCTAAAACTCCTATTTTCCCAGTGCGATTCTCGCACTGGCTCGTACAGGGCTCGCGTCTGTGTTAGACACATCACGTCCAACTCCCTTGTGACTCTATCAGTATCCGCGTCCTTCGACTCGTACTGACCGATCGGTGTGTTCGCCTCGAAAACGCCAGGGACCTGTAACATTGATAACTCAATCGCGTTCTCTCGCATAGACTCGTACAGGACTCGCACCAGTGTCTGAACACCGCGTCCGTCCCCTGTGGGTCTCCTACAACTACCTGGGGTGGTTCTTGGGGGTCCCTCGATTCTATATGCTCTAGACCACGGTCTAGCCAAGATAAGATTGTGATATTTACTTGTGCTAACTTATTTTGATAAAACATTGACTTGTACATATGTTCCTGGCTTCTAATCTCATAAAGAGATTAGTAGAGAGTTGTTTATTAATAAATACATATATATTTGATATATATACCGGTGTGGTGTCTTTTCATTTGGTGATTCAAGAGATTGTGTGGTAAAACAAGCTGCTTTACATTCCTCCAAGACTTAGCCTGAAGGCTGCTCTCCACAGCTAGTCCCTGAGCTGTTGGAGTGCATCGGTGTAGATGTTGGGGATGTCCTCTTCATCATCAGTGCTGTGTTGTTGGGTCTGCTCTGCAGGAGGTGTTGATTCTCCCTCTGCAATGTGAAGGGAAATGCAGATTGACATTGTGTTCACATGTATGTTCACGCATTGTGCAAGTTTTCTGTCAGACTGCATGGCAATGTACATTGTGACTGTGTATGAGGAGACGCCTATTTGAAGCGGGACACTTGGCATTTCTACACCGTCAGGGATGTGAGGTTGTACTTGTACATTGTCATCTCACAGTGTCCTGCTGTGCCAAATGCGAATGGCCATTTTCTAAACACAGGCGGCATCATTTGTGTCCTCTGTTCTGTTGTGAAAGTGTTGCAGTTTGTACCACATTGTTGTCAATGTTGGGGTGCTCTGCATCTTGTGTGTGTGCTGCATTGTGGGTGATTTGCCCCTTCGGGTCTGATTTTGCTGGCCCTTATCCCTTTCAGGCGGTGTGCCTTTCACTTCTGTGCTTATGCAGTGCTGAGCTGTTGCAGACTTGGGTAAATTGGGCCCTTGGTCGGAGTTGTGACTCTTGGGCATGGTTTGTCCGCAGATGTGCTATACTTACTTGTGCATGTGTGCCATTGTGCCCATCTCCCCCGTCCCCCAGTCCCTGGTCGTTACTCACCCTGTTGCTGTTGGCTCAGGTCATGTTGTGTAGTGTCCGGTCCCCCGACTCCTGCCACCGTCTCCCCAATGAGGGTCCCAGGCTGGTCCTCCGTGGGGCTTGTGGGGTTCTGGTTGTCCTCTGTTCTTGCTCCGGCTACCTCCATGGTGCTTCGCAGTTGTTTGGGTCCTGTTTGTGTTTTTGGTTGCCGCTTTTATGGTGATTTTGGCCGCCTGACTTGTGGGACTTGCAGACTGGCGCAGCTTATCGCTGGTTTGGTATCGCGGTTGGGCCCATCGCGACTTTTTTCGCGTTCGGGTTTGGATTTTTATCGCCGTCCTGATGATGTTATCGCGGCCATTCGACGCATTCTCGGGAGACTATCGCATGTTACCGCCGTGTTGAGAATACAACGTTAACACAGAGTTATTTTCCAGCGATAGACGGCGATATGAAAACGTGCGTTAGCCTTTTTTGGCGATGATTATCGCACGTTCTTGAGAATATCCCCCATAATCTGCATCCTAAATCCCTTTATAGGGCGATGATAGGCCATTCCTCTGAATTCCTCAAATGCGATCTCTATCATGGAGGAAATGAAGACCCGTTTCATGTTCTGCAAGTATGTTCAGTATTCATTGACTGGAAAAGACGATTTTTAAATCCAACAATTTTTAATTATAACATTAAGGTGTATAATGAATCAAGTAAATGAGCAGGTCTGTTATAATGTGTTTAAAATTTATAGGAGTTTTTTGTAAATATTTTTTTAAATGCATATTATTTTATATAATGGGTTAACAAATAGTTTTATGTGAGAGAAGTGTGGATACTTGGGATGGTATAACTGCTGTTCACTATATATACATTATTACATTTAATAGAGGAGACCTTTAGCCATCGGTTCCCTTATTTCCCCAAAAACGTGCACGCGTTCCATTGCCTTCAATGGCAACGCGTGCACGTGTGGCGATTGCCTTGCGGGAGCGAGCGGCAGCGCCATATGGTGTCAATTATCGCCGCTTGCTCCCGCAAGGGAATCGGCAGGCCCCCTTCCCCCCGCGCGAGGCGCGCTTTTGCTTGTTCTCTCTTGCTCTAGATGTTATGAGATTGTTTCTGTCCTCAAAATAAGTGCCAGTGTCCACTACATGTGACCAACAGATTTAGCACTGTGCCTGCTGAATCCACATATGTGTGTCATGATTACACAGGTAACAAGGTTATCTCTTTATTTTTATTGGCTGTCGCTACCACAGCTGTTCATCTCCAGCTAGGGAGGCTTTCCTCTACCCTTGCTTGTCTCTGCGGCACCCCCTACCTTCCCTGTTGGCCCTACTTTCCTTCGTTTCCTTTGCTCTCACAGTGTGTGTTATCCGAACTCCAGCCGGATCACTGTGTGTCTTCGTGGTCCTAGTGCCCGTTGGCTCTGTGCTTTGTTTCCTAACAACTCAGATACACAGAGCTTATTTCCTGAAAGAACTACGTTTACTTCACACACTCATTTCTAAAATGTCTTAATTTTATTTCATTAGTCATGAAAGTACCCCTCGCTGCCAGGCATGACTGGGTCTGAGCTTGTCAGCACCACAAGAACGTGCATCCATAAATACTACGGTTTCAATAAAATGGCGTTTAAAATTACTGAATTGGTGTAAAAGCTTAATGCAGACATCTTACAAAAATCATACTGGCACAATCTGTCCTTTTTCTGTCTATGTATTGGTAGGCATCAGAACCCAAACGAGGCTTGACGCCGTAGGTCTCCTGCATTGTAGACAAGCATCAGGTGACCCTCTTGCTGCAAGAAACTCAAAATGTAGGAATAAAGGCATGCAAGAACCGGTGCCATAGATGCCCTGCGCCACCAACAGCAGTGACAAGGGTATCTAGCCACAAAAGCGAAGCAGTCGTGCCTGCGGCCTAGCACAGAATGCAGCAAAATGTGGAGAGAGGCAAATTTCCATAGGACTGTGGATTATGGCAGCAGCAATGCTGATGCCTGATTGGTGGATTGGAGGCATAAGGCTCTGGGGGCTTACTTTAGCTTAAGCGTACTTTCAGGCGCATAATCCTTCCTCCCGCTCAGCTCCATCTTTTTGCAGTTGAATTTGGCATCCCTATGCGCTGTGTTGTACCATGTAGCGGAGGGATGAGTACGATGAGAAGAATTAGATGAATCTGGGAGTGCAGAGTCCAGGGATTAAATAACCTGGTGACTGAATGCAGCAAAATCGTCATTAAGTGCTGAGTTCAAAGACTGCATGTCAGAGGCGGCAAGCGTTCTCAGAAAAGATTAAGGACAAAGCTTGGACCATAAATGTTTGTGTAAATAAGTAGTATTGTGTTGAACAATAGTTGGAAAGTGCAAGACTACATGTCAGAGGCAGCAAGCATTTTCAGAAAAGATTAAGGCGAAAGCTTGGACCATAAATGTTTGTGCAAATAAGTAGAAATGTGTTGAACAATAGTTGGAAAGTGCAGCAAACAAACATGAATTAGGACCAGAGCTTGGTCAGAGCAGACCTGCATAACTGGTTGACTACAGTCAATAAGTGCATAAGAGGCAAAAATTTGATATAAACAGCATCCCACAAGAAGCATAGAACCATTTACATGCTGAACCACAACTCAGTGAAATGTTTGTAGCCTCAACAAACAGAATGTTAGCAAAGGAGAACACTCACTGGCAGATCCAACGGCACTCACCTTTGGGTCTGTGCTCTATGGCGACGTTGTACAGCACTGATAAAAGGCTACTGCACAACATCTGACAAAAAAAGTGTGAGGACATGACGCATGTATAGTGCATACCCATTGTGATGCTACTGGTGCCCACTGCTCTGCTCTTTGGTGTTTGTAAGTCAGTGCTGTGGCCCTAACTGAAGAAATTGCTATGATTTAATCATTCATTCTCCAAAGTCGGTCCTGGAGGGCCGGATCCATGCCAGATTTTTAGCATAACCCTGATTTAGATAAATGTAGTTATCTTAAAAATCTGGCATGGATCTGGCCCTCTAGGACCGACTTTGGAGAACCCAGATCTAGGGAACAAATTTGGAACTAGATATAGATGTGATTTTTCCATGATAGTGAGGTTGCTTTCTCTATTTGTGTCCTGATGACAACCCGCATTTAAGCTGTTAATTAGGTCAAAACCTCGCTGTATTTATTACCTTGTTGACTGCTAAATAGTGTAGTATCCAACGTGTATTCGAATTTTGAATCATCTAATTTGGAACTTTTTCACTCCTCAGTCAACAGTGTTGATGGAATGTCCTTTGTGATTCGCACCTGCACGCTTAAATTCACCTTTGTCACTAATCACTCCCACTGCGCCGTTTAATGAAGCACCTATTACAAATGCTGTTATCTAAATAGATATGATTTGACAGTAATTAAATACACTGTTTAATCTCTTACAAATGAGTAACACATTCTGTTCCTTTTGCTTCTTTGAAATTTAAGCTTAGAAACCTCTCCCAAGGGACCCATTGTTGTTTTTTGTGTGTAATGAATACACGTGCCTACTGAATGGCGCAGGCACATTTTATTTATTTATTTATTTATTTACGGCTCCCTGGTAGCAGATGCCACTTCGAGCGGTCAATAAAACAATACATTTTCAATTGCACGAAAGCTCTCCTCTGCAAGTAAAGCTGCCTGACAGCAAATGGGAACTACCAGGCCCTGCAACAAAAGTAACAAGCATTGGCATAGCCAATAGGTCTCGCCTTTGGGGCCTTATAAGTATTTAGTTATGCAGCACAATATCCTTCCTGGGACCTTATAAGTGTTTAGCCATGCAGTTGATGTTGTTGCAGGAAGGATATTGTGCTGCATAACTAAATACTTATAAGGCCCCAAAGGCGAGACCTATTGGCTATGCCAATGCTTGTTGTTTTATGTAGCGCTAACTCGACCCGACGATATCTTGTGTCAGAGCGCTTTACATGAGCACCGGTTTAGTTACAGAAGGACACATTCTTTTTTTTTTGATTATGTTAGGCACGGGAGATTAAGTGATTTGCCCAGAATCACTGAATGCTGAGCGTCGTTGCCGAGACTCGAACCCGGTTCCTCAGCGTCGAGATCGACCGCTCTAGCCGTTAGGCTACATTCTGAGGACATTGTCTTTTTAACTCTGAATTTGACATTAGCCAGGATTCTATGTAAGTAGAAGTGGTGAGCTCATTACAAGCCCTACTATCATAGATTTACCTGGATTTCTGGTTTTCATAAATGGCCTGGGTTGGTAGGGTTCCCCGGGTGCCAGGTACAAATCCTATATCCATCCCCTATAAATGTTTGGCACCATATTGAATCCTGTAAATTACACACGATATGGTTGCAATTTTGGGCATTCCTGTATGGTACAATTTGTACAAGCTTGTGGGGTACTTTTTCTATTGGGAACAGTGTGGGAATGATTGATGGTAAAACTATTGCAAATCAACACAAATGTCAGAATGTCTCTCACAGAAATATGAGGAAATTGTGCTTTTCAGCAAATATCTGATGCTTAAAGAGGATCGAAGGTAGGAAGCATTATTTGAATACACACTAGTTACACAAGAATGGATGTCCTTCAGACTCTAGTTTTCAAAAAATCTCTAGGGTTGGTAGAGTTCATGAGTGTCTGCAGCCAATACCACATGAGCCTTTGACACCATTTTGAGTCTTGTAACTCACAACAGGCTTGGCAGTTCTTTTGAACATTTCCTGGCTGTTATGTTAGCCCTACCCACACATGTGGGGTACTATTTTAATGGGAGCAGTGAGTAACTGCTGAGTAGTCTGATTTATGCCACTCACCACAAATTCTGGAGTTTTATGCCACTAAATGTAAGGAAATTGTGTTTTTAACAATATATTTATGGGTGCGGGGCACTCCGATTAAGAAAAATGGTATGATTCACACAATATACACCACCCTAGAGTCATCTGTGTCTCTAGTTACATAGGGTTTCCTGGAAATCAGCCACCTTGTTGAGAAACAAATATTTCAGACGCTCTGTAGTATCCTGTGTGTTTCCAATCTCAGTCTGGGCTAGTGTTTGGAATGGTGGGAGTGGAATGATGGGAGTGAATGATATATTAGAGCATTGGTGTGTGGTGTGGAGTAGAAGCTAGGAGATAGGGACAGCTGGAGGGATGATGGAGCCCTGTTGCTTTAACCTAAGGGCTTAACATGAAATAAAAAACGTATCTCCTCATTGAGTGGCTCCACAATCTTGTATGAAGACCTTGTCCTGCAACTGCAACATACTCTGAGCACAAATGTCTATTTTTCTGTGCTTCCATCAACATATTGTGATTTTGAATTCTTTTTCTCCTGTGTGATCAGCCCTAGAACAGATGTGTAGGATGGTCTTTTTCAGGAGAAGAGTGGCTGCAAAGTACAGTAAGATGCTTGCTATTATATAATGATTTACTAAAAATTATAAATGGGTTTACTGAAAGTTTGTGTCTTCCCCTTGTAAGTCAGTGTGCACACAATTCCCCCAAAGTCATCCTGAGTTCTGAGCTATCCAAAATTCAGAGTGCTACAAATGAATCCTATCCATGATCTCAAATTCTTTGGTACATTTTAAAAGTCCATAGCTTTCATTTACATCAAATTTTGAGTGATTTTATTTTTCATTGTCAAGTGATGCATTATAGGTGCACAATGAGAATTTATTGTAATCCATAGTTCATTTATTGGCTATATGTAGTTCAGCTTTTTGGACAAACTGCAAAGCTATACATCTCTGTGACCAAAAGGTTCTGATAGATGTAATGGCATATTACTTTCAGGGAACTTTTAGTGCAATGATTTACAGATGTAAAACCTGTTACCAATTTCTCTTTTATTTCCATTTACCATAACTTTTTTCTGATTTCAATGATTAGCTAGAAAAACTTGAGTAATCTACACTTACAACCCCTCATGAACTGATGAATTTGTAATTTTAAGAAATGTGTAGCTCTCTGTGTTCACATACAGGGCTCATGTCTGTGTTCCTCCACAAACAACGGGTAGGCAGAATCTGCAAAAATAGGAAATATTGACCGCCACTTACCAAAGACCTTGGTGAAGTCATCATTGCCTGTTTTTGAAAGATGGGACAAGAGCAGGATTAGTACAGCAAAACATTTGTGGGTTCTCGGGGGTACCCCAACTCACTTTTTCAGCAGTTCTTGTTTGCCTTACTGCAAACAAGCCCAAAATGCCATGTATCAGGGCATTTTGACGATGGTGAATGTCCTTTCCAGTGTCATCCAACATCTAACACGAAAATCCAGTTTGAAGCAGGCATTGTATCCACAACAAACTAGACAGAAGTCTAGTAGAACAAAAGCATGCCCCTCAGCAACCTGAAATGGGATAAGCAAGAATTGTCCTGGCATCCTGTTCTCGCCCTTTCAAGTGCTCCGAAGTGTTACATGTGACTCAACAGACCTGTCAGGCAGGATTTGACACTGCAGTGCCAACAGAATACCCACATTCCCCACCCTGCATATTCTATTGAGCTCAGAAAAGTAATCTCTGCCAATATAGGTCAGCCTATTATGTGTTTATGGAAGGAATTTCACAGCTCTTTCCCACCTCTTACCGGGCTGAGCACAAGCTGGGAATTGCTGGAGAGTTAATACAAATTAGCCTCCAGGAACTTCAGGCAGGGGAAAGGTAGCTTTCCAAAAATTACTTTCATTAGTATTTATTAAAAAGCTGACTTCACCACTGATTTTTAATAACTATTGAAAATAGTGCTTTGATTATTTTTCTGGCTGATCCATGGCCCGAGTTCTCGAAATTATTATTTTAATCTGCATTCGGCTTTTCTACATAGGACAGCTAGGCCTGACACAATAAAAATAGCAATTTGGGCCTTTTCACTGTAGGAACGTGGTAATTCTAATTTTCTACTTGTCCCACTTTTAAATACCATGCACTATGCCTTGTGTGCTCTAAGGCCTACATAGGGGTGACTTACTAATATTCAAAAGGGAGGTATGTACCTGTCAAAAAGACCAAATAGAACAAGGACAATTCACTGTTACTTGCTTATTTTATGCCCATTTGAGCCTTCCGGTACCTCTCTGTCAGCATCTGCCCTCGCCACTAACCCAGTCCATGGAGATGCCTTCTCCCTAACTGTAGACCCCAGCTGTGAGGCTACTAGCTGCAACTTGTTCACAGATGCATTCCAGTAAACAGACAGTACCAAAATGGCCAACAAGGTTATGTGACTTATTCTGCTCCTTAGGTCAGACTTCTGTCCTCAACCCCATTAAGCTATGCCCAAAAGGCTGACAACCAACAGATGCCACTGACAGCTGTCAGCTCCAGGAGCCAGGCCACTGGCCATCCACTGACATATGGATGTTTCTGTCCTGTACCTGGGTTAGGCCTCGCTTCCAGCCATTGAGATGGCAAGGTGTCCCCCACTTGCTCCTGAGACCCCTAGGGCCTTTTAGGATCTCGGCAAGGGATAACACTTCAGGTTGCAGCCACTCTCCTTCCACTCTTACTTCCACCATTGCAGGGGTGACATCTCGAGACTGGATACTCAGCTCAAGATCTGTACCCCAAGATTGCACACATGCCTGGGAGTTGAGGACTTTCAGAGTGGACACATAGTCCCCCGCAAGGGCGACACACTCTGTCGGTGTCATGTAGGAGTCTGTCTGGCATAGGTCCCCTGTCCTCTGTGACATTGGAGGTAGCAACTCCACATCAGAGGTGGCCTCACCAGGGTCATTGTTGGGGGTGCTCTCCTCCCACAGCGGGTTATCCCTGACCCTCTGGCCTTCCCACTGTGAATTTCATCTACCTCCTACCCCACATTTTTCATCTGGACCTCTGTCACCTCTGTTTAGGGGCAGTGACCCCAAAACTCTGGGTTTTCACGTCACCCTGGGCAGCCACCCCTCCTGGCTCTTTTCTCACGGGTCAGAGCTCATTGCCAAAGATGCAGTTAATAGGCATCTGGGGAGTGACAATGACGCTCCTCTGCTCAGTTGCCTTTAAGGTGTGAGCCTGGGCAGCTGCGCAACTCCACTTTAACTTCCGCGCACGTAATTATCAGGAGTGCGCACGCTCTTAAAATACAATAAGTCCCGCAGAAACTGCAAAGGAAAGGGAGGCACAGTCTGTGCGTTGCATTTTCGCCAGTGTGCTGTCTGAAAGGAGTCAGGATCTTATCCTCCCTACTCCATTCCCACATATGACTTGTGAAGGGGGGCGGGATGGGCACGCGAGCATTTAACCATGGTGCTGAAGGGAGAGACTGAAAAGGACTAATGGAGTCGCTAGCGAGATGCCGCTTTCTTCAGGGATTCTTACTTTAAAGATATTCTGACAGAAAGGCGTGTGAGCAGGCACCTTTGCTTACAGTGGAATTTGTGAGAAGGTGTTACAGCACAGGGGGTGTCTGGCTGAATGGCCGCTTTAGAAACACGTTTTCGTCTTTGAAATGCTAATAAAGTGGAACATCAACAATTGTAGGGAGAATCTAGAGGGGAGCAAACCCAAGGCATGAAATGAGGCCCCAATTTGTCCTTTGACAAATATGTGATATATTTATGGCCAGGCGCTCACAGTGTTCTGGAAAAAAAGAGACAGTGACAAACTAAAGCTAGCAGCGAACTTTTCCCCTTCAAGATAAGATAAATATGCCTTCCTATGAAAACACAAGGCTGCTGAACGAGGGCCAGGGCCATCGCAGCCTTGCTCCTATTTAGAACCCGAATGCAGTGCTGAACTTCATCTGAGGCCCTTCAGTACAGGAGCCTTAAGAACCCACTGAATGCCCCTCTCAACATTCCTGCTGCATGGTGCATTTGCCTTCCAGGATGTTATTCCTCATCTGAACGTTTACAGCACTCTCGAACTTATAGTTGATTGAAGGAAGGGTCATTGAGGTAAATGCTGGTTGTTGACAAGTGCAGTGGTCCGGAGATTATAAATTAGATTTCCTGCAGTAGAATCTACGTTGGTTGCATCCTTCTGAGTTAGGTAAACTGAGTACCATAAATCAGTTAATTGTGATATCGGACTTTATAGTGCTTAGAAACGGCAGGTGTGGTATGAAACATAATGTAGAACATATTATTCGTGCAAATTGCTCCCTCAATTTGGAATATATGTTACTCTTTGCTGCCTTGCACGACACTGCATGTCTGAAAGGAGTCGTTAACAGTTGTGCTTTGTCATTGCGGAGTGAAGGCTGATTAAAGGAAGTTGTAAAACTGAGATGTACTCTTAAAGCTCTATAGATGCGGACTGGCCACTTTGTGAAATGAATACACTGCCAGAAGTGTGTAAGGGTAGGAGTGTACTATGAAAGCTATTTTTAGGTCTCGCCTAGAGACGCAGCGCGAAGCGATGTCGCTAGCGAGATCTATTGTTGTCGACTTTAGTTTGGAAGGGGGACAGGACATGTGCACGCGTATGGCAAGACACGAGATGTGCACGGGTAAGGCTCGCGGCGTTCTCACAACTCCTGCTCGCACCATACGCGTGCACATCTCACGGCGCCCGGACAGGCCACGTGCACGCTCACGGCGTCTCTTTCAGGCAGCCGATGTGCACGCTCATGGCGTGTCCTTCAGCGTGCGCCTTACAGACATGTTTGTCGTCAGTTAAGTGAATACCCAAACCAATTGCATAGCATCGAAACGTTTTGAAAAAGCACCAGTAGTCTTTTGGTTCGCGCCGTGATGCACAAAATAGTAAATAAGTAGTCAGTCACGCATGCACGAGCACCCACAAAAAAACGCACGCACAAACTCTTACACGGAAGCCAGAAACACTAAAACATACCTGTAGTAGGTAGGAAGTCCTCTTCGAATAACGTTCACCTATCTCTCACGATTACCAAATCCACAGCTCCTGCAAACAGCGCACCAGCCTAGACTAGCGGAAGCTGTCATGATTGACAATTTTTCGCTCGTCCCAGCAGGTCCACGTGTTTTCGCCCAATCAGAAGCAGGGACCATGTAGGAGGCTGGTCCTCATCCACTATCCTGACTCTGTATAGGGCATACAGACTAATTGACAAGTCTCTACCACCATTCGTTAGCATGCAGCGATGCCTTACTCTGGTGTACCAAGCCACCTATTTACATTGTGGGCTGGGCTGTTGTTTCGCGTTGGGGGGAGTGGAGGGGTCATCGCGGGCTCGGATTGGTTCACAGCTTGTGGTCTCTCATTGGCTGCTTGAAAAAATGTGCGGGACTTCACTTCCCTCATTGGGCAAAGGTCTCACTAATAACTGAATGGCTTTAGGTCATGCTTCGTAGGTTCATGCCTTTCGGGTCTCGCTGCCTGCGCTGTCAGCCTCGGCGGCTGCTGAAATACATCGGGCTTGTCTGTGCTGCGTTAGAGGCAACCAGAACTTGCTCTGGCAGCTCCTCTGCTATGGAGGAGAAGCGTCACCCCCTTTGCCAGCACTTTAAACAAGCATTTGCAATGCAATAGGTCTCGCATTTACGCAAGTTTGAGCTATTGACATTGCAAATGACAATGCCTTTTATTTTTATTTTCGTTTTTAAAACATAAATAAAAGGCATTGTCATTTGCAATGTCAATAGCTCAAACTCACATAAATTGGAGACCTATTGCATTGCAAATGCTTGTTTTTAATTGGGACCAAGGGTAGCCATGTGACAATGGTGCATCAGGGGAGCTGTGTGAATGCAAATTTAAGTCAACCCTGTGACGAGTTTTCAAATGCAGTTCGAAGCTAGCCATGCAGCACTGGTGCACCGGTGTGAATGAAGACTCAAGTCAGCCCTGCGGCATAGATGTATGTCAGAGGCTTGTGAATGCAGTTTGAAGCCAGCAATGAGACAATCTGTGGAACAGTGTGAATGCTGAATCAAACCAGCACTGTAACTGAGATCCATTGACAGAGCGAAGTGAACTTGTACAGCTGTAAGACTTGTGACAGAGGTACATCGTCAGGGCTGTGTGAATGTAGGCTGCCGACAGCTGTGTGACAGATAATTCGATATAATTTAATCAACCCATCATCTAAAAGAGGCTGTGCCTTTGGTAACGACAAATGTAAGACTCACCTTTCCCAACAACAAAGTATTTCTTTCCGGATCCCTGGCACTCATGCCAGGACGGCTTATAATTCGTATTTGGATGCAAACTATTGGGATTACAAAAGGTGCAAGTAACTCTGCACGGTTTTCCTGCACAAATATGGCTGGGTAAAGTCTAACGTAAATTGTGCATGGAAAATGCTGCACATTCATAATTTCGTAGCTCAGTAAGGAGGAAACAAGGAAAATATAGCAGTAACCCCAATACTGCCCTGAAAGGGGAGGTAATCCAGCAACCGGTAATTACTGCACCAGTGGTATCTGAATTTACCAGATGTAGTATTACTTCCTGAATTAACTGGCAGCCTATAGTGCAGCCCCGAAAGAGTGGAAATGAATTCCCAAAAATGATAAATAGTGTGTCATTGTGCATGGAAAACAGACAATACATTTTATTTGAGAGGGTGCTGTGAGGCCAAGTGGTTAGAACTTGTAATATGGAGCACCAGGTTCAGGGAGCAATGTCACATCTCACACGTGTCATCATGGCAACACTTGAGCAATTCTTTTCATTTCCTTACTCCTTTGATAGATTGGTAGTAACGAGTTGGCTCTTACATACCACCAAATTGTATCTTAACCATGGCAGATAAGAGTATTGCGATTCTTTCCAATGTATTTATCAAGAATGTTTAGGTTTCACCTGCACAGCGCTTGCACTGTGTCTGTGAAATCTCTTGTATTTAATATAGCATTATAGCCCGCCATAGCGGGCAATACCGGCTATTAAATTAAAGGCCCGCTCCAGGGTTAAAGGCCCGCGCCGAAGGCGCGGGACTTTAACAAGGGAGCGGGACTTTAATAGCCGGTATAGCCCAGCTACGAAGGGTTATAAGGCTATTAGAACCTTCTGCCACTGGAGGGCAGAATGTTCTAACAAATAAAACAAAGGCCTCTCGGAGTTCGAGGGGGTTTAAATCCCCTCGGGCTCCGAGAGGCCTTTGTGAAACCAACGTTGGAATGTTGCTTTGCGGGCCTTTACCTGCCCGTAGAAGTATTGAGCACTCCATTGTCTTCAATGGAGTGCTCCACATTCCAATGTTCTAATATATCTTAAAAGGGGGCTCTTATCACGTCCCATTGTCGAACTACTATGCTCATTCGCTTCAGTGTAGAACTTTTATTTTGTTAACTTCCCCTGGCTACACTGCACGCATTTACGATACTTCTACTAAAGCTGTTCACACTGTTTAAGCCCCATTCACAGTCAAAATTAGGGGCCAGATGCACAACCGTTTTTACATGCGCAAACGGGTTTGCGAACCCGTTTGCGCATGCAAAAACAGCATGTGCCATGTACAAAGCCTATTTAGCGAGTCTCAATTTATTTGCGACTCGCTAAATAGGTTTTGCGACTCGCTATTAGGAAGGGGCGTTCCCTTCCTAATAGCGAGAGCAAGTCAATATATAAATGTTTTGCAACCGCAATTGCGGTCGCACAACACTTGCAAATTACCACCCTCTTCAAGAGGGTGGTAATGCACTCTCAAAAGGCAAGGGGTCCCCAGGGGACCCCTTCCCCTTTGCAAATGCAGGGGAAAATATTTTTTAAGGGCAGGCAGTGGTCCCAGGGACCACTACCTGCCCTTAAAAAATGAAACCAAAACGTTTCATTTTTTTCTTTTTTAAATGCATCCCGTTTTCCTTTAATAAAAACGGGCTGTATTTTTTTAAAAAACTGCTTTATTTAAAAGCAGTCCCAGACATGGTGGTCTGCTGAGCCCAGCAGGCCACCATACATGGGAGGGCCTGCCACTCCCAATGGAGTCGCAAATTGCGAGGCTCATTAATATTCATGAGCCTCTCAATTTGCGACCCCATTGGGAATCGCAAACAGTGTGATACACACTGTTGTACATACAAAAAAGCGCCTCGCAAATTGCGAGGCGCAAAAAAAAAATCGCAATTTGCGAGGCGCTATTTTGCGCGTCGTACATCTGGCCCCTAGATCTCTTGACACAGAAAAGGCAGACAGCTTCTAACAGTATGCAGAAATGCTTGCTTTTTATAACTTAGTTGTATAAAGCAGCCTTAGAACGTTTGTGGCATTTCCTATTCATGCCTCAGTACCTTTCTTTGCACTTTATAGACATTATCAGATTGATTATTTCAACTTAATCGATTTGGTCATAATGATCATATTCTAAATGTTGTAATAAACATTTCAACAGTGCAGCAGGTGCAGTGGCACCGGGACCAAAAGCTCCAGTCACCCCACTAAACACAGATTGTTGCTATATTTTACTACTAAACAGTCAGTCACAAGTGCAGTTATCTTTCAGGCACTAGGGTCATGATTTGAATGGTGCAGCAGGTGAAATGGCACCAGGCCAAAAAGTTGTCAGAACTCCTCTAAACACCTAATATTGCTATATTTTACTACTAAACAGGCAGTCACAATTGCAGTTACATTGCAGTTGAAAGGGGCTTGATTTAAATGGTGCAGTAGGTGCAGTGGCACAGGGGCCTAAAGTTTTCATAACTCCACTAAACACCAAATATTGCTATATGTTACTACTTCCTATATCCAAATCGGTAACACCCCTGAAATTTAAACGCCCGAACTGGGCTAACAACATGACTCCTACGACCCCAGTATTGCCTCCTAGCCATGGGCTGCAGCTCTCACCCTCTGACTCACTTCTCAATCCTACCTTGCTTCCGCAGGTTCTTCCGAACCAATATCCTTCTAACCCTTCAACCCCAAACTCACGCCCCCCTCCTAGACCCCGGCCCCAAGGCTCTTCCAGGCCAGTTTCTCTCTATCCCTTCATTCCCTAGTTCATCCCCCCGCTGGGACCCCTGCCCCAAGTCTCGGAAACCCACCCTCATTGGAAGCCAGACTGGACGAGATCACACTTTTCCTCCAACAACTCAAGGCTGATGTTCAAACCCTATTACACATCACCTCCGAGTTGTCTATTAATCAGAGGTTAAGCTGGTCCTCATAGACTAGCTACCATAACCACGCACTTTTCTCTAACACCAGCACCAGAATTCCAGCATGCCCCCCATCAACTAGGACCTCACCAAACATGGCTTCTCCGCTCCAAAGATGGAAAACCGCACCCAACCCTAATGACTCCTCTCGGCCCTCTAGATTAAAAGATCCACTGTCTGACAAGGATATTCATCCCCTCCTACTCTCATATGATCCAACGCGCTCCGCTAACACAGCTAACATGTACCAAATAGAGGCAATCCATACAGACTCTTTCAGAGAAACTAGGGTAAACCCCAGAGCCTTAAATAAGAACAACCTTACTGGAGTCACTACCACACTTTCTACCACAGTGGGCACCAATACAAAACTTAAATGCATGCTTCTCAATTGCAGATCAGCAGTAAGACACGCTGCAGACATTGCTGCCCTCATCCTTGCACACGGTCCTGACCTCGTAGTGCTAACAGAAACATGGTTAAATGACTCATCTGCACCTATCCTTGACATACTAGTGCCTCCTAACTACGACATCATTAGGTCAGATAGATCTGGTGGACAAGGTGGAGGCATCACCTGTATACATCGTAACAGTCTATCAGTCAAACAATCGCAATCTGCTGTCTTGTCGTCATGCGAATACCTGTGCATAGAGGTTGCTTTTAGCAACAGGCATTTATGCAAATTCCACACGCTCTACCACACTCCATGAGACAACCTTCCCTTCATAGAACAAATCATGGAAATCATCTCATCTAACGCAGAGCTTCAAGGCACTCAGATCTTCCTGGGAGATTTCAACCTCCACTGGAATGACATGAACGACGCAGTAGTCAATAGCCTTAAATTCTTCTTGGTAGACCTTAACCTAATCCAAATTTGCAACAGCCCTATTCACATCAAAGGAGCTACCTTAGATCTAGTTATTGGTAAGGTCAACTCCAATTCATCTTGAATCTATCGTCCCGTATGACTGGACAGACCAGATTTGCATCACCTTCCTCGTCTCAGATTCTGTGAGAGTTAATAAAGTCCAGCCTAAGGAACCCAAACACTGGAAAAGAAGCCTGTGAAACATCAACTTGGGTGAACTGACTGCCCTTAGTGATAACATCCTGCCCCCTCCGGTGGACATGTCAGATGTCCATGACCTTACAGACCACTATAACCGTTCCATGACAAGTGTTCTAGACTCGATGGCGCCTCTACAGCTAAAAAGATTGTCCTCCAAAGTCTCCAAACCTTGGTACAATGGCAGTCTAAATACAGAAAGACGAAATCTGAGACTAGCAGAAAGATTGTGGAGATCCTCTCTCTCTCTCGACCATCTCAACCAGCTGAGATCATTAAGAAATATCTACAACAAATGCATCAGATGCTTTAAACCTAGCTATTTCAGAAACCAACTAGAGCAAGCAAAAAACCGACCCAAAAAATTGTTTGAGCTCATCAAACTTCAATCAAACAGTCAACCTAACCTTTCCTCTATGGGTGCTGGTCAGCAGCCTAACTGCGAAGAATTCGCTGACTTCTTCTTTGAAAAGACAACTAAGATCGAATCTGAACTACGGTCAGCCTTGGAGCACCTATCGATCACACCTCCTAACGCCCTCCTTCCTCCTTGGTCTGATGTGACCTCGCCCGTTCAGGTTTTCCCCCCAAAATCAATGCTTCCTGGAGCATATTCAAAACTTTGGATGAAAGCACTATACGCAAAACTCTTGCTACTCTGAAACCATCTAACCACTTTAATGACCCCTTGCCATTGAACTTCTTCTCTGAGATCAGAGCTTCCATACTCCCACTCTGGACTAAGATAGTCAATGCCTCTCTACTGCAAGGTGCTATTCCGGATTGCCTAAAGTCTGGGCAGGTCACCCCTATTCTAGAAAAACCATCCACAGATCACTCTGACCTACACAATTTTCGCCCACTCTCCAACATCCCCTTCCGGCAAAGCTCTTCGAGAAATGTGTGCACATCCAGCTTTGTAATTACATTGATCAATTCCGACTTCTAGACCAATTCCAATCCAATTTCCGTCAGGGTCATAGTACGGAATCCACTCTCACTCACATTGGAGATGATGCGCTTTGTTTTTTTTGGCAAACGGAGGCAAGATGGCGTCGGAGTAAGAAGCCTGTGAAACCGCTCTCTTACCTGGGCTTCACATATACTCCCGAAATCAACCCACGACAGGCGCGGCATGCGAGGAACCGTATGTGGTGGCAGGACTCACGATGCCCTGGGGTGTGTAGAGGCGGCGGCGATCTGTGGCGGACGTGGCTCGTGTAGCGGGAACGCCTGGCGGGAGCTCCGGAGTTGGGAGCGTCTGGCGCGGCTGTTACTGACGGCGGTCGCTGGAGGCGGGCGCGCATACGCTGCAACGTGGTCTCCGTGGAAACCCAGCGCGTCTCCGGAAGAGTTGCCAGTGTCAATGGCAACGCGAGTCAGAGGAAAGCGAGGAACGGTGGCTGCCACGGAGCGATCAAATGGGTTGGAGGTAAAAATGGATACACAGAGAGGTGATCGCCTTTCTCGAATGGATAAACAAAATAAGGTAATGCCTGTATCTGGAGAAAAAAAGAAATATGACTGTACAGTCAAGGCATCAGGTCGGAAAAATAAACCCCCGGCGAAATAGCGAAAACTCAACCGGCTATTACCAGCTTATTTTTACCCAAGAGTGACTTGAAAGATGTAGGTCACAGGGGGAAAAAATACCCATAGAGAGCCCAGGTTTGGGAAATGAGCAAACTGAGGAGTCTGAGCAAATACCAAATGCCATTGAACAACCTGGGTTGAATCTGTCATTGGTGGGAAAGATACGGTTGACAGAGGGATTACAAGCGGAGGAAGGGGCTAATTATCAAGATGAGATAACGAAGCACTTATCAATTGAGCAAGAGCCAACTCAACTTAGTAATCTTGTCGATAAAGACACACTCCCAGATGTTTCAGACCCTCATGGTAATTTATTACCTCCCCAGCCGGTAGTAGTGCGAGGGCTTATTGAACAATGCGCACTAACATTAGATGTAACTGGGGAAAAGTTTTTTTCCCTTACTGATGAGTCCGAGCAATCAGACATTAGTACTGTTGATAGTGGGGAAGATGGTGATTTCTCGCATTCAGAAAATAGTAGCTCAGTAGAAAAACCAACAACTGCTAAAAAGAGACTCAAGAGAGTCTCGAGGATGCGTCGGAATACCTCTAAAGATCAGGAGAGAAGTGACGAGTTGAGATGGGATTACTCAGCCTCATCAATGATGTCTCAGGAGACTTTAGAGGTAGATAAAGAACCCTTAGGAGCTATAGGAGGCGAGCCAGAGCAAAACAAGAAGGATACTTCCCTTGACCCGTCACTTGCTCTTATTTTACAATCCCTGAGATCTTTTCAAGACGAGGTTAAGGCAGATAACCGACAAGCAAGACAGGCCACAAAAAAATTGCAAGGGTCTGTACGAAAAGTCGGGAAAATCTGCTCGGACATTGCAGAACGAATGAGTACGGTGGAGTCGCGGACGGAAGTATTGGAGAAGTCAGTCGAAAACCTCCAGGTACAGGCTACCTCTCAGGACAAAACCATAAAAGACGTGATGTGGAAGCTGGAGGATTACGAAAATCGGCAACGCCGGAATAACCTGCGGCTGCTTGGAGTCCCGGAGAATCTCGAAGGAAATGATACGAGGAAATTTGTGGTGAAGATGCTCAAAGAATCACTGCCTGAATTATCATCTTGGGACTGGGACAAAGAAGTGCAGAGGGCTCACCGATTCCCATTCTCTCAAGCTAAACATGCCACCGAATCAAAGTCATTACCTCGAGCTATTCTGGTTTTCTTCGGTAATTTCATACTAAGACAGGCGGTGTACGATTTAGCTCGACCCAACGCCAGGAAGCAGTGCGAGGGGTTTGCTTACTTTGCAAAACCAGATTTTGCTCATGCAACAGTGGAGCGTAGATGGCGACTTAGACAATTAATGACACCATTTCAAAAGCGGGTGCACTAGTATTTCTGCAAAATCCGGCTAGACTCAAAGTGGTTTATAAGGGGCAACATTTTAATTTCACTTCAGAAATTCAAGCCCAAAAAATGTTGGATGATATTGTGTTGGAATCTGGTGGATCTAAAAATGAAAAGTTGGTTTTTATCCTCTAGGGAAAGGGGGAAAAAAAAAAAAAAAAAGGGGGGAAAAAAATAATAATAATATAATATATGTGACATAGGTATGATGTACTGTAAGGGTAACTGTATGAGAGCGGTTAGAAAGGTGGATAACTTCTGATGTCCTCACACAGGCTCATGCCTGAGCCTGGCTGCCTAATAATTGGTGGAGGGTGGGGGGTGGGGGAGGGTGGGGGGAAGGGGGATTCTCAGATCAGGGATGAGTAGAAATGATGTAAATAGGAACCAATCTAAAAGAGATATAGATAGTGATATGAGAAATAAGAATACAAATTGTATAATTAAAGAAAAAACAGAAAGGTTTATATTGTGTGTTAGGATGGATAAGAAACAATATGGTTAGGTTAAAAATTCTTACCGTCAATATTTGTGGCCTTAATGACATTAAAAAAAGACAGAGAGTAGCTATCGGATTGCAATCAATAGGAGCAAATATTATTTGTGTACAGGAGACACACATTGAGGGATCACAAAGGCATTTGCTTAATACATTAGGGTACAGAATGATTACGGCCTCAACACAAGGAGTAAGGATGAGGGGGTGGCAATACTTGCGAAAGGGGGAGAGACGCAATTTACCCGATCAGCATCTGATAAATATGGACGTTGGTCAATTACAGAATGTCGACATAGTGATGGCAGACAAATGACCCTATGTACAATATATGGCAATATTTGTGATGACCCGGAGGTGTTGGAATATATTTCTAATGAGCTCGCTCACTGGCCTCTCCCAGTAATAATTTGTGGCGATTTTAACCTAAACCTCCCACGCGACTGGTCAGTGGATCCAGGGTTTCAATACCGGGGCAGGAAGCCAAGAGTGTTTCAAGCTTTTAAAAATCTATGTGAGAGACATGGCTTGATTGATTGCTGGCAAATAGAACATACAGGTGATCCTGGGTTTACCTATTATTCCCATCCACATGCTAGACATGCTAGATTGGATTATGTTTTGGTTTCTAACACGTTAATCTCTAATTGCACAATAGAGAAATTACCAAGAGTTTTATCTGATCACAACCCTCTTGTTGTAAATATAGAACATGGAGAAATAAATCCCAATGTGAAAACTTGGACATTTCAAAGGGATCTATTGGTAAATGAGGAATATTGTAGACACATGACGACTTGGATACCGGGGTTTCTGGAAGATAATGTAAATAGTGCATCAATAGACATAGTGTGGGATACCCTAAAGGCTGGGATCAGAGGGGAGACGTTGCGATTTTCACTAAATGCCAATAAAAAAGCCAAACAAAAAATGACTGTTCTACAGGAAAAATTAAAGATTGCCGAGGAAGTATTGATAATGGCTGCACGAGAGGGACGGGAAGTTGAGAATGAATTGAGGGGTATTGCGATAGCTAAAAATGACATTATTAATATCCTAACGGAAAAAGCAATAGCTAAAGCAACAATGCACAAGGAAAATTTTTATGAACTTAGTGAACAGGTAGGACATCAGTTAGCAGTGCGTGCCAGAGAACAAAACACAGCCAATTTAATAAGGGCAATTAGAGATCCAGTATATGGGCTAAAGACCGACCTTAATGAAATAAGAATTGCGTTTCAACAATTTTATCAAAAACTATATGGGGAATCAAGTACACAACAGGGTGTAATTGAAGAATATATGGATCAGAATCCACCCCTAAGACTGGGGGTAGAGGATCAGGAAATATTGAATGATATACCACAGTGGGGGAAATTCTTCTTTCTATAAATAGTTTAGCTACAGGCAAAGCGGCGGGTATGGATGGGATTCCCTCAGAGTTTTATGTTAAATTTTCTACACAGTTAAAAACAATATTGTGTGATCTATTCACACATATTTTTCAGGGGGACGACCGCCAGGATCATGGTCATTAGCTAAGATCGTAGTATTTTTAAAAAACACAAAGATCCTACAGAACTTGGGTCATATCGTCCTATCACCCTGATAAATGGAGATTCAAAAATCTACTCTAAATTATTAGCGACCCGTATGGCACCAATTATACATAAAATCGTATCGGTACGTCAGCATGGATTCATACCAGGGAGATCTACAACCGATCATGTTCAAAGGGTAATCTCTTTGTTTGACTGGACAGATGTTACAGGGGACCCTATGGCACTCATATTATTAGATGCCGAGAAGGCCTTCGATAGGGTCTCCTGGAAATATCTCTGGACGATAATGTCTAGAAGTGGTCTGGGGGAACCATTTATCAAAGCAGTACAAATGTTGTATGTTGATCCAGCAGCTGTTATAATGGTTAATGGAGTAGTGTCCGATAAGGTAGTTATCAGTAGAGGGACAAGGCAGGGGTGCCCGTGCTCTCCCCTCTTATTTGCGATGTATATAGACCCTTTTATTTGTAAACTCGAAAACAGTATATTAATATCGCCAATATGGGTACGAGATCAGCCTACTAAAACACTGGCATATGCGGATGACATCGCTCTCGTTACTAGTGACCCTATCAATGCAATTAGAGTCATAGAAGAGGAGGCCGAAGCGTTTGGAAGAGCATCCGGGTACAAACTGAACCAAGACAAAACACAGATTATACTCAATAGTAAACTTACGATGAGCGATGATCGGGTAATGGAGAAAGCTATCTATTTGGGGGTTAGTATAACGGCAAATCTACAGAGCTTAGTCAATAACAACCTCGAACCCTTAATACTTCGTACAAAAAAAGACATGATCAGGTTAAACAATCTACATTTGTCTATCGGGGGAGATGCAACCTGATTAAAATGCTTTTTTGCCTAGATTTTTATATTTTTTCAGATCTATTTGTTTGGAATTTCCACCACAATTGTTTAAATCTATAGATAACATATTCTCCAGGTTTTTATGGGGATACAAGAGATCACGTCGGGCTATGAGATTTATCACCCTACCCAAGGATAGAGGGGATTGGCGCTACCTAATTTTAAATTGTACTATTGGGCTACTACACTGAAATTTTGTGACAAATTACTATCAAGTAGGATCGATAATAGAATAAATAGTAGTATCCCAACACCACAAGAACTTTTACTGGGTGAAGAAACCAAAGGATACTTATGGCGTCACCTAAACGATAGCTACTTTAAAAAGTTAAGTTCAAGACCATTTTTGGTATTCATAAGGTCTGGAATAATATACGTAAACTAATGAGTATTGGTCGGTTATCTCATTACACCCCAATTCATAAAAATAATAATCTTCCAGAGATATTCAGGGATGCCTGTATGGATAGATGGATACAGGGAGGGATTACACAATTAGGATGCTTTTATACCACCGTGGGGCTGAAGTCTTTTAGGGAATTACAGATGGACTATAAATTAGGCCATAGGGATTTCTTTAAATTTTTACAGGTTAGGGATTTTTTATGTAAAAAAGGGGGAGGTGGGATAAAATTTCAAGTAATTCCAACTATGGAGAATATGGCCAAAAAAACAACAATAAGGATAGGGGCTATATATGAACAGATGAATACACATTATCCAGATGATATGGACAAATGTATGGCTAAATGGCAGACTAAATTAGGTGTACCTACTGATATACTTCTCCATTCTTATGAACTATTTCAGTCCCATATAATGTCTACAAAATTACAAGCTCAGTACTATAAAACCTTCTTTTCATTGTACTATACCCCAAATAAAATAGCTAAATGGGGGACGGGAAAAGGAACGTCATGTCCTAGGTGTAATCTATTTGAAGCTGATAGTGTACACATTTTTGCTACATGTGAAGTTTTAATGAAGTTGATTGATGATATATCGTGTTTTTTGTCAGAGATTTTCAAAGTTAGAGTCACAATTACAGTAGATGAAATAATTCTCGGTGTAGGCTGTATAAAACGTCCAAAATATATGCAAGGGCTGATTTTTGTATCAATGGCGGTCCTAAGGATGTGTGTCGCTTCAGCTTGGCTAGACCCAAATCCACCGGTATTTCATCAATGGAGATCGAGACTGCTGGCGACATGCAGTCTAGAGGTAGCCATATATAAAAGGAAGGGAAGGAATAAACGTAAACGAGGGTTAGCTATATGGAATTCGCTTATTCAATGGATGCAAAGACAGGCTGTGAGTGGATAAGCTGAATATAGATACTATGCGGTCAGGAGGATAGAGGCGTAAGGATTAGTAACAGATTGTGGGAATTAATTGTTATGAATTATTTAGTAATAAAAGAATTGAGATTTGTTTCATGATAATAATGAAATGTACAACAAATAGAAAGTTCCTATAGGATTTTTAATTCTTTGTATGTATCTGAGAAAGGGAGGGGGAGGGAGATGAAGCGGGAGGTATGTATTTGTCTTAAGAAAAACAATAAAGATTATTAAAAAAAAAAAAAAAGGAGATGATGCGCTAAGAATGCTTGATCAGAATAAATCCTGCCTCTTGATCCTTCACGACCTATCGTCAGCTTTTGACACTGTTAAGCATGAGAACCTAATGGAACACAGGATGAGGCTTTCTTTGCCTGTACTAAACTGGTTCTCTTCATTTTCCCACAATAGAACCCAAAGATTCAAGGTAAACCAGTCTTTGTCTCATCCCTCAAAGGTCACTTAGGGGGTACAACAGGGGTCCGAGCTTTCACCCATTCTCTTCAACTTGTTCATGGAGCCTTTAATAGAAATTCTGAAATTATACAGCATTCACTATCACTTGTATGCCGACGACACCCAACTGTACTTGAAGGTCTCCTCCCCTGAAGACATCAGGTCTCTCAACTCAGTTTTCCAGAAAACACAAAGGGGCATATTCTCAAGAACGTGTGATAACTACCGCAAAAGTTGCTTAACGCAACCCTTCACATCGCAGTCCATCGCAGGAAAATAACACTGTGTCAACGTGGTATTCCCAACCCTGCGGCACCATGCGATAGTAGCAGGATAACGCGCCAAATGACCGCCCAAAAAACAATGTGACGCAGAAACAATGCGAAACACGAACGCGAAAAAACCTGCGATGTCCCAAACCGCGATACAAAAATCAGCGACAACCAGCCACAGGCCCGCAAATCCCACGCGTCATGCGTGAGCAACCAAAATATAAACACTAAAAACAAAGCAAACTGCGTAGCACCATGGATGCACCCGGACCGAGTGCAGAGGACAACCCGAACCCCACAAGCCCCATGGAGGACCAGCCAGGAACCCCGTGTTCGGGGAAAGAGAAGAGGAAGACGGGGTTCAGTCCACAGGAAGTCCGGATCATCGTCACGGAGGTGATAGAACATTACCAACAACTGTTCGTCTCCTCCACTGCGTCATTGGCAACACAAACGGAAATATGGCAGTCCATCGTCACCAACGTGAATGCAGTCAGAGTGTCAAGGAGGGCAATGGAGGAGGTCAAGAGGCGCTGGCATGAAGTGCACAGCCAAACCAAACAGAAACTCGCTGCCAACATGAAGGCAGCAAAGGTGACTGGAGGTGGGAGTCATGCGCCACAGGAGGAGCTGGATGAGCTGGAGGAAATGGTGGCCACAGTCATCAGCGTGGAGACGGTGCAAGGAGTCTGGGGTCTGAACACAGCCCGATATGACCTGACCCAACAGCAACAGGGTGAGTAACGACCCGGGACTGGGGGGACGGGGACAGATGGGCACAATGCCACACATTCACAATCATGTGCAGCACACTGCACACCCACAATGACTGTGGAACATGTCCCTGATACCCTTGGCACACTGCAGCACACATAGAAACACCAAGTAGGCCCCCGTCCACAATCTGCACAAATGGGCCCCCCTCCATATCACCAATGCCACAACCTACCAATGCACATGTGCTGAATCCCGAAAAGCAGCGGCTCTGTGAGCCACACCAACAATGCAAGTGACACTGCATGACAGATAGCATGGCTGAAGTCACAATACATGACATGGTGCACGAGACGACACTGAGGTGGCTGAGTGTGGACCACATCCGTAAAAGAGCAGGTCACACTCTGACACATCCACGTGCACCTACGAACCATGAGGTAAAAAACACATTTGCAGACAAACAATGCACAAGAGTACCAAATATCTCCAGTAGCACAAATGACCCAAGTCGCAAACATCCCAGCACCCGAAAAGCACACAAGTCAAATGCACACCGACTCAAAGGGATAAGGGTCTGCCAATGCAGAGCTGCAGGGGCGAATCGCCAACAATGCAGCACACACACATAGCAATCACAGTACATCAACATTGACGACAATGTGGGACAGAGTGCAACGCCTACACCACAGGACAGAGGACACAACTGGTGCCGCTCGTGCTTAGAAAATGGCCAATCACAACAGGCAATGCATGACACTGTGAGCTGATAACGTACGAGTACAGCCACACATCCGTCATGTAGTCGAAATGTCCACTGACTCACATCAAATAGCCAGCTGCACCAAAACAGTCACAATGTACATCGTCATGCAGTCTGAATGTAAACATCTACAATGCGTCAACATACATGGAACACACTGTTAACCTGCATCTCCCCTTCACATTGCAGAGGGACAATCAACACCTCCTGCAGAGCAGACCACACATCTCTTCAGTGATGATGAAGAGGACACCCTGCACATTTGCACAGACACCCTCCAACGGCTCGTGGACAGCCTCCGCACCCCACCTCCAGGAGCAGGGCAGCCCAGCTGCATCCTGGTGAGCCCACACCCTGCACAGACCACACCGCAGGAAGCACACACCACCACGGCTGCCTCCCAGGACCCCCATGACCAACATACGGATTTCAAACTCCGTGTGTTAGGGTGCCAGGAGAAGATGGCAGATCAGCTGCGGCTATGTTTCGAGCTCATGGCAGACAAACTCAATGCCATACGTGGGTGCCTGAGTCCCACCAGGGAGCACCTACAGTCCCTAACGGATACCCACTGTCCGCACCATGCTCACCAACAATCCTTGGCTGACATCGCTGGGTCCATTACTCGGTTACAAGAACTGGCTAGGCAGACAGGCCCAAGCGATGACAGCACAGAGTTGGCACAGATGCGGAGGTCAATGGAGACCATGGAGCCGATGCAGGCTGGAAGTATGGCTGCCACTGCTGAACACCAGCAAGATGTAGCTGCGATCTTCCATGCCTTGCAGATCCTCATCTTGCCATTGCTGCCACTGAGCCAGTTCCAGGTCACCGCTGCAGGAACCTCGACACAAACATATCCTCCCCCTGATGTGTCAGTGGCACACAGTGATGCAGCCCAATCACCTTCGCACCCTGATGTGTCAGTGGCACACAGTGATGCAGCCCAATCACCTTCGCACCCTGATGTGTCAGTGGCACACAGTGACGCAGCCATAACCCCACCACACACACCTGACACACCGGACACAGAAGACGTCTCAGAGGAGTAAGATGTGCAGGGTAATGACTGTGTGAGGAAGGAGGTAGTAGCATCCGTCCCCGCCATACGGCCTGTCCCTGCCTGGTCGTGCTCTCTGCATCATGCCCTGGAACAACACCTCCCACTGTCCCCCGAAACATTCTGCGGCCTTCACATGGACCCCGACATGGACTGCCATATCTGCTCTGGTACCTATGACACAGCAACCCTGCGGCGGACTGCACCCTTCCTCTTCAGATCAACTTTGCCTTGCCACAAGAAGTCTGGTTGGCCCACCACTGGGCAACCATGTTATGTGGGCTTGAAGTGGCCATGTACTGCTCCAGGTCCGACACCCCCCAGAATGTGAATAAAACATTCCAAATCACACAGATGTGTCATGTCTATGTTCACTCACGAATAAATGTTTGGATGAATGTAGGGACATCGATAGCACTAAAAGGTACACCCTGGTAGATGTCATCAATGCGCATGTTTGACCCTGACCCACCTGGGCACTTAGATGACTGTGAAGGTGTGAACTAGCTGTGGCCACATTACACAGTGACAACAATCCCGTTGCCCCCAAACGTAGCACCACGTCCATGTATCAAATAGGGCTGTGTATGGAAATGTCACATTCGGTAGCAGTCCTTAAGTGGTGTCCCCCATCACATGTGACAACAGAACGTCTCTTCGCATGCCTACTCACACACATCTGTGTGCACACAGTCTGTTTTGATGGATGACCTTGTTCTACATGGCGAGAAGTTGGACACCATATGCACATTGCTGGGGACACGTAGGAGCACAGTTCTGCCACCAACTATCCCAGCCACAATGTCTGGCTCACAGAGGTGGAGATGGCAATAGGGACTCACCCCCAATTCACAAGCGTCAGTCAATGCCTCCCTGTGTACGGACAATGCACATGTAGGCACATGATCTGTCATTATAATCAACACTCATCACAGTTGTACACAGGTGAAGTTGCGTAGACATATTAGCATGTGCGTGTCAGTACGGGCAAGGCAAGGGCCACAACATGCAGACCAATGTTTGAGACACTTACAGTCAGCTTAGGAACATGTGGAGGTGCAAGTAATGGGGTGGTAAAAGTGCACACAATTTATTACAGATGTCAACCGTCTCAGCCCACCTTGCCTTGCTGGACGAGTCATGTGATGTTTAGCGTCTGCTCATCGGCCCGTGTCAGGGAACACGACTCACAGCCCATGGGATCTGCATAGTGCTGTAGCACCGGATTGCGCTGACTGTGTGCTCTGCTGACAGTGAGCAGGTGAAAGGATCCTACAAGGTCACATGTCGTGCTACATTGCCATGTATGTACTCTCCCCCCAGCAGTTTCTCCGCTTTTGGAATGTTGCCAGGCGACGCTGTGCTGCTCCGCCCATGGGACTGCATCACCTTGCACAGGTGTGTGTACACATGCGTAGGTCCACGCACATGCATTCTGAGTCCAGGCGAAGGCAGACATGTCCACTGTTGTGGTGGGATATGTGGTAATTCCTCCGAGATGCCACAAGGTGTGGGGACCTGCGCTGTGGGTGACAATCAATTGTGGCTGCAGGAACGTAGTTACTCGTCCATGTATGCGAGCGCTGCTTCATGGGCAATCTGTTCCAAGAGTACATCGTTGTCGAGGTCAAGGTACGCGAGGGCGAGCCAGTCCATTACCTGGTCTGGGCAGCTGTGCTCCGTCCACGCCGTTTCACCAATCCGCAACACAGCCCAATAGGGGAGCGCCTCGATGTGGTCACTGCACACGAGGAGTTGTGCAATCTCCCATGCCCAACAGCCTGAACATACGCCAAATATCAAGGCATCACATACACAGGTGTCACGGTTACACTCCTGTTTGTGGGCCAATAGGGGGTGCACACACGTGTCATAATCCAGTTCAGCTACCGCTGTGTTGGATAGGCAGACATCCATGGGCCACTCGAATGTACATGATCGACAGTGGAACCAGGGCTGGACGCAGGTGACATACGCAAGATGGAAACTCAGACGGTAACTGATACGCAACACTGCCAGTGGCAGTGATCCCAACAGATGCAGCATTCGTGCACGGTACAGTTCCACGTGACAGGGGTTGTGCATGTGCCCGGGATTGCCAGCCATTGCCTTTGTTGGTCTCGCAGCACCGGCACACTTCTGACAGGCGGCAGTTGTGTGGATGAGATGCCACTGCTCGGAGCAATGAGTCGTGTTTGTGTGCAATGTTTGGGCGTATGGGTTGTTTCTTACTTATGTGTCAGGGGCATCCCAAGCAGGTGTGCCTCCGGCAGGGACAAGTGTGTGTGGGGTGTGGACACGTTGGTCTTTCATTCGCGCAGTTCGTGGTGTGGGAGTCGTCACAATCTGGTTTGGTATCTCTCGCAGGGAGTGCCAGCCGCATTCACGACCAAGGTCGGGGGTTCAGGTGTCCTTCAGCCTTGTGTATTGAGACAATGGAGCTTTCATTCCTGATGTTGGTTAGACTACTGCTTGCATTTTTGAAATGTGATGTGGCCTTCACGTTGCTATTGATGCCAGGCCTTTGACTTGGTGTGCACCAATAGCAATACACACACAACAGTTGGCATGTATGAGCCAGGAGCCCGATTGGCCTTGCGCTCCTTGTACAATATCTCTATTTCTTTCTCTCACTCCCTCTCCCTCACCCTCTCTTTCTCTCACTCTCTTTTTCTCTCTCTCTCTCACTTTCGCTCGCTCTCTCTGTCCTTTGATGAGCACATGACGCACCTTCTTATATGGAAATTTGTTTTGCAGGCTGTGACTTCCAGATTGTCCTGGGTGGACCCGCCATGACTCTTCAGAATAGTTATTTTGTGTTTATTCTGTATGAAACAAATTATTTGCTGAGTCTAAGATGAATGTATGATTCTCATTTTTCTGACGACACATGTGGGTTAGGTGTTGTTATTTTGCGACATCGGGCACATTGTTTTGTTCATGATTTCATGAGGTTGATGTGACATATCTTTGTCCGGGTGTGGGTGGGAGGTGCCCGGAGTGGGGCCCCAGGGGGGGGGTCCTGGGTGTGGTGGCGGTGGGTGTTGTTGCCCTCTCGGGGCTCCGGGATGCATGGTGAGTGGCTCCATGGCATCTGTTGTTCTTCATGTGTGGCTATGTGCTGTGCTCCTTTGTCTGTTGCAGGTTGTCGTCCGACTTTGCACCAGGTAGGAGCAGGTGTTAATTTCCTGCTGCTAACGCGCCTTATCGCATGTTTTGTGGTCTTATCACGGATCTGGCTGGTCGTTGAGAATGTTGTGGAGTGGTGTTGTCGCGGCTTTTTGCACGGGTACGCCTACTCTGCATATCATTAGCGTTAGTTGCCGGGGGCATCTGTGGCGATGTTTTTTGCGACTGCTATCGCAGGTAAACTGGTGTTATGGGCTGTTAGCACCAGCTTGGGAATGGGGAGATAAATTTATCGCGGATTTGGCTGTGATAACGTGCCGATAACTCGGCGATGGCTCCTTGAGAATAAGGCCCAGAGTTGGCTGACACTTAACCACCTGAAATTAAACACTCCTAAAACGGAATTCCTCTTAATCGCCCCACCCAAACAGTCACCAGTCATCAAAGAATGGATGGAACTAACAGCTCTTAAGTGCAAGCACACTTCATTGATTCCACAAACTCATTGGGAATAATGCCAGATAAGAGTCTGAACATGTAGAAGCACAGTAGTGCACTCACCAAAGGAGCGAACTTCCAACTCAGCATCTTAAGGAAAATAAAACCTTTCCTCCCCTCTAATGACTTAAAGGTTGTGGTGCAAGCCCTAGTGATCTCTAAGCTGGATTATGGAAGCACAACCCTCTGCGGCCTTCCTAGATCAAAGACGGCTCCAATTAGGGCTGCTCTCAACTCTGCTGCAAGGCTCATAGCAGGTTCTGAAAGAAACAATCATATCACACCTGAGCCGATATCCCTAAATTGGCTCATATATGTAGCAAGGATACAACTAAAAATTGCATGCATGGCCCACAAAGCCATTCATTTCCATCACCCCGATATACCTTGCTCAAAAACTGGAACTCTCTGGTAGCTCTAGAGTCCTCTAGAAGTGCCAGCACATTACTGCTCAAAGTACAGAAATTCCATGAAAAGAAAACTTACAATTGAGCCTTCTCGGGTATTGCCCCTAGAATATAGAACTTCCTACCCCCTGAAGACAGACTGAATCTCTCTATTGCCTTTTTAAAAAAGGAAGTTAAAGCGATACTGATGGAGAAACTTCTTCCTTAGGACCCTAGCTTCCAAGGCCCTTGAGGACATGCTAGTTTCTATGAGACTGTGAAGATTATGGGGTCGATTCCGATGTCGCCAAAAGTGCCTTCCCAATGCTATTCGTAGGCTTACCTTATGTCTGACTCATATCCGGAGCTTTTTCCTACAAAGTAGCAAGTACGATGCGTATAACAGGCAAATCTCCGACCGAATCGTCCGCTCCGATTCGTGCACTATGTCAGTAGCGAACAGGCTCAGGAAACATGGAAAGCAAGTCGTACGGAGGCGCAACCTAACCAATTTACTGATACGCAAGTACGATGCGTCCCCAATATGCGTCGCACAGGGTGACGGTTCCAGCACGTCACAGCATCCGGACGAGGCGTATGAATGAAAGCTCTGAGTCGCGCCAGAACACGATCAAGGGGGACGAGACGGAGCAGCCATGTATCCAATCGCGCATGTCTTCCCTATACTGTACGCCAATCGTTACCGATGCGCACGACGCAGAAGGTAAGTTAGACACCAACCACACACCAAAATGTCACGAGTACACGAAAGGAAACACCACCATAGGGGGGTGGATGCTTATCCCAAATAGCATATCCCACCCATAGGGGGTGGATGCCTATCACTCCCATCATTGTCCACCCCATAGGCGGGTGGATGCCTATCACTCAGAACATATCCCACCCATAGGGGGGGTGGATGCCTATCACTCACAGTGTTGTCCACCCCATAGGGGGGTGGATGCCTATCACTCCCAGTATTGTCCACCCCATAGGGGGGTGGACGCCTATCACTCAGAGCATATCCCACCCATAGGGGGGTGGATGCCTATCACTCACAGTATTGTCCACCCCATAGGGGGGTGGATGCCTATCACTCCCAGCATATCCCACCCATAGGGGGGTGGATGCCTATCACTCCCAGTATTGTCCACCCCATAGGGGGGTGGATGCCTATCAGAATGACCATCCCCACTCATAGGGGGCAGGATGCCCATCAACACCAGGATACACACACATAGGGAGACTAAGCAAACCACCCCCTCTACCATCTTTGCAACATTGCATGTTTGTATGTGACAAATGCTCACAACACAGATTGTGGCAGTGGACATACAATGTGACTCACAACACATGTGTGCCCAAAATGTTAATGTGTGTCACCAATATCCTGCTGCAACTGATCACTGTGGTAATGGGGTCTAAACCCCCCATCACCACAGTGACCAAAAGCTGATTGTGTGCATCAGAATTACTGCATCTACTGATCATTGTGGTAATGGGGTCTAAACCCGCCATCACTACAGTGACCAAAAGGTGATTGTGGGGTTCAAAATTCCTGCATCTACTGTTCATTGTGGTAATGGGGTCTAAACCCCCCCATCACCACAGTGACCAAAAGCTGATTGTGTGCATCAGAATTCCTGCATCTACTGATCATTGTGGTAATTGGATCTAAACCCCCCATCACTACAGCGACCAAAAGGTGATTGTGGGGTACACCAATCCAGCATCAAATGATCATTGTGGTAATGGGACATAAACCCCCATCACCACAGTGACCAAAAGGTCATTGTGTACATGAAAATAGCAGCATCTTTAAAACAGCATGCATGAGTCCGTGTCCAAATTGCACAAGCAATGTTGTGGCAATGTAGTGGGTGTGTCACATACAAACATAGATTTGGTTTGGCAAATATTGCTGTGTATCACAAGAACACCCTCTGCCATGTGCAGACAAGCAATTGCCATGACC
Source organism: Calotriton arnoldi (assembly GCA_963921515.1). Classification (NCBI taxonomy): domain Eukaryota; kingdom Metazoa; phylum Chordata; class Amphibia; order Caudata; family Salamandridae; genus Calotriton; species Calotriton arnoldi. The sequence continues at coordinate 176,322 of CAWUFW010011441.1, read as the reverse complement.
CTTGACAATGACTCCAGTGAACAGTTAGACAATGTGCAAAGTGAGCACCATGAGGTATACACACATATCAACACCAACAGACACACACACTAAGGAATCCTGTGGAGACTGTAGATGTTAGGTGAACAAGTCCCATACCATGTCAGCAATGGGAGATACCAAACATGATGAATGTGCAGGCTGATGAGCCAGGAGACACAGGGACACTAGGGTAAAACCTCCCAAAAACATACTGCCAATGGCCGGGAAAAGACATAACAGTGCAGTGGTGCCGTAGCACAAACACAGACACCATTACAATAGCAAGTTCATGATACACATCATCAACATCATGTACATAATATGCAACACCACTGGATAACAAAAATGGCTATATTCAGCAATAAAATATATATAAACGTTCATGCCACGATGCAAAAAGGCCAATGGCCAGTCCATCAAAGAGTCCAACCAGGGTAACATGTGAAAACTTGTCATCCATTTATTGCCTGCACTGCTATGGACCAGGGAAATCTCACCCCTTGGAGGGGCATACATAGTGGCAGGCCAGGCACCGCACGGACAGGATCAGGGGACAGGAGAATGGGGCAGGGGAGGTGTGGTGGGTACAGGAGTGACACCAGCAACTGCAGTGGAGGGGTCTGACACAGTGGGCACCGTCACCACTGCTGGGCACAAGTCAGATGTGGGGTTTACCTGCACCACTGCAGTGTGCGGGACAGATGTGGTGGACGGGCTCTCAACTGCAGTGCCCAAATCAGACGGGTGGGATGTTCCTCCTACTGCAGTGCCAACATCAAGAGGAGTGAAATGGGGTTCAGATGAGGTGGGCAGGACAGAGGGGGGAGACACGGTTTCCACACCAGTGGCAGGAACAGGCTGAGCATGTGAGGCGGGGGTGGAAGTGCATGTGGAAGGGGGGAGAGGGCCTAAGCATCCTGGGTATGTGGTATGGGTGTGTGGGTGAACCTGGTGCAGGGAATGGCCGTAGGACCAGTGTATTGGCGTCCGGGGTGCTGCAGGATGGAGAGTCTGAGGTGGAAGCCTGTGCTTTTGGTGGTGTCTTACCCTTCCTGGTCCGGGGAGACTTGCGGGTGGGGGCCTCAGTGTCCATGCGCCTGGGGGAGGGTGTCCGTTTTGCAGGGGAACTCCCCTCTGTGCGTGGTGACTTCCTCTTCCCCTTCTAAGTTGGAGCAGATGGGTCTGTGGGGAAGAGGCCAAGGTCACAGAGGAAGAGCTGCTTGGAAGTGGGGGCAGTAGGTGAGGCAAGGGAAGGTGTTTTGGAGGGAGAGGCATCTGAGGAATGCGGAGTGCTTGTGGATGCCTGTATGTGTGTATGTGACCCATCCTCTGTGTGTGTGCCATCAGTCCCCAGAGTGTGCGTGCTTGTGGATCTAGACTTTGGCTTGCGTGTCTGTGTGCTGCCATTGCCTGATGTGGTGCATGCATGTGCGGGTGTGTGCGTCTGTTGGACAGGCAGGGGAGTGGTGACTGTGGATGTGGCAGAGGTAGCAGGGGTGAGGGCCTGTTGGAGGAGGGACACTGCTGCCGTCTGTGTGGAGGCCATGGCCTGAATGGTCCGATGTAGGGCAGACATGTTTGATGAGATGCCCTCCATGAAGGACACCAATTGTGTCAACAGACTGGTGTGGGAATGGAGGACACTCAGCATCGCTGTCTGACCTACATGGAGCTGCTTCAGTAAGTCCACAGACTCCACACTCAGGGCAGCAGGGGAGACAGGGGCAGGTGGTGCGGTGCCTGGCACGAAGGAGACATGCTCCCTTACACGGGAGCCTCCACGGACATCTGGAATGGGAGCAGAAGGGAGGGTGGAGATGGTGGTGGTGGTGGTGGGGCCAGACCTGCTAGGTGTTGTCTGGGGGCTGCTGGCACCCGCCTCCACAAGGGAGTCATCACTGAAGCTGGCGTGTTCCTCAGCCGAGGTGGACGTAGCCGAGGTCTCCTCAGTGTGGCCCCCCTCACCCTCCGTTCCACTGGGTCCCTCAGAATCTTCCGCAGCGGACCCTGTCTGGCGCTCTGGCTCCTCATAGTCCGTGGAGCTGTCTCCTCCAGTGTCCTTAGATGTAACTGCAAATCAACAGGGTAAACAGAGAAACATCAGTCACCTGTATAGACATCATACATCACAGTCAGAACAGCACATGACAGCGCACGTTTGTGCATCATTTGCAGTAAATACTCTTAAGTGCAGACACATATTTGTAAAACACACGTCAGTCTGCCAGCAAACCATGCCCCTCATATCCTACATGTCCATGGAGACATCAGTCTGGTGCATGTAGCCAGACACTACTCTGGGCAGTCTGGGTAATCACTCATTGCTGCCTTCTGTCACTGGGGCAGTGCATCACAAAACCAACAGTCTGCACTGTATCTCAATCATGTAGTTGTGGGGAATATAAGCCCTGCATCTGTCAAGTGCACATGTTGCCCCACTGCTACCCACATGTTAAGGCAAATGATGATCCCACGTCCAACATATGTCACAGTAGAGTGACAGCAAGCACAAGTCTGGCAACATGATCACCTCACAGTCCGATGACAATGAAGTATAGCTGCCTGCACTTAAATTTTGGATACACCATCGGGCACAGTCAAGTGATTACACACCGATGTTTGACCCCATCGTGAAGATCCAACAGCCACATGTCAGCTGTCTGACCACCCAAAAATAATTGACACCCCAGGAGTCTAAAAAGCTAGCCCACTCCACAATGAGACAGAGGCTGACACCTGATTGCACATTGCACAATGCATTCAATTTACTTTGACACACATGATTAGGAGAACTGAGTGACCACCATGTCCGGAGTAGACATACCTGACCTGGTCCATGTGCAACATGGGATTAGTACGAACAGTAGGCATGTGTTCATGCATGTGTGACACACATGATGGACATACTTCAGAGATCACAACATTGTCACACATGCTGCATGTGTGTTTGGGAAACACCCTAGACACACATGGCGAGGCAGAGCATCAACTAGGACACGTATGTATGGCCCACACAGAGTGCATTTCACATATCTGTCAATGTGCAGATACATGTCAATAAATTCCACACTCATGAAGGCTAATACATACTGCCGGTAGCAGATGCGGTCCCCCACATCAACCTTGGACAACAGCAGGCCCCCCCGTGAGACATGTCACTGACTGAAAGGGACACACCTGTGTATCAGATGAGGAAGGGCCATTACAGAAATAATGGACATGATTCTAGTTCAAGCAGACAGACAAACTGTGGTAGCGTAACCAGGCTGAAGGAATGCAAAGAACATGTTAGACACAGTTCACAGACAAGGCATGCACTTACCCCCTCCTTGCTGCTGTCTGGCCTTTAACAGCCCATCCAGGTCAGGGAAGACCACTGGCAGAATCCTGCGCATGTGAGGGGTCAGGGTCCGGTGTCCGCCCCTACTGCGAGGAGGTGACAGCTTCAGCAGGACTCTAGCAATGCATCTGCTCCAGCCACGTAGGTCCTGCCACCTCTTCTGGCAGCTTCGGATGCGACGCCTGTGGACCCCCACAGATCGAACTGCCCTGGCAATGGTCAGCCAGATCTCCTGTTTCTGATGGGCATCAACCTGTGAGGATGACAAAGTTAAAGGGCCATTAACACACATACAACATGTTTGTGCATCACATAGTTGGATAAACATGTGCTTTTCACAAGGGCATCTGATGTACACAGGTAGTGCAACTATGTGGATGGACACTTGTCCTGCATCACCAACATGGAAACATTACCTGGGTAGTATGACTGTCTCTAAATGCACTCTCACAGCACAGTACCTGTTCAGTGCAGGTACCTGCACACTTTGGGTGTGACAACTACTGAGTGAACATGCTAGCCAATGCTTCACACAATGCCATTAGTGCTAGTCAGACAAGATGCACAATGAGAGAGGATGTGGACTGCACACTCACCTGCTCCCCTGGTTTCCCATACAGCTTGCTGTACTGTGGTAGGAGGCTGTCCAGCAGGGCCTGGTTTTCCTCCTCTGTGAAGGCTGGGGCCCTCTCCACAGTACGTGCCATCCTTGGAGCCAGAGGATACAGAGACAGCAGCAGTGGTAGCAGAGATGTCTATATGGAGCATTCAGTGCAGGCAAGTGAGCTCTCAGGGCAAGACACAGCCTTATATTTGTGCTGCAGAGGCAGAATCGGTCACATGCGTACAAAGCGATAGGTCCGACTCGTTCGCATCCTATGAATTAGTCCAATCCATGAGATAGGACGCATCGGACATGCCTACCGCAACTTTCAAAATACCTGCATCATGACAGTTTAGATTTTGATACATTTGTTCTAAAAGTAAACCGAATCGTACCGTACGCGAATCGTGCACGATGCAAAATGCGCATCTGTCACCATGACGACCAACAGGCAACCAGTGCGTCCGGCTCGGTCAGGATGTGGCAGACGCGTGTAATGAAAACTCACCCGCGTCGAACAGCATTGAATCAAGCATGCAATCTGTCAGTCCGGCTCGGTCAGGAGGTGGCAGACGCGTGTATTGAAAACTCACCCGCGAACAGCATTGAATCAAGCATGCAATCTGTCAGTACGGCTCGGTCAGGAGGTGGCAGACGCATGTATTGAAAACTCACCCGCGTCGAACAGCATTGAATCAAGCATGCAATCTGTCAGTCCGGCTCGGTCAGGAGGTGGCAGACGCGTGTATTGAAAACTCACCCGCGTCGAACAGCATTGAATCAAGCATGCAATCTGTCAGTCCGGCTCGGTCAGGAGGTGGCAGAAGCGTACATGCAATGCCCACTCATCAACTCAGACAATGTATGTATGAATAATGGCATGCTGTATGCCCTGTGTGGATGGAGTTCTGCACATGTCAAATGGGACAGACACAATAGACAAGACTACTCACATTATGATCCTAGCTTACAGTGCAACTATAGCAGTGTTTGTGAGGGACATGACTAGTGTGAGTGACCACTTCACAGATCATCCTCCTATGCTTGGCCACTGTCCCAGGGGATCATTGTGTTGTGTAGGTCATACATCACATCATGACAATGTCCAGACCATGACAGTGTTGCGCATGGTGACAAGCTGTCTGTATGTAGTGTTGTTGCTAGGTTGTAATACCTTGTCCATGTCTGTGTGCATTCAATGCATGTGCTATTTGACCGAAGAATCTATGGCTGATACTTAATTGTGTGTGTGTTGTGCATGTTACAATTGATCACATGGAGAGTGTCAGAGAACAGTGAGTAGTCACAGTACTACACTGGATTATTTGGTAATACATGACATAATTGTGTGTATGTTCATGCTCACATTGCTGTAATTTCTGGATTAGGTCAACCTCAGACATCTGACTTCACTGTGTCATCATTGTAAGTGCCACGCAATCTGTTGATACTGTATTACTTGAAGTTTAATTCATATAGTAATATGTGTAGATACTTTGTCATGTGTTCCTCAGGGCACCAAATGTCCACAGACCCTTCCCGGATCTTGAAACCATGGTGGAGCGTGAGTGCATGAGGAAATAGAGGTTCACAAGGGCATTAATTTTGGAATTGACAGACCAGTTGTCACCACACTTGCTACCTGGACGCACATATCCCTTTGCCCTGACCCCCAAGGTGAAGGTGATGGCGGCACTACATTTTTTTGCCACAGGTTCATTCCAGTTTACTGTGTCTGATGCTGGTGGGATGTCCCAGACGATGTTCAGTCGAGTGCTCCGGGATGTGTGTGAGGCCATGTTGAGGTTCCTCGACCTGTACATACTTTTTCCCACACCGCCAAAGTTCCGTGCCATTAAGGATGACTTTTATGCCCTGGGACACATGCCACATGTGATTGGATCGATTGATGGGACACATGTGGGTTTGGTTGCACCACGAGCCCATGAACAGGTTTACAGGAATCGTAAACACTTTCATTCAATCAATGCCCTTGTGGTATGTCTGCCGGACCAGATCATCTCCCATGTATGTGTGCGTTTCCCGGGTTCTGCACACGACGCATACATAATGAGGATGAGTCGGATCCCCCAGCTGATGTCCCAGTTCATGAATGAGCGTGCCTGGCTTGTTGGTGAGTCAAGTTGTCAGTGTCAGTTGTGTGATCATTGTCTGTCATGTTGTACCCTGTTGTCGCTCAACTGATCCTTCATATTTGAAACTTTTAGGAGACTCTGGATACCCAAACATGCCCTGGTTGCTGACACCACTCAGGAACCCGGTCACACCTGCTGATGTCCGTTACAACGGGGCACATGGGCGGACCAGGCATGTGATTGAGCGCACATTTGGGCTGCTGAAGACCAGATTCCGCTGCCTTGACCGACAGGAGGTGCCCTTCAATATTCCCCAGAGAAGGTGTGCAAAATCATTATAGTGTGCTGCATGCTTCACAACAAGGCTGTGAGGAATAAGCTACAGCTCATTCAGGATGACAGGGACCAACGTCCTCCCTCATGGGAGGATCCAGGCCTGGGGAACGTTGCCAGTGAGGAGGAGGAGGAAGAGGAGGTGGATGTCAGGAGACAGCTCTTTACTTGAGTGTAAGTATGCATATATGTCTGATGATGCCTTTCCTAAGCGTGATGGGTGTATGTAGGACAATATGTTGTGATGTGTGTGGGTCAGCTAATTTACAGGGTCATTGCCATTCTACAGTGTCTGTTAAGTTATGATGGTCTCCACTACATTGTTAAAATCACTCCTAGCAATTGCTCAGAATTTACAATGGACAATAGTGAGTCAATAATTGGATATGTCATCATGGTAAGTTGTATTTAAGACTGTACTATGTCTCTCCTTCACAGGCTCCTTTGGCTGTTGTGTGGGTACACACAACGCTGTTCCATAATGGATTTTCAATTTGGACCAGTACTCTCTGACAGCCAATCTATTTGGTCAGATTTGTCTTTTCTTTGGTTTATTTGGATACTTGGAACTGTAATCAGTTTGCTTTTGTGTTGAGCAGAGCTTCTGCCTGTGTAATAAACCTGTTACACACATTGATGTTTGCCTTCTCTATAGCAAAAACATGCTACAACCGTTCATATCATGTTTTTCTGCCATGGTGTTCATTTCATTAGACAATGGTCTTTGTGCGGTTCAATGGTTTTAATTTGACAACAGTGTGTGCAATGTTTAATGTTGCATGTGCTATGTGTGTTGTGCTGACCTTGCGTGGCTATCTCTGGTATGTCTCATGTGACATTTCTTCATGAGGCGGTAGATGAATTGTAAGCTGGTCACTAGGATCATGCCGTATTATGCTAAAGTTACCGGAGCCAAGCTGACATAATAGCTTTGTGTGTGACATTTTAGCACACATTCTTTCTGTGATTGTTGTGCAAGATGCCTTTGAGTCCACATGAGATCATTTTGGTACTGTTAAAGCGCTGTACCACAAGGTTGAAAAACAGGACTCTTTGTAATGGTAGAACTAGTCAGCACAGATAGTTTCGCCATGAACTGCTACACTTTGTTACACATAAGTGGAATACTTGCATTACATTGACGCACAGGGCAATAATCTACACAGATGGAAGATCTACATATACGCACCAGCGCTTTGCTGTGCATATGCTGTGACCAGTACTCCTACTCTCTGAGGTGAGCGGTTGACCCATATTGCCACAGAGTTGTTCAATGGTTTGTAGAATATGTCACCATCACAGGGAGGGTGGTGCTTTCCACACTGAGGTTGTAAACACATTTCACCTGTACTATTATGTTTGATTATGGAATTGTATGTTGTTTGAGAATCATGTTTACTGCTGCTGGGGCTAGCTCGTATGCTGCATTGTAGGACAACAGTCAGAGATTGTTTTTTCTCAAATGTGAATTATAGAACATTACACACACTCTGATTCATGATTTGGTGGACAAGCATGGGTGAATGAGCGTGAATGTGTGCATTGCTACCTTGCTTCGGAGATGTTGTTGGTGCTGACTACTGGGTGGTAGAATCATTGGGTGTCTTCTGCAAATATTTTGTTGAGATGAGACACCAGAGGTAGTGGGTCATTGGATTGTGTGTTCTGATGTGCAACTAATGTCCAGCCATCCTTAAACAACAGCCTATTTTGCCGTGCATACTTCTGTATGAGAAGAATCACTACCACAGAACTCATGCACCTCAGTGTGAGACAGTGCCAGGTGATACAGATCATGAGCTAATAAGTGGGTACAGTGTACAATTCACAGATGACACAGGGATTGTGTGAATATGAATTTATTAATGTGAATGTGAAAAAATCTAACAGGTAAAGGTGATTGCATTCCCAAATTTATTATCCACTGTTCATAGAGGAGTTGGAAGTGTTGTCAGATGAAAATCCTTCTGAGCGAAATCCACAGTCCATTTGGCATTTAGTCCAACTTACATGCTCCATCCCATGTGGGAGAGTCCAGGGACTGTCAACAAAGTGAATGATTTGCACACAATGGAGTATATCCAGAGCATTTATTTGGTTCTGGGGGGGATGCATGTCCATCAGTCTCTCACTTGCCATCCTTCCTTGGACGGCCCCTCCTCTTCTTTGTTGGGTGGGGACCCTCAGTATCAGGCTGCTGCAGCGGAGGGGACTCTACGCCAGACTCCTCATCCCTCCCTGTGAACAGTTGCCGATGTTGAGGCAACAGGTGTGGAGTGCACACTGGGAGGTGGGGTAATGTTGGTGGTTATCTGGCGTAGGCATGTAAGTATGTCCCTATGCACCGCAGTGAGATTGTCTATTTTCGACCAGTTGGACTCCATACGGTCCATGTGTTGGTCCATACAGTCCATGTGTTGGTCCACACGGTCCATATGGTTGTCCATCTGGTCGAAATGTGCAGCCTGCTGATGTTTTATGTCCCTGAGGATCCCGACAACCTGGCCAAAGTCTCCGGTGCATTCGCGATATACATAGAAAATGCGTTGTAACTCGGGGTCAGCTTGTTGTCCGACACCAGCTGTGGGACGTGTCCTCCCACCACGCACTCTCACACCACTCCTTTCCCTACCTGCACGGACATTGCCTGGCGTAGCATGCACTGACAGCTCCTGTCCTCCTTCATAGTTGACAGGGCTGGTATTTCCTGCCAAATCCAGATTGGGCTGTCTTGCTGTGCTCCCAGGGTTTTGTTGTCTGGGTGTGTTCGTGGGGATCCAGGGCATCTGGATGTTAATGGACGTTGCAGGAGTGGTCGCTGGGGCTGCTGATCATACTGGTGCCGCATGCTGACCCACACCAGAGGTGCCAGGTTGGTTCCCATCGCACGAGGAGGTGTGAGAGTCATCCACACTGGAGGTCTCAGTGTCCGACGTTGTGCTGGAGCTGCTGGTGGACTCTGAATCTTCTCCAGATGATGCCCTCTGTTCTGGAGTGCCTGTGGGTAGTAGAGAGACACAATGTTAGTTGTGTATTTTCAGATGTTATGTTGTCATGCACAGCCAAATGTGAAGATGTTGTGGATAATGTTGCGTTTCCTTCTTATTTCTACTCATCAATCATCACAGACACTGAGATTTTTTGTAATCGGACATTGTTATTTTGGAGACATGTGCTTTACTGAGCATGTCCAGCTCTGTTCATCAATGTGCATGTATTGTTATCCTTGACTGTTCGTATTAATTTTTTGGCAAGTGTCACACTGTGCATGAGCCAGGTGTGTTGTTATTTCACACATCAGTGTTTTCACTATGACATACAAACTGTAACTAATCTTATGTTTGGCAGGAATTGTGCATCTGTGCTTGCCTTTGTGGAGTTTCTCACAGTTACATTGCTGGGGAGACATGCAAACTCACTCTCCTGAATATGTGTCATCATTAGATGATTTTGCTTGGATGTATGTGTTGATGTGAACAATCAATGACATCACATGTGTAACCTCGTATGCAATAGCAACGCGTTTCTTCTGACAAATGCATTGTTACATGGCAGTCCTTGAAACACAGCTCATTACATTGGCATGCAGTAGGGGAGTAACTGACATGAGTAGTTGTATTATGCGATAATAGTATGATCTGACATTCCCTAATGTTGCCCACACTGGACTTGTAATGGTGAATAGGATAAGTTTGTACTCCTGCGCAGAGCCTACAGCAAGTTTGTGTGATGTTTCGCATTGTGCTGTTCTGCTATGTCCCAACATGGCTGTTGTTATGCGTGTGTAGTTTTTGCATTGTTTGTGAACGTATGCAATGTGAGTAGTCATATTTATGTTGATATTTATCATCACTTTGCACACATGTATATATCTAGATGTGGTGCATTTTGTTGCTGCATACTTTTGCACATGATCACTTCATGTACATTCTACTTGTTCTCCATGGACAGAGAGATCTTTCCCAGGGATGGTCCTTTGCCTTTTCATGGTCAGAGCTGTGAGGTACAGTGTGTTTAGTGCTTGAGTTAGGCTGTGTTGACTTCTACCCCACTTTCCAATGGCAAACAGACCAGCTTACTCATCATTGTCAAAGGAGCAATGACAGTGAGGGTGGTAGTTTTGAAGGATGCTGAGACCGCTGACTGATGTTGAATTACAATGATACACACAACAATGCCTTGTGCACATGACAACGCAAGAGTGTCAGCCGTCTTGCATTACACCTCACATCTACTGTCCGTGGGCATTGTCCAGGATGTGTGTTTATCTGTGTGTGTTTTGTGTTATGTGGTGTGACAGCTAATTAGAGTGTGTCCTGTCCTCCACACACATTTGTAGCATGCACATTGAGGGCACATGTGAATGATCTATACCTGTCAGTGTGTGTGATGTGCAGTTAAGGTTATGGTCTGTAGTTGTATGAGTAGGCCAAGAACTGGCAGTAGATATTTCCAAATTTCATACAGGATGGCCCTGTGTAGCCATCTTGACAGGGCATTTGCATTCACTCTCAGGGACAGCATAGTGACAGATGTGTTCTTGTGGGACTGGGGGGGGACTAGTGTGTGCTGGTGGCAGTAGTCATTGCTTCCACTCCTCCTTCCACCCAGGACAAATGGGCCAGCATGTTCCAGGGTTCCATGACAGTGCGTACAAAGTTACATTCAAGATGTCTGACAGTGGTGCCTGCAGTCATGCTGTACAGGACTGCCTACAGGGCCTTGTGTTCCCTACACCGTGGCCAGTGTCAGCCATCTTGACAGGGCATTTGCATTCATTCTCAGGGACAGCATAGTGACAGATGTGTTCTTGTGGGACTGGGGGGGGACTAGTGTGTGCTGGTGGCAGTAGTCATTGCTTCCACTCCTTTTCCCACCCAGGACAAATGGGCCAGCATGTTCCAGGGTTCCATGACAGTGTGTACAAAGTTACATTCAAGATGTGTTGTTGTGGTGTCTGGGGCTGTGTATTTGGGGTGAATTTAGACTATTTTTACAGGTACTCACCAGGTGCAGGGATTCCAGCTAGTCCAGTTATGGCCTCCTGTGGGTGGAGGTCCCGCACCTTCACCTCCCAGGTGGTGAAATGCACCGGTTTATGACATCCACCGCCAGTCTTGGTGCTCAGGGCATGTTCTCTGGCAATGAGCCTCTTTACTCTCCTGCGAACGTCATAATACCGGTTCCGGATATCCTCCTTTGTGTGCAAGGTAGGTGAATGGGCATTCACCTTGTTGACAATCCTCTCCCACATCTTGGTTCTCTGGGACTGGGAGGTCTGTTGGGCCAAGCTGCCAAATAACTGTGGCTCAACTCGGATGATTTCATCTATCATCACTTCCAACTCAGCAGCTAAGAACTGTGGATTCTTCTTTGGGGGCATGGTGATGGGTGTTGGTGGAGATGTGTGTCTGTGTGAAGGTGAGGGTGAGGGTGTGTGAGTGGAGGTGTGTTTCTTTGGTGCTAGTTGTGTGGATGTTGTTAGGTGGATGAGATGTGTGTGTTTGTGGTAGCTAGATGAGTTGTCTGTCTAGTGGTGTGGTGTGTATGCATGTCTGTCGAAGTAGCAAATGGTGTTGGGAACTTTTGGTTCCCTTTATATAGGTTGTGTTGTGGGTGTGTCTTGTTATTTGAAAATGTGTTTTTTTGGAGATGACAGTGCGTTTTTGGGTAGTCTTCTTTCTGTTTCCATTGTTTTATTTTCTTCTCATTTTTTAAGTCGTTTTGACAGCACTTGATGCTTGTTCTTGTGTAATTTGTTTTGGACGAGTCTGTTCCATTCATACTGGGCTATGTGGCATCGTTGGCGTCCGATTCTGTCGGGTCGTGTTGATGCTTGGCTATGTGGCATCGTTGGCGTCCGAGTCTGTCGGGTCGTGTTGATGCTTGGCTATGTGGCATCGTTGGCGTCCGAGTGTGTCGGGTCGTATTGATGCTTGGCTATGTGGCATCATTGGCGTCCGAGTCTGTCGGGTCGTGTTGATGCTTGGCTATGTGGCATCGTTGGCGTCCGAGTCTGTCGGGTCGTGTTGTTGCTTGGCTATGTGGCATCGTTGGCGTCCGAGTCTGTCGGGTCGTGTTGATGCTTGGCTATGTGGCATCGTTGGCATCCGAGTCTGTCGGGTCGTGTTGATGCCTGGCTACATGGAGTCGTTCGCGTACGTGTCTGTAGGTTGACGCTTGGCTATCTCGAATCTTGCGCGTACGAGTCTATCGCGTCAGGCTCCTTTCCTGCTGACTCGGACGTATAATATATTTCCGGCCGAGTCGGTCGTAAATTTCAAGCTTCGCATCGTACTCAGCTATTTGTAAGGCGTGTGTACGGTTCGGTCGGAAAAAATGACGGGTCCGTGTCGGGTAGTACGTTTTCCGGCCGAAATCGGAATCGACACCTATATGTTGATCTGTTGGTTTTCTGTTACTTACTCTTTTACCTTTCGCGATTGCTATATTGTAAAGTGCTTTGATACCCCCTGTGGTCATGTTTGCGATATAGACTGACTCCCTCTATTTCCTTTTTCAAAAAAGAAGTTAAAGCGATATTGATGAAGAAAATTCTGCCCTAGAACTAAGCCCGGGCGGGTAACTCCCCTCCGCCAGCGGAGTTTATGGAGTTTTGCCTACTCCGTGCTCTGTTGAGAACGTTAAGTTCAGGCAAAACTCTGACTCCGTGGCAGAGCGGAGTTAGCCGGCCCCTCTGCCCTCCCTAATGTAATTATAATTTAAAAAGGCACTTACCTGCTGTGGCTGCCTCCTCCTCACCATGGTCTCATGGACGTACAACGTAGGGGTTTCCATGGACGAGGATGAGGATACAGCAGAATTTTAAGCTTAACCATAAGGAATTTTTTAACTACCTACAGATTAGAGATTTTGGAAGGAAAAAAGGAGGGTGACTGGTGGGTTCTGTAAGGTAGAAATTGTCAAGTTGATTATTTGCAGAGATACCCCAATTGGAACCATATACAGAACGTTGAATAGCACGATGCAGGATGATATGGTTAAACATGCGAATGGATGCGAAGGTAAGATAAATGCACAATTTGGCTATCTCATTAGAGGGCGCCCAACCTTTACAGGCTCAACATTTTAAAACCTGCTTTAACTTGTATATAACCCCAGGGAAAACAACAAAATGGGGAGGGACAACAGGAACAAGATGCCCAAGATGCCGGGAATTTGGGGTCGATATAGTGCATATGCTGGCCAGATGCCCAGAACTAGAGGGCCTTAAAGATGGAATTACCGAATTTCTAGTAAATAAACTATGGGTGCATACAATCTTATCTCCCCAGCTAATGCTTTTAGGGGTCCATCATGAGGTAGTACCAATTAAAGACCAGCCGTTTATGTTTGTCGCAATGGCTGTACTTAGGTTATGCTTGACAACAGCTTGGCTTGATCCTACCCCTCCATTATTTCATCAGTGGCTAGCGCGACTTTTGACAATTTTTCATTTGGAAAAAGCAGTGTATGTTTGGAAAGGCAAGAATGCCCAGAAAATGTTTTTCAGAATATGGTCCCCCCCTAAGTGATTGGAAATCTTTAAGCACTTCCTGGGAACAATCTGAGGAATAAATATAAAAGAAAAAAAGGAAAGAAAGGGAGAAAAAAAGAGGGGGGCTACCTCTACAGCAAATATGTTAACAAGGAGTGGGTTTCAAGGAATGAATTTTTATATTTAAGGTTAATGGTGCATGTAACTGACTGGCACATGCATCAAGGAAGGCTTTTGCGATTCCTTAATTGCGATTATTAAGGAATCGCAAAAGCCTATACATGTAGGAATCGCTATAAAAATAGCGATTCCTAAAGATTCCTTAATTGCGACTCGCAAATTGCGAGTCGCAATTAAGGAATGGCTTCCCATTCATTCCTATGGGCCCTCAGGCCCATAGGAATGAATGGAAGTACATGCGCAATTTGCGAGTACCCATTAGGTACTCGCAAATAGCGCATGCAATTCAAGGGTGCAAGGGCGTCAAAGGACACCCTGTGGCACCCCTGAAATTGAAATGTGCACCCATGTTGCACACACACATGCCCCAAGGGCATATGTGTGTGTGACATGTAACTTTGAAAAATGCACTGTAGTGCATTTTTCAAAGTTTTTGCAAATTACCAACCTGTTTTATTTTTCGGTAAATTGCAACCCCTAATAGCGAATTCGCTATTTTAAATTGCTTCTAGCATTGCATTTAAGGAATCGCAATTTGTGATTTGTTAAATGCAATTGCAATTTCCGATTTTTGCATTTGGGATGATGCATCCCAAATGCAAAAATACCGGTCGCAAAGGGGCAGATTCTGAGAATCTGCCCGTTTGCGACCGGTTTTCAGTTTGATGCATGGGGCCCTATATGTTTAGATTCTATGCATAACTGGCATGAGTCTTTGCTCTCTGTACGGCCTGTTATTTTTTCTGTTTTCTGCTCTTTCTTTGTTTGTTCTGATGAACTTTATAGGAGTAATGGTTGTCACTTGATTTATTTGTTGTAAATTATGGGAATTTTCTGCTTGTTGGGGGGGTGTTATATGAAAAATAAAAATAATTAAAAACAATATACACCTAATATTGCTATATTTTACAACTAAACAGGCAGTCATAAGTGCAGTTATCTTGCAGACAACAGGGTCATGATTTGAATAGTGCAGCAGGTGCAGTAGCACTGGGCCCAAAAGTTGTCAGAACTCCTAAACACATAGGGGCCGATTCCGATCTCGGCCGGTAGGGCTCCGAATCGGATTCGGCTTTACCGGATCCGATTCGGAGCCCTGTTTCCCGACCGAACCGTACGCGGGTCCGGCCGAGCGAGTACGATGCGGGTCGCCGACCGACTCGTCCGGGCGTCCCGACCGCTCCGACCGACTCGTTCCGGCTCGAACCGCACCGACCGACTCGCTCGGACTCGACTCGCACTGCGCAATGGAGACGTTCCCCGGCCGGGTAAGTACGATGCGCGCCGCGAGCAGTCTGACCGAGCCGCGCATTCCGGCTCGAAAGAGCTGTCGGAGCCGTACTTTGGGGTCCGTGTCGGACCCCCTGTGCTCGTAGCCGCGCGAGTCGCACACAGGGGGACCCATGGGTCCCCCTACCTGTGCGTGTACGGCGCGAATCGCTTCGCCGTGTACACGCTGTAGGGGCGCACTTGTCCGACTCGCACCCATTGAGTCAATGGGAGCCCGCGTACGCGTTGTACGACCGGCTCCCATTGACTTCAATGGGAGTCCGACCGACTCGAGTCCGATAACATACGGACGCATCGTACTCGTTCGGTCGGACTGCACGGGTCCGATTCGGTCGGAAATCTCTCCGGGTCCGGCTCGGTCGGTGAAATTTCCGGCCCGAATCGGAATCGACCCCATAATATTGCTATATTTTACTACTAAACAGGCAGTCACAATTGCAGTTGCCTTGCATTTAAAAGGGACATGATTTTAATGGTGCAGCAGGTGCAGTGGCAGTGTGGTCTCAAGCTCTAGGGACCCCACTAAACCCAGATTATTGCTAAGTTTTACTACCAAACAAGACATTCACAAGTAGGTCTCCAACCAGTAGCTCGTGAGCTACTGTAGCTCTCCAGCTACCTCTGAGTAGCTCACCTGTGAGCAGCCCAAATTATTAAATTAGAAAGCTTTTGCTAAGTTGAATTAATATTCATATAACAAAATTGAAGGTATACAACACTAATATTATTAGTATCTTTAAATGTGTTTCATTGAACATAAGTAGCTCTCAGTATACAAAAGGTTGGAGACCCCTTATAGCAGGCACAAGGGTCATGATTTGAATGGTGCAACAGCTGCAGGAGCACCGGGACCAGACGCTCTAGGCACCACACTAAACACCTATATGGCTATAATTTCCTACTGAACAGGCAGTTACAAGTGCAGTTACCTTGCAGACAACAGAGTCATGATTTGAATGGTGCAGCAGGTGCAGTGGCACCGGGCCCAAAAGTTGTCAGAACTCCTCTAAACACCTAATGTTGCTATATTTTACTACTATATAGGCCGACTCAATTGCATTTATCTTGCAGTTAAAAGGGGCTTGATTTGAATGGTGCAGCAGGTGCAGTGGCACTGGGTCAAAAGCTCTATGGACCCCACTAAAGGCAGACTATTGCAAAATTTTACTACTAAACAAGCGGTCACAAGTGCAGTTATCTAGCAGGCACTAGGGCCATGATTTCAATGGTGGTGCAGGTGCAGTGGTACCGGGGCCAAAAGTTGTTAGAACTCCTCTAAACACCTAATATTACTATATTTAACTACTAAATAAGCAGTCACAAGTGCAGTTACCTTGGAGGCACTAGGGTCATTATTTCAATGGCGCAGTAGGTGCAGTGACACCGGGGCCCAAAGCTCTAGGAACCCCTGTAAACATCAAATATTACAATATTTTACTACTAAACAGGTAGTCATAAGTACAGTTACCTTACAGGCAATAGGGTCATGATTTGAATGGTGCAGCAGGTGCAGTGGCATGGGACCAAATGTTGTCAAAACATCTCTAAACACCAAATATTGCTACATTTTACTACTAAACAGGCAGTCACAAATGCAGTTAACTTTCAGGCACTAGGGGCATGATTTGAATGGTGCAGCAGGTGCAGTGGCACCGGGCCCAAAAGTTGTCAGAACTCCTCTAAACACATAATATTGCTATTACATCAATTAATTCTATTCTTTCTTGCTTTCATTTTTCAAAATTATACTTTTACTTACCCCCACTATGCCACTAGTAACAGCACAATATATTGCATTTTTGTACATAAACAAGTAACACTTTAAGAGACTTTATGTAACTTATGTTCCACAACTACTCAGCAAGCTACAACTTACAACAAAAAACAGCGTATTATTAATCACATAGGTGAAACCTAATGCATTTACCATTGCTTGTTTTTTAATGTCACTTGTTTTAGCTAATATCATTCATTTTAAGGAATACAAGCATGACATTAGCTATTTCGGACAGACTATGATATTTGCTCTACAGTTCAGATACTTAGGGGCCTATAACGATGGCGGTCGGAAAACCTCCCCGACCGCCATGGTAGAGGGAAAAGACCGCCCGCATGGACCGCGACATCACCGCCGGTCGAATTACGATGACCCGCGGTCGAAATCCGACTGCGGCGGTCGGATCGCGGGCCTTAACATTGCGGGGGTTGCTGCTGCCCGCAGCACTGCTACGATGTCCAAAGGAGCATGTCCTGCATTTCCCTGTACTGTGTGGCAGGCACTGTACAGTGCCTGCCACCTGGTACAGGGAAATGTAGGGGTGCCCCCGGAAGACAATCTCCGCCTGCCTTTCTATGGCGGTTTGACCGCTGAGGAAACATTGGCTGCCGCCGGCATCATAATCCTGCTGGCGGAGCCTGCTCTGCACCGCCACCATTATCCCGGTCCTGCTCCGTCCGCCAGGCAGGAGTGCGGATGGCAACCGGCGGAAAAGCGGCGGTCGGAATTTCCCACGACCGCGGTCACCACCGCCATCCTAATTTGACCGGCGGTTTTCTTGGTTGCGATCGCTGGCGGATTGCCACCGCCGGCCCGGGGGTGGACATCCGACCACCATCGTAATAGACCCCTTAGTTTGCAGATAAGGCTATTTGAAAGATTTATCATTAGAGTGTTCATCTGGACAGAGATTACTTTTCTAACTAGAGAAACTGTTTAATTAAGGGAGACTTGGGATTTCTGTGCCCAGCTGCCAATTTTAAATTCTCCCTAGTCCCTCTTTCTTCCCTGTGTTATGTCATGTTAAAATAGAATCACTGACAAAATATCGACCTCAAAAATATCGAGGTACAAAAATATTGTGACAAAAATATCGAAGTCAAGAATATCGACATCCTATCTACATCATGGTAAGTACAAAAATATCGAAAAATAAATATTGATGTCAAAAATATCGTTGTAAAAAATATCGTTTTTTTTAAATGTTAAAAAAATAATCTAAAATAAAATAAATAATACATATAATTAAAAGAAACCTAGTTAAAATTATTTTAAAATGTTTAAAAATAAAAACATACATATACTGTTAAAAAAATTAAACATATAAAATATAATATATATACTTAAATATTAATAAATAATTATTTTAATAACTTATAAATTGTTAAAAATATTTTATAAATTATAAATACAGACATACACATACAAAAATAATATTAAAAATGTAAAAAATATATTTAACAAATTTAAAAAATACAATATTTTTAATTTTTGTAAAATA
Source organism: Calotriton arnoldi (assembly GCA_963921515.1). Lineage (NCBI taxonomy): Eukaryota > Metazoa > Chordata > Amphibia > Caudata > Salamandridae > Calotriton > Calotriton arnoldi. Next base: position 157,682 of record CAWUFW010011441.1, on the reverse strand, counting down.
AATTATACAGAACATTAAGTAAAACAATACAGAAAAATATTGGATAGCGGAGGGAAAAAGATTACTATTCCCACTCCAAAGAGTGCAACAGTAGTGAAAGTGTTGGATAGCGTAGGGGTAAAAATTACTATTCCCACTCCAGAGAGTGCAACAGTAGGGAAAGTGTTGGATAGCGTAGGGGTAAAAATTGCTATTCCCACTCCAGAGAGTGCAACAGTAGGGAAATTGTTGGATAGCGTAGGGATAAAAATTACTATTCCCACTCCAGTGAGTGCAACAGTAGGGAAAGTGTTGGATAGCGTAGGGGTAAAATTTACTATTCCCACTCCAGCGAGTGCAACAGTAGGGAAAGTGCTGGAAAGCGAAAGGGTTAAAATTACTATTCCCACTCCAGTAATTGCAACAGTAGGGAAAGTGTTGGATAGCGTAGGGGTAAAAATTACTATTCCCACTCCAGTGAGTGCAACAGTAGGGAAAGTGTTGGATAGCGTAGAGGTAAAAATTACTATTCCCACTCCAGAGAGTGCAACAGTAGGGAAAGTGTTGGATAGCGTAGGGGTTATAATTGCTATTCTAACTTCAGAAAGTGCAACAGTAGAGAAAGTGTTGGATAGAATAGGGGTAAAATTACTATTCCCACTCCAGAGAGTGCAACAGTAGGGAAAGTGTTGGATAGCGTAGGGGTAAAATTACTATTCCCACTCCAGAGTGTGCAACAGTAGGGAAAGTGTTGGATAGCGTAGGGGTAAAAATTACTATTCCAACTCCAGAGAGTGCAACAGTAGGGAAAGTGTTGGATAGCGTAGGGAGTAAACATTACTATTCCAACTCCAGAGAGTGCAACAGTAGGGAAAGTGTTGGATAGCGTAGGGGTAAAAATTACTATTCCAACTCCACAGAGTGCAACAGTAGGGAAAGTGTTGGATAGCGTAGGGGTAAAAATTACTATTCCAACTCCACAGAGTGCAACAGTAGGGAAAGTGTTGGATAGCGTAGGTGTAAAAATTACTATTCCAACTCCAGAGAGTGCAATAGTAGGGAAAGTGTTGGATAGCGTAGGGGTAAAAATTACTATTCCCACTGCAGAGAGTGCAACAGTAGGGAAAGTGTTGGATAGCGTAGGGGTTAAAAATAACATACTTATCAATTAAATAACTGTTTTAATTAAATAATGATTTATTAATAAATTAACAATAAATTAATTATAAATACCAATAAATGAAAATTAATAATAACTTTAATAACATTAAATTTCTTCCCACCCTATTCCCCAATAAACACAAAACCCACTCCACATAAAATTTAACACAATTAATATAATTACCAATTAATCATTAATTAACAATAAAATAATTATCAATACCAATAAATAATAATTAATAAAAATAATTACCAATTAATAATTAACAATAAATTAATTATCAATACCAATAAATATTAATAAATAATTACTTAATTATAATAAATTACTTCCACCCTATTCCCCTATAAACACACAACCCACTCCTAAACTAAATTAACACAATTAATATATTTATCAATTAATTAATTAATTAAAAATTAATTACCAATTAATAATTAATAAACAATAAATTAATTATCAATACCAAAAAATTAAAATTATTAATTACTTTATTATAATTAATTTACTTCCCACCCTATTCCCCTATAAACCCACAACCCGCTCCAATAAAAAATGTATACAATTAATATAATTATCAATTAATCAATTAATAAAAATTAATTACCAATTAATAATTAATTAACAATAAATTAAATATCAATAACAATAAATAAAAATTAATAATTACTTAATTAGAATTAAATTACTTCCCACCCTAGTCCCCTATAAACCCCCAACCCGCTACTGAACTAAAATGCAAAATTTAATTAAAAATAATTAATAATTTCTAAAAATTATGAATTCATTTACTATAATTAAATTACTTCCCACCCTAGTCCCCTATAAACCCACAATCCGCTACGGTACTAAAACGCAAAATTTACTTTAAAAAAATTACTAACTTCTAAACAATTATTACATATATTTAAAAAAATAATACAAAACATAACAAAACATGTGGAACACATACATATAAAAATACATACTAAAATACATAACACTAACAAACATCGATATTATTAACATCGATATTTTTACTATCGATATTAATAACTCGATATTAACAAAAACGATATTTGTTACCTTCAGGTCGATATTCTGGTCACCGATATTCTTGATGTCGATATTCTGTCCCTACGATATTTAAAACTCGATATTAATGTAAGTTGATATTTAAAAGTCGATATTTTGACTGTACACCGTTAAAATACATATGCTTAGCACTGCATTACCAATGGTATGGCCTTAGAGTGCTGTGTGAAACATTGCCATTATTTTAAAATGTTAGGGCCAGTCCTCAGCCTTCTTATTTGCTGTGTTAATATATAGGCACTTCACAAATGGCATGATGATCAACCCCCTTTAATCCATCACCCTAAAGGTACCTAGAGGTGATGCATGATGCACTGGTGTTTGTTTTCATTTTCAGTATTTATTGTATTTCCCTAACATGTAGCAAACCATAGTTGAAAATTGATCCATTTGATAACTGAGCTAGTGCTATGTGAAAAATAAAGTCTTATTTAATAAGCAGAGAGCTCAAAATCATCATGATAATCAATGAGGCTTGCAATCTAGAAGGAAGTTGTGCTTGTTTTGTGATGCATGATATTATTTTGTCCAATAAACGTATTTTGGCAAAGCATTTTGGCAAAAGCACCTCACAATTGTACTGTTTGAACGAGGAATAAAAATGCCTAATATGTCCTCCCTTATCTTGCTCTCAACCCTACAGCTAGCTTAGGTGGGAGGAGTTTTGCATATGGCCAGGGGAATCATGTACATAGAGGGTCTCCTGCCACACAGCGGCAAATTTAACTACAGGGAACATTGGTCCTCTTGTCATGTACCTCCTCCCATTTTAAGGATACCATGGCCAAAGGGCAGACAGTTCCTGTCCATGGGCCTGTGTTATCCTACATACCTGTTGTAGCAGATATTGTGTTGGGGAAACCAGCCTTGCCTTCACCATGGTCTGGCTAGCACAGGTATCTTCGCAGAGGAATGACAGGGATCTCATTCATTGTGACCTCCTGGAGGTGATGTCTACTCCTGCTAAGGCAGGTGGACTAAGAGCAGTGGTGGCTCCTCCATTAGGGCGGAGGAGCGCCGCCCCACTGCTTTCTCGCAGTGCAAGAAGCTGAAAATAAAATGGTATTTTAAATACCATTTTATTTTCTGCTTTTCGCGCTGCGAGAAAGCAGAAGGCAGGGGTATGCCTGGTTGGGGGTGGGCGGGTCTGGGAGGAGTGGCTTGCACCACTCTGAGGGCCCTGACTGAAAGCAGTCATGCCTACTCTACATTTTCTCTATGTAGGCGGCATGCAGCCTACATAGAGAAAATGGCCTCCCAACAGGTGCCCGGCTTGGCGCTCTCCGGGACTCTGCACCAATCACAACACTGCCATTGCAGCGTTGTCATTGGCTTAGGCGAGGGAGCATGCCTGTTCCTGTTCAGGAGCAGGAACCCCGCCCAGGTCCCCAGCCCTGTCTCCTGGATGTGTTTTCTTTTTCCTGCTGTCTGTGTTTGCAGAGTCAGGACGGGAGCCCTCCCCGGGGGCACATTCCCCAAGAGCATCATGGCCCGGCAGCGCCAGCATTGCGTGGCTGTTTATTTATCTTATGGATGATGCATAGGTGCTTTCATTCCGCCCAGTCGCTGAGCGCGAGCCGGAGTGGTTGCGGCATTGGTGAGTGGCGTTCCAGTGCCTTGGAGACACTACCGCCTGGTTGCCTCATTTTGGGACTCGCTGAAATATACGGAGCTCGGACTTATGGAGCAGCTGTAGAGGCAGCGCGCGCGAGACCCGAGTCAGATAAGGTTTATTTTTAATTTTATTCCCCCCCATGGTAACTCCCACGCGATAACCCCCGCACGTCCCCCCGACCCCCCCGCGAGTATTGCGAGCCGTAACTGGCTAAGAGCAGAGGTAACTTGCTCTACCTTCTCCTCCTGGGAACAATCTACCCCTAGGGCCACACTAGTCACCTGATGGACGTGGCCCTCTCTGCAGAGTCACCCCAATCTTTTTGCGTTCACTCCTCGTGTTTTGCTGCATTCCGTTTTGTTGGCATTAGGACTCTGTGCACTTTACCACTGCTAAACAGTGCTATAGTGTGTGTGCTCGCTCCATCAAACATGGTAAAATTGGCCTACACCTAATTGGCATATTTAATTTACTTGTAAGTCACTAGAAAATTGTATAACATGCACCCATCGCCTATAGAAGCTACTAGAGGGCCGGCAGCACTCATTGTGCCACCCACTAAAGTAGCATTTTAAAACATGCCTGAGGCCTGCCACTGCACCCTGTGGATCTATTTTTAACTGCCAGTTCAATCTGGCAAAAGAAACATTTTTTCAGGCCTAAATCTTCCTTTTTAAAACATATAAGTCCTGACAAGATGACTGGGAGGAGCTGTGCCCAGCCCCACTTGCACTTTAAAGGGTTCTGCCTCACACACACACATACACACGCACATAGGAATCTGACACCAGGTCTGCCTTGCTTTTGTCACCCCCAGACAGTTTGGAACCTTTAAAGAGGAAGGGGGAAAAACTTTCCAATACCAGATGTGGGGCAGGACAGGAAATGCCCACACACAAAGGCTAGCACCAGGTATACATTTTGGAACTCCAGAGCCACTCTTCAGAACACCCCTGGACCTGTGGACCACTCATTTTTGGGAAAGGAGATACAAAGATGTTTGTTATCCAACCACAATTTAAGGGCCAAAAAAGGCGAGTGTGTTTATATGGCTTGGGGTTTTTGGTATGTGGAATTATCAGGCAGTTTAATAGAGGCTGCGAGGAAGTTGAGATAGATCGAGAATGGCAAGAATATTGTGATAAAAAGTGTGTATTATTCATCCCTTAGGGTTTGGAAAGGGGGTCCTATGATTTGCAGGCAAAGGTTACATCTCTCTCTTGTGGTACAGGGACAGAAAATCTGCTTCCATATGCATTCTTGGAAAGTCTTTTAATGGGTACACTGTTAGTAGATGCTGCCTCTGCCAGAGATATAGATTTTGCTTTGAACATAGTCTTGAATGTTCCTGTGGATGCCTCTGGACATTCTGTAATGGCTTCAATGATATTGACATAGAGGGGCCGATTCCAATTCAGGCCGGAAATCTCTCCGACCGAGCCGGACCCGGAGAGATTTCCGACCGAATCGGACCCTAGCAGTCCGACCGAACGAGTATGATGCGTTCGCATGCTATCGGACTCGACTCGGTCGGACTCCCATTGAAGTCAATGGGAGCTGGTCGTACAACGCGTACGCGGGCTCCCATTGACTCAATGGGTGCGAGAGCAAACAAGGGCGCCCCTACAGCGGGTACGCGTCGGGCGGGTCGCACCGTACATGCACAGGTAGGGGGGACCCATGGGTCCCCCTGTGTGCGACTCGCACGGCTAGGCGTACAGGGGGGTCCGACACGGACCCCCAAAGTGCAGCTCCGACTGCTCTTTCGAGCCGGACGGCGCGAGTCGGTCGGACTGCTCGCGGCGCGCATCGTACTTACCCGGCCGGGGAACGTCTCCATTGCGCCGTGCGAGTCGTGTCCGTGCGAGTCGGTCGGAGCAGTTGGGTCCCGCGAACGAGTCGGTCGGCGATTTCGAGTACGTTTGCATCGTACTCGCTCGCCCGGACGCACGTCCGACTCGGTCGGGAAACAGGGCTCCGAATCAGATCCGGTAATGCCGAGTCCGATTCGGAGCCCTACCGGCCGAGATCGGAATCGGCCCCTAAGTGATTTGAGTCACACCTAAAGAGCAGAGGTCAACCGGAGAAGATGAGAATCCTCTGCACTGAAGCCCATCCCTCCAAAATATGCCATCCCTTAAAACTCTATCTTCCTTGCTAGTGACCTACAAATTGTACATGTGTCTCTCAAGAACTCCTACTGACCAACAGTTTCATTTAGATTGCCAGCGATCTTCAACTTAAACACAGATACGTTAGAAGCTCAAATGGGCAACAAAGATAACAGCACTCATCAGAAAGAAGATGATATCCAGTTCCAGCACTGGGTCACATTTGGCAGAATAATTGAATAACTGCCCCACAATTTTTAAAAAGAAAGCAAAATATGATTCCTTTGGGTTTATTTGACCAATAGTTAGAAATTGGTTAGAAAATGGCATAAGCGAGGACTATGCCAAAGCTGTATAGGTCAATACCACGACAGACAAAATTTACAATTAATGCAAAATGTGAATTATTACAGGGCTTAGTGAAAAAATATACAATAATATTGTATTCAGATGTATCTACACATTTCAACAGGTGCTACCCATGAACCAACAATAGTGCAACTGTGCAGTGCTTGAAAGTGTGACATTTCAAAATCTCTCTTGTGATCTGAACTCACAGAAGACATGGAGACCCACTGAATTTAAGCACATTACTAAGCAAAGGAAATAAATGAATCAGGATTTCCTCAGTAACAGCGAGTAAAGATGAAGGTGCTGGAATCCCCATGTTGGTGGGTGCACAAATTGCGTCACACAGAAGATCGACTCCCAGGCGTGGCTCAGGAAGTCAAAGTACTTCTGATCAATTTTCATCCTTGGTTTGAATTAGGTAATCAAGTGGGGTTGCTTGGGAATACAGCCAAACGTGAGTGGCAAACTCTATCTTAGGCTAACTATGGGTGGGAGATTGATAGCCAACAAGAACCGTAAGGTAAAGTTGTATCGAACTTTGAGGAGGGAGTTCAAATGGGTGTGAAACTTTCAAGAGGTTTTGATGGATGAAATAAAGCTGAGAAGCTTTGCACTTCAACTATTGATACATAGATACTAACTTCAGCTTTGGACACTCATTATACACAAGACAACGACCGACTTACATCAATTGGCCCACTTACTCTGAAGCCGTCCCTACCAAAGTAAACCTTATGAATGGCAGTCAGGGCACTTGTCTTATGCCATCTTGATAGTGGCAATATCTTATTCGCTAGATACACTGTCACACCACCTAGGAGCATTCTTCATGCAGCAGCATCATCAATTAAAGGTCCAGGGGTGGTTCCTCTATGAGGGCATAGGAGCGTCGCCCCCCTGTATTTTGTGCTCACCTGGACCCTGTATTAAAATATTTAAATATAATTAAAGAATATTTCCCCCGTTTTTTTATTTCAGTTGCACTCCTGCCGACCGTGTTGGGTGCACACAGACGGATGCCTTCTAATGATCAGTGTGAGTTATGCTGGCAGGGGTGGGGCTTAATTGCTGACATCAGACAGGTTGCCTCGGTCTGCACTTGACTGAAGTGTTAGTGCGCATGTTGGGTTGGACGGGTCTCTTTCTACGGCCAACCCAACATGCGCACTTGAGGCCTCTTCTATCCGCACTATTAGTTGGCGATTTCAGCCGCAGCCGGCCTCACTGGTCTCCTGAGGAGCGCTGGTTAGGCCTGCTCCAGCCAACCATGGCACTGCTTTCATGCTGTTTTCTAACAAACAGCATGGAAACAGTATCTGGATTGGCTCAGGAGATGCGAGGACTCTCTTCAAACTCAGAGGCAGCGAGGGAGCGGGCATGCCCAGTGCACAGTACAACCTACTCAGCTGGCGGCAGAACAGTGGCAAGGACGAGGGAAGTAGACTTCACAACCTTCTAAAATGATGGTAAGAGGCTGTACTCCTGTGTGCAGCGTGCCTGAGCGGGAGCAGATAACCAACTCTAAGAGGGGGAGGAGTTACAGTTCACCAGGATGAGTAAGGAGCAGGGAGGGGATCACCTGTTCCTTCGCACATTGGCACCAAACAAACACGCCTCGTTATTACCGGAGGGAGAGTCATGAAATCACTGCATCCGTTATGTTAGTGAGGGGTCCTTGACTAAGTATAGCAGAGGATTGTGCCGGTGTCTGCGTGAGATACAGATCCGGGGCTATGGGTGGTCTCGGAGTCGAGCAGGAGGCGCAGCGGTCACAGATTGAGGAATTCTGTATGTAAATGTTATTTGCATTGTAACTAGTCCACTAACTACAAACGCAGTAGGGGCGTGTGGTTTAAGAGTTCTTGATGGGAGAGTAAAAGGTGGATTCTGGTAACAAAATCCATGGGAGAAATATGCTGCATGTCTGAGACCACTGGAGTTAACAGGGAGAATGAGGCACTGTAAAAACAGTTTTAGAGTGCGACATTGCCATCTCTAAGTGGGGACTGGAAATATTGTATACTCAACGCTGGAATTTTACACAGATATTCTCTGACAGAACTGGCAATGGGGATAATTGAATCTGTAAACGTACTATTGCGGAGGCTAGGGCTAAAAGCTATCGGGCGAAATGCAGACCCAAGAAGCACTCCTGGTGTATGTGGAGAAGGCCTCTTTAAGAAATAGCCTTCGGGTCTGTGCCACCTGACCTTATTACATAATTGGGCAGCGTCTACTTCAACAAAAGCGTGGCACTGAATGCAATTGAAATTGTAATGTAACACAGGCAAGGTTCAGAGAATTACTGGTGACTATTGAGTCACAAGGACAGGTGATATTACTTTGAGCTGTATTCCTGCCCAGGGGAGCTGTGATCAGTCATGCTGTAGCCCGTCTCGCCGTGGCCCATGTTAAGGCTGCACTCCTGTCTCTACCAGTCACTCTATGTTGAAGAGTAAGTAAGTACTGGTTTTACATTAAAAGTGTTATGTTGAGGTGTTACTCATGCCTTGTATTGCAATCACGAATGATTTTTAAAGCTACAGACGCTTCCTCTGGTGTCCTGGCATTCCACTCCCTCCTCTCTTCCTCCTCTCTCCCTTCCTCTTCTTATCCCTGCTCTCACCCTTCCTCTCTCTATGCTCTCTCCCTCCTCTATCCCTCATCTCTCCCTCCTCTCTTCTTTCTCTCTCCCTCATCCAGCACTGCATAGACTGAATCCTGCCAGGTGCGGGCGGGTGGGTTGTACATAGCTCCAGCCTCGCTCTAACACAACTCTCTAGCGCTAATACCTCTCACTTTACCGAGATAGGGCAGGTGAGTCGCCCATAGCTCCAACCCAGCCCTCCTCTTGCGCCGGGTCACGCTGCTCCCTGTACACGTGAGAGGAGCAGCACTCCAGATAATGATTAAAGCGCCAAATGCACTGTGCCAGCAGAAACAGTGATACATTAGAAAGAATGATGGCATCATCATGTAAATGGAAATTAAATCTCTGACCTGGAAGCGTTCCTTTGTAGTTGTCTGCGCTTTCATGCAAGGAAAACAAAGCTGCTGAGCCGTGAAGTGCCCACTGGGTGTTTCTTCTGGGTAGGCCAGTTTAAAATGTTGGCAATTCATTGGTTTGTTTTCAGAGAGCTCCAATGACATTCGTTAGCTACTTATTTTTAACTTGCCTTTTCAAGAGAAGCCTATTGTTGCTAAATGAAGGGTGACGTGCATCTGGCGATTATTATCAACCTTATTGTTTTAAAATTATGCAGTCAGGCGAAATGAATGGCATGGGTGAAAGCAGGAATGCAGTAAGATAAGGGACAATTTTAAATGTGTTTCATTATTTCAAGACTACATGTCCCTAATTACTTTTATAAATATTCTCACTTTCTGAAATTTGCTTTAACTTGCACCATTTGGTCCTTTTTTTTTTGTTTCAAAATTTTCTTGGCGCAAGAGTCCCTCCAGTTCCTCTTTTGTCAATCATGCTCGCTTGCGACACAACACATTCACAGTGTTTACGCCCCACCACTTTCAAATGTCACCAGCCCCCACTGTAAAGGTCTTAAGAAACTTGACAAGATAACTCCAACTATCAGAGAACTCCAATGACTCCCAGAGCCCACTTGCATCACCTTCAAGATCTGTAGCCCCATCAATAAGCCAATTGTCAATAGCATTTTATACTGTGAGCTAAATCAAAGTAGCCTGGGGGGTTTGGTAATATGTGCAGCAGCAATATCGAAAACTCAAATCCAGGAAGCACACAAATGAAAGAACCACCAGATGCGTGTTTTTTACTGCAATGCACTTGTAAAGGTTGGAACATCAACTGTAAGAAATGGGTTCCTGGTTGAGGTGAGTGACTACCTACCTCAAGAAACAAACACGATAATTGGAAAGGTGAATGACTAAAGTCACTAAATTAACCTGAACTCAACCCCCTGTTAGCTATTGACATAGCAGACAGGCTTAACTTAGGGCAATCCTCCTCGACAGCACCACCCCGGATGTAGCTTTCTTCACCGAAACATGGACCAACAACACCTCCGGACCGGACATCGCCATCGCCATTCCCCAAGGATACAAGATCTCCAGGAAGGACCGCCTCACCCGACCGGGAGGAGGAATCACCATCGTCCACAAATCCACCCTCTGCCTGAGCACACTCCCTGACGAGCCCACAGACCTGATGGAACACCTTCACTTCAAGGTACTGGCGAGCCCTACCACCACCCTCCGAGGAACCCTCATCTACCGACCCCCTGGACCCCGCGGACTTTTTGCCAACTCCATCACGGACATCATCTCCTGCATGCCATCGCGCCCACCAACTACACCCTACTGGGAGACCTCAACTTCCACCTCGACAACCAACTGGACCCCAGCACCACATCCCTCCTGGACAACCTCCACAACATTGGACTCTGCCAGATCGTGACCGAACCCACGCACTCAGCAGGACACACCCTCAACCCCCTCTTCACAACAGGAAACTCCATCACCTTCAGCCACACCACCGAACTCCATGGACTGACCATCGATGCACCCACTTCACCTTCAGAACACCCACCATCCACAGACACCAGCACCTGCTCCCACAAAGAAACTGGACCAGAATCACCGACGACCAGCTAACCTCATCACTCAGCAACTCCACCCCAACCATCGCGGAAAACGACGACCCCAACACCGCAGCCCGAACCCTGCACAGATGGATCTCCGACAGCGCCAACACCATAGCCCCCCTCAAGAAAAACAACAACACCCACGCCAAGAAAGCCAGATGGTTTACCACCGAACTTTGAGAGTCCAGACGCACTTGCCGCCGCCTGAAAAGGCCTGGAGGAACACCAAATCCACAGAAGCCCACAACAACTTCAGAGCCGCCACCAATGCCCACCACCAACTCATCAGAAAAACGAGGAAAAAAGCAATTGAAGAAAGAATCTCCACTCACGCACACAACAGCAAAGAACTCTTCAACATCATCAAGGAGTTCGCCCAACCCACCAGCGAGTCCACCGACATCCCTCCCTCACAAGACCTCTGCGACAAACTCAGCACCTTTTTCCACCACAAAATCAAGAGCATCTATGACAACTTCGACGAAGACAACCAACACACTGAACCCTCACCAACCACCCCGACACCCTGAAGCCAGCGATCGACAACTGGACAGCCCTCACCACCGAAGACACACTGAAGACGATGAAGTCAATCCACTCCGGGGCCCCCACGGACCCCTGCCCCCACCACATTTTCAACAGAGCCGCCGACACCATCGCACCCATGCTCTGCCACACCATCAACCGCTCCCTGGCAACCACCTCGTTCCCCGACGACTGGAAACATGCCGAGGTCAACCCCCTCCTGAAGAAACCCTCGGCGGACCCCACCGACCTCAAAAACTACAGACCCATCTCCCGGCTCCCGTTCCCAGCAAAAGTCATCGAGAAAGCCATCAACAGCCAACTCGCCACATTCATTGAAGAGCACAACATCCTCGACTCCTCCCAATCCGGCTTCAGAAAAAAACACAGTACGGAAACCGCCCTCCTCGCCGCAACAGACGACATCCGCACCCTACTGGACAAAGGAGAAACATCAGCCCTCATCCTCCTCGACCTCTCAGCGGCATTCGACACAGTCTCTCACCGCACCCTAATACGCAGACTCCACGACGCAGGGATCCAAGACAAGGCCCTCGACTGGATCCGCTCCTTCCTCTCCGACAGAACGCAGCGTGTCAGACTCCCCCCTTTCCTCTCAGACCCTACACCAACCACCTGCGGAGTCCCCCAAGGGTCCTCCCTCAGCCCTACGCTCTTCAACGTCTACATGGCTCCGTTTGCCCCCATCGTCAGAACCTACGAACTCAACATTGTTTCATACGCAGACGACACCCAACTCATCCTCTCCCTATCCAACGAACCCAATACCGCCAGACACAACTTTCGAGAAGGCATGGAAGCCATCGCCAAATGGATGAAAAACAGCTGCCTACAACTAAACACCAACAAAACAGAAGTACTCATCATGGGCCCAAACCCCGATGCCTGGAACGACACCTGGTGGCCCCCCGCCCTCGGAATCCCGTCCACCCCCACGGACCACGCACGCAACCTGGGAATCATCCTGGACTCCGAGCTTAAAATGGACCGCCAGATTAACTCCCTCTCAACCTCCTGCTTCCACACCCTCTGCCTCCTACGTAAGACCTTCAAATGGATCCCCCTCGAACACAGAAAGACCGTCACTCACGCCCTGGTCACCAGCAGACTCGACTACGGCAATGCATTCTACGCCGGAGTAAACAAAAACCTCATCCGCAAGCTACAGAACATCCAGAATGCCGCCGCAAGACTGGTCCTCCACCTGCCAAGACACTGCCACATCTCCCAGCACCTGCGCACACTCCACTGGCTCCCCATCGAAGCTAGAGTCACCTTCAAGATGCTCACCCACTCTCACAAGGCCCTCCACGACACCGGACCAGCATACCTGAACAGCCGACTCAAATTCCACACACCCCAGAGGACCCTACGATCAGCCCAGCTCTCCTACGCCATGGTCCCCTGCACCAGAAAGACCAGATCGGAAGGCCGCTCCTTCCTCGCGGCCAGAGCCTGGAACCCCCTTCCGCTCCACCTCAGACAGACAACATCGCTCCCCATCTTTGCAAGAAACCTCAAAAGCTGGCTCTTCGATAGAGCCCCCCCTTGATGGACTGGAACCTGCCAACTCCCCCCCCCCCAGCACCTCGAGACCCTTACGGGTGAGTAGTCGCACTTAACAAACGTCTGATTGATTGATTGATTGATTGAATGTACAAAGTATTTAAGCATTACCAAAACAGTAATAAAGTCCAAAAGCAACACAATAAGAATCCCAGAAACATAGAATAAATTTTAATAAATAATATGACATCAACACAACAAAAATTCAATAAGGAAAGCAGAGATTGGAATTTTCAAAGACCAGGACCTAGGACCTCAGGAACAGCACTTTAGGATTATGATTTACTTAAGCAGATGCTACTAGCATGGCTCAGGTCATGTCCAGTTGTAACTGTTCAACTAGGATTCTTCAGGAAAGGCCTCTTGTAGCTCATTGTGTCCTTATAGTTGGACAAGGAGGTCAGTCTTTTGACCCTCGGAGTCCACTTCTTTGTCCTGGGTACACAAGGCAGCAGGTCCAGTCCTTCAGAAATCCTCTCAGGTCTGTTGACAGAAGGTTCAGTCCTCGTCTGATCTTTTAGCAGTGTTCTGAAGAGGGTACTGGGGATGCCACATTTATACCTGGCACCAGCTTGTGGGTTGAGGTGACTCATGGCAGCTCCCTAACCAATAAGAAAACATTTCCCAGGGCTACCCTAGCCACGTTTGCAGCATATACTGTTTGCCCTAATGCAAACAGTCCCACAAACCTCTCTGCCTAAAGCCAAGATAGTGAAACCCTTCCCCACCTTGTTGCGGAGCCTGTGTGCCCACCCCGGTGATGTGGCCATGGAAATGAGCAAACCCTTCTTCAAACTAGTTCTGGGAGCAGCTCCTTACCCTCTGGGGTTGGTGCCTGCCTAACTGGGGGAACAAAGGGCCTGATTTAGATCTCGGCCGAAAGGTTACTCTTTCACAATGGTGACAGATAGCCATCTGACAAAATATAAATCCCATAGGATCCCATTATATCCTATGGGATTTCTATTTCGGCGGATGGGATATCAGCCTCGTCCGAGCCGGAGTTCAGATTAACCAGCAGCCTATCTGTGTTGTATCAGTGTTCTCAGATCAGCTGCTGGTTATTCTGAACTCCGGCTCAGACGAGGCGGATCTTTGTAGAGGGTCCTACACCTTACAAACACATTGGAACGGAACATGTTCGAGAACTTATTTCATCCACATATTTTTCTACTGCTGGAAGATATATTGGTTATTGGAAGATCATATCCAACCCTGATGAAGTCCTGTTGGACAAAGCGCGTTGGCTAGGCTGATGTACGATTATAAAATGACTTCAATAAAGTGGATTTGAATACAGATGAACAAGACACCTTGATGAATAGAATTAAAGACGATGGATTAATGTATCTTATTGTACTTACAATGAAGTAATCTACACAGAAAGATTATGCTCCTTTTCACTTTTGTTCAATATTTTTTGTGTTATTAGTGACTTCAAAGCAGTGGGGTCATGAAAAGTAGAGCATTAAGGATCTATATATTGTTTAGAAATTTATACTAGTGCGACATTGGTTGGCCCACACTTGTAGCATTTAAGTTTAACCATCCTATTGGCTAGAAATTTCAGCAACCCTGTTATACACCCTGATGTTTGAAAAAGAGGAGGCAAGGATAAACCAGTAATCGGGTTATAGAAATATATTGATGCCTCTAGAATGTAAAATGTCCACCTCTTGGGCTAAAATCTTGGTACATACCCTTGAAGCAGAAGTCAGAACAAATGGCAGGGTGGTGAATTTAAAATCCCTGTTTACTACAGGAAAGTGGAGTTAATTGTTTGAAGAATGGAATACATTGACTTCATCTTGAAAGTGACATGAGGAATGAAAACATTGACCTCCTTCAGATCAATCAGTATCCAAACTTTGCCAGACTGTTTCTGAACTAAAAACAGAGTGGAATAACAATGTTTTCCTTATCCTGGCACTGGCATAGCAGCTCACTTTGCAAGTAAATTCTCATCTTTCTGCAGAAGAGATTTCTGACAGAGAGGTCACGGAGAAAGATGATGGCTCTGTAGAAGAAAACCTGAGAATTTAATCTTATTGCCTTGCAAAATGACTTGTAAAACAAAGCATCTGACACTGTCTTGTTCCAAGCTGAAACCAATTTCATTGGCCAGAGGCCCACAGGCCCTTGTTGTGAATGTTCCAAACATGAATAGTCAGAATTGTATTGTGGAATAAGGATCTGAGGGAGTCTGGGGCAGAGAATTATCTACAAGAGTGGCCCTGCCTCGACCCTTTGCTTGAAAGTGCAGACTCAGAGCTCTAAACATTGAAGGAGGACCAAAAGCCCTCCTAGTTCACTGCTTCTTTTGAAGGAGTCATTAGCTTATAATCCTTTAATGACATTTTTACTATTGCCTCCAATTGTGGCCAAAAGAGTTTAGTGCAAGAGAAGAGACGGCACATTAGAAGAGACGTTTGTAAAGTGTCTTTCCCCCAGGAACTCCTCCACAGGCGTCTACAAGCAGCCACAGCTGCACACAGTGAGTCCAACTCTTCTATATAATCCACTAAAGCTTGAAAATCTCTGAGTCATGACTCAACAAAATAGTTGGAATAGGTCTTGGCCAGGACGGAGAAGTTGGAAGAGGAATAGGACCCTTTCACTACCACTCCCACCTTTTTATTTGCCACATCAGAAGGCGATGGCTCTTCCAAAACTATGGAACCCTGGAAAGATAATCCTGCCATCAGAGAATTCACTTTAACTACAGGTAGAAAATTCCTCACTGAAGCCCACTAAAGGTCATCAAAAGGAATCTCGTAGATACTGACAAATCAGCCATTGTCTCTTTCTAGACTGGTGACCATTGCCATTATAATGTCAGTATCCTAATCACCTTCTCTCCTTTACCCATTTTGTCATGACTCCACTGTCTCATCACAATCCTCGTACAAAATATAAAACATTTATTAAGGGGAAAAGGGTGGGGTGGTTATAATGATTGTGATGGCAATGAGGGCTATGAGGACTTTTTCTAGTTTTTTCATTTTTTTAAATTTTCTCTCCAAAATACTCCCCTCCCCACCCCACACCTAACACCCTCCCATGGGGAAAGCCCCCAATTTCTAGTTGTGGCATACTCCTCTATGCTCATTCAGGTCCCACCTTAGGAGAATATCTACTAACAACTACACTACCTGGTTGTCACCCATACCTTAAAGGACAGCTTGCACGAAAAAAAGAAGAAAAAAAGGGGTTAACTGCAAGGAGGACAGGGTGAGACAATGAACTTCTTCAACCCTGGGATAAGCTCTGCATTATCCTAATGAGATCGTCGGTCTGCTCTGTTTGCTTAATGTTATGCATTTCATTGTTCCACATAACTCTAAGCATGGCCAGAAACCTCAACTGGACTTTGGCTCCTAGCTTCTGCAGCTCCCCTATCCTCTGCCCCAGCTCCCACTGTCTCTATTCTGAAGCCCTTCAGATATCTTATCTGATAGTATATGAAAAAACATTCGCAACAAGCTCCCCTCGCCTCAGATCCAGATTAAGAATCAGCTCCTTCATCACTCTTTTCCTCCCCTCTGAATACTTGAAGGGGCCCTTGTGGATCCTTTGTATTTCTTTATCAAGGTCCATGGCGGGCTTATCCTTCAGGACCCCAACCCTAAAAAGATTGATGACAAATGGCTTTCAGGTTGCTCCCCTAGAGATTCTCTGGAAGATTGAGGATCTTTAGGTTGTTTCTCTGAGAATGATTTTCCAGTCTTTCCAACTCATCTTGCAAGTACTGATTCTGCACCTTGAGTGCCTTCAGATCTGTGATAATCCTCTTAACCTCTTGATCCACCTTCTCAACTTGCACCTCAAGCGCCTTAGTACTCTCACAGATGTCTTCAAGTTTTGCCTCTAGGGCTTAACAAAGTCCCTGAATGCCCTTCTGATTGGACTTAGAGAGTGCAAATCGTCGTTGCATCTCCTGATGCAGATCCAAAAGAATTTGCTTGACTGTGTTTGGGACTTCTGGGGCATCCTGCTGGACAGAGGTGGGTCCCTCTATATCTGCTTAACTGAAGAACCTGTCAGATCTGATAGACAGTGCACTGTGAAGCACTGATCCCCCCTATTGCCCAAACAACTAAAGGGCTGATATCTATTCCCCACTGGGACAGCGAATGAGCCCTTAGTGCTAAAGCTCCCGCTCTGTGTAATGCCCTAAGGGACTGAGGGGGCCAAGGAGCGACCCCCCGGTGCAACCGGAGGTGGTTGAACCTCTTCCATTCCTAGCTCAGTTTGATGTCTAGGGGACCCTGTGCTAGCTGCAGCAGTTGGGTCAGGAGGTGCATGCTTAGGCTCCAGTGCTTTCATTACCCGTTTCTTAGAGGTTCCTTTGTTGCTGGCCATGATTTTAAAGAAAAAGTTAAGTGAGGGAGTAACTTTAGGTTTCATTGAAGCATGATGCAAAGTAGCAGCCTGATGTTGTTTCCTGCCTCTGGTTCTACGCGCCAACCCCTGGGTCTCGAACTGGCCCCCCCTCTGAGATTGCAGTATTCAGTGGAAACTGCAGCCGCTTTCAAAAGGGGATCCTGCCTTCCCAGGACTGCCTAGGTCAGTAAGTGACCGATGAACTCCTCCCTTTACACAACTAATTCAGTAATAATGAGGAAGAGTCTCCTGCTCCCAAGAACCTCAGTTGGTGCCCCTTCAGGCCATTGCATGTATACACACTCCTGAGTTGATGGGAGGACTGCCCGCTGTCTCCATATAACCAGGGGCCCCCGATCCTGCACTTTCCTCCCAGGAGCATTAGCTGTCTCTCCACAGTCTTTACTCCATAGGCCAAGGGAGGGCCCCTGCAGGACCTTCTCTGCCTCCTAACCCTCTGACAAAGATGATCCCGGAATCCATGGCCTGCCCACACTTGTGCTTCCTCTGCCTATGCTCCTACCAGGAGCAGCCACTGCCAAAGTCCTCCTCCGACGTATCTCACCCGCCACACAAGGCCAGGGCAGCATGGGCTCCGCACCCACAGCAGGCATCCGAGACAACATGCAGTGTCCTGGCACTAAAAGTACCCCGGCAGTGGTAAGTCACCCACTCTCCTCTAACCTGCTCCATCGGCATGGATGCTGCCCTGAGAAAGACAAGGCTGGTTTCCTTCATTGCCTCCTCAGTGCTGGCTCGCTGCTATTGTTAGCCGGCCACCATTTCTCCCTGCTCGATAATGTGAGAGTTTGGCCCAGGTTATAATCCTACAGAAGACACATTTGATCGCACCTGACTGTGAGGCCCTCTTCTGTGGGTTGGCAATGGGTCCGCGAGGTGGCTTGCTCCAACCAAACCCTGTCCAGTAAGGGAGTTGCACTCATCATTAAGCATAATGCTGGTATATGTTTGATGGATTCTAAAACTGATCACTTGGGTCTTTGGCAAGTTAACTTTAGGGCAGATTGTGTTTACATGTGTGAGTTTTTATGGCCCAATTAGTGGTGATATCTTCTCCCTCAGAGACTTAGGGGATAAGTTGTTAGACTTTTCCTCCCCTATAGTTATCAGGGGAGACTTTAATATCTGTTTAGATGTAGAACTAGACAGAACATCAGGGAGGCAGGCTTCCTAAATTTAGGAAGTCCCTGAAGAATCCTATGCTCGATTTTAATTTGTATGATGTAAAAAAGCAGGTGCTATAAGAGAGTATACTTTCTTTAGTACAAGATATTGGAGCTCAACTAGGATTGACTATTTTCTATCAGATAGATCATTGTTAAATGAAATTTTTGGAGTTAGACACACTTCAACTCAGTGTTCTGATCATTCTGCATTTCAATTGAAAGTGAGATTTCCCAATATTCAGAGTAACCCCAGGTGGACAGTGAATAGGGTATTACTGACAGATCAGGAGAATCTGGTAGGGGTAAGGGAGGAGAACATCAGTTATTTTAGAGTGCATCTTGAGTCTGCCTCTCTAGAGATAGTATGGGACTCCAATAAAGCAGTTGCCGGAGGGATTCTTCATGAGCAAGGGTTCATTAAAATTAGGAAAGCACAGGAAGAGGAAAGGAGATCTGAAGGAGATATTGGGGCATTTAGAATGAAAGCTTTTGGTGTCTAACTCAGACAAGGGGGTCAAGGAAGTCAAGAAAAGGCTGTCTGAGAAACGTGAGACCTTTATTCAGGCCATTGAGAGCAGAATCAGGGTGAAGTGGCATGCTAGCAAGTTAGCTAATTTTGATCACTGGGAGAGGAGCGGTAAACGTTTTGCCTGGAAGACGAGTGCAGACAGAGGATGGAATTTATTGAGAGGCTGATAGTGGATGAGGATTGCAACGTGTCAGTGGATAAGGCCAGAATAGTGTTTAGGATCTGTATTCAAAAGGGAGTGGCTTCAGGAGATCAGATGTAAGAGAATGGTTAGTGGGGAAACAGCTCCCACCTTTGTCCAGTATAGAGCAACAAGACCTTCTGAGAGATATCACTGAGGAAGAGATAATTTCACAAATCAATAAACCTCACAATGGGAAGTCTGCAGGTCCAGATGCTGTTCTGGGTGAATTTTATAAAGCCATGAATGAGGTTATAATTCCTACATGGAAAGAATTGTTCGATGAAATGGCAAGAGGTGCTGCAATCCTTCCAACTTGGAACAAGGCAGTAATAACCCTTTTTGTGAAACCAAATAAAAACCCGAAGTTGGCCGACTCGTATAGGCCCATTTCCCTGTTAAACTATGATTGTAAGAGCTTTGTCTGAATTTTAGCCATGAGACTCTCCACAGTCATAGGTAGTGTAGCGCAAATGGATTATAAAGGTTTCGTGCCTGGTAGGCATTTACACCACCTGACCCACCAACTGATAACCTCTATTTATATGGCCATTGTGAACTTAGAAAGTTGCTAAGGCGTTTGATAGGGTTAGAGGGGCATACCTCTAGGAGGTTATTGCCTCCATCAAGGCTTAATATACCGTACCATCAGCCCAGGTCTTGGTCAATGGAAATCTGACAAGGAGAATCAATATTTCAAAGGGGATACGCCCGCCCTCTGATGATGAGATAGTACCCTTTGCACCCCAGAAGGACAGGGTAAAGGTTGACCTCTATGCAGACGACATCATCTTGTATGCAAAGGACCCTTGGAAAACAGTGGATCGTATGTGGGAAGTTACTGAGGTATTTGGGACTTTTTCAGGTTATTCAATAAACAAGGAGAGGACGGAGTTAATGGTCTGGAACCGGGATTGCACAGATGTGCGCCTTGAAACTAAATTTCAATATTTGGGGATCATAGTTGCGCACAACTTTGAAGAGGTGCCAAAGCTCAACTTAAGTACGGTGATGAATGAGATAGAAGTATTAGTAGGTTAGGTTTCGTTTATTGTTGATTAATTAAAATCTTACAATATTCGGAAAAAGAAAAATATCATGAAAATAATCCATTTTACCATTATTGTTAAAATCACTAGTATTGTTAAAATAGTATTAGTAGCAAGGTGGGCCTTTAACACTTTATGGTAGGGTAAATATTGTCAAGATGGCAATCCTTCCCAAGGTCACCTACCTGTGCAATACCATCCCCTTATCTGTTCCCCAAGAATGGTCTAGCCAAGATACAGGGGAGATTAGGGAGTTTTATTTGGGCTGACAAGTGTCCTAGACTCAGTTGGAAGAGATTAAGAAGAAGGATGGAAAAGGGCAGGCTAGCTTTCCTGGATGTCTTTTTGTACTATCTGGCCTTCCAATTTAGAAATTGTAGAATGTTTTCAGCCATGTTTTCAGGGAAATGTATGCAGGGATGATGAACACAATTAGCCAGGATGGGTTCTTGTACACGTTTGGAGATCCTAGATTGTTTAGACAGTGTGGTTGAAAGTGTTGCAGGCTTTCCTGGAGATCTGGGGCTGTATCAGAAAAATCCTTGGTATAAATTACTATTTGGAGTTCACCTCCATCTGCAATTTACCAGGTAACACCCCCTTTTTAAAGGATAAGTTGAGTACGTCATTGATTGATGCAGGCTTAAATGCTGGGAAAAAGAACAATTGATGGACAGAATGCAGAACAATGTCATACATTCTCCCCAGTACAGAGATCTGGGCCTAAATCCTTCGTTTTTTTTTGCTCCACATGCCATTCCAGTTTGAACCCAGCCATTTGCAAATCAGTCTTGACCCTGTGCCCAGTGGGAACAGTCCAGCCCGAACTGCCAGGCCAGGTCCTCCCTGGTCTGGAAACAAGCATCCTAGGGCCGGTTTCGGGGTTTCACCCCTCTTCAGCCAGGATAGCGTGACTCCAGTGGCATGGAGAGCACAGGGCCCAAGTTTGGGCATACCCGTCCCACTCGGGGTGACAAATGGAAAAGAGCAATTGATGGGGGCATTTACACATTGGTTCCGAAGTAATCTTGAGGAATGTCCAGAGGGAGGAAACCAAGGGCTCAGTTTCCTTGTATAAGTATATGCAACTGGCTTCCTGGGGGTGTGGACCAAGATGGACAATCAGGGAGGGCTGGGAATTTGAAGACAGGCTTTAGGATCATAAGCCATTAAAGAAGGAAGTATCTATCTGGTATTGGGAATTAGTAAGGGCAGAAGATGTAAGAGGTAAGAT
Source organism: Calotriton arnoldi (assembly GCA_963921515.1). Taxonomy (NCBI): domain Eukaryota; kingdom Metazoa; phylum Chordata; class Amphibia; order Caudata; family Salamandridae; genus Calotriton; species Calotriton arnoldi. The sequence goes on along the minus strand of CAWUFW010011441.1, from coordinate 136,093 downwards.
CCCAGTCCATTCCTGGGGAGGGGCTCTGTCAGTACACCAGCAATCAAACTTTTGCCAGAGTTCCCTATACCTCCTCTACTCTATTGTAAAGTTGGCACCTATTAGGAAAAATCATTTCTTCACGCTTGACAGAATTTACCTGACCCCGTGGAAGTTGGCTAAATTCACGAAAGGCTCTCTCCCTTATAACCAAAGGTGTAGGGAGGAGAAAGCTAACAATATACATTGGTCTCCTGACCTAGGCTGCACAGTTTTTGTGACGTGTAAACAGCATATTCTTGGACATTATAGGAAGTCAATTCATTGTAAGCCCCATCCTAATATTGGTTGGTATGGATAGTCAATATGACTCGTGCACTTCTCATGGACAGAAAAGCCTCCATTTGATTTTACTAGTAAGGAGAAAGCTGTGTGAACTGGTTGAAGGTCACTCAACCCGCCTTAGGCAATTGGATCAAAGCTGTGGGCAGAGTATGCAAAATAGATGGTGACTGTAGCAGAAGTGGGCTGCTGGAAGGGTTTTGGTCAATCTATATGGTCTGGCAGTAACACAACCTTGACTTTTTTTCGGTCCCTTGATTAAGCCAAATTTGACGAAATAAGGGGTGGAAGGTTTCCTTCACTCATGGAATCGGCTGAATTTACAGTAGACGGTCAACTCAGATTGTGGCCCATTGAGTCTAATGGCCTATGAGGACAAACAATTTAAGGAATCTCAGAAAGCCTAGCTTTTCCATCTCCTTCCACTGGATACCAATTTGTGGGCAACATTCTGAATAGGCGATGGTTCTGGTTCATTTTGCTGATATTGTTGGAAGAAGCCCCCTTCAATATACTCAGGAGCTGTATCTGCAAGAGCCAAGGTAGCTCCTATGTGCTTGACAACTTCCTTTAAATCTGTTCTTTAAATATAGCAACTTCTTACATCTTGATCCTATACAGGATCATTTCCATCAGGAACTGGATGGCATCTGGGATGCCTGACAGAAGGAAGATTTTTTCTTGATTGTGGTGTTGTACCATCTGCATTGTTGATCATTACCTGCAATTTGGCTATGGAGGGGACATTTGTAAGATTTGTAACAGAATTCTCTCCTCCTGATTAAGCACTTCATTTTAAGGGGATTCAGAGTGGTTGTGCTTGGTTCTGCAGTTCTTAGCTTTCATTTCAATGCAGAGCACAAACTCATAGATAAACTACAAGGGCTTCCAGTTTTGAGGTTGATGCTACATTAGGCAAGTCTCCTGTCTTTCGTTATCCCTTGATAATACCACCATAGAAGAGTCGGATGGAAATCAATAAACAAGGATCACTGGAGCCACAAACTTATATCTTCAGTGCCCACCTCCTCGTCAAGGCTAGAGGTAAAGCTGCAAGTTTTAATTATTTCAGCATTATTTGGAACCCCTAAACTGGGACCCAGTCCTTTTGCAAAATATATTTCACACTGGGCACCAGCTAGAACATAAGTGGCATAATGAAACACAGGCATCATAAAAATGGTTAAAGCAGGTCTTTTAGAGAAAGAAAAAGAAAACAAAACATACATTTTGCTTACCAGATATGTAGCATATCTCGCTGAACCAGAGACAAAACGAACAGGAAGGTGTTTGGAATGTTGTCTTTATTCTTCTGGCAGAAGGTGTTCAGGTTAAGCACCTTAAGCAAATTCAGGTTTTTTGATGCAGTGAAAACTTTACTATGGTAGCTAAAACACTGCAGGGCAGATTTACAAGCCCCTTGCAACACTTTTGTGCCGCCTTTGCGTCACTTTTGTGATGCAGTGGTAGCGTAAATAATGCGCCACGTTGCAAAACATTTACAACATGACACATCTAGGGAGATGCGTCACGTTGTAAAGCCCTGCGTCACATTATACCTGCATCAGGAATAATGTGTGCAGGGTGGGCGTTCCCACACAGGAAAGCCTCCTAAAAGTGACCCAGTGAAATCTACAAGATTTTACTGCGCCACTTCTAGGACACCACTGCTTCAAAACCTTATGCCTGCTTGAAGCAGGCGTAAGGAGTGACGCAGCACAGTAAGTATAGGCCTCCCTGAGCATTGCTGGAGTTGTGTCGTGCTTGGGGCATGCGTGACCTTTGCGCCAACAGATGCGTGATGCATCTGTCAATCCTTGCTCCATGGTGCGCTGCATTGTAAATGCGATGCATCCATGGTGGCGCAAGGGTTTTTTGGCACGTCGCAAGTAAACTGACGCATCTCTTCTATAACGCAGAGATGCGTCAGTTTCTTGTAAATCTGCCTGTGGCCAGGGTCAGAACCTCACTGGGTAAGAACTAGGACGACAAAGGCTGATGAAGAGATAATACCAGGACTGGGGCTCACTAGCAGGTTATGGAGAGAAAGGGCTTCATTCTATACAGAAAGCTGATTTGGAAGCAGGTCGTTTGAGTTTTTTATGTTGACATGTTCCTTGAAGCATAAATCACTGTCAATGCAAAGAAATAAGAGACCTGGCACAGAGAGAGGGAGGGATGGTGAGAGTTTAGTGTTGTTGCTACAAATTTAGATTTGGGGTTAGAAAATGTTTGGCTAAACACTTTGGTAATTTTACTGTGTTCACTTGTGCCTTTTTCCGAATTTCTTTAAAATGCATTAAATTGTCCAATAAAAACAAACATTCTGAAAAACAGGTAATAATTAAACATTCCACTTAATAAATGACGCATTCTGTTTAACAGGAATATATTACTCTAGCAGCAGTCAGCATTAGGGGCCAAATATTCATACATTGAATTTGCTAAAAGTGATTACAATTTGCACCCTGACAACTAGCAAATCCAACAGTATTTTGCAAACCAACCTATGTATTGATAAGTCGGTTCACAGAATACTGAATTGCAGTTGGTCTCAATTCGACCAAACTCCTGAATATTAATGAGGTAGGTCACAAATTGCATCTCACTGCGATTCGCTGCCATCACATGGATAGGGGCCCATTGGGGTTAGCAGATCTGCATGTCTGTGATTTCTTTTTAAATACAGCAAACTTTTATTTAAATGCAGCCCATTTTCCTTATAGGAAAACGAGATGCATTTACAAACAAAATAGAAACATTTGTAAAACTATTTTTTAACCCTTTTGGTGCTTGCGTCGGCCAATGGACGACGCAAGCACTACCTCCCTGGTGCTGCGCACGTCCATTGGACGTCACCAGGGAGGGCACTAAAAAATCGTCCGATGCATCGCACTGGATTTTTTATTTTATTTAATTTTTACTGGGGGAGACGCGGAAGGCTTTCCGCGTCTTCCCCCGCCCCCCCTCCCGCCCATCTGTGACGTCAGCGCGCCGCGAGGTGCTCTGACGTCACTGATTTCCCCACCGGAGCCGAGGACAGCAGCAGGTAAGGCCGCGCTCGACTCCGATGGGGAAATCTGGCTGGAAACGGCCTCCCCAGCTTTCAGGGAGGCCTCGTTTGAAAGGGAGAGTCTCCCCTTTCAAGCGAGGCCTTCCTGACAGGGTTTCCTGGCCGTGGATCGCAGCGCTGCTGCGATCCACGGCCAGGAAACCCCACTAGACACCAGGGATGTCTTTGGGGGTCGGCCCTCGTGGTGATGGGTCGCCCCCCCCGGGGGCACATTTTAAAATTAATTTACCTGGCTTTCCTTGGGGGCACGATCGCCCCTTACAATTTTTTAAAATAAGACGTTTTTTTTTTTTAAATGGCGGCGATATTGGCAGGGTGTCGGTCCTTCTGCTCAGTGGCCGACCCCTGTGGGGGCAATAATTATGTACATAATTATGGGGGCCACAATCTGCTCCCAGGGGAGCCATAGGCATGCACATAAAGTGCATATAACATACATGCCAACATTTCAGAAGAGCAAAGTGGGAGATTTAAAAAAAATCGGGAGAATGGGGTCTTGAATCGGGTTACTGTCATGTATGGGCTTTGGAAGTGTGCTGCTGCAGGATCGGACATTTGAAACGCAAATGCACGTTTTTTCTTACCTTTCAGAAGCATGGCAGGTTGCTGGCAGTTCATACACCCCCCCCCACCCTCCTGTGTGGCAGCCCGGGCTGAAACAGCTTCCCGGGCACACAAAGGCTTTGTTGGTTTTTCACCCCTTCTAGAGCCCCTGCATTGCCACTCTGACTATTGCTGGAAGAATTAGCACGTTACACAATACCAAGCCCTGTCAGCTGAAACCCCCGAGGAATCGGGTTTTTGCTTGCAGGAATCGGGAGGCGGGAGGCTAGCCTTGAAATCGGTAGTCTCCCGCCTGAATCGGGAGGGTTGGCATGTCTGATATAATGTAAAGAGGTTAGTGGGTTACTGCTTCTGTGCCAGCTTTATGTTTTTTTGCCCAGTCTTTCATCATCTAATCTTGTGAAAAGGGTTCATTTGGGTAGAAAATAATTCTTATTATGAAAGAGAACCCCCAACGATGGTACGTTTTAAATTCTGGATTTGTGCTTTCCCAGAATAAGGGCTCAAACTATATTGCCTGCCAGTATAGATGGCATGTTACTGCTACACTACACCTTGTCCTGTCTGATGTAGCATATCCTATGTACTGTTGTCTCTGTGCAAGTGTGTGTGTGTGTGTGGTGTAAAGTGCTCTGACACCGTACACTGGTGTGAGTGTTGCTATAAAACTAAATGAATCTGAGAGACAGTGGTTTTTGAGACTTGAGGGGCACTGTATGGTGCTAGTGAGGGAATCCATGGCAGAGGTGGTCATTGGTGGGGCACCAGCAGACATTGTCGCACAGGGCGCCACCAGCGCTAATGCCGGCCCTGGAGTGAATGATATATATGTATCTATATACATATCTATATATATATATATATATATATATATATATATATATATATATATATATATAGATACATGTACTCTTTGACTGCTGTTACCTGCTTTCTCGACTGGAGGGCTTCCTTTGTGCTATAATACGGCATGATCTTCATGTGGAATAGTAAAGCGGCAATGTCGCTACGAAGCCCTGGCCCACCTGGAAGGGCGCCTTTTCTCGTCATGATTCATATGGATATATATATATATATATATTCAGAAACACAAAGGATGCCGCACTCCAGAGATTGGTTTCAGAGTTGCTTTATTTTCACCACGACTGGTGGTAGTGGTGGTGAAAATAAAGCAACTCTGAAACCTGTCTCTGGAGTGCGGCATCCTTTGTGTTTCTGAATTTAAATATCGTGTAAGGATTCTACCCGTTGCTGCCTGCACCAGGTATTGAGCGCGCTGACATTGGGAATTAATTGTTATATATATATAAATATTTATTTACAGAGATATTTCTCAGTGCTGAAATTATGAGATTGTGAAAGAACTATAATGAGTCTCTTTGAAGTTACCTGAAAGGCAGTAAAGTGTGGTACTGCTGCAAAGTACAACATTTCTGCTAGATAGAGATATCTGACTTTTGTGTAGTGGCAGTTTTGACGCCATAAAGGGTATGCTGAAACGAACAGATCGGTATTATGTAGACAGCTAAGAGGATTAGTAAAGCCACGCAGTAGAAACACTTTGTAACAGACTAAATGTATGTGAGAGAGGGGCTATGGAGAGATGAGGGGCACGTTTGCAAGGATGGTAGTGGGCGCATCAAAGGAGGTCATAGTGTGCAATTGTAAAGCACACGTTCACCCGTAGGCATCTTGGCGCTAAAATGATGGTAGCACTGGCTCCCACCAGCGCTAAAAGGCTGCGATTATGGGTATGTGGCAAGGTAAAGTAATACTGTGTCTTTTTTCTCTCTTTCTTAGTCTTTTTGGAGAGCGTACGGATTTCGCAAAGGTAAGGTGACTTTGTCATTATTGACTTAAACACTTCACTTACGCACACACCCACCTACACTTTAAAACCAACAACCTATCTGCCTTCTACGTAGGATAGTGTTTTAAAAGGATAGCTTAGGCACTAGCAGAGATGGCATATCGTTGGATTAATGCTGCCCAGGCCCTAAATCTGGTTCTGGAGTCCAGCTCTGAGGCAGGATCAGAGACTGAGACAGCAGATACTGAGACAGCATCTGAGGGAGAGGACAATGGAGCCGAATCTGGGAGTGACTTTTCAGTCGGCGCAGTTCCATCCGATGACTCATCGTCCAGCGATTCTGAAGGAGACGATGTCAGTCGTGCTGTCCCTTTGCCAGCACAGTCTGTGCAGCAGGACACCTGTAACAGGTTAGAGCAACCCAGAGTGCAGGCACGTGCGGCCGCAAGCACAGATGGAGTGCTGTCTTGGCAGCCTCCCAATTTAGTTCAGCCCCAAATTCCGCCTTTCACTGGTGACGCTGGATGTAAAGTAGATACGGCAAATTTTTTGCCAATTGACTACTTCCATCTCTTTTTTGGTGTTGACTTCCTAGACGAAATTGTGCAGCAAACAAATTTGCGTGCCGAACAATTTCTGAGGGAGCAAGGAGGCACTCTTGGGCCTCATTCTAGGGCGCGCAAGTGGACTCCCACTTCACTAGGGGAGTTGAAGATATTTTTGGGCCTCACTCTTAAAATGGGGTAGTGCATAAACCAACCTTGCTATCCTACTGGTCTACTCGCACGGTTTGGTTAACCCCCATCTTTGCACCATACATGAGCAGAGATCGTTTTTTGCTATTGCAGCACATGCTGCATTTCAATGACAATTCTGCTGCATTGCCCCGGGACCATCCAGACTATGACAGGTTGTTCAAAATTCGGCCTGTCGTGGAACATTTGTCTGCCAGGTTTCCAGAGGTTTATACTCCTGGAAAGAATATAGCCATTGATGAGTCCTTGATCTTGTATAAAGGGCGGCTGCTGTTTAGGCAGTACATTCCGAGCAAACGCGCTCGCTATGGCATCAAGCTGTACATGCTGTGTGAGAGCTCGACTGGCTATGTGTACAGCTTGAGAGTGTATACAGGGAAGGACACAACTCTTAACCCTGTAGGTTGCCCTCCCATGCTAGGGGTCACAGGAAAGATCGTATGGGAGCTTGTCCAGCCACTTCTTCACAAAGGTTATAACCTTTATGTGGACAATTTCTATACAGGAGTAGAGCTGTTCAGTGAGCTCTACAAAGCTGGCACCGTGGCTTGCGGTACAATTCATTGTCGCTGCAAAGGATTCCCGCATGAGCTTGTTTGCAAGAAGCTCCAGAAATCCCAGAGCACTGCGTTGCGTTCCAATGAACTGCTCGCAGTTAAGTTCTCAGATAGGCGTGATGTGTACATGCTCACTACAATTCATGCTGAGAGCACTTCCCCTGTCACGGTTTGGGGTCAGATGGCCGAAGTCCACAAGCCCAACTGTATACTTGATTACAACAAGTACATGGGCGGAGTGGACAAGAACGACCAGGTTCTTCAGCCATACAATGCGAGTCGTAAAACTCGCACTTGGTATAAGAAACTGTTTACGCACCTGATCCAGATGGCAACATACAATGCGTATGTTGTTTATCGTGAGACCACCACAGGAAGACTCATGTCTTTCCTTGACTTTCAGTTGTCTGTGATTGAAAGTCTTACTGCTACAGAAGCAGAAGCCTCCACTTCATGTGTTCTGGAGGACGTGGCAAGGCTGCAGGAGCGACACTTTGCAGATAAAATTCCTGCAACACCCAAAAAGGAGCGACCATGTCGTCGTTGTAAAGTGTGCTCGATGCAGGGAAAGAGGCAGGAGACTCGTGTTTACTGTCCCCAGTGCCCAAGTAAGCCTGCCTTCTGTTTTCCTACTTGCTTTATGTTGTATCACACTAAAGCAAAATACTGGGAAATTGACTGAGGTGGAGCTGCCAATAGGATAACCTTTCAATTGGTGTGAATGGATACCTACTGTCTGTGGGCCACTCCTTCACTACGCAAGCAGCTGCAGGATATTTCTTCCTCTACTTCATGAAATCATGGACTTCTCAACACCTTTATCTGCTTTCAGAACGTGGTAGTTGTTCTGTTCGCCAATTGACAAGTGCATTATAGTCCCCACGCTGCACATACTGGTGGACAGAACATATGCCACGTTGTCATGGAGTACCCGTGTTTCACATTCAACCGTTCTTCGTAGTTTATGATGTTCTCTTTAGGAAGTTTTTGAAAATTTCCAGCATGTTTGCCTTAGTTTCAAAGGTAGATATGCTTGCTCAGCTCGAGAAATGTTTTTGCGGCATACTCGGGCACCCTCAACTTGCATCCACAAACTGGAAGGAGTTGGATAGAGCATTGTGAGAGCATTGATAGCTCGTGACAGAAATGTTCACTCAAGCTTCAAGTAGCTAGAGATGAAAGGCATTAGTATAGGGTCTCTTAACAATTGGACAGGATTAGTCAGGACTCTGAGGACAGACACACGAACGGGTTAGAACAGCTTACGGTAGGGACGCTTTCCGAGGAATATTGCAAAGGTAGAAGGCAGATAGTAAAGGTAGTATAGATACACGTCCTGACTTCTTCTTCACCCATGGATTCAAATCCATTGCTGCCACACTCACACTGAATTTACTGTGGTACTTATGGGTCAATGCTGCTTGCCATGTTCATCCTCCGTTAGAACTTAGTAGATGGTCAGTTTGCTGTATGATAAGTGCATTACAGTCACTGCACATAACGGTGGATTGGACATATGCTACGTTGTCACAGACTACCCTTGTTTCACATTCATCCGTTCATAGTTTATGATGTTATCTTTTGAAAATTTCCAGCATGTTTGCCTTAGTTTCAAAGGTAGATATGCTTGCTCAGCTCGAGAAATGTTTTTGCGGCATACTCGAGCACCCCCAACTTGCATCCACAAACTGGAAGGAGTTGGATTTAGCATAGTGAGTGCACTAAAGGTGCATGAAAGACATGTCTTCCTGAGCCTCATGTGGCTGTCATGGAAGTCATTAGTATAGGTTCACTGGGCATGAGTTCTGGCCTTGCCTGTCGCGGGTACTTGGGCCTCCCACACGAGTGAGGCACCATTTTTATCGGGAGCCTTGGGGAACACTGGGTGGTTGGAAATGCGTGTCTGCCCAGCGATGCCACAACTTTCCCACACAAAAATGTGTGGAGAAAGTGATTTTTTCAGCTAAATGTGAGGTTTGCAGGGGATTCTGGGTAAGAAAACGTTGGGGGATCCACACAATCCATACCTCCCTGGAACCACCCGGGTCTCTAGTTTTCAGAAATGTGTGGGTTTGATAGGTTTCCCTAGCTGGCCGCCGAGCACGGGGCCAAAAACCGAGGTGACCCCCCTTGCAAAACCAGGTTGTTTTGTGATAGGCAATTTTAATGTCACCTCAATACGTTTTGGGCCCTAGCCTGTCGCGGGTACTTGGGCCTCCCACACGAGTGAGGCACCATTTTTATCGGGAGACCTTGGGGAACACTGGGTGGTAGGAAATGCGTGTCTGCCCGGCGATGCCACAACTTTCCCACACAAAAATGTGTTTAAAAAGTGATTTGTTTCAGCTAAATGTGAGGTTTGCAGGGGATTCTGGGTAAGAAAACGTTGGGGGATCCACGCAAGCCAAACCTCCCTGGAACCACCCGGGTGTCTAGTTTTCAGAAATGTGTGGGTTTGATAAGTTTCCCTAGCTGGCCGCCGAGCACGGGGCCAAAAACCGAGGTGACCCCCCTTGCAAAACCAGGTTGTTTTGTGATAGGCAATTTTAATGTCACCTCAATACGTTTTGGGCCCTAGCCTGTCGCGGGTACTTAGGCCTCCCACACAAGTGAGGTACCATTTTTATCGGAAGACTTTGGGGAACGCGGGGTGGGTGGAATTTTGTGGATCCACGCAGATTCCAGAACTTTCCACCACAGAAATGTGAGGAAAATGTGTTTTTTTGGACAATTGTTTAGGTTTGCAAGGGATTCTGGGTAACAGAACCTGGTGAGAGGCAGTCAAGTCACACCATCCTGGATTCCCCTGGGTGTCTAGTTTTCAAAAATGTATAGGTTTGCTAGGTTTCCCTAGATGCAGGCAGAGCTAGGATTCAAAAACTACAGCTAGGCACTTTGCCAAAAAAGGGTCATTTTCACTGTGAAATTGGGGTGTGTCCACGTTGCGTTTTGGGCCATTTCCTGTCGCGGGCTACTTAGGCCTACCCACACAAGTGAGGTACCATTTTTCTCGGAAGACTTTGGGGAACGCGGGGTGCATAGAAATTTGTGGATCCACGCAGATTTTAGGACTTTCCACCACAGAAATGTGAGGAAAATGTGGGTTTTTTTACAATGTTTTAGGTTTGCAAGGGATTCTGGGTAACAGAACCTGGTGAGAGGCAGTAAAGTCACCCCATCCTGGATTCCCCTGGGTGTCTAGTTTTCAAAAATGTATAGGTTTGCTAGGTTTCCCTAGATGCAGGCAGAGCTAGGATTCAAAAACTACAGCTAGGCACTTTGCCAAAAAAGGGTCATTTTTCACTGTGAAATTGGGGTGTGTCCACGTTGCGTTTTGAGCCATTTCCTGTCGCAGGCTCTAGACCCACCCACACAAGTGAGGTACCATTTTTCTCGGTAGACTTTGGGGAACGCGGGGTGGGTAGAAATTTGTGGATCCACGCAGATTCCAGGACTTTCCACCACAGAAATGTGAGGAAAATGTGTTTTTTTGGACAATTTTTTAGGTTTGCAAAGGATTCTGGGTAACAGAACCTGGTGAGAAGCAGTCAAGTCAACCCATCCTGGATTCCCCTGGGTGTCTAATTTTCAAAAATGTATAGGTTTGCTAGGTTTCCTTAGGTGCCGGCAGAGCTAGGGTTCAAAAACTACAGCTAGGCACTTTGCCAAAAAAGGGTCGTTTTTCACTGTGAAATTGTGGTGTGTCCACGTTGCGTTTTGCACCGTTTCCTGTCGCGGGCACTAGGCCTACCCACACAAGTGAGGTACCATTTTTCTCGTAAGACTTTGGGGAACGTGTGGGTGGGTAGAAATTTGTGGATCCGCGCAGATTACAGACCTTTCCACCACAGAAATGTGAGGAAAATTTGTTTTTTTTTACAATTTTTTAGGTTTGCAAGGGATTCTGGGTAACAGAACCTGGTGGGAGCCAGTCAAGTCACCCCATCCTGGATTCCCCTGGGTGTCTAGTTTTCAAAAACGTATAGGTTTGCTAGGTTTCCCTAGATGCCGGCAGAGCTAGGGTTCAAAAACTACAGCTAGGCACTTTGCCAAAAAAGGGTCATTTTTCACTGTGAAATTGGGGTGTGTCCATGTTGCGTTTTGTGCCGTTTCCTGTCGTGGGCACTAGTCCTACCCACACAAGTGAGGTACCATTTTACTCGGAAGACTTTGGGGAACGCGGGGTGGGTGGAAATTTGTGGATCCATGCAGATTCCAGAACTTTCCACCACAGAAATGTGAGGAAAATGTGTTTTTTTTGACAATTGTTTAGGTTTGCAAGGGATTCTGGGTAACAGAACCTGGTGAAAGACAGTCAAGTCACCCCATCCTGGATTCCCCTGGGTGTCTAGTTTTCAAAAATGTATAGGTTTGCTAGGTTTCCCTTGGTGCCGGCAGAGCAAGGGTTAAAAAACTACAGCTAGGCACTTTGCAATAAAAGGGTAATTTTTCATTGTGAAAATGTGGTGTGTTCACTTTGCGTTTTGAGCCGTTTCCTGTCGTGGGCACTAGGCCTACCCACACAAGTGAGGTACCATTTTTATCGGGACACTTACGGTAATTCAGATTTGTAAAGCAACTGTTATTACCTATTGACTTTCGATGCATTTCTGCCTTCCAAATGAAAGACAATGTGTAAAAAAGAAGTTATTTTGAAAAATGACCTATAATTCTCATGCTAGTATGAGTATTACCAATTTCAGAAATGTGCAAATATCTACTGTTTCTAAACTCTATATTGTGTTCCCATTTCAGAAATACATAGGAGTCTTTCAAACCGAATATTCCATGTATACATTTTCCCAGAATAATTGCTATATACCCGGTACATAATAAAAAACCATTGCAAGATGCTGCTCAGTTTTTGGCTCTGGGTTCGTCAGGTTCTTGGTGAACCTACAAGTCCTATATATCCCCACAACCAGTAAGGTCCAGTGGATGTAACGGTATATTGCTTTCAAAGAGCAGTCATAATTAGAAGAAGTTACAGGTGAAAACGTTGACAAAAAAGGCTGTTTTTTTCAACTACTTTTCCATTTTTCCTATATTTAACTGTTAGTTTCTATAAAGAAACCTTGATGGATTTACACAAATGACCCCTTGCTGAATTCAGCATTTTGTCTACTTTTCTAAAATGTATAGATTTCCAGGATCCATTATTGCTTTCATACCCATTTCTACCATTAACTGGAAGGAGGTTGAAAGCACAAAAAATAGCAAAAATAGGCTATGTCCCAGAAAAATGCCAAAACTGTGTAAAATGTTTTGGTTTTCTGACAAAAGTCTGTCATTCCCTCAAAGCTGGGAAAATGGATATTTCAGCCCCACAAACCCTTTTTTGATACCATTTGCAGGGAAAAACCCAGACGCTTTCATATGCGGGACTTTTTTCCCATTTTTCCCCAAAAAACCAAAATTTAGCTGTATTTTGGCTAAAATCTGGGACCCCTCCAGGGGAATCCACAAACCCTGGGTACCTTTAGAATCCCCATGATGTTGGAAGAAAAGGACGCAAATTTGGCGTGGATACCTTATGTGGTCAAAAAGTTACAGAGGCCTAATCGCGAACTACTACAAATAGCCAAAAAAGGGCTCAGCACTGGGGGGGGAAAAGGCCCAGCAGTTAAGGGGTTAAGAGTCTGCACTGGTCCCAGGGGCCATTGTCTACTCTGAAAAATTATGTTTTCTACTATTCACATAGGGGAAGGAGTCCCTAAGGGACTTCATTCCGTTTGCAAACAGGTTACCACCTCTTTTGAGGCATGCATAAAATATTAATGTTTTGCGACCACATTTCAGTCACAAAACATTAATACATACCATACACCCTAAACACCCCCCTTTCTAATAGAGATTTCTTATGATTTCCTAAACTGTATAACGATTTGGTTACATTTTACCAAATCGATAAATGGGCTTCTGTTGGGTTGTGTATTGCTCTCTGTGCCTCTCGAGGCGTCAATGAAGTTCCATTTATGTGGGGTTCTAGAACGGGAGGTGCGGGAGCAGGGACGGTTGGATCCGGTAGCCGGATGGTTGGGTGTTGGCAATTCTTGTCTTGTTTGGCAATAAACATATTCTGAATGAACTTACCGATTGGCATCTTTTCACTGGCGACAAGTTGCCTGCCTGCCAACAAGACGTCCACGCGTGCAGAGCGAGCAGCATCAAAGAAGGAGTTGAGCCAGCCCCGTTCCTCAAGAAGACGAGTGTCAAGTCTCGAGTAGCGAATCCGAGGGGAGCATGATTTTCTGTCCTGCTGGCACATTCTTGAAGTATCGCCGTGTCTTGAGGTACTGTTCAGTTTTGCTCGTAGCCCTTGCGATTTCGTTACCATCGCAAGCTCCGGCGCGTGTTGCCTGATCCTTGCCTGACCTTCCTGCTTTGCGATTGGCCCAACGTGCGCACGTTTGCGCACATCTTCAGCGGCCATTTTGTGTTTTGTACACTTTTGCTGTGACATTCTGCCTGACTCGTTTTGGATCTACGTGCATGTACGCGTACCACGCAGCGCCACACAGCTGTCATTTTAAGCTTCACCTTCATTTTAATGCCTTCGGGGCACACCTTTTTAACATACGTGGTGGCCATTTTGCTTTGGGCTGAATCAGCCCAATATCTCTCAACACTGCACCCTTGCAAATACGGCGATGACACACACACCTTTTCTAACTGTGTATCATTCTTTTACTTCAGTGACACACACACCATGTGTGTCTCTTACTAAAGGCATACTTATGCGGTGACACACACACCTCATTTTCTTGTGTGTACCAACATTTTTTGTTTGAGTCATTGTTGCACTTACTGTGTTCTATTCATTTTTTTTGTTGGTGTTCCTCCTTTTGCCCGATTTTAACCCAGAACTCTCTAATACATTTGGGCATTTTCTTCAGTCATGCAACAAGCTTTATTGCCTCCGCCTGTGTTCACACCTAATCCTGCTTCCCCTGTATCTGATTGGGAAAAATGGAAAGAAAGTTTTGAGGCATACTTAGATGCCCTTGATGGTGATTCCTTCACACACAAAAATAAATTTGCCATTTTAAGGCACTGTTTAGGGTCAGAAGGCTGCAGTATTCTAAAACATATTCCAAAAGTTTTAGTTCTGTTTATTGAAGGTGAGGGTGACGGAGTTGAAGACGAATATGCCACAGCCATTAAATCTCTTGACACTAGATTCAAAGCATGTAAAAATGTTACGTTAGAAAGGCACAAATTCTACAAAAGGGCGCAGTTACCTGGAGAGTCTGCATCTAGCTATGTAGGTGCTTTACATATTTTGGCTGTTTCATGCAAATATAAAGCATTTGAGGAAGAGATGATCAGAGGTCAACTTGTAGAGAAAACCAATAATAAAAAAGTCCAAGAGGCCCTTTTGTTCAAACCTGATTTGACCTTTCAAAAAGTGTTGGAGATAGCCACCAGGATTGAAAGCACCACTTCTTATCTGGAACAAATGACAATTTCCAGTACTAGTTCTCCAACACAATATGTTTTAGCTGTCAAAAGCAAATACAAAACTTTAAAAGACAAACCACGCCAAGAAAGAACTGGTGGATATGTGAGAACAAGTACCAGACCCTTTAATAAGCGTTGGGAATGCTACCGTTGCGGCAGCACTTCTCATCTTGGGAATGCCAGATTCTGTCCTGCCATTGATAAAACCTGTGCCAAATGTTTTAAAAGAGGACATTTTGCCAAAGTTTGTAAATCTGCTGGCAGATCATCATTCAATACAGACTCATCATCCAAGAAAGTTCTCAACGTTGAGCAACTCACAGGAGAGTCGTCCTCAAGTGAAGAAGACCAAATTTGCATGGTAACAGAATCTCAATGTACTGATGTTGTCACTGCTATTACACAAGAAATAAGACAACCCTTGTGTGTCCTGAATGTCAACGGAGTGGACATTAAGATGTTGGCTGATTCTGGATCCCCATTTACAGTTATTAGTGATAAAATATGGGAGGATTTGTTTCAGTCACAAGGGTTTTCTTTAAAGCATTCGTCAATACGTCCTGTTGGTTATGGTGGTAAAACCATCGAGGTGCTAGGTGAATTCTATGCCAATTTATGTTTCAAAAGCAGTAAATCTCAAGGTGTTGTGTATGTAGCCAAGGATGATACTTGTTTGCTGGGGTGGCATGACCAAGGTAATTTGGGGATTGTACTGGACCCCAATGACCCTCACCAAGTCATATTGAAGAAAGATTTGGTCTGTGTACAAACCATCTAGGAAGAAGCATGGGAGTCTGTGTACCCTGAAATTTTCAAAGATAAGTTAGGCCTATTCAAAGGGTTCAAGCACAAGATTAGATTGCTTGACGGTGCGAAATCAGTGGTGCACAAAGTTCGCAGGGTACCCCTAGCTATACGCGATGCATTAAAAAAAGAATTGGACAAATTGTGTTCTAGCGATGTCATAGAACCCATTGAATTTTCTGATTTGGTTTCCCCCATTGTTATAGCCAGGAAAGCCAATGGGGCGTTGCGCATGTGTGTTGATCTTCGCGATTTGAATCGCCACATTTGGGTTGATCAACACCCATTGCCCAACATCACAGAAATGACAACTACCTTGAAGGATTTTAAGTGGTTTAGTCTACTAGATATGACTTCCGCTTATCATCAAATTGATTTGCATCCCGAGTCCAGGCACTATACTGCGTTCATCACCCCGGAAGGTTAATATAAACGCATGCCTTTCAGACTTGCTTCTGCATCCGCAGTCTTTCAGAGGATTGTGGAGAGTATGTTCAAAGATGATGTGTTGGTGTATGGTTCTGATCGGAATCAACACAATGAAAGATTGCATAGTGTTTTTTCTATTCTACAGAGCAAAGGTGTTACCCTGAGCCTTGAAAAATGTAAATTAAATGTGAGTTCTGTGGAATATTTGGGATACAAACTATCTGCCAAGGGTGTTGAACCTAAGGCTAGCCTAGTTAAAGCAATAGAGGATTTTGGTGCACCTGGTGATAAGGATCAATTGAGATCCTTCATGGGACTCATTGAGTTTTATGCGAGATTCATACCAAATTGTTCTGCCAAACCTTTTCACATGAGGAATCTTCTAAAAAAGAATGTGGTCTTCAAGTGGAGTGTTGAGTGCGCTGAGGAATTTAAGTTAATCAAAAAAGAAATTGCACATGCCATTCCTCTTAAGCCTTTTGACATTAAGGACCACACGATAATTATGACTGATGCCAGTCAGAAAGGGCTTGGCGCCGTTCACATGCAACATAGAAATGGCAAGGATGAGGTGGCAGCTTTTGCTTCCAGATGTCTTAGGGGTGCTGAAGCAACGTACTCCGTGGTGTACCATGAGGTCCTAGCTTGCTGGTGGGGCATTGTTCATTTTAAACAATATTTATGGGGCTCCACATTTACTGTAAGAGTGGACCACAAACCTTTAGTTCAGCTTTTTACCACCAAGGGGGGAGACAAAGCAACCCGTTGGATTGCCAAATGGCAATATAGACTTTTAGAGCACAATTTCAATGTTGAGTACGTTCCTGGAATAAAAAACATTTTAGCAGATTGTTTGTCCAGGTTGCCCAGCTGTCTAGATGATGTTTGTGATTATGAAGATAAGAATTTTGATTCTGAGATTTTTTGTTATGCTGTGTCTCATCCGGATGGTGCCATTTTGGAGAGCGAATGGAGAGATGCTTAGGAAGCAGACCTAGACATTAAGAGACTTGTGAATTTGGTGTACACAGGTTGGACAAGAGAATGTTCACAAGATGATGTTACCAGCAAATTCAAACATGTCTTTCGATGAGCTTTCTCTTGTCAATGGACTTCTTTATCGTTCTTCCTTACTTGTAGTTCCTGTGGGCATGAGAGACAAGGTTCTTACATTAATCCACGAAGGTCACATTGGCATGCGTGCCATGAAAAGAAGAATTAGAGAACATTTTTGGTGGCCTGTCCTAGACAGGCAAGTGAAACATTTTGTGAGAGATTGTTTGTGCTGTGCTGTTAGTGATAAATCTCAAGTAACGGTTCCTAGTCCTGTTGAAGCTGTAGACGTTCCTTCCAAGGCTTGGCCAAACTTGCCATTGACATTCTTTGTCCTTTGACGTGTCTGTCAACGATTTTCCTGAGTATGAAATAGTTCTGATGGATTACTACAGTCGTTGGCCTGAGTTAAAGTTTGTAAAAGTTTCCACGACTGTTTGTGTAATAGAACTTCTTGAATTTCTATTTGCAAGAGAAGGCGTCCCTGATGAGGTGGTTTCGGACAATGTCAATTCACTACTTTACAATTCGAGAAGTTTATGGACTTCATGGGAATTAAGCACATCAAAACCTCGCTTTACCATCCAAGGAGCAATGGTCTCGTTGAGCGGTTCAATAGAGTAATCAAAGATAATATACAATTGTCTAAAGTCAGTGGTTTGAATTGCAAAAATGAACTGAAAAACATGTTGTGGGCGGTGCGCACCACTCCTAATTCTGATACTGAGGTTTCTCCGTTCATTTTACTGAGAGGTTGTCTTCCCTCTTCAAAGTTATTAAGGAGGTGGATGGATGTGTTTGAGTTACCAGAAGCAAAGATGAAGGAGGTAAGCAAGAAAAGGGTGGAAGCTCAGAACAAATATGTTCAGCCAAGAACTAAGGAGTTGAGAGTGGAAGTTGGAGATCTAGTCAGGGTCAAGTGTCCACGGATCTTGCCCAAGGGTGAGTCCAAGTTTTCTGATTTTAAGACGGTTGTAAGAGTCAACAAAAGTGCGGTGAAACTGGAGGATGGCAGATGGTGGAACAAAAACAAAATCTCAGTTCCTAAGTCACATTTTGATTTGAGGCCTGGTCATTTTGCGTCTCGTGCTAATCAGGGTGTGGTATGTCATGACATTATTAATCGTGTTCCTTCCTCCAGGTTAACAAAGTTTCCCAATAAGTTTCGTGACTATGTTATGCATTAATATGTTTTGTACTTTGCATTTCTCTGCCATGTTTTTCATTGCTATGATTTTATATCCTATGTTTTATTTAATTTTAGTTCTCCCTATTTTTTTTGTTTCATTTGTATAGGGGGAAGATGTGTTGGGTTATGTATTGCTCTCTGTGCCTCTCGAGGCGTCGGTGAAGTTCCATTTATGTGCGGTTCTAGAACGGGAGGTGCGGGAGCAGGGACGTTTGGATCCAGTAGCCGGACGGTTGGGTGTTGGCAATTCTTGTCTTGTTTGGCAATAAATATATTCTGAATGAACTTACCGATTGGCATCTTTTCAGTTTCGTTCATTTGAAAATTAGTCCAGCCCGAACTGCCAGGCCAGGTCATCCCCGGACCCGAAAAAAGCATCCTGGGACCAGATTTGGGGTATCACCCCTCATCAGCCAGGCTAGCTTGACTCCAGTGGCATGAGGAACATAGGGCCTACGTCTGGGCATACCCATCCCACTTAGGGTGTCAAATGCAAAAAGAACAATTGATGGGTGGAATGCTGAACAATGTCAAATATTCACCCCAGTACAGAGATCTGGGCCTAAATCCATAGTTTTTGCCATTCCAGTTTGGACCCAGCCATATTCATCAGGTAGTTCCAAACTGGGGTGGCGTGGTAAGCAAAAAAACTATGGATTAAACCCAGATCTGTGACTGATGGTGAATGTTTGATTTGCCCAGAATTCCATCCATCATTTGTTCTTTTTACTTGTGTCACCCTAAGTGGGAAGGGTATGCCCAGATGCGGGTTCCGTGCTCACTGTGCCACTGGATTCAAGCTAGCCTGGCTGATGAGGGGTGTTACCCCGAAACTGGTCCCAGGATACTTGTTTCTGGTCCAGGGAGGACCTGGCCTGGCAGTTTGAGCTGGACTATTTCCATGGGAAGCAGGACCAAGACTGATTTGCATATGGCTGGGTCCAAACTGGGGTGGCATGGTATGCAAAAAAACAATGGATTAAACACAGATCTTTGACTCGGATGAATATTTGATTTGATCAGCATTCCATCCATCATTTGTTCAGTTTACTTCTGATTGCAAGTTGTACGATTAATTCCGTCTCATGCGCAAACCTCTGTTTCCTCACGGGATGGAAATACAAGTATAGATTTGTTTAACACGTCCGATAATTATCAGATGCATTAAATAACCCAACATTCATTACATTTTGGGAGGTCAAACCT
Source organism: Calotriton arnoldi (assembly GCA_963921515.1). NCBI lineage: Eukaryota > Metazoa > Chordata > Amphibia > Caudata > Salamandridae > Calotriton > Calotriton arnoldi. The sequence goes on along the minus strand of CAWUFW010011441.1, from coordinate 116,871 downwards.
GCTGAAATTTAACAGGGAATATGTGAACGGTAGTTACCGTACCATGCGGATTTCACTGTGTTAAACTCCAAAATTTGCATCTTATTCTCCAATAAATCATAATAGGTGCTATTCATCGCACCTGATAATTAAAGAACCATATGTAATCATCATTTATCAGGTGCGATAAATAGCACCTTTACTTGTAATCAGGCCCTGAGTGAAGCGTGGCCTGAATGCTGAATTAGCTGGCCGCAAGTTAGAGCAGCTCTGCACAGCTAAGTCCATATCCTCCATGTAGGAAGCTGGCTCTGTATATACTATACGAAAGTGAGGTATAGTGTGCACAGAGTCCAGTGGAACCACAAAGGTAGGCAGAGGTAAAGTTAGATAGCACCTCACTCTCTATTTGTGGTAGTGTGGTCAAGCAGTAAGGCAGTATCAGAGGACAGTGTTAAGCATTTGTTGTACACACTCAGTCAGCAAATGAATTCACACACTCAAAGACTGAACTTCAGACCAATTGTTTTTGTATAAAAATATTCTTTTAGGTATTTTATTTCCTAAAACCAAGCAAGCCTGGCACAGGTAAGTGATAAGTACTTTGCAGTAAATATACAGATTGTAACACAGTTTGGATTGCAATTGTAAATGTACTTTGATTTGATTAAAGTAGTGTTACTGATAATGCAATGCTTTTCAGAATACAATACATATACTTTGAATGGGCTTTTTAGTAAAATTACGGGTAAGTTACTTTTGAGATTACTTTTCTTACACAGAGTAGTATACCTGGATACTACTCTGGGACATTTCCTGTAAACAGGTAAGTAAAATCGTTTTTGTTAAACGGTACAATTTTAAAGAATTTCTTTAGGTTTTCACACTCCACACTTAGAAACTTTTCCAAGAAAAACAGTCAATGTTATCCTATGGAGGAAAATAGTGTTATCGGTTTTAAGGTAAGTATTCGGTAGTGGGAGTTGAGGTTCTGGGGGTAGACTAAGGGGTCCCCCAGGGTCAAGGATGCACTCTCGTTACACCCTCAGCGGCACTAGGGCGGCCTGGTGCAGAGTGCTGAGGCCCAATGTTATCCAATGGGGGATAGGGGGCCTCCGGTTGGTGGCTGCTGAAAAGCAGGCTACTTGGTTGTGGGAGCAAAGCTCCTGGACTTTGGCTCAGGGCAAATGGGGAAACAAAGTAACACCAAAGGTGCACCCTCAGCGGCACTAGGGCGGTCGGGTGCAGGGTGCTGTTTCGACGTCGGGCGCCCTGTTGTTTGCAATGGGGAACCTCCCGTTTGCAAAGGCACTGCAGGCTTGGGCACGAAGGTCTTCTGGGTGTGACCACCACTTCGAGAGGTAAGTTGGGAAGTTGCGGGTTGGTTAGGCACCATCGGTTGGGCCACCCAAGGGCGTGGGGCGTCGGGTGCAGGGGTGCCTTTTGGGCTTGGATCTTCTTACCGGTTCCTGGTCGTGGTTGGGGGGACCTTCTGGATTTAGGCTGTAGGCGTCGGCTGGAGGTTTGAGGCAGGTCAGGGGTCGCCAGATCTCAGGTTAGGATCGCCGGGGGGACCTCCTCGTGGTGTTTGCCCACTCGAGCTCGGGCCGTGGACGGCGGGTGCAGAGTGGGGCGGATCCGCAGTGTCCGGCCAGAACCAAAGGTTGCAGATGAACAAATACGGTGTTCACGGGAGACACAGTCTTTGTGGTTGAAGGCAGGCAGGTCCTCTGGGGTTTTCGAGGTTGCTGGCTGCAGGACACACTGGGATTTCGCAGGAGCAGGTTCAAGGTGGAGACAGGCAGGAAGGGTGGGGCCAAGTCAGTGGGCGTCTTCCTCTTGTTAGCTTCTGCACGGCTGTTCGGTCCTTCTTCTTCTTATAGTTTCTTCTTGTCTGAGAAAGCAAGGTTCAGGGGTGCTCCTAAATACTAAATTTAGGGGCATTACAGGTAGGTAAAAGGTTGGGACCAATGGGTCCCTTCCCTGGGCTGGGTACACCCCCTATTATGCCACCCTCCAGTGGGAGGGGGGCATAAGCCTTTCTCTGGTTGGCTGAGTACCCCCATCTGCAAGATGGCGGGGACTGAGAGTTGTGCTTCACCTCGCCTCCCCCACCTGAGGGGTGGAGTTGGCAGAGGTGGGCACACCTCTCTTCCTCACGTGTTTTTCCCACCAGTTCTCCCGCTCAAAGTGGGGGTCAGAACCAGTGGGGACCAGTTGCTGAAAGCCGCAAGTGACCTGGGGAAGCTCACAAAGGCGGCAAGCCTATGAAGCTTCCCCTTCGTGAACCCTGCCCATCCTGGGGGAGGAGGCTTGGCACCTCATCCCAGGATGAGCAGCAGGCTCTCGATCCAGGGGTCCAGAAACATGTCTGGTGGTAGCAGCTGAAAGCAGCCACTTAGCCTAGACACTAGTGGTAGGTTAGTTTTCAGGGGGCATCGCTAAGATGCCCTCTGTGTGCATTTTTCATTAAATCCCACACTGGCATCAGTGTGGGTTTAATGTGCTGAGAAGTTTGATACCAAACTTCTCAGTTTTCAGTGTAGCCATTATGGTGCTGTGGAGTTCGTAATGACAAACTCCCAGCACCATATACTCTTAATGGCAACACTGCACTTACAATGCCTAAGAATGGACTTGGACACTGTAGGGGTACAGGGCTCATGCACCTGTACCCTCACCACTGGTATAGTGCACCCAGATAGAGGGGTGGCTGATCTATGCCAGGGCAGTGGGTTGTAGGCATGGCACACAGGGATGTGTGCCATGTCGACTCTTCACTTTGTTCTGCACCAAAACACGCAGCCTGCAAAGGCAGTGTGTGAGTGTAATGGTACAGGACCTCTAAGGGTGGCACAATAAGTGCTGCAGTCTTTAGAGGCCTTCTTTGGTCACAGTGGGCTGGGTACCTGTGGTACCATTTACCAGGGGCTGACCTGTGGCCAGTGATGCCAATTGGGTTTAGGCTTCAATGCAGTTTTAGGGAAAGAACATAGGTCCTGGGTACCTGATTGGCAGGAGCCCAGGGCACACTCAAAGCACATCAGCAATTCAGCAAAAAGTGGGGGCAACACTGCAGAAAGAGGACACTTCCTCACACTCCACCATACTGCCCCCTATCCCCTAATGGAGGACAATGGGGCTTCTGCAGAGTGAGCCAACAGCCCTTGTGAGCTGGCGGTGACCCCAAAAATAGGTAAAATCTATCCCGGGGGCAGTGGGAGACCAGAGTGGGGGCAGAACGAGGTGGACCTGATGGGCCATGGCGGCGCTGATCATGATCCTGCGCTGAGGACCAGATGGACTAAAGCCTGCTGGTGGGTTGCGACACGGCTGAACCTGGACCTGTGCCAATGGGGCCATCAGACCACGGTGGTCATGCCCCATAGGCAGAGAGAGAGACCGGAGCCATCTACGAAGGTGCAAGAGAGGCTGCGGTGAGGCCTAGTCCTTGCCCCTGATCCTGGTGATCGCCAGCTACCCAAGTACTAGAAATAGGAAGTGGTCTTCTGACGGGCACAGCGAAGGTGAGGAGGACACTGCAGCTATGTTTGGACGGGAAGGCCTGCCTGAACTGTGCACCAGAATTAGGGTTGTGCGCTGCTGAGGCAGCGTGGTTGTCCAGCTGCGGGAGTCTCAGCGGCCCCTGGGGGCACGTGACAGCTGCAGGGTGAGGGCTAGAGCCCAACACTGTCGCTACACAGAGCCTTTAATGATCTGGCACTTCCATGGCCTGCCCTGAAGTCTGGGGTCCCATGCGGGCCGGATTTGGGACCTAGCATTAGCCAGGCTCAGGTGGATTGACTGCTTTTGCAGGGCTGCCTTGCCTTGGCCCATCCCTGGGAGAGGGTGGTCAGGGGTTCCCCTTCTGCTGTTGCTTGCCCCCGACTACTTGGTGCTCCCTGCCTGGCACTTGCCTGACTCCGGATAGCCTGGGGAGCCTCCATAGAAGGGGTGTGCTGGTCGACTGACCGATTGTGCCGCTTTGTGGATTTCCACGGGGGCTACCAGGTCAGACCGGAGCAGTTACACCTTCACATATCAGAACAAGGCAAAAGATAAAGCCCCTCTCCAGAGTAAACAAAGCACGCTGGACAAGTTCACCTACACCACAGCAAAATCAGCTGAAGCAGCGTCAGGGGCTGACGGGTGCCACTATACTACTACCCCTTACACAACTATGATTTTGGCAGCCATAAATCAATCATGTGATGCACTCAAGGCTAAAATAAGTGTGGTGGGCACTGATGTTATGCTATTGCACCAGGTCTTATGCAAGGCAGTAGACAGAATACTGGAAGCAGAGGTCAGGGTTTTTGGTGTGGAGCACCCAGTGACGGAGCTGCAGTGGAAGATTTTACTGCTTTCTGCCACGTCCAAAGACCTGCCCGAGAGAGGGGAGATACAAAGGGGAAGGCCCGAAAGAACAATCTCTGCTTCATGGGGTTTCCCGAGGGCTGCGAAGGGCCCTCACCTGATGCATTTTTAGGTTAATGGCTACCTGTCCTCCTGCTTAATTATCAAGCAGGCACATGGAGCCCTGAACCAAAAGTCTCCCCCAGGGGTCTCTCGCTAGGTCCATGATAGTTCACATACTCAATTACCTGGACAGAGATGCCATCGTCCAGCATGCCTGTTCTCAAGACTCCCTACTGTTCTAATCCCATAAATAATGATCTTTCCGGACTATATTAGGATATTTCAGTAACAGTAGAGGTCCTTCATACATGCTAAAAAGAAACTATGCAGCCGTAATATACATTACATGCTGTTTTTCCCTGCCAAAATATAAGGTGCTCTTCCAATATAAAACTTCTTTGACACTGCTTTAGAGATATTCCAGTTAACGGATGAATGGTTCCGACCTTAGCCGCACACCCCACCTCCCATTCATACAGGATCCCCCACAGGAACCAATGCTTGGTCGTCCGCTCAGTGGACCAGAAATCGGGGACTCGAAAGGAATCGCATGCATTCTTCCTGGCGCAATAGACCGGACGACCTGGAAGGATCATGGATGTCTCAGAGAGAACTGGCCATGACCGTGGCAGAAGTACATGATGCAGAGATGATTGGCCTTGCCTTGCTGGACCACACGGCAGACTAAATGCTCCTGAGTGGAAATAGGAGAATGGAGATGCTGACTCACGAGGAACTCGCTTGAGCCCTGTACCTCAGGTACGACAGATGCTGAATGACTGTAGGCATTATCTTAAAGGCAGTTTTAAGTGCCACTGCACATCGGAGCCAAGAACATGATGGGCTCTCCCCCAGTGCTGAACAACTATCATCAGGGAGGGCCTAAACATTTAGCGCTAGGCAATTGGCACTGGAACTAGTTTGATTGGGGTGCGATAAGTTGGGGCATGGCAGAATGTCACCTGTTGGAGTCGGGGGTTGATCTCTCCCACAACAGCTACTTCATGTTCTCAGAGTATAGGGTGGGAGGGTTTGGGTAGTTATTGTTTTACGTTTTTAATTAGTTTGTTGGTGCTTGCATTACACCCATTGAACAGTAACTCGCATACCGCCATGAACTTCACACTCTGAGTCAATGACAGGTAATAATGATCAGATCCTGCCAGACTGGGTTCATTTAATGTCATAGAACATTAATGGTCTGCTGGTAAATGAAAAGAAAACAGTTCTACAGGCTTCTAACAGGTTGACATCCTGTTTCTTCAAGAAACACATTTATTGAGAAACAAGGTTTCCTTTCTGGCATGCTACAAGTACACTCAATCTCTTCTCTCAGAGTTTATGTGGGGCTCCTGGTGAGTAGCAATATTAATTAAAGGACACCTCCCTTTTGTAGTGAAATAGACCTGGATCGATCAATGGGGCAGGTATATAGTTGTCACGGGCCACTTGTATGAGGAAATCTTGACACTAGTCAACATTTCTGCCCCGCCCCCGCTCACTGCTTCCTTTTTAGAAGTGATCACAAGACTCATCGGTGACCTCCCCGTGGGACACCTAGGGGTCGATTCCGATCTCGGTCGGAAGGCTTCCGAATCGGATTCGGCTTTACCGGATCCGAGTCGGAGGCTTTGTTTCCGACCGAGTCGTACAGAGGTCCGGACGCCCAAGTACGATGCGAATGAACGCGAAATCGCCGACCGACTCGTTTCCGGGTCCGAACCGCTCCGTACGACTCAGTCGCAGACGAACCGTACCGCGCAATGGAGTCGATTTCCGACCGAGCCAGTACAATGCACGATTCGGACAGCCGGATTGAGTCGGAGTCTCTGGGACGAAAAAGCTCCGAGAAGCGGACTTCGGGGGTCCGTGCCGGACCCCCTTCACCCGTAGCCTAACGAGTCGAACACAGAGGGGGACCCAAGGGTCCCCCCTTCACATGCATGTACGGTGCGGATGGCACCAACGCGTACCCACTGCAGGGGAGCCCTTTTGCGAGACGTACCTATTCAGCTGATGCGAGGCCATGCACGCGTCGTACGACCGGCTCCCATTGACTTCAATGGGAATCCGACCGAGCCGAGTCCGTCAGCATGCTGCAGCCTCGTACTCGCTCGGTCGGACTCCAGGGGTACGGCTCGGTCGGAAAACACTCCGGATCCGGCTCGGTCGGAGGGCTTTCCGACCCAGATCGGAATCGACCCCCTAGTGTTGGAGGGAACTGGAACGGGGTAGTGGAGGATGAGCTTGACAAATCCCCTGGAGGGGGAGGGCCAATGCATACCCGCTTCCTGCTGAGACCATTCCTGGAGGCTGTGGGTTTAAACGTCTGGTGTGGATTGCATCAAAGGAACAGATGATACACAATTTATTTGGGGTGCATAACACTCTCTCTCACCTGGATCATGTCACCCTCCCCAAGACAGAGATACAAAAGGTGATTACCCCACAGATCTTACCTCGTGGGCTTTCAGACCATTCTCCGATAACGCTCCACCTATGCATGGCTTGTACAAGAGGGTCCTTTAGGTAATATTTAGCCCCCTGGTCGCTCCTGGACACAGCACTCACTTTACATCGAAACTATAGAGACCTACCTGACCCAGAATCAACATTCTGTGAGATCCCCTGGCATTCTGTGGGAGGCCCTCAAGCCAACTCTTGGAGGGGAAATCATAAGCTATATGATGGGGAAAAAGCATAGGAAATGGCAATCTGTCTGGAATTTAGAATTGTAGATTCAGAAACTGGCATCTCGCTATGCTAATATTCCTGAGTCAGGGTTGCACAGGGACAGACTTTACGCTCAGTCCACGTTGCAACATCTGGGGTTGGATGATGGCAAGACTATTTGGCTCGCCTCACAGTCCCATTTATATCTTAGGGGATACAAAGACAGTTACCTGTTACACTATCTCTGCTCTAACATTAAGCATCCCACCACAATCATGTATCTGTTGTACATGCCTAGTTCGAGAGTGGGGACAGTGCTGCGCCATGTGGCGGCACTGAATGGATTCACCAAATGGGACATTATGTACATTTCTACCTTGGGGGATGTAATGGAGGGCACCAAGTTGAAATCATACTCGACCTTACACAGCGCATTCAACTTAACCGTAAACAATTATATCGGTATCTCCAGCTCTGACATGCCTTGACACGCACTAAATGACTAAATGACTAAATGAACTCCCTGAATACAATCCACTGGAAGCCAAATTATTCCTGGGGGAATTGGGAGATAACAAAATCATACAAATTTATTGTTCAGTGATACACCACCCGACTGACTCCTTTATGTGCTACATGTGGCCTGGGAGCAGGATCTAGGGGCCCTTTCAGATGAGGAGGAGGCAGAGGCCAGGAGATCCCCAAGGCATTCAACATCTGCATCAGGACTCCACCTCATATAACTGAAATATTTCTATAAAGTGCATCTTACTTGATGCAAACTTTGATCGATTGCAGTAATTACCTTCCCTTCCTGCCTTCGATGTTTGGTGGATCACTGACAGAATATCGACAACAGAAATATCGACCTACAGAAATATTGTGACAAAAATATCGTTGTCAAAAATATCGACCTCCTATCTTCATAATGGTAAGTACAAAAATATCGAAGAAAAAAAATATCGTTGTTAAATATATCGAAGTAGAAAATATGTTTTTTTTATATAAGAAATAATGTAAAATAAATTAAATAATACATTTAACTTAAAAAAATATTTAGATTTATTTGTATATTTTAACAATTAAGGGGCCCATTACGATACCCGGCGTAAATAAATCCGCCAGGCATGGAAGCGGCAAAAATCCGCCCGCACACACCGCCTGAACACCGACCACGCCATTACAATTACACAAACCGAAAACCGCCATCGGCGGAAAAAGCACACAAAATACAGCCCGCCAACGTCCGAGTCGGAGTCAAACCGCCCGCCACGGACGGAAACACGCACGACAACACAAAACCGCCCGCCCTCACGGCCGACACACCGCACGTGAAATTACGATCGCACCGACATGAGCGCGGAAAAACCACAAATATACCGCCCGCCAGCGCAAACAACGCCGATGAGAATCGACACGGCAGAAGCCATGGCGCCAACGTACCTGCACAGAAACCATCCGCACACAAAACCAATAGCACACAACATGGCCAACAAGTCCACACAGCAAGGCACGCACAAATACACAAGCACAGTACACATCCCGAAAACACCCCCCGGACAAACAAAAAATACAAAGGCCAGAACCCCAGACACAACACACCTGAAAACAACAGACCATGAGGACACACCCACATAGGTGAGTACAAAAGCAGCACTCCCACAGACCACAACCCCTTGCTACATTGCAAACCAGAGAGGAGAGGAGAGGACACAGTGACACAGCAAGGACAGCAGCACACCACAGAAACGCACACATCACAACCACCACCACCACCACCACCACCACCAAACACCACCACCACCACCACCACCACCAAACACCGGCACCACAAACCCCCTGCACATTACACAACACACACCGCACCAGCACCACAAACACCATGGCACCACAAAGAATGCCCAAGTTCACGCCCATGGAGCTGACGGTCATGGTCGACGAGATCATCAAGGTGTACCCACAAATCTATGGGAACATGGTCCAGCACACACCACTAGCCACCAGAAACAGAATGTGGAACCGGATCGTAGACCAGGTCAATGCAGTCGGGACCCTGCCCAGGAACAGAGTAGAAATTAACAAACGTTGGAATGACGTAAAGAGCCTGGTCAAGAAGAAGGAGGGCAAAAACAGAGAGCTGGCTGCCGTCACTGGCGGAGGGAATCTCGCGCTCTTTAAGACCTTCAAAGCGTGGGAGGAGAAGGTGCGAGTCGTAATACATCCGGAGATCCTCGCCGGATTAGCAGGGGAGTGGAGGCTGGTAAGTACAAACTAATGTATACCAGCACGCCGCTATGTACTCACATGCGCAACTACCATGCCACAGCTCCCAGGGACAAACACCCCCATGTCCAGCACACAATACACAACACATCACACACACATGCAACAGACACCACCACACACAGCCCAAACCGAACAACTGTAAGATGCGTGGGGACATGTGTACACTCAGCCAGCCACGTAACCACCAACAGGTCCCCAAATATGCCAGAAGCGCCACAACGAGCACCCACCACAACCATGTGTCCGCCACAGCTGCACTAACCGACAAGTAACAGGTAAGTGGCAGGAACACAAAGTGCAGTGGGTGGGAGGGTGGACAGCCCAAGTACAACACACACCAGGCCCCAGTCCCACAGCACAGCAAGGAGGAGCATCCCCACACCCCACAGCCACGTGTCAGCCACCGCAGTGCACAACGACAGCCGAAAGGCAGACATCACGGTCCACAGCAATCGGTGTCAGTGGGTGTCCAGCCACCCCCACAACCCACAACACCCCCCCACCCCCACAGACCTGCAACATGGAGCACCCCCCGCTTAGAGCCATGTGGCATCCAGTACAGTGCACGCACGAACAACTTGCAGGTGGGAAACTGGACAGGGCTGGATTACTGGAGGCATGAGGACCATAACACGACCAACACATGGGACATGTCACGTAGCAGACGAACACGCAGCACCGCCCACCGTCACGAACAAGTGAACAATGTGCACACGGACATGAACAACAGACTCACACCCCACATGACCCATCACAGACATAGCAACACCCAAGGAGCCACGTCTGCATGCACAAGCCACACTGAATATAGTCCCACACGGCAGCCACTGTGCAACTCATCACACACAACCAAAACACCATTGAAGTCCTGTCCAAGTAGCCCCTACTGCCTGTCAACCACACACCCCACAACTACGCCTATGTAAGACAAACAACACTAGACGCAACAGAGCGGAACAACATAAATGCACACGAACACCACTGAACCCATCAAACTCACAGACACACCATGCACATACAACATACCATCCATCCCATCCGTCAGCCCCAGTCTCATGAAAGGCATGTCATCCGCACAGCTGCCACACATACAGCAGTCACGCTAAGATACATGCCCATGACCAACCATGTGCCAGAAGTCAATTAAGCGCACGACACACTGTGAGCAACAACACACAACATGGGCCACACCCCCGAGCACTGCAGTGATGCACATGGCACAGGGCAGCACGCACACCAAGGAGATGGGACAACTGCAATACGTTGGCTGGCACACAACTATCACTCACTCATAACGATGCGTCCAATGCCATGTCCAGTAATCACAACAGACAGCAAATATGCAGGCCATGTCAAGCATGCACACACCTCAAACCATGCACTGTCATGCTGCCACAACACATGTCACGTTCGGCACCCATGGCTCACAGCATGTACCCCAAAAGCATATTCCCTCCCAAATGCGAATCTGGGGCATGGCCCCCATGTTGCCATATGCGTTCCTAAGCGTTCCATTTGAACCCCAAAAGCATATTCCCTCCCAAATGCGAATCTGGGGCATGGCCCCCATGTTGCCATATGCGTTCCTAAGCGTTCCATTTGAACCCCAAAAGCATATTCCCTCCCAAATGCGAATCTGGGGCATGGCCCCCATGTTGCCATATGCGTTCCTAAGCGTTCCATTTGAACCCCAAAAGCATATTCCCTCCCAAATGCGAATCTGGGGCATGGCCCCCATGTTGCCATATGCGTTCCTAAGCGTCCCATCTGAACACCAAAAGCAAAGTACAAACCAGACCCAGGATGGGCCAGGAGCCCGCATACACCAGAGTCACAATAAGTAGGGGCACAGCAACACACCCATCGGCATGGCCAATCCGTCCCATGCCACATGTGCACAGCACACAGACCCATTGCCAAGCACACACAACTACAGATGCTACAGCCACACACACGCCTCCGGGAAACCCATGTACGAGATTGCACGAACTGTCAATGTCAGACGACAAATACATACTTCGCCAGGTGCAACACAATAACAAATCTCATTCTCTCCACAGGTGACGAACTGCTGGATGCTGGGGATGGAGCCAGCAGCCAGCACAGCCAGCCTACAAGCCCCCAACGAGGACACACGGATCTGGAGGATCTGTCCTCCTCTTCGGACACGGACCACCAAGCAGGCCCATCTGGTGTGGCAGGGCCCAGCCGCTCCCCAGGACCCCTCCTACCCACCAACCCATCATCCAGGGCTGCTGAACATTCCCAGCCCCCTGCTGCCACTGTCGTTGCGGCCACACCCACGGTCATTGTGGCCACTACCACTGCCGCAACCGCCACCATCGCCGCACCGACCACCACCGCCGCCACCACGTCTTCGCTGGCACCAGCCCCAGCGCAGGTGGTGGCCCGGCCGACTGGATCCACCCTGGGAGCCACAGCGAGGACCGTGGTGAGCAATGTGGCTAGTGGGCAGGCCGGTGGCAGCAGGACTGGTAGGAGGAGCAGGGTCAGGGAAACGCCAGCCTCCCCTGGGAGCCATGCCCTGCCTCAAATGGCCAGAGTCCTTGGGGCCTATGAAGAGGCCCAAGGACAATGGGTCCGGTCTGCTTCAGACACGCGTGAGGTGCTGGGGGTGCTGAGGTCCATGGACGCCCGTATGGGCCAAATCGTGGACCTCATGGGACAGCTGGTGGTGGCGGTGAGGTCACAGCCAGGGACAGCAGCTCCCCCTCCGCCACCACCTGCCGGGGCGCAGGGTGGAGCAGCAGTGTCCAGTTCCCCTGCGTCCACAGCCAGTGAGCACACCTCAACCACCAGCATGTCGCAAGCAGGCACCCCCTCGCAAACGTGGAAGGGGCCGTCCGAAGTGGAAACAGATCTCCCGGGAGGACTTCGCACGCTCCAAACGCAAGTGAGGCAGCCAGCCAGCCTTCCGCCAGCCTTCCTTGACCAGCCACTGCATTGACTTGGACTACGATCCCACTCCACACAGCCATCTGGATGGCATGTGTGTGTTGGACTATGGACATAGAACCAGTGGGTACACCCTGATCATCACGCAGCCATGACCGACAGCTCATTGTCACTGCACGCACCACTTTTGTCATCACCTTACACACAATCACATGTCACAGTTTGTAATAAATGCACCTTTTTCACTAACTGCTGTTTGTGCCCTGTGTTTTATTTGTACGGAATACAACGGCCACCTTGGGCGGAAAGGCACCTGATGCGTGGCATGGCAATTGAATCCGGAGGGCCTGTAGGGACCTAGGGGTGGGAGACAGAACAGGAGCACATTCAATGAGTGTGTCACACACCCATCACACAGTACATGTCAACAACTACAAGCAATGTACACACATCGCACAGAGCAATAGGGCACAATGCCACAGCCACCAACAGTGGCATACTACCCTGGCCATGGAGCGTTGACACACAGCACGCAGTGAACAAACGGCCACCCTGACACAGCACACACACACCTGCACAGATACAGCCACATCAGCCGTCGTACATGGACACTCACCGTCAAGTGAAGTAGCGGGCGATGAGCTGCTGCCGCACATTACCAGCTTCCTCCTCTCCGCTGTCCTCCTCACTCGAGCTGTCCTGGTCTGCGGGCTGGGGCCCTGGTTGATCTCCGTCATCCACGATGAGGGGGATCTGCTTCCGAATGGCCAGATTGTGCAGCATGCAGCACGCCACCACTATCTGGCACACCTTCTGTGGGGAGTACGCCAGCGCACCCTCGGTGCGGTCCAGGCACCTGAACCTGGACTTGAGGAGGCCAAAGGTACGCTCGACCACACGTCTGGTCCTCCCATGTGCCTCATTGTAGCGATCGTCTGCTGGGGTGCGAGGATTCCTCAATGGACTGAGCAGCCATGCCCCATTCGGGTACGCAGAGTCACCTGGGTGTGAGGGACACAGAGAACCGTTGCTAATCCAACTGGACAGGGGACAGCATCGCACAGCCAGCACGCTACACCACTCCACATACTCACCGACAATACAGGCACGATCCTGTTGCATATTGGACATCAGTCGTGGCAAGATGCTGTTGCGCATTATGTGTGCGTCATGGGCCGAGCCTGGGAACTTTGCACACACGTGGGTGATCACCATGTCCGCAAGGCACACCACTTGCACATTCAGGGAGTGCGTGTGCTTCCTGTTGCGGTACAGGTGCTCAGTGGCCTGTGGTGGAACAAGGCCGACATGTGTGCAGTCAATGGCTCCAACGACGTGTGGGATTCTGCCAAGGGCATAGAATGCACCCTTCACTGCCGCCAATTCACGAGCCCTGGGGTAGCGGATGTACCTGTTTCGGTACAGCATCATGGCTGCCAGTACATCCCTCAGCACCTTGCTGAACATGGGCTGGGACATCCCTCCTCCAATGCCCACTGTGTGCTGGAATGACCCAGTGGCGAAGAAATGCATGGCGGCCATCACCTTAGCCGTGGGGGTGACAGCAGTCGGATACACCCTGCGGGGACGGAGATGGGGTTCTAACATGGCACACAGTCGATGCAAGGTTGGCCTGTCCAGCCGAAACTTCCTAATAACCTCTGTATCGTCCATGTCCGCCAGCAATTGGTATGGGCGGTCAATGTTCGGTCTCCGCCTAGGGACAATGGCAGAGGACACATGTCAAAGCAACACGACACATAGCAATTTCGCATACACATCACTGACATGACTGAGCAAGCACATGAGCCACAGCCCAGCTGTCAAGCTGGGACGGCACGGCCACAATACACTTACACAGGTCTCCCAACAATGGCAATGGCTAGTGATACAAACCACTGCCATGTGCATGCACATGGGGATCTAGGCCCCAATGACTTGCGGGCGTGCTGATGGGGACTGACTGCATATCCGTCAAGCGGCAACGCCACGGCAACATGAATGTCTGCTGAGCATGGAACTGCTTCCGCGGCTGGATGAGTATGGCACACGACGACGACGATGTGGGCACAGGCTGAGCGGCCAAAACAAGTGGGACCTGTGGCACGAGGGGATATGAGACAGTAGTAGGTGTCAGCACTGCACCCTATGTACAGCACTGTACGGATCAGACCTCCCGAAACATTGACAGGTGTCCACATTCCCAGCCCCATGCCAAGACGGCTGTGTGCTTGCAGTCACACGTCACAGGTGAGAGGTTACATTGCACGTGCCAGGTGGCAGACGTACATAGTGGGAGCTGGCATGTGTGTGCATGTGTCTCCTGTTCAGGATCCACCAGATGGGCGCTGACTCTGTACTGACCATTGGACACAGCATGTTCCGTGGAAGGCTTGTGTGTGTGGGATGGTGGCACTGGATGTGCCTCCGTTGGGAGGGGGCCATGCACAGGGCGGGTACGTCGATGATTGCGCATTGTTGGTCACGGTGGGTGCACCAACTGAAGATGTGTTGCCCTGTGTTCAATTCCTATGTCCGCATGATGATAGACTGTAGATGTGGGCAGACTACACATTGGTCGATGTGCTGTCTATATGCATGTGCCTTCACACCAGGCACAGCTGCCCCTGCACATGTGACCCCTGCTGGACTCGCTGCTGGGTCTGTGGAGCTGATGCACCTTCTGCGCGTGGGGCGGACAGCTCTCCTCACTTCCCTCATTGCGCATGTCATGACTTTGCCGCAGGTGACATGGATCATGGAGGGCCCACATGTACGCGTGGGTAGGCTACACATGATTGTACACTGGTCGCCACCCCCAGTCAGTGTTTCGAATGGGAAGGTTGTCGTGCTGGTGGTATGTTCGATGTGGCGGATGGGCGGGCCTAGGTGCGGGCTTACATTCCGGACATGGGGGTAGTTGGATTGGCGACTAGTTGCAGTACACACGGGACACGTCTCTTCCTTTCCACATCTGGGTCATCCCTTGTACTTACTGACAGTGATACAGTCATCTTCGCCCCAGCCCTCATGTCCTCCCCTCGCTCCCCCAATATGCATGCTCACCTGCGAGGCTAGCGCCTGCACAGGCAGCCCCAAGCTCGCACCAGAGAGGGCAAGGAGTGTATGTGTGGGTCCAGTTGCACGAGTGGGCTGTCTCAGGGTATGATGTGTGGCGGGACGCCGTCCACCTGCGTGGTGCCCCAAATGGAGACCCGGCCTGCATGGACTATGCATCACAGTCTTCGCCTTCCGGATCCGCCACCTGCGACACCCAGTGGCTGTGGCTGCCCTTGCGGCCAGGCCGCGTCCGTCTGCGGCTGATGGCCCACACATTCACTCTTTGGCCTCTCTGGGGAGGGCTCGGGGGTGGTGGCGCACGCGCTTGCACTTAGTCGCAATGGCATGTGGCGTGGTTGGTATGATGGGCAATGGATGGGATGGTGCGAGCCACCTCCTGTGACGTCAGTGCTGCTGGTGCTGTGGTGCGTCCCCCTACACTTCCATTTGACTTGTGCCATGCTAGACGTTGAGGTTCTATTGCCTGCGTGATATGACCAGGAGGAGCGCGAGGAGACCTCTCACACACCATGCTCCACTGCCATCCCGTGCCCTGTATCGCCTGTGCGGATTGACTATGTTGGGGTTACACCTGGTCGACTGGGGCTGTGTGTGCCTTGTCAAGGGGCATGGCGGGCGCACAACAGGATCCAGCTTGTCCACAGAGGGTGGGCTGAGGTGCGCCTGGTACCGCTTTGTACGTGTGCCCGGCTGCTGTGCACACACGTGTTCACTCCCCCCGACAGGTGTCCTCTCACAATGCCCAGGGAAGCGGTGGTGTACTGTTCATGACCCCTCCCAACACGGCGTGCTCCAACTTGGCATGTGCGCATCTACCCGTCGCACCCACCCACCTGAGCACTGCGTCCATACGACTTCACACGACACATGTGTGTCTTCCACAGTAGTGCTACTCATTTGCGTTGACATCCAATACCAGTGGACTACATGGTCATGTCACGACTGCCGTGTACTTCACATACTCTCATCCTCTCTCATTCGTACTTGTGAAATGAGTCAGCGGAGACAGTTTTGGTTTCAAACATTATATTGAGTCTTCTGTCCTCTGTGATGCAGTATAGTGGACACTACTGGCAGCGGAATACATGTTGAGGATATACTGAGCATGATTGCAAATGGGATAGGGTGTGGGGTTACATGTGATTGGCTGTTGCATGTGGGATGTGGGCTTCAGAGTGACATCTTAGCTGTGCTAATGTACATTTATGTATAGCTGCGGAGCTGCGGACTTTGACACAGACGGTATACATGTAGCCTACCAGACCGCTTGGCATCATGGGCACAGTCCATCTCAGTTCCATGTGACAGGTTTGCTGCGGTTGTTCCTCATGCACGCGTGCATGTGAGATGACATCAGGGCATGTGCTTGCGTGCATGCAGCGGCGTGCCACTTGTTGTTGCACTGTGGTGGTTACTGGACATGTCACAGTCACTGGGGTCGTGTTGTTGTTGTATGCACTTGTCGTCCATGCAAAGGTCCTGGTATGGGATTCCCGGGGCGGGGGTGGGAGGGGTGCAGCACCCACAGACTCCAGGCGACCTATTCATGTCCACTGAGCGGTGTGTGTGTCCATGGGCGCTGGATCCATGTCGTGTCCTGGTTGTTCGTGCAGTTCCGTCCATGTGGGTGCGATACACAGAGCCCATGCCACTGCCTCCCACGATGCATGCGGTGTTCCTGGATGTGATGGGGAACAGTGTGCATGTCCCGGTCATATCCGATGTCATGGCGATGTCGTTGATGGTGTGGTTACAGTTGCCGGTCGTTTGGTATGGCTGTTGTGGTGGTGACTGGCCAGTCCGTGCGGAAGCTAAGCATGGGTGCGGGGTTGGACATCATAGGTCACTCCGGGAACCTGCGTTGTGGTCCGACGAATTTACAGGTTGTCAGGTATGCGATGCCGTCCAGCAGGGCTTCCATGTCATTGGTGGTGTACATGTTTGCCAGCCAATGTAGCGGATGGTGGCTGTCAAGGTGTTGTTCGTAAGTTGTCCCTTGGAGGACCATGATGGGGCATGCTGGGTGACATTCGATGTAGCTGTTCTCGATGATCCGTCGTGTGGAGGCACAGTGGTCCCATTTCAGAGCGGGTGCGATGTTGGACACATACGCCATGCCCCCATAGGCAGAGCAGGCCCTGTCGTGTGCGTCCAGAGGGAGGAGTAGTGGTAGCAGGTCCACCTTCAGACATGCCGGGTTGGAGAGGCATATCTCGACGGGATGCTGGTAGGGACACCTCCGACAGTAGAAGACGGGCATGACGCAGCTGAACAATGTGATGCGGTAAGTCAGTCGGTAACTTACGTTCAGCAGGGACAGGAGATCGCATCCCAATGTATGGAACAGGTTGGTTTTGTACAGCTTGAGCTGTTCGGCGTAGTTGGGTAGGTGTGTTGCGGTTGCCATTTCGCAGCGGTTCGTTGAGGTGGCGTGCTCCGGCTGTGTGTGCAGTCTGCAATGTGCACGCTCCGAGGTTGCTGTGAGCTCTGTGTAGTCGTAGGGAGACAGGACTTGTGTTCTGTTGGCTTGTTTGGAGGACACGGGCCCTCTTCCCACATGCTTCTCAGACAGTTCAAGGTCAGTGATGTGTGACTCCTTCCAATTAACTTGCATGTGGCCGACATGGGGAGTGTTTTTTCTTTCTTCCCCGTCCGTTGTGTGCTTCTGTGATATGCGCTATCTGCCCTGTGGTCGGTCTCTCGGCATGCCTGTGTTGGTCTATTCTTGGACATTGGCTGTATTCACCGGCTTCTGTCGTAGGGCTGTGGTTTCGGAGTTGGAATGGAAGGTCATTCAGTGCTGTCTGCTCTCCCTTGTGTGGGCGGCAGGCTGCCTTTCCGCTCTGCGTTGGGCCTTGTGTGTGAATGTTATTCTTGGGCCACCTGTTGTCGGTCCCCGGGCTCTTTGGTGTTCCGTTTTATATGTCTTGTTCATATGTGCAGGGTGGTATGGGTGTTTCTGTGTGGTACTGGCGTTCCTCTTCCCGAAGGGGCCCTGCTTCTCCTAGTTGGTGTTGCCGCCGCTGTGTGCTACGCCATGTTTGTTACACTGGGGTGTGTCCTGCTGTTGCGTGTCTTCACTGACATGTGTGCGTCGGTTGTGTGGCGTTGGGTGTTGTCCGCGAATTGGGCGTTGGGGACATGTCTGTGGCAGGCCTGTCACGTGTCATGTGCGTTCGGGGTGGGGCTGATGTGTGTGCTGCTTGGTTGTGTCCCTGTGTCTGTGTGCGACGCATGCATGGCGCTGCGGTTGGCCTCTGCGTTGTGCGCATGTGTGGCGGCGTCATCGGCGCTTTGGGGCCGTGACGGGGTGGTTGGTTCCTAGTCCCAGGTGGTGTGTACACATGTGTTCCGCGATGTTACGATTTGGCCTGTGTGTCATATGTGGATGCAATGGTGGATGTGTAGTGTACACGCGCTGGGGGGTTGTCCGCTTTTCCGCCCTTGCACTGTGTGCGCTGTTTGCGTGCACTTGTTGTGTGTGTGCCTACCTGCGTCTCCGCGGTACGTTGCGTCCTTGGTGGTGCATCAGCAGAAGCATGGGGAGGGCCTGCAGTGCTGGATTCATGCTCGGGGAGCCGCTTCTTCGTTGTCCGTGCTCGGCATCCGTGTTACCGCTTCGGTTTGTCGTACGGTATCTCTTGGCCATGGGAGCCGTTTGTTTGCGGCATCGTAATTTATGCGCCGGGCGGGACGTGTTTCGTCGGACGGTGTGTGTCAGTTGAGCTGCGCCGCTACGTGTACGGGCGCACTTTGATGGCGGACGGTGTTGCTGGCTTGCCGGCGGTGTTTGGCCTACTTTTCGCATCGTAATTGGACGGGCGTGTGGACTGCTGCGTGCCGGCGGTAACTGGTGCTTTTTGCATCCGCCAGCACGGCGGTGGTGCTTCCGCCCGCCATCGTAATGTGCCCCTAAGTAATAAATGTAATGTAAAAATAAATTAAACACATATTTGAAATGTAATATATATATGTACTTAAAAATAATTAATAAATAATTTTATTTAATTATAAAATTTTAGAAATATATAAAAATGTATAAATAAATATATATATATATATATATACACACACACACACACCTGTAACATAAACAAAATTATATTATAAATTAAAATAATAAAATATGTAATATTTTTTAAACCTACATTTTACACTACATTGACTGCAACAGTAGGGAAAGTGTTGGATAGCGGAGGAGAAAAAGTTACTATTCCCACTCCAGCGAAAACAACAGTAGGGAAAGTGCTGGATAGCGTAGGGAATAAATCCCACTCCAATAACTGCAACAGTAGGGAAAGTGTCAGATAGCGGAGGGGAATAATTTACTATTCCCACTCCAGCGAGTGCAACAGTAGGGAAAGTGTTGGATAGCGTAGGGGTAAAAACTACTATTCCCACTCCAGCGAGTGCAACAGTAGGGAAAGTGTTGGATAGCGGAAGGGAATAATTTACTATTCCCACTCCAGCAAGTGCAACAGTAGGGAACGTGTTGGATAGCAGAGGGGAATAATTTACTATTCCCACTCCAATAACTGCAACAGTAGGGAAAGTGTTGGATAGCGGAGGAGAATAATTTACTATTCCCACTCCAGCGAGTGCAAGAGTAGGGAAAGTGTTGGATAGCGTAGGGATAAAAATTACTATTCCCACTCCAGCAAGTGCAACAGTAGGGAAAGTGTCAGATAGCGGAGGGGAATAATTTACTATTCCCACTCCAGCGAGTGCAACAGTAAGGGAAGTGTTGGATAGCGGAGGGGAATAATTTACTATTCCCACTCCAGCAAGTGCAACAGTAGGGAAAGTGTTGGATAGTGAAGGGGAATCATTTACTATTCCCACTCCAATGAGTGCAACAGTAGGGAAAGTGTTGGATAGCGGAGGGGATAAAATTACTATTCCCACTCCAGAGAGTGCAACAGTAGGGAAAGTGTTGGATAGCGTAGGGGTAAAAATTACTATTTTCACTCCAGCGTGTGCAACAGAAGGGAAAATGTTGGATAGCGTAGGGGTAAAAATTACTATTCCCACTCCAGCGAGTGCAACAGTAGGGAAAGTGTTGGATAGCAAAGGGGTAAAAATTACTATTCCCACTCCAGCGAGTGCAACAGTAGGGAAAGTGTTGGATAGCGGAGGGGAACAATTTACTATTCCCACTCCAATGAGTGCAACAGTAGGGAAAGTGTTGGATAGCGGAGGGGATAAAATTACTATTCCCACTCCAAAGAGTGCAACAGTAGGGAAAGTGTTGGATAGCGTAGGTGTAAAATTTACTATTCCCACTCCAGCAAGTGCAACAGTAGGGAAAATGTTGGCTAGCGTAGGGGTAAAAATTACTATTCCCAATCCAGCGAGTACACCAGTAGGGAAAGTGTTGGATAGCACGGGGGTAAAAATTACTATTCCCACTCCTGCAAATGCAGCAGTAGGGAAAGTGTTGGATAGTGTGGGGGTAAAAATTACTATTCCCACTCCAGCGAGTACAACAGTAGGGAAAGTTTTGGATAGTGTGGGGGTAAAAATTACTATTCCCACTCCTGCAAATGCAGCAGTAGGGAAAGTGTTGGATAGCAAAGGGGTAAAAATTGCCATTCACACTTAAGAAAATTCAAATTTAAAAACAAACAAAATATCAACTACTATACAACATATAATAAAACACCCAAAAACAAAACATATCTATTATAAATTTTTACAAAACATAGAAACATATAATAATGTAGAAAAAATATAAAATTTACATAAAAAGATTTTTTTAATTTTAACAAGAAATTATCAAGCAAATAAATATTTTGTAATAGAAATTCATTGTAATCTAAAAAATAATTATTACATAAATGTAATATTTTTTTTCCTACCCTATAACACCACACAATTTACAAAACACATCTAAATTAAATAAAAAAGTGTACCTCCATAATTAACACAATTATCAATTTAAAAATTATTAATAATTAAAAAGTTCAAAATTATTGTAATAACCAAACATTACAGCTATACAACATAAATCACCAAACAAAAAAAAACAATTACCAGAAATATTTAACAATTAATAAAGAAAGATTAATGATCAAGTAATGATTAATTAATGTAACCTAAATTACTTTCCACAAACTACCCCAATAAACACCATAACACACACCTAAAAATATTTACACGATTTCCTTAACTAATTTACATTAATAAATTCATATCAATGAACAACAAATAAGTAATTAATTTAAAAAAATTTACTTCCCACCATTTACCACTATAAACACAACTCACACATCACAATTATTACACAAATGACAAAATTAAAATGTAATTAATTAATTAGCATCAATTAACAAAGAATTAATGAATTAAAAATAAATTACCTCCCACCATATTACCCTATAAATGCCACCAACAATTTCGTAAAAAATTATACAATTAACATAATTAATTAACAATTAATTAATTAATTAATAACAATTAATCAAAAAATAAATAATTATTAATAAATCAATTCCCACAATTAACACTATAAAATAATAATTAATAAATATTATATAAAATGTTTTATTAAATTTATTAAAATTAAATTACTTTCCACCTTACTCCCCTATCAACCCACAACCCACTCCTAAAACAATCACACAATTAACATAATTACCAATGAATTAATAATAATTAATAACAAATTAATAAATAATTAATAATATATTATTTCCCACAATTAACGGCATAAAATATTACATAAATAAATCTAAATTATGAAAAAATATTAATAATTTAATTATAATTAAATTACTTCCCACCCTATTCCCCTATAAACCCATAATCCGCTCCTAAGAAAATGACACAATTAACATATTTACCAATTAATTAATCAATAAAAATTAACAGCCAATTTTAATTAATTAATAAATGAATTACTATAATTAACACTATAAAATCAAAATTAAATAAATACTAATAAATAAAAATTATTATTAAATTTATTATAATTAAATTACTTCCCACCCTATTCCCTATAAACCCACAACCCGCTATGGAACTAAAACACAAAATTTAATGAAAAGAAAATTAATATTCAATTTATTATAATTAAATTACTTCACACCCTATTCCCCTATAAACCCATAACCCGCTACGGAACTAAAACGCAAAATTTAATTAAAATAGAATTTATAACTTCTGAAAATGTAACACATACATTAAAAAAAATGCAATACTTAGACAAAAAAATATAGCACATACATTTGAAATACATATTAAAATACATAACACTAACTAAAAAAACGATATTTTTAACAACTATATTTTTGCAAACGATATTAATAACTTTGATATTTTGGAAAACGATATTTCTTACCTTAAACTCGATATTCTTGACCACGATATTCTGGCAGTCGATATTTCTGTATCACAATATTTTGCACTCGATATTAGTGCAAGTCGACATTTCCTACTCGATATTCTGACTGTTTACCATGTGTGGCACAGGGAGGCGATTTCATGCACACTGAATGGGGCTGTGTTAAAATACATGTTTACTAGAGTTAGGTAATCTCCTGTTTGGGCCACACGTTGGGCCAGTCTATACCACAGAACTCCAAACTGATGCTTTTACATATCACTAGGGATATTGTGGAGGACAATTATAAAACCACACTATTATGGCTGGGCCTGACAGTGACTAATGGGGATATTGCCCCCCAATGGAAAGCAGATGCTCCACCCTCAATTGAATAATGGAGAAAAGGTCTGGACTGGTGCATGAATGGAAAGTAACCAGTGTATGAAGCTAGGGGTTTCCCCAAAAATATATAAAAAATTGCCAAGGATGAGTAGACTAAAGAGGGATCACCATCACACAGAGAGGTAATTGTGTATATACCATAGGGATACAAATTCATAGTTATGAGGGTGAAAGGCAATGATGTTGATTGGGCGGGAGTCCTCCCTGATTGCATGCGGGGCAGGGATCACAAGTGGGGACGTGGGGAGGTATCGCAAAAGTACTGCACCTTGTTTCAGTGTTACTGCATTGTTCTGTGACACTTCGATTACTAAAACCAATAAAATGCATTTCCAAAACAAAAAAGAGAAACAAAGCTAACAAAAGAGTACAGTATCAGTTGCATAGTTTCTGTGAACTGACTCAAATGTCTTCATTATGTGGGTTTTGAAATACCATGCTACTAGCCCATTTCTCAATGGTTTTCAATAGCCATTTTGTATGATTTCCAATCACTTTTTTTTTCTTAAAGTATTCACCTAACACCAATTATTACCTATTTCATGTCTTCTAAGATCTAGGTATGTTGAAAGAAATGCAAGATTCATCTAATTTTCAGGAGAAAAAAAAAGTCAAACTCCATACTCCTGTTGGTAGGTACTGATCCCGACCCTTCTTTTCCAACAGTTATCTGACGCAGACAAGTTAAGTTTGAAATGACTTGTAAGGTGTTAGACCGGTCAGTCTTATGGTGGTCTTCCCACAAACATTTTCCCTCTTCTCCTCCATTTTGCTGAACTTATTTTTGTCTCTGCACTTTAACACTGCTAACCAGTGCTAAAGTACTTATGCTCACTCCCCTTAAGCAAGGTTAAATTGGCTTATACCCAACTGGCATATTTAATTTACTTGTAACCTCCTTGTAGAGTGGTATACCATTTAACCAGGACTTGTACATTAAATGCTACTAGTGGGCCTGCAGCACTTATTGTGCTACCCACCTAAGTAACGCTTCAAAATATGACCCAGGTCTGTAACTGCAGCCTGAATGCAGTTTTAAACTGCCATGTTGACTTGGCAGAAAAAAACCCTTTCCAAGCCTTAAACTCTCCTTTTTTTACATCTAAGTCACCCCATAAAGAAGACCCCAGGTAGCCCTTTAAGGCAGAGTGTTGTGTAACTAAAAAGTTGGACATGTACTTTTAAGTTTTACATGTCCTGGTAGTGCAAATCTCCTAAATTGGTTTTTCACTACTATGAGGCCTACCCCTCCCATAGAATAATATTGGGGATTCTTTATTACATTTAATAAGCTATAGTTTATAATTGAGAGCAGGTAGCGATGTCAAGTTTGGTGTCTATGAAATTGTAGTGATAAACCCTCTTTTATGGTAAGATCGGATTTTTCATTTCAATTTTGAAAATGCCACTTTTAGAAAGCTTAGAACAACATTTTATCTAGCCGTCACATTCACCGCTGTTCTTTACTTAAACAGACTCAGACCATTTACTGATTTCCTTGGTCTGTAATATTTATTTACTCGTCATTATCTCTTTTTGATAAGTCATTTATCTTTTATATCAGATCAAGGGAAAAACTTGGTTGTTCCCATAATATACATACATTCAAATCATAATCTTACAACAAAACATTACAACTATTACAAAACACACATTACATTTGTGTGAAATGATTTACATGAAAAGAATGAATTATAATCTGGAGCCAGTCATCATTTTCAAAAAGCAGCAACCATTATCCTGATTCATTTGACAATTTGGTCATTTTGGAGCTGCTAACCAGCGGAAACACTGTTTATACTCTTCAGGATAGTAATATTTAAACAAAGAACTATTCCCTCCGAGTGGATTTATATCTATTAAATATGTCCCCCTGGTTGAATAATGCCAAAGCGTTTCGAGACCCGATGCAATTCTTGGGGTTCTCTTCAGGGCTGTGACTGGGTACAATCTGAAAGGTCAAAAATATGTAATAATTAATTTCTAGCTTCTCCTAAATTCATTGTAGAATTTTGTACAGTTTGTTATTGTCATTTTCTTCTTTATGGTACCTGCTATTCTGTCTCTTTTACGCTGCTGCCTGTGTCTTTACTTGAAGCAGTGGTTGTTTTTGATACCTCAGTCTGGAATATGAGAATTGAATAATGATAATTTGTATCACCGTTATTTATACGAATTGAGAGGCGCTTTGTAATCAAACGCAAGTGAGCGCGACTTACTTTTCAGTAATTCAAATCACAGTTCGATTTGTTGAAGTTCTTTGTTTGCTTTACTTGGTTACGAACTTGTGTTGCAATTCCAACCATGTTAAGTATCAGCTCTGTTTCTATTCTGAAACGAATAGGGTACGTGACATGAGTGTTCCGTAATCCATTAACACTTCGGGTTTGTCTATAGTGCACGCGCTAACATTTCATCAACTTACTTTCAAGAGTTCTTTCTTCGGCATTCTTCGTGTATTTCATCAATGCGGCTGAATTCTGGACTTCCGGTTTCCTGATCATTTATGCTCAGCAATCCATGCTGTTTCAGATGATGCATTCTGGGATTTAGAGTACATCATGCACGGAACGGATTATACCACTTCTAGGTTGCTACCAATAGTGAGACGAAGTTTATGTTTCAGGCTTTGCACTATGGTCGTGTGGTACTGTGTGCCTTTTATGGCTCCTTGGCGCACAATTCCGTTGAGTTCTACGTATTACAGACAATTCATTCAAGCCACTGACAGTACTGTTAAATTGTAATATTAGATACGCTTCTTTTCGCAACAGTGCTGCCTCAGTATCTCCTCCTCTTGAATTGGGTTTAATTACGTATAAAACTGTCCATTTAAGTTCTTTTTCATTGTGGTTCTTTTCCATGAAATGGCTCACCATCAGGGCAGTGACTACCTTTGTTTTGATTCGTGACCGATGTTGCACAATACAATGTTTTATTTGATTTGTCTTCCCAATATATAGTTTTTGACATGGGCACATGATGGCGTATTACCCATTTTTTGTTTTGCAATTTAAAATTCTTTCTGTGTCCACTTCAGGTTATTATGTAGAAACTCAGTTCCTTCTATTGTTGTTTCACACACAGAACAACTTCCACACCAGTGGTGGCCCACAATTGGGTTTAGGTTCCATTGTGTTCTTAAATCTTTTTTTCTTGTTGGAGAAGCAATCTCCCCCGCACAATTTGTTGGCCAATACTGGCGCATTTTTTCATTGCAAACAGTTGTGGTTGTAATACATGTTCCAAATTCTGCATAAGGTACCAATTCTTCAATATGATTTGCCGAAATGTATTGGTGTGCGGACCAAAAGTTGATGCGCAAACCAGTTTGTCCAACTGCTGTTTCGCTTTCTTTGTTAGGAGGCACTCTCTAGGTGTGTACCACGCTCGTTTCATCGCATGTTTCAGCAATTTTCTGAGTCTGTTTAAGTAAAGAACAGCGGTGAATGTGACTGCTAGATAAAATGTTGTTCTAATTTTGATAGGCCCCATCTAGCTGTCTGTTACAGGGCCAAACCCCTTTATTAAGGAACTTTTAGAAAGCTGGCATTTTCCTACCCTTAGTCCTTTTGTGCCTGCAGCCTGGCCTAGGTCACATGACTGGGTGTAACTGACGGTTAGCCATTGTGAGTTCCTCCCAAACAGTCAGATCATAGAAGTATCAGGTGTGCCTGAATGGGCCATCTGTTGACAGGATGAGGGACGGAGCTGAGGACAGCCCCATTTGCATCTGAATGGCCTGTGTGCTGCATTCACACAAAGGGCTTAACGAACTCACATTGTCACTATAGCCGGCAGGGGAGTCAGGAAATTCCATGCACTTCAAAGCCACAATCTAGAAGCTTCTCCCACTTTCCTGAACCATGGCACCAGGGTATTAAAAGGGGACCTCAGACACCACCTCTTCAGTACACTTCTGGGCCTGTGGATGAAGGACTGCTGTGCTGCTGAAACGACTGCCACTCTGCTGGACTGCTGACCTGCTGCTGCCTTGCTGAATTGCTGCCTTTCATCCCTGCTGCCTCCTTGTCTGGGGAAGAAGAACTGGACCTGCAACTTTATCTTGAACCCATGGCTACCAGAGTGACTCCAATAACTTGTCTGCTGGCCTCCTGATCTGAGCTTCAGGGACAAAATAGGCTCCCCAATATCCTGCACCAGCACCTGGGCCAAGCTGAAGTGAGTTCCTGACCCACAAGTGGTGCCCCTCAAGTCCTGGACCCTTGGTGTGACTCAAAGAGTTGTATTCAATCTTTTGGGTTCTTCGCAACTGCGAACAGGCCCATTTTCAAAGTGACCGCGCCACTCACACCGCAATTCAATGCAAAGCTTTGTCAGCCTGACCAATCATGCTACAGCATCGACCTCCCGTAGGGACCACCAACACGAAGCTCAAGCAATGCCCATCTGCGACACCTGACCTACTCTTCGCGCTACTCCAGCAGCCTTCCGTGATGCTCTCCCAGCTCCTCGCGGCCCCCTCCACTGCAAACAGGACTCTTAGCACAGATTTAAGAAGGTAAAACTTCTGGAGGCCTGACCTGGAAACTGTAGCTGACCAGCACGCCATTGCGGTCTGCCAGAGCTTATGAATTTGAGCAAGTCCAGTGCTACCAGATATTCACAGTTGGCACTTTGTGCTTTGTGGCGCTATTTTCACTAAAATCTTTTCAAATTCATAACTCTGGTTCTACTGGTTGAATTTGTGTCATTTAGATTTCCTCTATTTGTCTAAAGTGATTTAGGATTTTTCCTGTGTTGTGTTTTCACTTTGTTACTGTTTTTATGCTGCATAAATACTTTACACATTGCCTCTAAGTCCAGCCTGTCTGCTTCTTGTACCAAGCTACCCAGGGTTGAGCACAGGTTAAGTTAGCGATTTTTCTTTGTTCACCCTGCAAGTGATTGTGGCTGTTGCTTGCCCGGAGCTCACACCCCAGTCAACCAACAACCCAATTTGTAACAAGAGGTCTAATAATTCGACTTTTCTTTTTGTTGAGTAAGAGGTTGTTGGACTTGGCCCTTTTTGCAGGGTCATCCCAGAACTTTTTGCCTTCCTCCTAGTATTTTTTCTGACCTGGTGTTGGTGGTTTCAGGACTCTGGGCACTTTATCACTGCTGTCCAGTGTAAAGTGCATGTGCTCTCTATGATAAACGTGATAAGATTGGTCTACCCCAGTTTGGCGTATTTAATTTACCTATCAGTCCTTTGTAAAGTAGTATCTCATATACCCAGGGCCAGTAAATTAAATGCTACTGGTGGGCTTGCAGCGCTGGTTGCGCCACCCACCAAAGTAGCCTTTCAAACCTGTCTCAGGCCTCTGCCATTGCAGGGCCTGCACGCGCAGTTTCTGCCGCTGTGACATGGCACATAAAGTGGTTGCCACCTCTGTGACTCCCCTTTTACTACATATGAGTCACCCCCAAGGTATGCCCTAGCTAGCCCTATAGGCAGGGTGCACCGTAGGTAAAAGGTAGGACATGTGCCTTAACTGTGTGGCATGTCCTGGTAGTGACAAACAGCCATTTTGGTTTCTCACTACTGTGAGGCTGCCCTCTCATAGGAATGCATTGGGGATTCCCTGATATGTGTTTCAGTGGGAATTCCTGACATAAGAGGAGAAGCATGATCAAGTTTGGTATGTTTGGAATAGTGGTAATAAATGCTGCGTAATGGTGTTCGCAGATTTAATATCACTATTTTAGAAATGCCACTTAAGTGGGCATTTCTGTGTGCTATGTGTCTTTGTGCCTGCCTGTTGTGTATTGCATGTGTGGCTCTGGATGACAGGGGCTGGGGAGGTGCAGTGGCTCCAGAGGGGCTGGGTGAGTCAGCACTAGGCTGACTAGGCCGATCTGCATTTGGAGTAGTGGGAGGAGTAGCACCTGACCCTGAATAGGACTGTGCCTGCCTTCCACAATGCTGTCTCCACCCCTGTGGTTTGTCTGGGGTCAGAGCCTACACTGACAATGGGGAGTGTTGTGCACTTGTTAAGTGCCCCCCAGAACTGGTTTGGACTGGGTCCCAAGCCCTGTGCCCGGACAGAACAAAGAACATAGGTGGTATAAATATTGGGGCTCTGAACCCATGTAAGGTGTGGAACTTTGTGCTTACTTGGAGACAAAGGACTGGTAGGAACCACCACAAAGGACTCCCCCTCTGCTAGAGGGCCCTGTGAGCTGGTCTGCCTGGGCCCAGCTCTGCTCCTTGTGACTTGGGGTTCAGCGTGTGGTGAGCGCTTGACCCGTCCCCTTCAGGGCTTGGGGGATCCTGCCCTGCAGGACTCAGGAGACTTAGCTCTATGAGAGCGCTGGAGTCATTGGAGGTGCCTCCCCCTTTTTCGTGGGGGGAACTTCTATCTTTGTTGCCCGATCCTGGGGGCATCGCGCCTCTTGAAACCGCCAGGGAAGCGGTAAAAACTTGCCAGGGAGTTCTGGTCGTAGCCCCCACCTGACTGAAGAGAAGGTACGCAGCGTGGCTGCTCGTCAGGGACCGAGCACCGCAGAGAAGCCAGGCATGATGTTGCCTGGTTGTGGGCGGGGCTGACTAGCGGGGAGAAGCAAACCACAAAGCAGAGCCAGGGCAGGAAGACAGGCAAGTCTGTGCTTGGGTGTGGGCGGGGCTCCGTGTTCACCAGGAGAGCCCCGCGTGCTGCCAAGCCTGTGGTGGGCAAGACCGGCGGTAAGAGGAGACTGAGCCTCGCAGGCTCACCGGACAAACCGGAGATGGACCGGAGCCTCGTGGGCTCCCTTCTGCCACTTTCCGCCTTTTCTCCAGCGAGTGTCCCGACGGAGAGGCAGTCCCCTGAGAGCGGAGCCGACGAGAGGTAGGAACCCTCCCGGCTCCCGTGTGTTACAGCCAACAGCTGTGAGAAGCGGTGTTCGCAGCTGCACTGCCAGATCGCGAGTAGCTGCTTGATGGACACACACAGTGGGGAGATCCCTGACTTTTGGACAAGGGCATTGCGGGGACGCCCAGGATGGGCCCCCGAGGTTAAGGCAAGACGGCCTGAAGTTCGTCCCTATGTTTTAGGTGGGACGTAATGCCAGGGGGTGCTGTGTGCACCTTGTCAGTGATTACGGTGCCCCAAGGATGTGATTTACACCTAATGCTTTTGCCTAAGGTGTGCCCTCTGAAAGTGGGTACGGTGGTGCACTGTTGCTAATGCTAATGCTTAATATGTTTATGCTAAGTACCTATTGCCAGTAGTTACTGGTTGTTTTCAATAAACTGTGATATGATGGTTATGACAGTTGCCCGATTGGCCCTGTGGTGTATATAATCCCTGTAAAGTCATACTAAGTGGCAGGTGGCACAGTGTACATATGTGATTGCGCTCTAATGTGTTTTATGAGTAATAAAAAGACTATTTTTGAAATAACCTTGTATGGAGTTTCTTTTGTGGTGTGCCTAGTGTGTCGCTGCTGTGTGGGTGTGTTGCGCAAACGCTTTACACATTGCCTCTGGGATAAGCCTGACTGCTCTGCCAAGCTACCAAGGGGGTGAGCAGGGGTTATCTTCAGCGTGTAACTCCCTTGCCCTGACTAGAGTGGTGGTTTCTGCTTGGCTTAGGCGCTAGCCCTAGCCAACCAGAAATCCCATTTCTAACAGAGGTCAATGCAAATCCTCAGAAATCCTAGTTGAATGAACTTGTAAAATGCCCCCTCTATCAAGAGTTTCTTCAAAGTACTTTGTTCTATTTACTATTAAAAGTGGAACTGCAATTTAATGTTGTTACCATAAGTGTCTAGAGGAGCTCACACTTTCTCTGTCCATAGGGGCCCATTATGATAACAGGCGGATCGCCACCGCCCGTATGGCGGTGGCGATCCGCCCGCTATTTTCCTCCGCCCGCCACACATTTTCCCCCCGCCATATTACTATGAGTCGACCGGGCGGAAAAGCATTTAATATGGTGGCGGTGTCTAGTAGACACCGCCAACCATATTATGATGCATGCGGGGATATGCCTTTCCGCGGCGGCAATGCCGCCACGGAAAGGCATACGGTATTCTACACCGGGGGCCCGTAGCGGGCCCCCAGGGATTCTGGGGGGTGGGGGGTGCACATGGGGGGTACCTATGGTACCCCCCTGCATTTCAATGTACAACGTGGCAGGCACCGCGCGGTGCCTGTCACGTTGTGCATTGAAAAGCACAACTTGCCTTTCTGGCATTGCAGCGGGCAGTGCTTTCAGCACCGCCCGCCGCAATGTTAGAAATGCGGGATGCGCCCGCCAGTGTGGCAGGCGCATCCTAATGGGATGTGCGGGACCGCCGCATGCATTGTGGGCGGTCCCATTTCCCGGGGGTATGGCCATGCTAATGACCCCCATAGTTAGGGCCAGGTTGGATTTACCTTGTTATAAAATTGCCCCTGATAATTGTATTACCTCAGTTTGCGATTCAACCACCTCTTTTCAAGATAGATTGACAGACTGGAATGGGGAATACCATGTGGATCCAGTTTTACCAAAACTGAAATCTACACATTTCCCCTCTACATATCCGTATTCCCAATACAAATTCCTATGGATTATGAAATGAAGGAAAAAAACATTTGTACCCAACTTAAATTTTTTCCCTGTGCTTGGGATGAAATCTTTAGTGGTTTTGGAGCCTGCTTTCTCAATGCAGACATTCAGAGTTATGTGAGATATCTAGATCTCACATTTGCTAATGAATCACGAAGCTCTTGTTTGGTGGAGTAAGGCACCATCTGAGTGCACTCCAATATCTGATCCTTAATGAATGTATTAAAAGCAACACATTGTTAAGTGTGCTTTGTTGTACATTTTGATACAAATAGACTACCCCTTATTGTGCTAGCAACTAGGTGTGATCACAAAAGATTTTTAATTTCTCTGAATAAAGCATTTCTCACAGAGTTAACAGCCAATCATTTACTCTCTTTTGCACATTGTTTGAAACAACAGCATTGTGAAAGAACAGTGAGAGGTGGGGAGAATACCTTCTTCTTTCAAATCAAACTAACTTGATTTAATATATGGGCTTTGTGATAGTTTTGCAAATCAGTATCCAAAGCCGCCTTTACATCTCAGTATTCATTTCCAAACTATTATTTTTCGAACTCCCAATTCAAAATATGATTTATAGTCCTGCCCAGTGGAATTCTTTGTGGCCATACCCGTCCCCAGAGAACATAAAGATTCGTAGGGCATCGTGATCATAATGGTGTTTGTCAGGCCCAGAAATCGAAGCATCTCTCCAGTTCCGCATTCAAGTCTTCAGTGTTTCAGTGCGGTGCTGAATATCTTCCTGTTGTTAACTCTCTTGCACACCCTACACTCCGATTTCCCAATTCCAAAAGGACCAATGGCCTAAAGCATGAAGCTTCAACATTGGTGGATTCCAGAAGAGAAATGTAGCTTTGAGTGAGCACCCTGCCTGCAACACATATATTGCCGCTTTATTGTAAGATTTTGTTGTGATGCGTGTTTGTTATACCAGATGCTGCTGTGTTTTCAAAGGCAATAACTTCAAAGAAAATGATAACTTTAAAGGAATTTTCTATCTTTTAGGCAGAAAGCAAATAGAAATATGCCCTGGATCTAGTCAAAAGACAAGAAGATAAATAAGAAGATTTTTTTTTATGAAGAGTTGAAAAGAATATCTGAGATAACAGTAACCGGAAAAATGATGCAGAAAGCCCCTTGATAACTAGTAATGTGAAAACCTGCCAGCTTCCAATTCAATGGCTGTCTATTAACGATTTACTCTGCTGCACGTTTTACAGAGCAAGGTCCTGCAGATATATGCAGGTAATTCATTTTAAACAGAGCAAGAGTTCTGTGCAGACACTTGACAAAAACATATATTTTAGAATAATTAGTATTACGAGTGAAGTGAAGCAACAGCATTGAAGGCTCTTGGTGGCGGTGAAGCCACGCAACACGGTTCCCTGGTTTGAGTCTTCTCTGCTGTGTCATGCAAGGTTCATTCAGTTACAATACCACCTTTCCGTGCCGCAAGCATTGCCACTGCTAAGTTTTCCTTTGTTTGTTGCTTCCTTTCCATCCATCTAATTTAATATATGGCACCTCTTGCTACTTTTATCCACATCTGCGAATTTATAAACAGATGATATAAACGTTCTTGTTGCTCGAATATGAATTTACCTTTGACAAAACAGGAACAATTGGTTTAATTGAACACAGTGGCCGGGAGAACAGGCAACAGAGTCGGGCTCAGATGGCTGTCTCAAAGCACATCGGTTTCAGCCCTCGGTTTTTATGAGGTGTCAGAAACAGTTGTATATTCCTTTGGAGCCAGAAATCCAGGCCTAGTCAGAGGTCCGTAAATCTGGCCTTTTGATGAGAAGTGCAGGTGTGCCTCGCCTGCGCGTAGACACTGTGCGGGCCAGTGGGTATGTGTCTAAATGTCCGGTATTGGGAAGCACATGATTACTTCCTTCAATGTGCATGCTGTGTTCTGATTGGCTGTGTGTTCTTAACTTAGTGTGGCATCTGACTTTATGGTGTTTTTGGTAACGCGTGCCCCTCCTGCTAAACGTGTATTATTGGGGCCAATCTCCTGAGACCATTGTGGTGTTGCTGCCTATCTGTGGGATTGATCTGGGTTTTCCTGTTTGCGCATTTGTCTCAGGGTTATATGTCCCTCCACCTGTGTCAATCAGTTGCTTCAGGCCTAGGATGCAGAGCCTGCCTGACCATGTATGTCTGACTTGGGATTGAAGGGGAGGTCGTATCGGGTGAATTCAACAACGGATATGGGAGTTCTACATTATACGTACATATATCATGGTGTTCATCGACATCGTATATATCAATATTAACATTCTCATAAAATTTGATAAGAATCAGTATGTGAGAGCAGAAAAAGTTAAGGCATTTCTGAATATATCATAACAGATTCAATCATTTCAATTCACATCCCAATTGCTGCACATCCATTTTTTTTATTTATTTCCATGGACAATAACCTTCTGACATGTCAGTGATTAGAATAATACCTTTTAGAAAGGAATCACCCTTCTTTCTCTGCATTTTAATCATTTTTTCCGAAGTTAAACTATTTTGTGATTTGCAGGTGAGATTATCAAAACAGTTTACTATTTTTATATACCTGCACCTGTGATGAATTTGGACCTAGCTTTTGTGTGATTAGATTATAGAGGTAGTTTCTGCTTGGAGCTGGCTGAAAAAAAATTAACATTGTCAAAGGCAATCAGTCTTGGATCTCAATGATCTAGCTTTGAAATTGCCCATTTTTGTTTATTGGCAGCATGCCAACAGATGCATCCGAATGCACACAGTTGCATAGCCATCAATTTTGCAATGGGTTTTCTAATCAGAAAAAAACATTCAGAAATGATTGCCGATGAGAATGCATGTAATTTGATGCGCAAACATGCGTGAGTCATTATGTAAACATGCGCATGCATAGTGACAAATGGCACCCGTTTACTGTTGTGACATGGTAGATGGCCATGTTAGAACAGTAAATTAAAAGAAAAAGAGGAAAACAGAGTGTGCATTAGCAAACAAAAGGAAGAGGGCCAATTTGCAGCTGCCAGGTGCTTTTTGTCCCTTACACGCCTCTATTCACGGTGTAACAAAGGATGTGGAATGTACATACTAGACTTACAACCACGACAATCTACTCTATCGCAACAGGTGGATCACACACAACATCTGCTGAGACACAAGATGATGACCAGAGTCCAGCTCCACCCTAGGGTCGAGACGCCAGTGATGCTGAAGCTTTTGCACAGATTGACGTGGAGGACCCACCTGGTCCTTCTGGACAGCCTGGGTGGACAGAAGCAGAGAGCCTCACTGTGCCCACGACCACACTTCCCACCTCAGCGGCAACACCTCAGCTGACCACTGCCCCAACAACCTATGGACCTAGTTCCAGCACCAACATCACCTGCACCCCAGTCTCAGCTCCGGAGGTGAGCACTGACACCACTCTTACTGAGGATGGAGGGGCCAGTGGGAGGTTGCTGCTTGAGCCAAGGCCACAGGACCGTGTGGGCAGGGGTGGTGAGAGGGTCACGGTAGGCCAGCAAAGTGAGGTCACTGGTCCCAATGAAGCCCAGGCTAACATTGTCCGAATCATCGGGGCATATAAGGCCAACAAAGGACAGATGGACCAGGTACTCAAGGAACTCTGAGGCATGAAACAGTTTCAGCAGTCCATAGACCAGCGTTTGGATATCCATAATGACAATATGGGCAGCTCATTGGAGTGCTAAGGGACATCCACACCACCCTCTGCAGGGCTTTTGCCCCGACATCATCTACCCATTCCTATGGCAACCTACATCTGGATCATCAACATCAGAAGCTGCCACAGGAATGGGGGCCCCCGCAGAGAATGAGTCCTCAGACACCTCAGAGTATGCAGCAGTGGATCCCCCCTGCAAACGTAAGCTGGGACATCCCCCAAAAAATGAAGGAGATTTAGGTGGCAAGGCACCGACCCAACCCAGGAAGAAAAGTCGCCCTTGATGTCTAATTTGTGTGCAACATATTGACTTTGTTGACTATTCATTTCCACATTAAAGTTCTGATGACAGAAGTTTGTAGGACTTTGGACTTCAGACAATGTGGCTACAACTAAAATGATTTCATCCACCACCACTCAGAACTTTACCCCTGTGTGTTCACTATTGCACTGTAAATGTTCTGCAAATACTTCACAAAATGCACTTCAATAAATGCATTTTTCACACATCCAATTGTTCTTGTTGTATCATTCACATCTGTCAAACAGTAAAGTCAACACCTTGTGTATTACCAAATGTGAGTAGAGCCACATTTTGTATACATGGACATGTCAAAATTGTGAAATGTCCACACGAGTATACCAAACATGTCAACCAACACACACTTAGAAGTGTACAGTCTCAACACATCTTTATTACAGTGTTCAAACCTTAGGTGGTTATAATGTTGTCCACAGAGTAAATTGACAGCTGGGAAATGATCCCTGTCAGTTAACACAAATGTCATGGTCAGACCTCAAAAACATGTTAGGAGAGGATGCATCAGAGAATGCCGAAATCAGTAGTATGGTTAAAAATGTGTCAGGGAATCAGCTAGAGCCACATCAACTAACCCACAATGGGAATCCTACATCATATATCACTAGGTACCACAACAGGGGATCAACACAGTATCTGAGCATAGGTATAGTCCAAACAAGTGTTTGAACATCTGATGGAATGTTACAAACATTTGCCAGTGGTATCTAACAAGCTCTGTGGCAAAAGATGATAACACACATGAACACCTACATCCAGGTCATAGACAATGAGTACCAAGCCAATGTGAAGATAGACAAATATGTTTTATCAAACAACCACATTGTGTAGTTGAACATAATGCCACACATATTGCCAAAGGACTACTACACGACAGGGCATAAATCCTATGGTGTAATAGCAAATTACCATCTTATCGCTGTATAAGTTGCCTTGCTACCGGAGGCGTACACCAAAAGTCTGTTCCAGACAGTCCCAGGTATATCCCATGTCCAATTTGCACTGCAGAACAGCATCCCACACCATCTGATGTCACTACCCTGAAATGTCCAAATGATGATGAAAGGGAGAAGCTACCTACAACAGGCAAAAAGTCAGATATCAGGTAGACAAATCATACATAAGACAAAAATCACAGCTTACATCTGCAGTACATGGTACATGGAGAAAATAAAACTACACAAATCAACATGGTGTGCATTTGTGAAGAGCTCCTCTGTTGTGTAGCTCCTACAAATCTATATAGGATCTGCGTGTTTAGACAATATTAACTAAGGAATTGGTGTTCTGACTGATTCCAGATACCCCCGGAGGATATGTTAGTCTGTACACCAGCTAGCTCACAGTGCCACTATGATACCCTCTTGCCAAGGAGCGAATAGTTTCTGGCAACTATCAAACATGACAACACTGTTCCCTCAGGGATCGTGGAAACAGTACAGTATTTTTCGCTCAGTCACTCTTCTCACTGCCTCTCAGAGAGATATACAGAATAAACAATGGGGATGTTTTCAATAAGCATTTATTGAACCAGCATCATTCTAGTATAAAATACGTGTGCTGCAACAACTATTAAACAGAAAAAGATGTATACGGTTATAAGCACCAATAGAGGAAATAGAATTCTACCATAGTGCTAAGACATCGAATATATGCAGGCATATAGTTACATGGCAGTAATCATGAGAACTCCTACAATGCAAACCCTAACTAGATGTACCTAAGTGTACCTAGCACGTATGTAGGTGTATTGCCAAGAATCCCCTTAGGAAAGAGCCAACCCCATTACCTGGTGTGAGAGAACGAAGGACCGCGTCTTGATCTCTAGTTGGACATCCCGTGAGGGATGACAGACCACTAGGTGCTGGAGTGTCTGCGTGCAGGAACCTCAGCTTCTCGCGTCAGCATGTCAGCATGGAAACTTTCTCTCCTCTCTCTTGCTAGGGAATATGTTATGCTTATATACCCAAAAGGTACTCTCAGGGGTTCTACCTAGTTGTGTACTATGGGCATGCCAGCCAAAGATGACGATAGAGGTGACCCTTGTATAGAGTTATTATGCAGAAGATGGTAATCCTGCTGTGATACTGAGAATCCTTATGCATAAATAATGAGGCTAGTTTTCGGAGAAAACCACACAACATTTATGCAGCACCTAACTAGGTAAAAGGTCAGCGCCAGACCCGTTATGTAGGACAATTGTAGGACAAATGTAGGTGAAGGGTTGTGCAACCACCTTGGCCTATATTGGGGTACATTAGGGTTCATAACACCTCCAATGACAGACCAACACAGAGTCACCCACAACTGTACACACCAAACAGTCAACCATCAACTACACTCTCACAGCTGCACAGCCACAGTAACTGCCACAGTCATGACATCTTTCAGCACACTTACACTCAAGGAAAGAAGTTGATGATGAGCTGTCGATGCAGGTCAACTCCTTCCTTTTCGCCACTATCATCATCACTGCTCATTTCAGGTTCCTCACCTGGGGGGGTCCTGCTGGGCTCCATCATCTACGATCAGAGGGATGTTCCTGCATAATGTGAGGTTGTGGAGCATGCATGTGTCCATGTCATGTGCTAAGCTAAATAAACGCATGGAAAGAACCTCTTCTGCTCATGTGATGGTAATCCTCAAGGCTAGTCATGACTGGCACAGACTGAGGCAGCCCACTAACAGAAGTGGTGGGGTTCCCACCACTTCTCTACCCTACCACTTACAAAACCACACCAACACAACATGTCCCCCCACTACTACAGTCACTTACCCCCAAGGGAGTAAGAGGAGGTGAGCCACCCGCCCTGATCCCAACTCACACCCTCCCAAAGTGCAAAGGACTCCTTCCACACCACACTCCAAGTCTACCACACAGAATGCCAAATGATGCAAACATGCCCCCTCGATACTCCCAAGTACCCTTAGGGGGTACAAAATCCCATGTATGGTTCATCCCAGCCCTCCCAATCGCAACCCAACCCTCCCAATCCTGAGCCCAGCCTTCCCACAGCCCAAACCAGCACTCCCAATCCCGAGCCCAGCCATCCCACTGCCCAAACCAGCCCTCCCAATCCCGAGCCCAGTCTTCCCAGTAATCCAGCCCCCCAAACCCAAACCCCAGCCCATCCATTTTTGTCCTCAGAGGTGCCTAGACTGCCCATTAGATGCCCCAATCTGGGGGAGGTTTCACTGGCATGGATCTGATTGGCAGGGTTTGTGGCACAGCAATGTGCTGGATCACCTGTTATCTTTCTGGACTGACCATTTGCCTTTGTGTTATAACACTGATGTTTTTGTTACAATAAAATCTCATATTTCTTGTCTGTGTAGGCCTATGTCCTGCCCCTGCTAATTATACAGACTGTTGTTAGTGGATATGTAGGCCTATGAGAGTTTAGTTAGTGTGTTTCACTATGATAGATGAAGTATGCGCAGCCCTTGGGACAGGTAATGGAGTTACAGGGGGCGAGTCTCAATGTTAAGTGGATGCATATCTGGTAGGAGTTAATATTGGGTCACACATTGTTTGGTTGGTCTCTGCTAAGGTAAGTATGGCATCTTGGTTTCAGCCAATTTCTACATCTGCTAGCTTGCAGTACTAGCCAAGATGTAGGGTGGAAGGGTGTTTGATGTGTGCACAATAGGTCTTTTGTTACAGAACACATGGGAGTTGTGGTCTTGTCAATGTAATGTGTTACTTTGGTGGCACATGTGAGCATTTCCGTGTGTGTTCTTTCAATCCAAACTACTTTGAAGCCAGTGCTGTGATGTTTTTTAGGGACTTGCACTAACACATTAGCCACATGCGCATGTCAGTTGGTAAAATGATAGGTTGTCCCTATTGTACACCATGCCGCTAATCCTATGCAGATGGAGACATTGATGAAGTTACTATGTGGCCTTCGCCACCTGCCTTTCTGGAGTTCACCAGCGTAGGTTGACCCCAATCATCAGGGAGTAGTGACAGTGTGGCTGTCTAATGTCTGTGATTGTGGTTTGTGACTAGCCCATTTAGCTGCCTTTCCATTTCCATGTGGGTGCTGTGTCCAAGCCCAGGACAGTGCATCAGTAGTGGATGAAATTTGTGTTGACCTGAGACATGCTTACTGATGTTTTTTTCGAGGTAACACCATAATATAGCTAATGAAGTATTTGAGGCTGTCACAGATGATGTTTACTATGGAAATTGTGAGGATGTTTAGTATGCTGACAATGTTAATGGCACACAGCATTACATCAGTTTCTGAGAGGTCCACATATGTAGGATTTGTAAGTGTGTGTCTGTACATAGCATTGATCTGGACCTAGGAGTAACCAATAAGATGAGATGGGAACAGACTTCATGTGATGTTGCCTACAGGGACACACTAGACCAAGGATCCAGCAATCCTAACCTTGTCCACTGTGTTGTGGCTCCAGAGGGGGTTCAATGTAGTGTCACCCCACCTATATTGATGTTTACTGGGTGACAGTGTTGGTTATGAGTGCCTTCAGTCAGGTGACGCTCAGTGTCTGTAGATGTTCAACTGGGGTGTTTGTGCTACCCACACTACCACATACACAGACTGTCTGTCTTCTATGTTGTGGTGGAAGTGTACAGTGTGGTGTATCTGTAGGTGTGAATCCTGTTACTCTTGTGCTCCACAAGAGGACTTTGAATAAACTTTAGGAGGGGTGGGCTCTCACTGGTGCGTGGCTGATGTACATGAGGGTCCAACTTCAACACGTCACCTGTACTTCTATGATTGGCAATTATACTACACAGGGACGTATATCCCTCCTTGTCACATAGCACTACATCTTGGTATCTAAGACTACAACTTACTTTGCATGGACAGGTGACAAGGACAGTTGCCTTTTCCCAATGGCTGTTAGTTATATTAGTTGTTGAAGACCCTACTCTAACTTACTTCACAGAACTTTTGGTTATGCTTCTGTTCTGACCTGCCAACAGTGGTATGGACTGTTATGAGTGTGTTTGTTGTTCTATCTGCCAATGTGGAAGGTGGTACTGCTGCTGATTGTGGAAAATTTAGCATCTTGAGTGTGTGGAAAATATGGAATGTGCGTTGGGTACCTTATGGACTTCTGCATTGGTTGCCTGCCGGGACTGATGACGGACATACTCCTGGACACTTCAAAGGATGCCTCACAACTCACAGTACTCACTCTTTTTTCCAGTGCCTTCAGGCCACCCAGGACTTGCAGTGGGTTTATACTAACTGGGGGGGGGCGGGTCTGCGAGAGGGTTGTGCCTTATGTAATTGTGGCCTTGTCTTATTACACCTTTACTGTGTATTAGTGCTTATCCTACTGTGCCACCTGACGTGCATTTTGAAGCTTCCGTAATTGCTTACAGATATCTGATAAAATGGACAACAACTATAGCTTAGGTGTGTATTTTGGAACAGTTTATGCTCTGAAATGATGAGTCTGTAAGTGTATTGTGACGAGTCTCTTAGGAGTGACATCACAGGTAATGCAGGGTGGTACTGCTGCTGATGGCAGTTGTGTATTTGTGGATCCTGATCGTGATGGCTACAATGGAGAGCCGATGGATACCTGTCTCACCACATTCTTTTTCATGTTACCGGTGCTCAACACTACAAGGACGCAGCCCATCGTAAAAGCTAGAGGCCTCCTTATGTCCAGCCTCATTACACATGTATATTTGCAAGTTGCCCCAGCGTGATGACTGGGACACATATTTCTCAGACACCAACAAACATGCAGACACAGGTGTTCTCCTGCCTTTTGGTGGCAGCCCATCGATTTTCTACGGGATCTCTGTGATGTGATAGGTATGTCATTTACCTGCAGTTGGTCCACAACGTTGTCAGTTTTCCTAAACATCAAGCAGGTACAGGAGCGTCAGGACTTGTAATGCAGGATCTATGTCGTCACAGGAAGTGTGCGCTATGTGGAGGTGGATTTCGGCCTTATATGCCTCCCTTTCCTCCTGCCCACTTGGAAACATGTATTGTAATTGGGTGGGTGGTTCGACCTCTGTTCCACTCTCCGATTTGCTCCAATTGGCCTTTCCGACATTGCGGCAGTCGGGATTTGTTGTCGGAGTCAGAAGGACAGCTGTGGTTGGATTTCCATGTGTTCGCATGCATCGTAATACGTCGTTCAGAGCTACCACTCCTGATGTGGCCGCGGTGGTCCGACTGCTCCGTCTGGACCATGGAAGCTGGTCCGATAGGCATCATAATGAGGCCTTAAATGTGAAAACAGTGCTTAGACATCACTAGCGGTCAAAAGTTAAATTCAATATTCAGGCCGACCGCTATGGATGGCAGGCCGGCTACAGGACTCAGATAGGCCCCGCTGAAGAAATACCTTGGATGGAGCTATTGTCGACATCTAGAGTCTACTGCGTCATCGTCAAGCCATACAAAGAGGGGCTTGCATTGTCGTTAAGCTCCGTTGAAGTGAATGCAATGCAACGTCGTCAAGCTGCGCAGGCCGTGGATCCGATGTCATAGAGCAACCTCTGTGTTGACGCCAACGGGCAATGAGGAGGAAATTCACAGGCAGTAGAGGCAATGCATCAGTTTTTGCATAAATCAGCTGCAGAACCCACTTCTGAGGCCCAGGACTGGATGGTTCACTTCAGGCAAGGGTAGGACTCACAGATGGCAGAGTCCAGCAGCACCAGCATGATTGCAGGAGTCTTTTGTGTCCCTGAGACTTCAGAAAACAAGAGGTTAGCCAACAAGCCCTTGGAGTCACTCTGGGTTCAAGTGAGATGGGTCCAGTCCTTGTCCTCAGCAAGGCAGATTTCAGCAAGCAGCAGGGCAGCTCAGAAAAGCAGAGAAGCAGTTCCTCAGAACAGTCAGTCACAGCAAAGGGGCAATCCTTGCAGCATAGCAGTCTTTACTCCAGCAGAGTTCTTCCCAGGTCCAGTAGAGTACAGATTTGGTAGGATCAGAGCCCCAGTATTTATACCCAAAAGCGCATTTGATGTAGGTGGTGACTTCAAAGAAATTCTCTAAAGAGCAGAAGGATACCTTTCAGCCCAGGCTATCTGTGGGGGATAATCAGCCCTGTGAGTGAGGACTGGACACAGCCTATTCAGATGTATGTGTGAGCCACCTCTCCCCCTTCCTGCCCAGAAACGCTATAAGAATGTAGATGAGTGCAGAGGAGTCCTCTTTCACACCCAGCCCTTCCTGTGTTTGTGCCTGTCTAGAGGGAATGCACAAAGTGTAGCTGTCACCCAGTCCAGACGTGTATTGGAGACAGGCTGCAGCACACAGGGCAAAGTAAAGAGCAGAGAAATGTCCACGTTCTAAAAGTGGCATTTACAAAATGGTAATGTCAAATCCAACTTTACCACTAAAGATGATTTATCATGACCATTCCAGAGATATGAAACTCGATTTAGCTACTCCTTTCTGATCTGGATTTATAGCTTAAAAAGTGTTTTAAGGAATCCTCAATGTTAGACTATGAGAGGGGTAGGCCTCACAGCAGTGAAAAACTAATGTAGCTGTTTGTCAACGCCAGTACATGTAAAACTTAAAAGTACATGTCCTGCCTTTTAGTTACACAACACCCTGCCCTTAGGGTCTCTTGGAGCCTACCTTATGGGTGACCTATGTGTAATAAAAGGGGAGTATAAGGCTTGGCAAGTGGTTTTAAAGGCCAAGTTGAGGTGGCAGTAAACTGCACACACAGGCCCTGCAATGGCAGGCCTGCAACAGGTTTGAAAGGCTACTTATGTGGGTGGCACAACCAGTGCTGCAGGCCCACTAGTAGCAATTAGATTACAGGGCCCTGGGTATATGGTATACCACTTCACAAGGGACTTACAGGTAAACTAAATATGCCAATAAGGTGTACACCAATGTTACCATGTTTAGGGGAGAAGCACATGTGGTTTAGCACTGGTCAGCAGTGGTAAAGTGCTTAGAATCTTAATGCCAGCAAAAATATACAGAACAAAGTGGAGGTAAGCAAGCAGAAATTTGGGGAAAAACCACCCCAAGGATGACAGGTCTAACGATGTGTTTTAGTTATGTCACTTTTTCAAGCAAAACACCATTTTAAACAAGATAAACACCATCTCTGTCACTCACTCCTGCTTCCCCAATGCACACATTTTCACCCCACAGGCTCCGCAGAGCACAATCAAGCTGACGTGTAATAGTTTATTTTCACTGTTATGATTACGTTGCTTACGATGAAGTTTTGCCTGTCTTCTATGACTGGTAACATTTGTTGAAGTCTCGTCCACTGTCTTCCACCGTGATCACTAGTCTATTCAGTGGGAGAAAGGCCCATTGTCTTAATGTTTTGTATCTTTAGAACACCTCCAAATAACATTAGCATAGAGGATGTCAAATGAGTTTATTAGAAATGGGATGGTGCTTATGTTTTAAGGTAATGATCTTTATTATTCTTATGTGCTACAGAAATGATACTTTTACCCACATCACAATGATTTTGCAGTTTCTCTAACTTGCTATGCAAAAATGTGTATAAAAACCCCTTGAGATTTTATGGGCGAACCAGATTTTGGAGAGATTTGAAGATCTTCCAGTGCTGCCTGTGATGCTGTCTGATATCCTTATATATTTTGCTGCTTATTAAGACATATAGGGGCAGATTTACAAGCCCCTTGCAACACTTTTGCGCCACCGTTGAGTCACTTTTTGTGACACAGTGGCGGCATAAACAATGCACCACAGTGCGGCCCATTTACAACGTGACGCATTTAAGGAGATGCTTCACGTTGTAAAGCTGTGCGTCACATTATACCTGTGTCAGGTATAATGTATGCAGGGTGGGCAATCCCATGCAGGAAAGCCTCGTAAAAGTGATGCAGTGAAATCTACAAGATTTGAAGCAGGCATAAAGAGTAACGCAGTACAATAAGTAGAGGCCTCAACATGCATTGCTGGAGTTGTGTCGTGCTTGCAACACGAATCCAGCAATGCGTGACTTTTGGGCCAACAGATGTGTCAGAATTTCTGACGCATCTAT
Source organism: Calotriton arnoldi (assembly GCA_963921515.1). Lineage (NCBI taxonomy): Eukaryota > Metazoa > Chordata > Amphibia > Caudata > Salamandridae > Calotriton > Calotriton arnoldi. The sequence continues at coordinate 72,259 of CAWUFW010011441.1, read as the reverse complement.
CAATCCTTGTGCCATGGTGCGCCGTATTGTAAATATGGTGCATCCATGGTGCCGCAAGGGTATCGCAGGCTGGCGCAGGGAAACTGACGCATCTCTACAGATGCGTCTGTTTCTTGTAAATCTGCCCCATAATGTTTTTCTGATTTTTACATACTCTGTATAACTTTGCATGTGAGAGCCTTCATGGCAATTGACTACCATTTATTTTGAAAATGTTTGTAATGAAACCCTTTAACTTTTCCATTGATCTAGAACTCAATTATTAAGAGGATCCCATTATTTAATTGAACTGTTTAATCTGCTAATTGGTGTTTGGGGAAGGGCCTTCATGCACAATTCAATCTGTGGGAGAACTGTATGAGGTAAAGTTTCAGGGTGTTTGATTTTTTGGGTGTTTGCATTTTGGGATATGATTTTACTCCCACTGTCTTTCTGCCACAACCTAAACCCCAGTTCCCATCTTGGAGCTGAATCACAGGGATGTGCTCCCTTCTCTGACTTGCAAGCATATATATCAAATGATTTACGAAAGCATTAAAAGGTTATCAACTGCCCTAGTCAAACAGTAGCCATTTTGTGAAGGGAAACGTGTTTATGAGAATCAGCCTCTGCACTCCTAATGAGATCCGTAATTATTGTGGTGAGCCAATGGCTGCATCGTTCTCACTCGGATATCCCTTTTAAAATGTGCATTGGGTTTTGCATTGTAATCACAGTTTCTTTAATGAACAAGTGTAGAACAACTCGCATATTGTGAAAGCAAATGCGTAGATGGAAGTCAACCTTTTGCACACAGAGTCACTGGAATTATTTGGAAGAGGACAACCAAATTATGCAGCAATGTTAACTAAATTATGCAGCAAGAAAAGGCAAATTATGTGGGGTAATGCAGCACATTTTGTGATAGTATTATTTAATAATTTTGTCATTTTTGCACATGGCAACACTGTGTAGGAAAATATTTCACCTCATTTGTGCAAATTCAACACCGAAATACAGCAGTAACTGAAAGTTAACCAGTCAACTTTTGTGAAGGGACTTCTAGTGCACAGGAACATGTGTCACCATGCTTGGGGTAATTTTTGATCAGATTGAGCTAGAAACAATATATTTGTTACAATCTTCTGATTATGCAGCAGATGATCGAATATGTGGCAAGTGAGACAAATGAATAATTATGTGAAAAACGCCTTGGGTATATAACCATTGATCCTGACTCCTTCTTGCAGGCTTCTATCTCTTTATTTGCTGATGATCACAAGGTTTCCAGAATTAATACTACTTAAGGAATAATAAAAAGAAGGAATACTGTGAATCCCTGAAAATTGCCTTTTGTCACTGTACTAAATTAGTACAGCGTGAAGAAATGGCCAGATTGACACAGAGGCACTGCACCAACAGTGCTATGATGAGAATTGGCCAAGGGAACACCCGAACGACATCGATGAGCCATCATCACTTGTTTCAACCAGGCTTTTGAATATTGTCATCTCTAGGATACCAGACTTTCTCATTTGGAGTTTAGTGGAGCAGGATCCCTGCTGAAATTGTTGTTGCTCCTGCCCTGCCCACAAATGGTTCAATTAATAGTGGGTGAACCAGTACACTTCCAATTAAGGTGCCTCAGTTGGCTCTGCCTTTGGAAACTTTTGAACCAACAGCCCATCTATTACAGAGCTTCATGGTCACAGTAGAGAATGCATGAGGAAGTACATGGCAAAACAGCCCCAGGCTTGAAAAGAGAGAAATCTCCCAAACAACAGCGGGGAAACTACGTTCATGTTGGGGGCTTAAGCGTTTTGATTTTCAGAAACATATCCCTGCATTGAAGAGGGAGTAGATTCATCCTGTGATCCTGTCATGATGATTGTGCATAAGATTGAGTCAAATATTTTGTAACCAAAACACGTTTCTTTGTGATTCTATTTTTAAATGCAGAAAGCATATTCTTTAATGAGAAAGTTCGAAATTGAAAAGAATATAAAGGAACAAATAGCTGTTAAAAATGTAGATGTGTAAAAACAATCAGGAAATGCAGATTTTAGAATGTATTTCAATGTTTAAACATGTCTTTAAAAAGAGTCTTAAACTGGAGATCCCTAAAATATTAATTTGAATTTAAATGTCACTTGGAAACAGATCTAAAAGCTTAATCTTGAAAATTGTAGTAAACGAAGAGGAGGAAACACGTCTATATACTTCCCCTCTTTTATTCATGTAGCACCACTGGAGAACATAACTTTTCTCTTACTCCTCAGTGGGATCCTGCTATGTCTTAACTGTGATATGAGGCAGTAGAAAAATAGCTTCTTTCTTCTGCGTTAGTAGCTTGAGTGAGCATAAGTATAATGCACTAATGGGCTGATCCTGTAGACTCTCAGCCTGCAATGGGAGGCTGCAGAGTGTCAGGAGTAAGGTGGATATTAACTACTACAATGCACTTGCCCACAACATCAGGGTATGATTAAGGGCATACTCAGAGGGTGCCATTCTGCACTTGGAGAGCCCTCAATTTTCATTGCTTGCCCCTGTGCTATCTGATCAGTCTGAGGGCATCTAGAGAGCCAGCAAGCCACTGCTGAGATGGCCCTCTGGTACGTAAACCGCTCATTTTTATATCTGATACAGTTCAACAGTCTCAACAGCAAGTTTTCCAAAAAATCATAATAAATATACATACACACATACACACACGTGCACACCCACACACAGCTTTTCAGTCAGTCTTCTTCATCCATTGATCTGTTCAAATGTCATCTACAACTTGATGGCACCCATCACAGAATACAGCATGCACAATGGGTGAGTCCCTTTCAATGACTGTCTCGCCTTAGTGTGAGGGACAGCATTTATCTTGTGCACATATGCACATCTGCCCACAACGTACTCCAGGGCTGGTAGTATAATCTATGTTTCAATTTCTTTATTAATTTCATGTTTTTTTTTTAAATTTGTTTTTGCAGTGGGCTATTTTTACTTTTTGTTTTTTAAACAACAACATCTTTAATACATTTACTTACTTTTACACTTACATCTTTTTGTAAAAATATAATGAAAGAAAGAAGCACTGCAGGCTCATCAACGTCAGACCTTTAGGCTTTGTCAATGCTTGATCCATTTTGTAGATGTGTTTTTTGTATCTGCATGTCCCACCTTGAGCCTCTCCTTAATTTTTCCTTTGTGCCACATTGTGGTAGATATTCCCAATTGTCCAATCACTTCCCCTTGCCACTCCACATTGATACCTTAGACACAGAGCTATGTGTGTGAAGTTCTAGACATTTGTTGTGGAGAACCCCGCACTTGAGGTATAGGAAAGGCTTGGCTGTAGATCTACATCCGTACCTACGTGAATTGCATTTTTGAGTAGGTGAAGCAGTACGACAAAAGTACTACAGGTACCCAGAAATAACTTTTGTTAATTGGGCCCCATATTGTCCTCTTACAACCAGAACACATAGGTAAAGAAGCTCAAAGCTTTGAAAACTCAAAGCTTTGTGAAAAAGGTAAGTAAAAAGAAAAAAAGTCTATCGAAAGCAAAATTATTGTTACATTACACAGCAGGTCCTGGATATTACAGCTGTTAACTTCGAGCCCATAGCACGTCCTGTTCTCAGAGGACTGCCTGGTTGTGATAGCTGAGCATCTTTAATAGAGGACGCTTTTGATTGACCAAGCTATGTGTGGAAACCTTACTTACATTATAATGTTTTTCCGATTGGTTGTTTGAAACATTTGAACTGAAATCTTAACTATTCTTTATTGACCATTGTACAAGGGAACAAACTCTAGTAACTCGTGTCTGGGTTGGGAACACTATAATAGTGATTTTACATGTGGTAAAGCAATTTTGTGAAGATCGTGGAAATGAGTTTTTTTGTATAACTTTCACTGCTGACTATATATGTGTTGAATAGAAGAATATCAATGGCTGGAACAAGCGGGTTCTTCTGGCGTTATTATTTTAGCTATTTCTAGGCGGCGACTTAACTGACAGGGATGCTTCTGAAAGCAGAATCTACAAGCAGCGCACATCGATGGGTGTCACCTCAGTGCGCAAGACACCACTTGATTGTGGATGTGTTCTATTCCTGGAAACACTAGCGGGTCTCATGACTCTGTGCATTTGTAAGGGCCGCACAGCCCCCGTCCACTCACACGAAGGGGCTTGAAAGGCCAGCTTTTTAATTTCCGACTGGCTGTGCAAACACCCTGTTTATCAACCAATCGGAGAGATGTGCTTGTATAATGGGTGTTTGGCTGTGTGTTTCGGCATAAATACCTACCACCCACCAGACAGTGTACTTTCTGTAATTTTTGCCATTCCGATTTATTTCTTAAACTCCTCCATATTTTTTTTATTACAAAAACCCAAAGGAATCTTAGACAAAAGGCACGATATCATGTAGCAGCCCTTGCTTACGATGCAATATCTGTTTTTGTAGAAAATACAATCCTTTTTCATGTTGTGAATCACCGACAGCCTGCAGATGAGGTGGCGCTGGGACATGCCTGACATTTTCCAACATTAAATTTGCAGTTAACAAACCATCTTTATTGCTCCCCTTCCTGCAGCCAGACAAGCATGAACTATCTTTCCCAAAAGCAAATGAGACAGCACATCTCGCAAGCGCATAGCTCCAGTGTTGTCTTTCATTACTCAATTCCACCAGTAGAACATCCGTAGCTGTCCCTGTAATCATTCTATAAAATACAGCACCCATAGCTCATTTTACTGGGTGGAAATGAATTACATGTTTACATGTGTGTGTTCGGGCTGAAGGTCGAACATCAAACGTTGTTTTAATTCATCACACATTTTAGAACTATTTTCTCGAACATATCGAGTTTTTTTTTCATTCTATAGCGCACTCTACTGCAACGTGAACGTACATATTTACAACAAAATGGGGCACATACTTTGCATTTTAGTTGTATAGCGTGTTTTATTTACATTTGAAATTTGCTTATTTGCAACAGAAATATATTTACTGTTTGCTTAATATGCCTGAAAAAAAAGATTACGTTACAAGGTTATAGAAGCCCGGAATGATTCAATCACCTCAACAAGTTTTTGCTTTAGGTGATTTCCCTGCCACCTGTCTCTGTTACCCCTTTCTCCTTCCCACTTTGGGGCCGATTCCGATACGGGCCGGAAATCTCTCCGACCGAGCCGGACCCGGAGAGATTTCCGACCGAATCGGACCAGTGCAGCCCGACCGAACGAGCACGATGCGTCCGTATGCTATCGTACTCGAGTCGGTCGGACTCCCATTGAAGTCAATGGGAGCCGGTCGTACAACGCGTACGCGGGCTCCCATTGCCTCAATGGGTGCGAGGCGAACAAGGGCGCCCCCTACAGCGGAGTGCGCGGCGAAGCGACTCGCGCCGTACACGCACAGGTAGGGGGGACCCATGGGTCCCCCTGTGTGCGACTCGTGCGGCTACGCGTACAGGGGGTCCGACACGGACCCCGAGTACGGCTCCGACTGCTCTTTCGAGCCGGAAGGCGCATGTCGGTCGGACTGCTCGCGGCGCCCATCGTACTTACCCGGCCGGGGAACGTCTCCATTGCGCGGTGCGAGTCGTGTCCGAGCGAGTCGGTCGGTGCGGTTAGACCCGGGAACGAGTCGGTCGGAGCGGTTGGGACGCCCGAATGAGTCGGTCGGCGATTTCGCATCGTACTTGCTCGTCCGGACGCGCGTACGAATCGGTCGGGAAATAGGGCTCCGAATCGGATCCGGTCATGCCGAATCCGATTCGGAGCCCTACCGGCCGAGATCGGAATCGGCCCCTTTGTCTTTTAGTATAGGACTTATGATTAAGAAACCCTTGTTTTGCCTTTACAAAATGGTGGAGAGAAAGAGAGGCAGAGAGTGAACTCAAGTGTGAGCAAAAGCGGGGTGGTAACACATTTGGAAAGTGGAAGCTTTCCCCGAGGGACAGTTTCCACCTTGCCAATGGTAGCTGTCACGGGACCGCTGCATTCACCCACATTGCCATTCACTAAATGTTAGCATTTATCTTTGAAATAACCCTCTGTCTCTTTAAGGGACAGGGCCTGCTGTAAAAATAGAAAACAAATGTCGGCATCAGTGAATGTGAACGTAGGCCTGTCCGTCGCAGGTCCCCATACCTGATTTTTTATTAGGCCTGGGCGGTAAAATTCGCTCCACTCGCGGAATTTGCGGAATTTTGGCAATTCCGCGTTCCGCGGAGAACGCGGAATTGCCGAAAATTTTCCTTGTTCGTGCTTTCAAAATGCGTGTTCGCGTAAGCGGTAGCGACTTACCGGGATCCCTGCGTTCGCCGACGAGTTTTTCTATCCGTTCGCGTGCGCCACGAGATTTTGGTAGCCGACCGCGCGATCCCGCGAGAGTGTGCGATCGCGAACACGTCATTCGGACGCGCCATCGGACATCCGCGTTCGCGAACAGGAAACACGCATCGCGAACGGGCGGGACAAGTGAATTAAGATGGCCGCGCCAATTGGCGACCGCATGTGCAAGTTTGCGAGATATTTCCCACCGAGCACGCAAACAGCGTCCCCGAACAGGAAAAACGCATCGCGAATGGGCGGCACAAGCAATTTTGCGTGCTCGCGGAATTCTGCGTAGCTCGCGGAGATTTTTTACATCTTCGCTGAACTTTGCGTAACGCGACTACGGAAATTCCGCCCAGGCCTATATTTTTATCCAGAGAGTTGTAAATAGGATCCTGCCTCATGAATATTACAGAGGCAGGAGATTTTCGTGACTCTGAAAATTACCATATCGCTCTGTGACTGAGTTGCAACGCCGAATGACGGTGTGGTGACAGACCAGTCGCTGTGCAAAATACTGACTGGTTTATAGTGATATATTAGTACATCAGGCCTAATATTCCATAGCAATGGACCTATATCCGCAAGAATAAGCTGAGAGGGTGCTGGGCAATTTTTAAGTAAAATTTTGCATTACTATTGTTTTGTGAATGAAATGCAATAAGTGCTGCTGAGTTTTCCTGTGACGTTCCTTCTTTCAGTATTAAATCTGTTGCTGGAGATGTTGATGATTATTTTCCACAAAGTAATAAAGCATTATCCGAATTTTAATTTGTTACATCCAAGTGGACTCTCATTAGACTTGGATAAAATAAAACTAAAATAGTTAGTGAAATTTGACAAATGTTCACCCAAAAAGATTTTTTTGCTAAATCAGTCTATAAGCTGTACAATTGCTACAAACAAATAGCGACTTGACTTGTATATGCACATTTAATCAAAAGACAAATCACTTGCGACAAGGAGCAAAACAGTAATGGCAAAGGACTTTTCCCACGATACACAATAATTAAAACAGCAATTGATCAATACATTAAAATATCCCAAAAAATAACAACAATTGCAGACACCGCATGATTGTTGTAAATATTGCATTATCACTTGAAAGGGTATTGCATTATTAGTGAACTAACACATGTAGATGAACCTTTGATCATTAATGAAAGCATAGATATTCAGAGAGAAAATAGTAGATTGAGACACTGATCCGAGTAAAAACCACAATCAATCTTTTGTTTATGCAGTTTTGAAATCTCAATGCATAAGATTGGACAACTCCTGGAAATTCGTTTCCCACTAAAGATTACCTGCTTCTCAACAAACAAGCACTGGAAAAGCCAGTAGTACTGGCTTTAATGTTATAACACATGCAAATGCCGAGATGCACATATTCCAGCCATGTCTGTTGGATTGTTAATGGCAATGATGGTAATGGTGCTGGTAAAAAAGATAGTAGTAGTGGTGATGATGATGGTGATAATGGTGCTGATGGTAATGATGGTAGTGGTAATGGTAATTCTGGTGGTGGCATTGAAATTAGTGGTAATGATGGTGGAAAGGATGCAGTGGTAATAGGCAAGTTGTTGGCAATGGTGGTAGTAATGGTGGATCTGGTAACAGTGATGGTGATAATAGTGGTGGAAAGGATGATAATGGTAGTGGTAATAGTGGTGGTATTGATGATTGTAAGGAATCTGGGATGGAGGGTCTCAGGACAGACAAGTAAGGAATTAGGGGTTAGGAATTAATCTAATGCAGACCACTAAAGGTGCCTCAAGTGCTGATGTCCAAGGTAAATTTAGGGGGTTATTGGGTTACCTGATCAAGGCACAGTGTGCAGAATACCTTTCATGGGTGCCAAATCAGTGCCTTGAAGGTCGTTGATTAGAGTAGTGCCTTTATCAAAATGGGAGAGGACCAAGGCTTAAACTCTTGCCATGAAACCAACATCTGGAAGAAAGGAAGGTGAATACAGGTAAATTAGAACTTTTTGTCAGAAGGTGTGTGACGCTGTCTAGGTTGATGTTAGGGAGCCAGGCATTTATTTGAAGTTGTTTGAAAACATTTGTGCATAACAGAAATCAGTCTTTGTCAGTTTGAGCATTACCAGGTGTTTATCATAAATGTCTGATTAGGTTGTGGCATGTTGTGAGACACTTAATGCCATTGATAGAGGCAATTAGAGGTAAATTTGAGTGCAGTCAGCGTATCAGTACATCTTGATGTTATCAGTGAGTATCGCTGGCTCTGACGGGTACCATGTAGAGGCTGAGGATGATGGGGGGCAGGATGGAACCCTGGTGTAACCCATAAGAGATTGAGAGTGTCTAGGTTTGTGAGTTTCCTATGTGTATGACTTGATGGCAGTTGGTGAGGTAGAATATGACACACAAAAAACAAAGGAGAGAGAAAGGGTTTTTTGAAGGGAATACTCCTGGTCCCCTTGTAATAGAGTAATCAAACAGTTGGAGGAGTACACCCTGGAGACAACTCAATGTCTCCACAGTATAGGGAGAGGTGCACAAAAAGGCGAATTTCTCCTTTTTTAAGAAGACCCCTCACTCACCAACCTAGTTGGTGACATGCTTCATCATAGGGGTCCCACCCGAATAGCCGAATGCTATCCGGGTGTGCTTCGACACCTGATTACAGTGGAGCAGGTTATTTCATGGTGCAAGTGAGTGAAAAAACGTGAATTAAAAATTGGCCAGATATAACTCCCTCCAAATTTTTTATTCTGGAGCAACTGGACAATGTTAAAAATTCATAAGATGCCGTTCTCGGTTAGATTAACCCTCGGTATCTTTGTAGTGAAAAAAAGGTGAATACAAATGGTCTACATGTTTCAACCTGATGGCGGTAATACCAGGATTTCGTCAGGACCAGTGGACGTGACCCGGGCGGTCTACTCACGCTAAGGAGTACCCTACCCTTGGTCACTAAAAAACCCAACCATGTACTCACAGTCAGGCGCCCTCTCTGCAAATGTTGAAAGGGAAATATCTGTAAAGACAAACCAACAATCAAACGCAAAACATACAGGGTGTCTTTGACAAAATAATGAGTGCTCCTCTTATTCACAATCCAGTGTATTAAAAAATGAAAATACACAAGATGTATCTGGTGACTATTAACAATAATCACAAGTGGTGTGCCCCCTAAAGTGTGAGACACTGAGAAGTAGTCGCACAATCACTCAGGATACATAATCAGCCTGTGATCATGGAATACAACCCACTAACGACATTCATTAAAGTGGGTGTCTACGCGCTCAAACAAATTTGTGAGGCAAAAAGAGTGAAGTTATGCCAGTCGCACAAACACTCTAGGTACATATTCAGTCCATGAATATCTTGATCATCTCCACTTACATTGTTCATTAAAAGTGGGTGTCTACGCACTCAAACAAATTGGTGAGTGCGTACAGACAAGTACAAGCATGCATGCTGGTTAAGAGCGTAACAATGGAAAAGCCGTGAATCGCAGGTGCGAAGAAATGGGGGCTTACTAGAGACGCAAAGTCGCGTGCCTCATGGAAGCCGGGGTCAAGGTGCTGACTCTATGAGACATCTGTAAAAATGGATGGGATGTAATGTTGGAGAGATCATACTGCCCGTAAAAATCAAAGGTTGAAGGGTTGAAGAGCAGGGACAGAGCGGTGCCCACCCGCATCAAGCCTATCATACTCACTGTGTAAAGTACAGTCACCGGCTGCTGCGCCTAATCTGCGACCCGTAACAGCATCCCGAGAATCGCCGGAGTGATGTTGCATAAATGTGAGGCGCTTCCGGGTACGTGTCGAGGTCACATGACCGGCGTAATCACGCTTCAGTGAGGGCGTTGCTAGGCGTGAATTACCAAGTTGTTATGGACGCCAAAGGAAAGGGAGTTCAGGCAAATGCAGTAAGTGCAATGAAAGGGGCGTAACTTAAAGTGATTGGCATAGTGACGCTCCAAAAGGCCGAGTATGCCTGTAAGATTATACTGGACACTACAATGAATTCGGTAAAGAGGCCAACTACACTCCAACGAAGGAGACAAGACACATTGGTACATCAATTAAGAAGTGTGCTTCATACGTAGAGGAGTGAAGAGCACTAGTCAAAATTTGCACACTAGATGCTACCAAGTGGCAAAACAGAAAGGGGTGGGGGGGGAGAAAAGAAAAAGTAGGAGAAAAAGAAGGAAGAGGGTTGGTGGTTAATTGGGGAAACAGTGCCCATTAAATACAATACAATGAAACTTCAACCCCAGATGAAAAGAGAAAGTTGATAACTACCAAAGGGTATGTAACATGGGTATAGACCCCATAATTGCAATTCAATGGTAAGATAAACCGCATTATCCATTAGGGACAAATAACTGGGGCCCACTAGGGTCAGAATAAGGGATAGTGACTGTAGTGGGGGTGTCAGATCCATCAGTAGGTGATCGCTGATTCCTGGATCAGGTTAAGGTAAAAGAGAGAGAGACAGATGATGAATATGGTGTCTACTATTAGACAACTCTGAGAAATGATTAAGATCTATTTGGAAAGGACTGAATTCCACAGAATATTTTCATTCAGCCCATTCTTATGTGTGGATAGCCTGTATATCCACCGTTGCTCCTTTTCGAATAAGCGTTGTTGTATTTTTTCTCCTGATTTTATTTGTTCAATAATGGTCCACCTCATGTCGTTGGTTGTGTGGTTATTCCGGAGAAAGTGCTCAGTGAGTTTTGTTGTTATTTTCTTACACCTGATCGTGCTACGGTGTTCACAGATTCTCTGTTTGACTTTCCTGCAGGTCATCCCCACATATTGGAGGTCGCATGGGCATTTGATCAGATAAACAACGTTGGTGCTGTTACAGTTAGTGTGTGCCCGTTGCGTCCACACTTTCCCGGGTTCCAATGCCAGTGTTTTTGTGTTGCTAGTTAGGTGGCACATGCTGCAGTTCCCGCAATGGTAGTGGCCTACGATGTTGGGTAGGCCCCAAGCTTTAAGGACAGTGGCTGTGTTCTCCTGTCTGGTTGCCCTTGGGCATGTACTCACTAACGAGTCCTTTAGACTTCTCGCCTTTTTAAAGGAGAATAATGGTTTTTCCCAATGCAAATTGCCTGTATTGAGGACGGCCCAATGTTTATTAATGGACCTTGTCACTTGATTCGATGCTGTGCTATATGTGGTTACACAGGTCAAAGGTATTACTTCCTCAGTCTGTACCTTGTCTTCCAAAAGAGCCTCTCTTGGTTGATTACGTGCTCTTTTCTGGCACTTGTTAAGAATTATTTCGGGGTAACCTCTGTCTGACAGTTTTTTTGTGAGGTCAGTTGCTTGACTACGGTAATCTGTGGTCTTACTGCAATTACGATGTAGCCTTAGATACTGGCCATAGGGCAGGTTTTCCCTTAGTGGTCTGGGATGAAAACTCTCATATCTGAGTAGATTATTCTTGGCAGTGGATTTATAGTGGGTCTTTGTTTCTAGGCGACCATGTTCTTTAGTGATCCCAACATCCAGGAATATCATTGTATTGTAATCCCTGGTGTGGGTAAACCTCAAGTTTTGATCACAGGTGTTGATCCATGTGACAAAATCTGATAAAGCCTCGTTCAGTCCCTGCCATATGGCAAGGACATCATCGATGTACCTCTTCCAGAAGACAATGTTAGGGAAGAAGGGGTTCTGTTCGTTGAGTATATATTTTTTCTCAAAATCGAAAACGTAGAGTCCTGCCACACTAGGGGCGAATGTACTCCCAATCGAAGTACCCCCAGTTTGGAGGTATAGGGCTCCCTCGAATTCGAAATAGTTTCTCTTCAGGGCCAGTTTGGCGCATTCCAGAATGAAATCCTTGGGTGTCCTGTATGTCCAGTCTGTCTCATCCAGGGCTTTCTTCAGTACTTCCACAGTGTCATCTTGGGGAATGCTGGTATAGAGGCTTTCGATGTCAAAGCTCACCAGGATTGTGGTTTCATCCACTGCAATATCCTTAAGTAGTTTGAGTAGACTTTTGGTATCCTGTAAGTAGGTCGTGGTGTTCTGTACCAGGGTTTTGAGAAAAAAGTCACAGAAACGTGACAGGGGTTCTAGTAGAGACCCTATGCCAGACACAATGGGTCTGCCTGGGGGAGGGGTCTTGTTTTTATGCATTTTTGGCAATGTATAAAAATACGGGATTTTTTCATCACTATTACAGAGAAAGTCTGCCTCCTGTTTCGAGATGTGTCCCATAGATTCAGCGTGATCCACAAGGGATCTGATTTCTTGTTTAAGATCCATGGTAGGGTTGGATGTCAGCAACCGGTAATTCCTCTTGTCTGATAATAGTCTATGGCATTCTGCACGGTAGGCTGTTTTGTCTTGGACAACCACGCCACCCCCTTTGTCCGCTTGTTTTATGACAATAGTGTCACACATTCTCAAGCTTTCTAGGGCGAGATTCTCATCTCTGCTCATATTCTGGAATGGTTGTTTAAGATCTAGATGTTCAATGTCATTGAAAACAGCCTGTTCGAACGTTGCTATCTCCACCGGGATGGTATTCGGTGGTGGTGTAAAAGTGGATTTCAGCCGTAAACTGGTTTCATTAGGATCTTCTGTAGGTGTTGTTTCGCCCTGTTTTTCAAAGAAAGCCTTGAGCCTTAATTTCCTGAAGAAACCTGACAGCTCACAATGAAGATGAAACTTATCTAGTCTTGAGGTCGGGACAAAGCCTAAACCTTTGTTGAGGACTCTTTCTTCTACTGATGACAGGGGTCTTGTAGCGCGATTCGTAACTAGACCCTGCTGTTGCTTGTCCCTGCCAGGGGTTCCTGTGTCTTGCTCCGTGTGTTGCTGCCTACAGGGTCCTCCTCTTCCCAATGTACCTGGTTCGTGCCCTTCCTTCTGCCTCTTCCCCTTCTGCCCCTGCCTAAAAAAGGCGGCCTGAAAGTATTGGGGGGGAATAGCGGTTGTGGGAATGGTGGTTGCCATCCGTACATAGGGTAATGATGTTGTTGGTTATAGGGGCCCTGGAAGCCAGGCATCATTTGTGTGTTATAAGTGGGCCAGTTGTTCTGAGTTCTATTCCTCCCTCTTTGTCTTTGTCTTCCACTTCCTGTACTGGAGCCGCTGCTAGCTGTGGAATCATTGCTAGAGGCATCTGAGTCACGATCTGACCTCATTGGGGGTGTGAACTCAGGGTCAGAGTAGGGATAGGTCTTGACATAGGAGAAACGTTTCAGGTCCTTTTGGAATTTTTGTACCTTTTGTTGGGTAAGGTTATCTTTGTACTCGTTGATCTCTTTATTGATTGAGGTAGAATATGAACCATTGCAGGACTTGATTAGCTTATGTGTGTTTCCAGTATGTGGATCAGAGCTTGAAGTGTGACTGCATGAGTTATGCCTGTTGTTAGGGCATAATTACCTACTGGAAGAGTAGCTATCTGTGAGCTGTTGTGTGATCTGAAGCCTGGTGGTAGTCCTGTACAAGGGTGTAGAAGGATGCTCTTATTTATCGGCTCCAGTAGCTGGGCTAAGATAGATGTTTTTCATCATCTCTTGCAGGAAGGGTAGGTGGGTGATGGAGCAGAAACTGGCAACATTTTGAGATCCATGATTATCTTCCTTCACAGTGGGACACTTTGTCTAGTCTTGTGGGTGTCCAAGAAGTTTCCTTTACAGAGGGAGGCATTGAAGATGTTTAGGAGGGTTGTGAGGGTGTCTTCTTGAATACATTTAAAAATGGATGAAGGTATAAAATTGTCTTCATAGAAGATGGCTTTGAGTGAGTTGGGGATGTTGGTGAGATCAGTGTCAGTTATAAGGCTGGAGGCAGTCTACTTGGGGTGAAGCCCTTGGTTTGAGAGGTGGAGTGGGTTTCTACTTCATGTTGTCTGTTAAGGGCGTGAGTTTGTTGATCTTCTGGCAATGCATTTGTATGATGGTGGCATTGTATTGAGATAATGGTCAGATGTTTGGACAGATAATGTATTGAGGCAATGCTTGATGGCTTTGACGAGTCCTTTGCTTTTTCTTGGCTGCTTCAATAATGGCAATCTTGTGGAAAGTTGTGTTTCGAGTTCGGTGAGGTCATTTGGAAACTTGCCACATTTCCATTTGCTGTCTTGTCTGCGTGTGGCATGCATGTTCTTTTGTGTAGCAGGGGTTGATGGTTTAGATTTTGGAGGATTGTGTCTTCAGTGGAACATTGAGTTCTACATGGTTTTTCTGAGTTGTGTTATACGCATCAAGGGATGTGCTGACATCTCATTGGGGATGGAGGTGTTGCATAAACTATGACTCTGGTGTAGTTCTACAAGTTGTGCTTTCCCACCTACAGGTGACATGGGTGAACCTGGTTCTGATTTGATTTGATTTAAATTTATAGAGCGCAGCTTATACCCGGCGGCGTATTGGCACTTACCAGTGACCAGTAACTAAAACAACTAATAAACTAAGCATGACTAAACAGCCGAATTTTCAGAGATTTCTTGAAACTTGATTGAGAGGTGGCTACTTTCAGATGAGAGAGATGGTTTCAATGTACCATCGATGAATGTGAAAGACAGGGTATTGTAGCCCTAGCGAACACTACTCAATGTGTTATTGAAAAAGAGGTATTGCTTTTGGATTACTACAATCCATATGAAGGGATCAGGGGCACTGTGGTCAGTAACAAACCTTTTAAGTTATTCACAGTATCACACACCCACTCCACTAAGACAAATGAACAATTGTAAGTAAAAAGTATTTATTACTACAGTGACAACCTGTTTCTCAGTATATCTAAAACAACTACACAGAGTATTATGAAAACAGCAAGAAGGCAAGTTATAAATAACAAGAAGAAAATTAACATTTCTAACATGGTTAAATTTTAATCTAGATCCAAAGTCCCTAATGTCCACTATGACCTACACTAAGAGAGTATGGAAGGCGAAGGAACTTGCAGTCTAAAGTTTCTTAGGGAGAAGTGATGCACTGCATACCTTGTTGACAACAAAGGCTGTCTTTATCAGCAGATGCGCGAAGAGAGTATTCCACGTGAAGGGCATACAAACACTGTAGTCACGGTCCTCCTCCAAGACTCAGCTTTATCTTCTTCAGGCAAGATGCAGCATCTGAGAAGTGTGCCTGCAGTAGGTGAGACCATCACTAGCAGAATCTCGTGCAATAATCTGTGCGAAAAACCTCTCTTGACAAGTGGTCAAGTGGTAGTCCTTATACATTAATTCTTAACAGAAACTGAAATTTCTGACATATGTTTAGGAATGTATGACATAGGTTATGTACTTCGAGGTGTGCGTCCCAGATGTTTCCTTGTGAACATATAGGGTAAAAGGACATCAATTCACACTGCATTATTTTGGCTATAGGTCTGTGTTTGTTCTTACTTGACCTTGACATGGTGAAAAGTAGTGTTATATTTATACTATTGCTAGAATGACTTGACACTTTCATAGTTCTTGGAAAGATAAGGTCAGATGATATCTGCATCAAATGACAGACATGACAATGATTCTGCATAAATCAGGGAAGATGACGACTTTCATTGTCTAAAATTTAAGAAGATGGCGACCTCCATTTTCTAAGATGGAGTCAGGGCCTGCATAAAATTGAGTTGGTACTTAGGGGCTTTATGCCATTCCCGGCTTGTATGTCTGAATGTGACGTCATAGGGGCATATCTAATCAGTAAGGATTTATATAATGTGTACGGAGATCAATGCTCTCAAGTTACTTAGGTATAAAATGCCTACAGTAAAATATACACTTGATCAAACTATATGTGTAAAATAAAATAAAAGCAATCCACATATCACAATTGTAAATGAAACATAAAACAGAGACAATCAACAAATCATAAGTGGCAGAAAATGATACATATAGTAAGAATAGAGAAGCATCAAGACTTTTAAGACTTGTATTGTTACGAATAATTGAGTGGTGGGTAGCTGTAGTTAGGGAGGGAGGGAGACAAGCGTCTCCCTCCCTAAGCCATGGAATGAACCCGAGGACCTCATCCCTCTGTGCCAGCTCAGTGATGGTGTCCCATGGTCTCCAACTCCCAGGACACTGTCTAATTCCCTGCCCGGGAGCACGGGCAGGGAAACTTCAAGGTTCTCTCACTGGGCCGGATCACGAAGCTGCTCCCTCCAGATGAGAGAACAAAGCATTTTCTTGCCCAAACTCTCAGTCAGAGAAATACTTTGTATTGCTCCAACCCACCCGGGAGCAAAATGTCGGCTATTGCTGCACCACTGATGAATGCAAGCACGGGAGTCAGCAGGGCTGCGGGGGCAATGTAATTTAATGAGTACATTCTCTTAGAAAATGTATGCATTTCATTGTTGATTACTTTAAAAACTGTTTGCATGTTTTCTTGAACTATTTGCCTAATTCTTTTTGTAGATTCTTTCTCTGAATATTTGTTCTATTCATTGTAAATGGCATATGGCATATCTTCATGTGGCAAGGAATCTTTTATTTGTTTTAAGATGTGGTCCCAGAAAAAAGTCAGAAAAATCCATGTTTTCATTAATTAAGGAAAAGCATTCCTTCACCGCTGAAAGACAAGATTGTTCTAGCCACAGTTGGTATAGCTTACCTACACTATATGTGGTAACTACTGCAGGTGTTTCTGTATTAAACCGTGGGTCAGGACCATTCATTTTAGGTTGAGGACTGTTGGATAGAAAAGGATGCATACAGGTGTCAGAATTATAGGCCATAAAGCTAAATTTTCAACAGGAATTTGGGTTGAAATATGGGTTCCATTTTGTATCATATCATTTATGTCTGATTCAGACATATTTATTTGAGACTGCCAATTATTGAACATGGCGAAATTGGCTTTTGGAACAGAAGCTTTCTTAAGTCCTTCATTGTTCTGAATAATAGACATGTTGTTTGTTGAATAATTTGTTTAGAAAGATAATTTCTTTCTGTACCATACAGGCCTGGAATAGGGCTTCTTTGTCCTGAATCTGCCAAAATTTGTTTTTCAATACTCTCACCCTTGAATAGCCAGGTTCTGACTGTACTCAGTAGAGTAATTCAGCTTGTTGGTAGTGATTAGATTTTTCAGAAGCTGCTGTGGCCTCTATATGAAATGGAAGCTGAAGAGTGTGATCTGTCATCACTATGAGATGAAATTTGTTCAAGAAATTAGAATGACTATCTGATGGCAGAGCCTCACAATGTTCCCACAATGTGTAATTATGAGTTTATTCAGGATGGCTAGTCTTATGTGTGAAATAATGTGCATAATGGTGATAACAATACATGTCTTTCTAATTGGCTGAATTCAAATAAGGATCTTCATTATGAAATGTAGCATGTGCCTGTAAATAATCAGGCATCATTCTTTTAACAGTCTCAATGTCCCAGTCATCTGAAATAGAACCAGTATTACAATATCATTCATTTACATTTTTATCACATATAGCAATTAAAATGTCTCAGTGGGTCCCGTATTTTGATATGGAACCTTTTTCCATACTATGATCTCAGGCACAGGATAAGATGCAATGTTCACAGCGCAGAGACCTCTTTAGGCTCTGTGGGATGATAAGTGTGGCTGTAGTTCACCAGCCACATGTGAGGCAATTGTTCTTGCAGGGATGAAATGTTCATTGACTAGCAGTAGATCAATGAGAGTTGATGACAACAACTAGATGAAAAGAAAAGTTCCCAAAATGATCTAGGAAGAAGACCATGGAGGAATCAAATACTTGTCGCTAAACCTTTGACAAGCATAGAGCAGTTTCAGGCGGGGAGTGACTGTATAAGGGGTTGAAAAATCTCACGTGAAACATCCCGAGTCCTTTTCAATGTCTTTGGTCTCTTGAGTCTCTTAAAAAGGCACCATTTCAAATGATGTAGCATTAAGTGAAATTTCATAGTAAACTATGGGATGGCATTGGACTGTAGCTACTGTCATATTGACAGCAACAATTGTGTTTGTTGCACTCATTGTTTTATGTAGAATGTTAAGCTCAAATATCCTCAGCTGGGAACTCGAACCAGAAATGTTACTGCTTTGCTCAAGGGGTATGGTATCCTGAGTAGGGAGAGCCTGGGAGGCACTACTCTGAATCCTCCATGCTGTCTGCAGTAGAGGATTAGCCATTTAGTGCTTTCTAACTTAGTCAATAGACACCTGTCTGTTTCTCCTTGAACCAAGCAGAGGAAGGAGTGTAACAGTTCTATTGCCTTTTACCCCAAGAATGGTGGCAGGGGGTCTGTAAGATGGTTCAAAAGCTTGCTTGTTGTGGATTTTTTCTCAAACTCGGTGCCCAACTATCAAAACAGACCCGTCAGCCAAAAGCAGCAATGAAAAACTTCTCTTCATAGGTGGCGGCATCAAAGTGGTTTGTGTTCGAAAGCTTGGCTCAGACTTCAAATGTGTCTCAAACTCAAATGTATCTTCATCTGCCACCTTCCCAGAATTATCTAAGTCAGGCAACTACATAGGAACTCCGAAGAGAACCTTGCATGGTTTAATGCTATCTAAACTCCATACAGATTATGGTACGAAATAAGACCTGAACTTAGAACTCTAGCAGTCAAAGCTTGTTTAATCATGCTGTTAGCATGTTCTACAACACCGTTTGATTCAGCTTTGAACAGATTGCTGAATTGCAGACAAACTTCCAGAGCGGACATTGAATCCCTGTAAGCTTTGAAAGCGAATGCAGGACTATTATCTCAATGGAATGAATGAACTACCCCAATCACTACCAGGCACTGCAAATCTTTGACTGCTGCTAAAGCGCTTGCATTTCTAGGTGGCCTAACCCATAGGAATCGAGAACATGAATCAGTCGCCACCAATAGGTACTTAAATCAGTTAGCTGGGTGGAGGAGCACAATGTGATCCAATAAATCACCCAGATGGGGATATTTTTTTTTTCTTTATTGAGCTTTTTCAGTAACATACAGCAATAGCAAAACAAGCATTTGCAAAGCAATAGGTCTCGCTTTTTCGCGAGTTTGAGCTATTGATATTGTAAATGGCAATGCCTTTTATTTATGTTTTGGTTTTTAAAACATAAATAAAAAGCATTGTCATTTACAATGCTAATAGCTGAAACTCTCGCAAATGTGAGACCTATTCCAGTTCTAACGGTTAAAAAGTTACTAAGAATGCAGCCACACTAGTTGCCGCGCAGTGGAAAGCTCTTTGCAAACTTTGACTGGCAGTGGCAACACTTCTGTTGCTTACTGCTATATTTGGGTGTTAATTTGATACTAATGAGGTGCAAACAATGCCCACAGAGTGTTAACAAGTGTAAAAATGGCAAAATATGGAATAATACTATCTTAAAACGTGCCACATTACGCCTCATAATTTGCCTTTTCTTGCTGCATAATTTACTCAACCCTGCTGCATAATGTGGCCCTCCCCTGCCGCATAATTCCAGTGGCCCTGATTATAGTTACAAAACCTCAGAAAGAAGGAAGGCTGGATTGGCATTCCTCATAATTGGAGGGTGTAATCTGCAGATCACGCCAGATGTCATTTGCAAGCGTTTAACTCACTGAGCCATATTTGCGCACGGGTAGGAATTACGAGTTGGACAGTATTCAAAACGTAACCGAGAGTTATATATCGGTTGCGTTAAATACATCAACCTTTTAAATTTAGCTCCTGACAAGTTATGCATAGCATAACATAACAGGAGCTCGCTCCAGTATAACCAAATGCTGGGGTCACTGATTACCTAGTTTTAATTAATTGTTCCTTCTGCTGCTCTTGCTAGTTTTAATTCCCCCTTCTTCCTATTTCTTCTACCACCCTACACTTCTCGCCTCCCTTTCTCACTCCTGTTGGTTCTTTGCCCGTTTGTCACTGTTTTCCTCCCTCTTGCTCTCTTATCTGTCTTCTCTCTCTCACGTGGGACAGCCTGAAGATGAAGAACCTCAAACAGGGGTGGTGGTGTGTTGCAATCTAGAGATATCAGGGTAGAGGTGTTAGAATGTTACTGTGTCATGGAATGTAGTGATGCACGAGGCTTCGTGAATCACTCATTCCAGAGCTGGACATCGTGCTGGACAGTTGGTGCTGTATCACATGCTGTATCCTGAATAAACCTTTATCACAACCCTTGTGGTAACCTCATAATTTAACACTGGCGACGAGGAGCTTTTGCCTGATTGGGGACAGGCAACCTTTAGCACCGATTCCCCTACATATTGGATTGAACACTTTGGACCCTGTCTTCCGCTTTTCACGGACTTTCTAAACACGAGGCTGTACAAAAAACTGTAAGTGACTTTTATTCTGTCTACCTTTGAGTCTTCGACGAGCAGGAGGCTGTTTTGAGCATCGTAAAACTTACCGGTTCAACTGCCACGGCGCGAGCGGTGTTCTCTCGCGCTTAGCCTCCATTGTTCCTCTGCAACACATCCTGGAACGCATGCTACAAGCTGATCGCCTACACGTAATCGCACGCACGCAGTGATTACGCAGCGTGCGACGTGCGGCCATTTTCATCAGTTTCATCGATGTTAGGAAAAAAAAAGGAAAAAACTGACAACTTTATTTCTCATCAGTTAGGAAACAAGCACTCATAATTAACACACGCTGTATCTCACCAGCTCATCTTCTCACTCAGAATAGCACTATTTCTGATTGAGCATCACAACATTTTTGGTATACAGTGAGAGTGTTTTGCATCTTCCTGATCTGCCAACGATTTTTTTTTCTCTTCTACAGTGATTAGGACTCTCTGGTTATTGTTGACATTTCATTTTTCTCATTTGTAATGTTTAACTGACTACCTATTCATCAAAGTAGTACCATGGCTACCACAACAAGTATGTCCCAGCCCCCAGCTTTCTTATCAGAGAAGGGTGAACCCATTCTTCCCTGGAAGAGATGGAGAAATTTATTCGATTCCTACATTGTAGCAATTGGTGGGGAGAAATTCTCGGCATTTAGGAAACAAGCAATTCTCCTACTCAACTTAGGTGTGGAGGGAAGAAATATTTATGAAAGTATGGACCTCATTCCAGTTGGTAATGGAGATGGAGAACCAGCTCACGTTTACGAGATGTCCATGATTATGCTAGAGAAGTACTTTGGTCCCCGCATTAACGTTGTTTTAGAGAGGCACAAATTCTTTACCAGGGTTCAAGGTCCAGCTGAACGGGTAGGGAGTTATGTTGCTTCTCTTAAGACTTTGGCAAGGACTTGTGAGTTTGGCGAACTGTCTGACTCTCTAGTCAGAGACCAATTTATGAGGTGCACCAATAGCATTCGAGTCCAAGAAAAGCTCTTATCGAAGAACCCAACGTTGGTTGAAGCAGTTGCCATAGTAGAAGGTGTGGAAAACACTTCTACTTGGGTGAAAGAGATGAGGAGGAATCGTGAGGATAAGAAGGAGGGGCAAGGTGATGTCCATGCTCTGACAGATGGTGACTTTTTGGAAAGTTGTGACAATGTGGCCAAGGTCTCTCCGGTGGAAAAGAACAGAATTCCTGAAAGGGATACGCGCATGTGTGGTCCTCTCAAAAGTTTGCCAGTAAGAACAGATTTTGAACGACGTCCAAATACCACTACTGCTACTAGTGGTAATGCCAGCGACAAAGCCTTTGGGGAGTTTCCTAAACCTAAGTGTTTTTGGTGTGGAAGTTTCTCACACTTCTCAAACTATCCTCATTGTTATGCCAGGGAATCGGTATGCAACACATGTGGTGTCAAGGGGCATTATGCCCGAGTTTGCAAGTCACCTACCAAAACTCGCAACCCAGAGAAAGGCACTGAGGTTGTGCGTACTGTAGTTCTGAGCATCAATGATAGTGATGGTGAAGTTGATGCAGGAAAAATAGCGATGCCTGAGTGCAACATCTTAGTAGATGATCATGACTTTGTTGTTCTTGCTGACTCTGGTTCCCCGTTCACTATGATCGGCAACAAGCAATGGGATGAAGTTGTGGGTTTGGACAGTATGACATTGTCACCACCTGACATAAATCCTGTTAGCTATGGTGGTGCAAGAATTAAGGTTCTTGGTTACGTGGAGGCTTGTATTCAATTTAAAAACAGAAACACAATTGGTAAGGTCTATGTAGCTGAGAGAGGAGACAATTTGTTGGGATGGAGACACCAACGTGATTTAGGTATCATGCTCAACCCCAGTGCAAGAGATCCCAGAGATCAAGTTATGCTGGTGGACCATGAAGATCAAGGTTGTGAGTACTTCAAAAGATTTCCAGAAGTCTTCACGGATAGCTTGGGTTGCCTTAAAGGTTTCGAGCACCGAATTGTTCTCAAAGAAAGAGCTATACCTTGTGTGCATAAAGTTAGGAAAGTGCCCAATATGATGATGGGACCATTAGAGGCTGAACTCAAGAGACTGTTAAGTTTGGGGGTCATTGAAGAAATAGAAGCCTCGGAATGGTTGGCCCCATCGTTTTAGCCCCAAAAGATGGTGGTGCTAGCGTTAGGATGTGTGTTGACTTGAGGGGTCTGAACGAATGGATTTGGGTAGACCGACAACCTCTGCCCAACATATCTGAGTCCCTCAGCACACTTAAGGGAGCCCGAGTTTTTAGTGTATTGGATTTATCATCTGCATATCACCAAATTCTCTTACACAAAGACTCGAGGCATCTTACATCGTTCGTGACACCTCTGGGGGCCTACCGCTTTCTGAGAATGCCCTTTGGGTTAGCGTCGGCAGCGGCGTGCTTCCAGAGGGTCATGAAAATGGTCTTGAAGAACGTGCCCAACATTATGTTCTTCCAGGACGACATTTTGGTGTATGGTAAAAGTGAAGCAGAACATGGTAAGACGCTAACTTGTGTCTTGGAGAAGTTAAAGGAAAAAGGACTGACAGTAAAGAAGGAAAAATGTCGTATTGGGTTGGAATCGGTTACATATTTGGGACATGTGATCTCTGGGGAAGGGATTCAACCAAAGTTAGAACTTGCAGAAAGTATTATGAAAGCTCCTACACCTAAGGATAAAGATCAAGTGAGGTCATTTTTGAGACTTGCTGAGTTCTATTCTAAATTTGTGCAAAGTTTTGCCTGTGTGACTGAACCTATCAGAGCTCTCCTTAAAAAAGGTGCGCATTTTTTGTGGTCTGATGATTGCCAAAAAGCATTTGATAAAATTAAGTCTGAAATTGAGAAAATGCCTACATTGGGGCATTTTGATGTCAACCGAAAGACTGTGTTAACTACGGATGCCAGTCTCAAGGGGCTGGGGCGGTACTATCCCAAGTTGTGGAAGGAGAGGAAAGGGCAGTTGCGTTTGCCTCTAGAGCACTTAGGGATGCAGAAGTAAATTACTCGTGTATTGAGAGGGAAGCTCTGAGTGTGTTTTGGGCTGTACAGCATTTTAAATTTTATCTTTGGGGTATTCCTTTTTAGTTAAGACGGATCATCGCCCTTTGGTTCAAATCTTCTCGTGTCGCCACAGTGAGCATATCACACCCAGACTTAAGCGTTGGAGTGAGGGTCTTCAGGAATATAATTTTCGTGTACAGTACATACCTGGCTCTACTAACAAGTCTGCTGATTGTCTCTCTCGGTTACCTATTGAGGATGAACATAGTGAGATTGAAACGGAGAGTGTGTGTTGGATTACTGAACCAACGTTGTCCAGTGAGGAGTGGTTGGATGGTGTGAAGAAGGATAAAATTCTTGCTTCTCTCGGGGTGTGGACAAACCAAGGGTGGCCGGATTATAAAACTTTGGACCAAGAAATAAAAGCGTACTGGTCTGTGAGGGACGAGTTGTCGTTTATTTCTGGAAATCTCATGAGGGGAGACAGAGTTGTTCCTCCTGTTGAATTCAGGGACAGAATAGTTAACATAGCTCACGAGGGCCATTTAGGAAGAAGTCTCACCAAGGCTCGAGTGAGAGAAAGATACTGGTGGCCTGGTATGGATCACATGACCGAAAATGTTGTTAGGGAGTGTGTGTCGTGTGCTTCCAATGATAAGTCTCACATTCTCAATCATGCACCGTTATCTCCAGTTGAGGTTCCGGATGTTGTATGGATGAAGATAGGATTAGATATTGTAGGCCCTTTTGAACTCTTGCCCTCCTATGAACGTTTTGTTATTTTAATGGTGGACTATACTTCCAAATGGGTAGTTACTAAGTGTGTGTCTACTGTGAACACAAAGACTGTCATTGATTTCCTTAGAGATGAATTTGCTTCGGAGGGTGTGCCCAAGTTTTTGATTACAGACAATGGGGTACAATTTGTGTCTCATGAGATGTGAAAATTTCTTAATGATCACAACATAATTCATCAAAAAACAGCCTTATATACACCTCAGGCCAATGGTTTGAGTGAAAGGATGAACCGGGTTGTCAAAGATTGTGCCCAACGCGCTCTTAAATCTAGATTGTCTTTCAGTGATATCCTGAGAGACACCTGGTGGGCACACCGCACTACTCCGAATGTAGTCACACAGAAGTCTCCTTTTGAGGGTTTGAGGGGAAGGAAAGCCGTTTCAAAATTAAACCCATCTTGGCTGCCTGCATGTACGAATGGGGGTATTTCTGATGAAACAAGACGTTCTAGGATTTCGGAGTACCAACATAAATACAAAATTAGTTATGACTCTAAAATGTGTGTGAAGAACAAGAAGTGGAATGTTGGTGACAAAGTGATGGTCAAAAATCCCAGACATACTCTGAAAGGCAAAAGCAGTTTCATTGGTCCCTTCACCATTGTTGCCATCAGAAAGAATGTAGTGAGAGTGGACACTGGGTGCATGTGGAGCATGTCTAGGCTGGTGAAATGCTCTGGGAAATTTGCAAATGTATGTTTACCTTATGAAAAGAGTCTGAATAATGGTAATGACCATTTGAATGAGAATGTTCGTAGCAGAGAAATGAACACCTCCTCTGGTAGGAGTAGGAACCTGCCTGTGAGGTTACGGGACTATGTTTTATATTGATACTGTTTGTATCATACGCCATGTTTCTTTGCTGGAGTCTCGGGGAGTTATAAGACAATGTTCTATTTGAGAAGATGTTCTTGTGTATTATGTTTCCTCCCAGGGTTCTTTTTATCTTGTTTCAATTTCTCTACTGTGTTTGTTATTTTGTTATATTATTCTCCTTATCATTATTTGTACTTTGTTGAAAGGGGGATGTGTTGTAATCTAGAGATATCAGGGTAGAGGTGTTAGAATGTTACTGTGTCATGGAATGTAGTGATGCACGAGGCTTCGTGAATCACTCATTCCAGAGCTGGACATCGTGCTGGACAGTTGGTGCTGTATCATATGCTGTATCCTGAATAAACCTTTATCACAACCCTTGTGGTAACCTCATAATTTAACATGGTGCCTCTCACCTTCAACCACCGACACTCTTTAAACAGTGGGTCACATGAACGTCCTCCTTCCTAAATAGGAGGTATTAGTTTGACTTTTTCTGCTTTATTAAGGAGTCCGTAGGTCACTGAAACGTCAGGGGGAGGGGGCGAACCAAAGAGGCAATGTATGTCTCAGATGAATGTCTGAGTCACAGTATGTACAATTCTTGTTTGGCGCGCCTGAAACAGTAGTCTTCTTGGCGCTAATAAGATGAAAACAAAACAGAATATTCACAATTGATGGGCCAAGAGCCAGGAATGTGAGAGTACGTGTCCCACGGGGCGCCGGGGCGCCGGGGCACCAGGGCGCCGGCACATGGCAGAGACCGACGGGAGGGCGCTGGCAGTGCACGTCGCAGGCAGCCTGGGGCTGCAGAGGAAGGGAGTGTGTGACAGGCAGATGACGTACACAGGAAGCATAGACGGTCTGGACCTCCAAAAGGCAAGTACCGAGTGCAGGGGTGACTGTCCATCCACACAGCCCGGAAGCAGGCAGTGGACTGTCACATGCACAAGAAGGGTCAGAGCTGACTGCACTCCACACCGACCGGAAGCACTCCCTGACTCGGCTGTAAACCCGCAGGCTGTCTCATCTCGGCGACATGTATTAACTCGCTGAGCTATTTTATTACTAGCAAAGAACAATAAAAGTGAAAATCTGAAGAAGAAAAAAAACAAGCAGTCTGCGCCGCTCTCGTACCACCTCCCCGGCTCCCTGTCCGCAGTCTCCACCCCAATAGCCTGGAGCAGCCACTCAGAGCCGGGTGGACTGTGCTGCCGCCGCCGCTGCTTCTAATCAGATGTTGGCAGCCAAAGAAGACCCAGGAATGTGACCTTCTGGCGCGCATGCGTACGATGTAACTAGCGACCGGGCATCACGCGCATGTAAATTTTAAATGACTGGGCATGCTTCTGCACAGACACTCTACCATCCTGTGCCAGCTCTCTACTCCTCCTCAGCACAAACTACTTTAAAAACAAGCATTTGCAATGCAATAGGACTCGCATTTACGCAAGACCTATTACATTGGAAATGGTAGTGCGGGCGGGCAAAAAGGCACGAACGGGAGTGCGGGTGGTGCAGGGGGCCGAGAAGTCACGGACCGCTGGAGGGGAGGGGGGGAGGCACGGGAAGAAAATAGTGTTTAAAGTAAAGGGGCCAGTAGCCATGGAAGGATACAAATGATGACATGGCCGTCATGAGGAGGGACTAACAAGCCTAAAACCAATCGGAAGGCAGCATTTAGGACCTAAGCCAATGAAAAAGATGGGCGGAGAGTGGGCGGAGCTTACACGGAGCTTCCACGCCATACTGAATACTGCATGCCTTGCAAAGCAAGCAGCGCATGCGCGCTGCCGCTATAGGCTCGACCTAAAAAGAAGCGATGCACAATCTGTATGTGTACAGATATCTTAGGTCCATATCAGGAGTGATGTCTACAACAGGCCTTAAAGTGAACATTCAGAGTTTAAGGGGCATGGATGCTTACCATGCACTTACACATCATAATGGATACACTAGACCTTCCAGTACTTCACAATATGTAACACAGATGGTGGATTATTAGCTCAGACCTTATTGTACCTTAATGTGGAGGACGTCAATAGTGGTGCTGATCGTATCCATCTAACCTGGTGTGTGTGATCTGTCAATCTGATTGTTCGCGCAAGCACGCTAGTAGGGGTTCCCAAATGTCTCTGGGGCGGGACAGGCTGATAGGAGCTCCGCATAAGCTGACAGCTGGTCTTTGCAGTATATGAGGTCTGAAAGCCAGTCTTTAAACTTGGGGGCGCGCCCTCTGCCCCATATGCATGCAACGTTTCGTTTTGCCAGTAGTAGGCCTAGCGCAATAAATTTCTTATATGGTGTTATTAAGTCTGCTGTGTATCCGAGTAGCGCAAGCACCAGTGATGAAGGGATAGGGGACTCAACCATAGTGGATAGGGCTGTTATCACCTCCCGCCAGTAGCTCTATACCTCCCCTCATTGCCATGCGAGGTGTAGAAACCCCTCTCCCTCCTGCCGACATCTGTCACAGCGGTCATCCTTTCTCAGTTTATATTTGCATAGGCGCACTGGTGTGTAGTATACTCTGTGTAGGAACTTGAAATGTATGAACTGTAAACGGCTACTTGCCGTGATGGCACCTGTTTGCGTACAGCGTTACACACACTATTTATCTGTCAGCTGCTCTTCTAGATCATGGTGCCATGCTTTCCTGGTGTCAGGCAGTGCCTGTGGGCGTTCTGACAATGCTGTGCGATAAAGTCTGGATACAGCATGTGCTGGCCCGCCATTTCCAGCATGGTATGTAGAGTATCTAATGTGGGGGGTTCCTGAGGGAAACCAGGGGTGTTGGCTCTTACCTCATGCCTAAGCCTGATAGATAAGAAGACCTCCAGAGGTGTGACATTCTCATCACTCAGGAGTGCCTGCCGTTCTCCAAAAACTCCCTCATGGTAGAGGTCCCCCCAGGTGTTTAGGCCTCTTTTGCGGAGCATATCCCGGCATACGGTTTCACGAGTGACTGGCGCAAGGGGATGATATGGGAGAGGCATTAGTGGAGAGTACATTAGGGGCTAATATGGGGATATTTAAGATTATGAGGGGAATAGGCAAGGGTCTTTTGACAGTGGAGGGTTTAATCTGCTGACAAATATCACACTGTCTAACATAATCCCTAGCCTGTTTATAGAAACAAGGCCAATAGTGTTACTGTAGCATTGCCTCGGTTGTATTTATTCCTACATGAGCAGAAGCTAACTCCTCATGGGCCTCTTTGATTAAAACTAATCTAGTCAGACTATTAGGTATTATTTTGTCTCCTAATTCTGGTATTGTGACTTCAGGAACATTATCTGAATTGAGGTTGTAGGAGTATTTGGGAGGAAAGCCTGCAGGAGGTTTCCCACCATGCTTGGTTGCATTTATGACTGTTCAGATGTCTGTGTTGATCTTCGTTTGAGATCTAATTAGGATTGCTAAACTAACAGTCTGAATTGCAGCCTTTGTAGCTAGGTCAGCTGCACAGTTCTCTTTGGTGTAAATACCATCATGCTCATGGCCCAAAGTGTGCCTCACATGTAACAATGGAAGTTTATCTTGTAAGACAGCTACCTTTCCCCAAAGCTGTTAATTCTTCATAGGTTTTCCCTATGAAACCTTGAATTTATTCAATCACCAATGCTGCAAGTCAACATTGTAGCCTTGCAAACAAAAAGATAAGTCGGACACAATAAGTGTGGGAACTGACGAGTCAGCCTTTTGCAATACAAGTACCGGGGCATTTAATTCTGCGTGTTGTGAAGTACTGTCACCTAAGATTTTAGTGTGGATGTGCTGTGGGATGAATTAATTCACCACACCTTGTACTGCTGTGCAGGCTGCAAACTATTTGTATTTTGTTCCTACCGCAGGCTGGTCAGAGCCATCCGTATATAATATGCTCCGGTAAGACTCAATGGGTAAAGTGGCTGGAGTCTGCGCAACATCCTGTTCATATTGGAAAAATGCTTATGCACAAAGAGACATCATACTAAAACATTACATCCACTGCACTTAAAGAAAGTCCCACTGTACCCATCTCGGGTGTAGGGCACAAGCTTTAAGAATGCCTACCATGGAGGCCACTTCAAGTGCTTGTACGGGAGAAACAATAATTATATATTTTCCCTGTCCCAAAGGGTGCTCCCTTAAAATAGCTGTTTGCACAGCTGTCAGGATCTTTTTGGTGGAAGCAAAACATGCTTCAACTTAGGAATACAAGTGAGACTTGTAAGAAATAGAGACGGTCTGTCCTTCATTGTAGGTCACATAGGTATAACCATAGTGAGTGGGTATGACTCTGATAATCAGGTTGGTTTTATTATCCCTAATGTGTAAATATTTATTCTCAAGCATGTCTGCTGGAAGAGCACGCAAGATATCAGTGTGCACGTTCAACCGTTGTTTAGATGCAAATGTGGGAGAAATCAGGTCAAGGGCTTTACTCTCTCAGGGTAGTGAGGCAAATAAGTACATCCAAAGTTAACAAATCCCAGCAGGGATTGCAACTTTTTCAGTGTACCAGGGGGCAGCAAGATAGCGCACTTCTGAAGAAAGTCTGGAGCTAAACCCTTGCCCTAGCTTGATAAATCGTATCCTAAGAAGATGACTGTCAAGTAGGCAATCTTTGAATATTGAAAATGAATTTTGCAACCATGTAATGTTAATATGGTCACCAATCTCTCTACCCTGGTTAGGTGTAGATTCGAATCATCATCAGTACACGGATATCATCAATGTATGACAATACCTTAGTATCTGGTAGTAAAATCTCCATGATTCTCTCTAAAAACTAGCCGGGCCATTTTTATAGCCCATTGGCAAGTTTTGGAATGAAAACTCCACTCTGTCGAAACTGAAAGTAGTGAGATACTCACTTTCAGATGCTATGTTTTGGCTAAAACCTATTGGAAATATTCAGGGTTGTTTCGTTTTTTTTCAGCACCAAGTTGGTCATTAAACTTGTGCTATGTTCGCTTGTACCTCGTAAGTTTGCATGTGCAAATTCCAATTCCTATAGTCCAAAACTATTCTATAGGTGCTGCCCGGCTTGGAGACAGGAAAAAGGGCAACGCTCATTAGGGAGAGGCAGGGACTATTATGCCTTGGTACTGCAATTGATCTAATGATGCATTTATACCATGTTTTGCTTCTGGCTTTAAAGGGTATTGAGCTTGTGGTTGTGGTTCCCTGAGTATTGGAATGACATGTGGACTAGAGTGCTCGTCCTACCCCACTTGGTTTCTATATAGGGCTGGTGCTTGTCTCACAGCCCATTTATTGGCATACATTTCCCTGATATCCTCAGGTACTATGGGAGAGAAGGCTACCCTTATGACTTCCCTCCTCCTGGGGTGCTTCTCTAATAAAGAAGCGATACCAAAGGGGATGATGGACGGAGCGCTTGAGCTAATCAAACACTCACCCCCAGTCAACTGATCTGGGTTTAATCCATCATCATCATTCCACCACCCCAGTTCAGACATGGCCATATGCAAATCAGTCTGACCCTGTGCCTCATGGGAACAGTCCAGCCCGAACTGCCAAGCCATGTCTTCCCTGGACCGGAAACAAGCATCCTGGGACCGGTTTCTGGCTATTCAGCCGTCATCAGCCAGGCTAGCTTGAATCCAGTGGCAAAGTGAGCAAGGGACCCACGTCTGGGCATACCCTGCCAACTTAGGGTGAACAAAGCGATACCAAAGGGGATGATGGACGGAGCGCTTGAGCTAATCAAACACTCAGCCCCAGTCAACTGATCTGGGTTTAATCCATCATCATTCTTTAGCTCACTCCACCACCCCAGTTCAGACATGGCCATATGCAAATCAATCTGACCCTGTGCCTCATGGGAACAGTCCAGCCCGAACTGCCAAGCCATGTCTTCCCTGGACCGGAAACAAGCATCCTGGGACCGGTTTCTGGCTATTCAGCCGTCATCAGCCAGGCTAGCTTGAATCCAGTGGCAAAGTGAGCAAGGGACCCACGTCTGGGCATACCCTGCCAACTTAGGGCGAACAAAGAGATACCAAAGGGGATGATGGACGGAGCGCTTGAGCTAATCAAACACTCACCCCCAGTCAACTGATCTGGGTTTAATCCATCATCATTCTTTAGCTCACTCCACCACCCCAGTTCAGACATGGCCATATGCAAATCAGTCTGACCCTGTGCCTCATGGGAACAGTCCAGCCCGAACTGCCAAGCCATGTCTTCCCTGGACCGGAAACAAGCATCCTGGGACCGGTTTCTGGCTATTCAGCCGTCATCAGCCAGGCTAGCTTGAATCCAGTGGCAAAGTGAGCAAGGGACCCACGTCTGGGCATACCCTGCCAACTTAGGGCGAACAAAGCGATACCAAAGGGGATGATGGATGGAGCGCTTGAGCTAATCAAACACTCACCCCCAGTCAACTGATCTGGGTTTAATCCATCATCATTCTTTAGCTCACTCCACCACCCCAGTTCAGACATGGCCATATGCAAATCAGTCTGACCCTGTGCCTCATGGGAACAGTCCAGCCCGAACTGCCAAGCCATGTCTTCCCTGGACCGGAAACAAGCATCCTGGGACCGGTTTCTGGCTATTCAGCCGTCATCAGCCAGGCTAGCTTGAATCCAGTGGCAAAGTGAGCAAGGGACCCACGTCTGGGCATACCCTGCCAACTTAGGGTGAACAAAGCGATACCAAAGGGGATGATGGACGGAGCGCTTGAGCTAATCAAACACTCACCCCCAGTCAACTGATCTGGGTTTAATCCATCATCATTCTTTAGCTCACTCCACCACCCCAGTTCAGACATGGCCATATGCAAATCAGTCTGACCCTGTGCCTCATGGGAACAGTCCAGCCCGAACTGCCAAGCCATGTCTTCCCTGGACCGGAAACAAGCATCCTGGGACCGGTTTCTGGCTATTCAGCCGTCATCAGCCAGGCTAGCTTGAATCCAGTGGCAAAGTGAGCAAGGGACCCACGTCTGGGCAGACCCTGCCAACTTAGGGCGAACAAAGCGATACCAAAGGGGATGATGGACGGAGCGCTTGAGCTAATCAAACACTCACCCCCAGTCAACTGATCTGGGTTTAATCCATCATCATTCTTTAGCTCACTCCACCACCCCAGTTCAGACATGGCCATATGCAAATCAGTCTGACCCTGTGCCTCATGGGAACAGTCCAGCCCGAACTGCCAAGCCATGTCTTCCCTGGACCGGAAACAAGCATCCTGGGACCGGTTTCTGGCTATTCAGCCGTCATCAGCCAGGCTAGCTTGAATCCAGTGGCAAAGTGAGCAAGGGACCCACGTCTGGGCATACCCTGCCAACTTAGGGCGAGCAAAGCGATACCAAAGGGGATGATGGACGGAGCGCTTGAGCTAATCAAACACTCACCCCCAGTCAACTGATCTGGGTTTAATCCATCATCATTCTTTAGCTCACTCCACCACCCCAGTTCAGACATGGCCATATGCAAATCAGTCTGACCCTGTGCCTCATGGGAACAGTCCAGCCCGAACTGCCAAGCCATGTCTTCCCTGGACCGGAAACAAGCATCCTGGGACCGGTTTCTGGCTATTCAGCCGTCATCAGCCAGGCTAGCTTGAATCCAGTGGCAAAGTGAGCAAGGGACCCACGTCTGGGCATACCCTGCCAACTTAGGGCGAACAAAGCGATACCAAAGGGGATGATGGACGGAGCGCTTGAGCTAATCAAACACTCACCCCCAGTCAACTGATCTGGGTTTAATCCATCATCATTCTTTAGCTCACTCCACCACTCCCAGTTCAGACATGGCCATATGCAAATCAGTCTGACCCTGTGCCTCATGGGAACAGTCCAGCCCGAACTGCCAAGCCATGTCTTCCCTGGACCGGAAACAAGCATCCTGGGACCGGTTTCTGGCTATTCAGCCGTCATCAGCCAGGCTAGCTTGAATCCAGTGGCAAAGTGAGCAAGGGACCCACGTCTGGGCATACCCTGCCAACTTAGGGCGAACAAAGCGATACCAAAGGGGATGATGGACGGAGCGCTTGAGCTAATCAAACACTCACCCCCAGTCAACTGATCTGGGTTTAATCCATCATCATTCTTTAGCTCACTCCACCACCCCAGTTCAGACATGGCCATATGCAAATCAGTCTGACCCTGTGCCTCATGGGAACAGTCCAGCCCGAACTGCCAAGCCATGTCTTCCCTGGACCGGAAACAAGCATCCTGGGACCGGTTTCTGGCTATTCAGCCGTCATCAGCCAGGCTAGCTTGAATCCAGTGGCAAACTGGAGGCCAGTCTTCTTCCACGAGGATTATGTCATAATCATCAGATATTTATGACCAGAAGACTACTTGATTAATACGTGGTATGCCCCCTTCAATCTATATGTTCGGATTATTTACCTCATCAGGAGGATTTAAATGTTTATCTGGAGTCTTGATCTGTATAAATTCATCAATTGGATTTGCATTCAGAAACCTTTCAAGCATCTGACACACTATCATTTCTTTTGCAGCATTGTCTAGAAGTGCTCTCTCCCAAGTCCTGTTTCACAGGTAGCCCCATGGCTGTATCGGCATGTTTATTAGAAGTTCCTGCTACTTTCTTCTTCTTTGCTGGGGTTTTAGAGCCCAATCTTTCTCTTCCCTCTTTATGCTGACATCAGTCCTACATCCTACTTCACTTCTCCTACTGTACTTCTCTTTTCTTCATTACTCAGATTGGCTCCCCCTCTCTGATCTTTTACCATCAGTGTCTTGAAAAGAACATGAAGTATGGCTATCAGAATACCGAAACCATTTAGGTTTTTTAATGTTTTAGTGGTCTCAAGTTATAACAACCATCTCTTTCCTTTGTCTTTCTGTTTTTTCTTCCCTTCTGTTGCAGATTTCTCTTTAACTGAACCCTCAGTATCACTTTTGGGCTTTAAATGTGGCTTAACAGGTTGAGTACCCAAGGTATCACCACCCACAGAGGTGTAAACATCTGCAATTATTTTTGGATACACTGCTTCCCATTGATTGGTCTTTTGAGCAATCCAGAAAGCCATTTCATCATGCTACGGGGACACTTTTCCCATGCTAGTGTTCGTAGTCTGTGGACTAATCGTCTGTACCTGTGCGGGAACAGCAGGTCCTGCTGCGACAGCAAGCCTGAAGCTCAACGTACGTTGTTTCGAATGGTACAAGTCTCCTGTGTAAGGGGGCCATGTAATTTAACACCCCTACCACCTCTACAAGTGTTAAGTTGTCAGAGCGAGGAATGGGAGCATAACCAGTAAAACTAGTCTTGTAACCCCATTATTGCTCAGAGGCCCCAAACAGACATTTCTCTGCATATGTGGCAATTGACCAGCAAACCAGTTCTGATGTTCCTGTTAAGTTAAAGGGATTTCCAAATATTAGTAAGGCCTATAGTGTGCTGGAAGAACTGCCGCTGTATAGGCACAAAACTGCCCTGAGGCAGAATCAATACTGGACTTGAACACCACCCATGTGTAAAATGTCTAAAATGCATACACTGCATATGCAGCTATTACAAAAGTAATTGCCCCCCCATCAGCGACACCTCAAGTTTTGAGATGCTGAGTAACTGCTTCCCTGTAATTGACCCTTATCACAAAAGTTGCCTCCATAATGAACTGATTCAATTGAAAAGTTGGAATCAATGAATTAAAAAACCCACAGAATGGGGAATAACCATTTATGAGGCAAGCTTGACAAACCTATGGAAATAGGTACTCCCTTATCCCCATTAGGAGGTACCATGATTACTAAAGATGTCTCTGTAATGACATAACAATGGTTCAGTTGTGTGTAAAAAGTGGAAAACTACTCAAGGTGTAACCGTAAGATATACGTCGCCAGACGTTGGGCACCAACTGTTGCGTAAACTACACCTCTGGCATAGTTCTAAAAGGTGTGCTTTCCCACCCACGAGTGACACGGTTGAACATTGTTCAATGCACCAACGATGAACGTGAAAGACAGGTTATTGTAGCCACGCAGAACACTACTTAATATGTGATTGAAATAGCGGCATTGCTTTTGGATCACTAACAATCCCTATCAAGGAATCAGAGGCACCAAGAGTAACAAACCTTTTTTGTTATTCACAGTATCACACACCCCATGCACTAAAAAGAACAAACACTTTTTAAGTAAAAAGTATTTATTACTACAGAAACAACCTGTTTCTGAGTACATCTAAAACAACTGCAAAGATTATTATAAAAACAGCAAGAAGGCATGTTATAAATAACGAGAATAAAATGAACCTTTCTAACATGGTTAAACTGTCATCTAACACCATAATGTCTACTTCTATGCGATACACTAAAAGAGCATGGCAGGCAGAGCAACCTGCAGTCTAGAGTTTCTTAGGGAGAAGAGACGCACTGCATACCTTGTTGACAGCAGAGGCTGTCTTTATCAGTGGAGGTGTGAAGATAGTGTTCCCTCTGAAGGGCAAATACATGCTGCGCTAGCAGTCTTCCTCTGGGACTTGGCTTTATCGGATTCAGGCAAGATGTAGTATCTGTGAAGTGCAGAGTGTGCTGACATTAGGTGAGAATATCGTGCGATACCTGGGCGAAGGACCTCTCCAAACAAGTGGTCAAGTGGCAGTCCTTAAATATTAAATCTTATCAGAAATTGGAATTTTTGACATAAGTTTAGGAATGTCTGATATTGGTTATGTGCATCAAGTTGTGCGCCCCAGATGTTTTCTTAGGAACATATAAGATAAAAGGATGCCTATTCAAACTACACTATTTCACTTATATGTCTGTATTTATTCTTATTTAACCTTGACATGATGAAAAGTAGACATTTGACCCAGACGAATGTTGCATCAGGTGTTATATCTATGTTGTCGGTCAAATGGCTTGATACTATCATAGTTCTTAGGAAGATAAGGTTAGGCGACCTCTTCGCCAAATGGCAGACATGACAATGATTCTGCATAAATAAGGAAAGATAGCGACTTCCATTGTCTAATATTGAGAAGATGGCAACCTTCATTACCTAAGATGGATCCAGGGCCTTCATAAAATGGAGTCTTTATGAATGGGGGCTTTACATCAGAGGGAGATGGGCACTTTGGTGAGTTCTTCTTTAGAAGCAGACAAGGGGAGGTCTTTGAAGGAACAGAAAGCCATTGTCTAATTTGTTTACCGTGATGTGAAGGTGAGCTAGGACGACTGGGATAGGGGATGGCAGAGTAGTCTATCTATTTCAGAGGAATGGTCCTCCGTAATGGATTGTGGTTGAGACTCATAGGATGAGATGGTTATTGTTGAGGAATGTGGCAAGAGATCTTTGTTGTCTTAGTGCTGTAACAAAAAAGAAGGTTGAAATCTCCACTGAACATAAGGTGGTTGGTTGTTATTCAGAATATCATTAGCAGGAATATTGCCTGACAAAGTTTGGGTCCTAAATAATACTTACAAAATGTAATTAAATTAGATGTAGATTTTCTATTATTAACTTCAAAGGGGTTGATCTTCTTATAAACAATATTTTGGACACAATATTTATGACAAACATTATTCTGACAATGATATTTAGATATCATAGTGAGTTGGTGTTATAATATGGAAATTGTGGTGGTTTGATATTTCTTTAATTAGATATCTTAACCTTAAGAGCTCAATTAAGTTTTTCACTTCATTGCAAAAGCTCTGAGCAGGATGAACCTAGATATTTTGGCTGATGAAAGTACATCCTCTCTGAAGAATTGTCAACATCTGTGATTATTTTCTCTGGCCAAGATATGGTAAAGAGACTTTCAATCCTCACCAGGCCTGTTCAATGAAAATGCTGCTTTACATACAGTGACAACAGCTGTGTATAACTTTTTGCTCTGGGTATATATGTTTTCTCAGTATCTAGAGTGATCTACTTTTATTTATTAAGCATCCAACCTTGTGAACTTTAAACAAGGAACATTTTAATAGAGACAGCTAATAATTAAGTGATTTGTGCATATAGCCAAGGCACTTTTCCTTGCCATGTGACAGTGCAGTGCTTTTAAACTGCAGCCCAGCCAGAGAAAAATGGTGCTCTGCGCAGCCATATATTGTTGTCAATGATGTGGGTGGTATAAGCCAATTACAATAGGGAAATATTGGGAAATGCATTATTCAAGAAGTCAGTGAAGCAGATGGAATACATTCCTACAATGAGCCAACTGCAACAGATGGTGAAGATGTCAACATGTTAGAGATGGATTCTCCACAAAGTCTCAATGTAGAGCACAAAGTATAAGTACACAGTTCTTTTATGGAAATACTGGGATAAATGAGGACTTTGGTAAGACCATTAAGAATCTCATTAAAGAAAGCAAGAAACAGAACACATTTCTAGACACTCTTATTAAAAAGTAACAAAGCACACTAGTATGAAGAGGAACGCATTCAGTTCCACATGATGATGTGATAGCACTTGTAATTACATTGAAATGTGTAGACAATTGCTTTACGCAGTGATAGTGTGGCAATACCTTATGAAACAAATCAATAATGTCTAAGAATAATTCCAACGTAATTACTTTCATTGTCTGCCCTATAACAAATAGAATTATAGATGGTTTTGTTGTAAATAATGGGGACGTTTTTCACTGAGAGGTTCCCCGTAACTTCTAATAGACATAAACAATGCTTGAGTTGTTTATAATTCCACTTAGTGCCCTATAATGAAAAATTACCCTTTTATTCACTGATACCCATCTGCAATTGCACATTGTACATATCTTCAAACCCCATTGACTATTGTGAACAGGCTTTTCAAATTGTGGTATTTTAACCATAGAAATAAACATAGACTGAAGTAGGCAGAATCTGTATCCTAGACTGAGAACTGTTACATCACAGTAGTGGAAAACAATATTTGGTTCATTCTTTTTTATTTTATTACAGTGAATAACAGCATTTTGTAAAGCCTGCTCACAATAGTGGATTAGAATGGGCCCCAGGTGTAACAGACTATTTTTATCCAAGACTGTGTCAAGTATTTAAAAGAATAATGCCGCAAACTAAAGCACAAAAGAGTACAAGCAAACTGTACTAAAGTATGAGCTCCCACCAAAATAAACAGTAAACATTTTTAAATTGATAGTTTTGTCTCGTTTGTTAAATGCATTTAGGCATTACTAAAACTACCAATCACCCAAGAGGAAGAAACAATGTTTTAAATTGTTTTGTAGTTACTTCATGTTTGTAGAATAAATAAGTTATTTAGCAATGCTTTGACGAACCATATTTTCATTATAACTTTTGTGCCTGCTGCTTTAAGTGATATAGGCCTTGGTCTAGAGTATTACAGATGTAGTTAGGCCATCAAACAGCATTCGTTTACCCTTCAGCACCTTGGATGTCTGTCCGTCCGATTTTTTTTATGACACATTTTATTGGATTTTTGTTGGCATATAACATGATGGCCAACATGGCCAAATAAAAACATTACAGTGCATTAACACCCCGTCACCCTCCCTCCACAATACTGATGCATAATTAGCAGGTAGAATGTTCCTACCATCACAAAACAATAATCACATGAGCGCTATTCCAGGAGTACAACTGTGTGATGGTGTATGCTAGGGGACCGGGGGATTTATGTTCATTCATTGAATTGTTGAACCTCTGTATCAAGAAGGGAGTCTACTGACAGTGTTGGTGCCAAGACAATACCCCTGTAGTGTGCCCATCTCTGCCATATATTTGCGTGTTTATGTGGACACCTCCATACTCAGAACACCGCTACCTCCATCCCCATGCAATGGTCCACTTCCAGCTTCGAGGACCCTAACGTGGGCTGGGACACGTCTCACTACAGCCTTGCAATATCCCGTTTGCGCAGGATTAGGCACAGGAAGAGTGAGTGCCTTTTATATCTATTACCTCCAATGCCATCTGTGCTGTGAAAAAGTATGGTCTTTATGTGGAAGGGAATCTCCCATGACAGCACCCTCTCCAAACATGTCACTACCCCTTTCCAGAAGCTCGTCAGGCACATACACTCCCAGACTATATGTATAAAGGTGCTGTCGGCTAATTCACACCTCAGGCACCGCAGCGAGGCAATGACTCCCATGAGCCATAAGTCACATATAGTGAAGTAGACTCTATGAAGGAATTTCAATTGAATAAGGCTCAGCCTGGTCGATATCGCCGCTTCACGTGGGGCCTTCAGAGCCACGGTCCAATCGTCATTGTCAAGTGTGGGTATGTCCTCCTACCAAGTCTGTCTCAAGGCCGGCAGTGAGAAGGTACTATGTGTCACTAGTGTCTGATATACTTGCCTTATTTTATGATTACCCAGGGCTCCCATCAGTAATCTGCCGTCTATTGGGTTGAATTCTGGCAATTCCTGCAAGCTTTGTATATAGGGAGTTATGGCATGTCGTATTTGAAAATATCTATACATTGTTGGTGTGTCAATTGAAAATCATTCTGCAATTCCTGAAAGGATTTAAGGGTTGGGCCATGCTTGATATCCCCTAGGTTTAGATGCCAATGGCATCCCACTGCCGGAATCCTGAAAGGGAAGCCACCTGGGTCATAAAGGTCCCCCCATAGAGGAGTCATCTGGGTTAATCTGGCCCACCACCCCATCCGTTTCAATGTTTGTTTCCACAGTCGGAATACCATTTGGGGTTGCCTGAGGGATGTGCCTGCCTACCTTGCCGCCATAGCGGAAGTGTATAAGTGAGGCATTCCCCATCGCCCAGCGTTCTGTTGTGTAGTCGGGATTGCACCATGGTGCATACCACCATTCATTAATAATGAGAAGGTGTGATGCTGCGTAGTAGGAGTAAATGTCTAGGGCAGCAATGCCCCCGTCAAAAGTGGACTGGACACATGTCCGTAAGGCGAACCATATTACCCCCATCCCATAAGAAATGTCTAAGGGCTGAATTGGCCTGCTTGAACCATTTTGGAGGGATAGGGTATGGGTAATTCTGCAGTTGATACAGCAGTCTCGGCATGGGCACCATTTTGTAGATCATGGAATGGCCCAAAAGGTAAAGAGGCAATGGGGACCAAATCTTGATCTCCTCCCACACCCAGGGTAATAGTGGGGCAATATTTAGGTCCCATGCCAGGGTGGAATTTGGAGTGATATATACACCCAAAAATTTGAAACCCTCTGTTACGATATTTAGATCGGAAGCCGAAACCCTGTCTCTCTCGGATTCTCTCATGAAAAACACTGCCGATTTCCCCATGCTCGTGTACAAACCCGATGTCTCTCCAAAGATACACAGATCTGTATTAGACACGGGCCAGAGGGGAGTGGATTTGTGAGGAAGAACAATGCTTCATCGGCATAGAGAGCAACTTGGTCTGAGAGTTTCTGCGACCATTCAATCCTGTCAACAGGGGGTCCGAACGAACCCAGTGAGCTAGAGGTTCTATTGTGAGGGCAAATAGTAGCGGGGAGAGTGGGCATCCCTGCCGGGTGCCTCTACCCACCGTGAAGGAGATCGAAGATGTCCCCACAGCTCTAACTGAGGCTGTCAAGTTGGTATATAGGAGTTTCACATACCTGAGAAAGCGTGGGCGTAAGTTAATACTGTGCAGCAGAGCGAACAAGTACTGCCAGCTAACTGAGTCGAATGCTTTGTCCATATCTTCCACGCGAACTGCTACAGGGCAAGCTGAGCGATCGACCATAGCCAGGGCATTGTAGACGCGTCTAATGTTGTTTCGTGTGGACCGTTGGGGCATAAAGCCCACTTGGTCCCCGTGCACCAGATCTGGCATGTGCTTCAGTAGTCTATTAGGTAGGATTTTAGCCAGCAGCTTCACCTCAAAATTAAGCTGAGAATTTAGCCGGTAAGAAGAATGCAGGTGTGGCGGTCTCCCTGGTTTCAAGAACACAACAATCTCTGCGTGTCGCCAGTCCCGGGGGATCATGGCAGTGTCTGAAGCCTCCTCTATGGCCTCTAGTAGCGGAGTACCAAGCTGTAGCATGAAATGCTTCAGAAATTCACTCGGGAAACCATTAGGTCCCAGAGCCTTTCTGGTTCGCATTTTCGCCAGGGCTGACGCCAGTTCCTCTACTGTGATCTTCTCTTCCAACTGTTGATGTGCCTTGGCAGATAAGACGTGTGGCGGGATATCCTTGAGGAATTCTCGGACAAACTCTAAACCAGTGTGATCTTGTGGGGCGTAAAGCTCGCTGTAGTATTCAGCAAAACTTTGGGCGACTGCCATTGGCCCAGAAATTAAGTTTCCCTGGGGATCTCGTAGGACGGAACAGGAAAGACATTACCTGTGGCATGGCACAGTGTGTGTATCATATGGCTGGATTTATCTCCCCATTGACAAATGCAGTGTTGTGTTGCTAACCAGGCCGTCTTTGCCTCGTCGAGTAGGTGTTGTTTACATAATTGTTGGGTCAAGGTTAGTTGTAGCCTTGCGGCCGGATTGTCCGGCTCCCTACATTCCTTCTCTAGCCTCTAAATTTGGGTTTCTAAATCTATTCTTTCCTGGGCCCTGCGCCGACGATCCCCCACACAGTAGCTAATATCTACTTTGTGAATAGTAGGCTTTAGGGCTTCCCAAAGGATCACTCTCATGGAGGCAGTGGCTGTATTAAGTGTAAACTATTCCGTGATTGCTTTTTGTAGGGTGGTCCAGTATACTGGATTCTGGGGTGCAATGGTGACATTCGCCACTGAAACCTCGGGCAATTGGCTCTGGTGTGTAGGTCTATAGAGACCGGGGAGTGGTCAGAGAGGCTCCGTGGATGGATATGGGATGAGGACACTCTGTGGAGGTAAGTGGTTGGGATAAAGAGATAATCAAAAGAGTTGAGTAATACGTGAACCCATTCTCAGTTGGGTGGTAAGCCCTCCATGTGTCCACCCACCCCAGTGTGGCTATCAGGGTTGATAATTTAGTGTCTTGGTGGGCAATGTTTCTCATGTTAGGCCGCCATCTGTCTACCCCCGGATGAATGACGTCATTCCAGTCCCCCCCCCCCAACCAGGCAGAGACCACTCGGCAGCTCGCCCCATATACGAAGGAAGCACTCCGTGAAGGTCGCCCCCAGCGGGGGGAGCACAGACACTTAATAATGTGATCCGCTCCCCGTAGAGGTCACCTGTCACAGCTACATAGCAACCATATGTGTCCGTCAAAACCCTCTGTGTCGTAAACGGGCCCCAGCGATGAAGGAGGATGGCTGTGACTCTGGAGCCCAGTGTGAATCCAGAGTGAAAGACCTCGGTAAAACTGAAACTGGCCAGACAAGGAGTTTTCGTGCCCGTGAGATGAGCTTCCTGTAGGAGGAGTATATCCGCTCCCATGTGTTTGGCCTGGTGGAGGACTGCCCCACACATAATCTAATCCAGGATCCCCCTCACGTTTCAGGTTACAATGCGGAATTGACCCCCTGTGTCCCCTGTTGTGAGATTAGTCATGTGTATCGCGGATTAGGACTAAGGGAGTGTTCAAGGTAGTGTGAGTGATGAAACTGCAGCTGTTCAATAACCGAAAAAACAAAGCTGTAACAAACATCCACCCACCCCCCACTTCACGAAATGGGAATTATCTGTTGAGGCCTGTGCCCCAACCACCCCCCAACTGGGGGAACGTGAGAGAGCACAGCCAAAGCCTCCCAAACACTTAACACTCGAAGAACATAACCTCTAGAAAGGATTCCTAGGAATGACTCTCTAGGGTAGCAACATTTAGATAAGGTACCCTCTCAGCTCCATGGCTAGCCTCCCTACACCACCCACCATTGTATGATGACCACACTCCCCTGGCTTTGTATACATATACAATGGTTGCGTGCCCCAGGGGGCGGAAAACTTCTAAACCTGATTTAGGGTAGATAGCATGGGGGAGGAGCCCCGGGGATAGCACGTTAATCATGATATCATGGTATCAGTCTTGCCTGGGATAAAAGTCATGTAAACTTTTCAGATATAATGTTTGTATTTGCATTTGTATGGGTTTTATAAAGCGCCGGAAACGCCCCCGAAGGAGTATCTCCGTGCTGCAAAAAAGGCATATGACAGGTCAGAGTAAATCAGTAACGGAACAGTTTGGTCTTAAGAAGTTTCCTAAAGAGGAGGAGATTGGAGCACTTAATGTTAGTGTGTAGCCGGCCTTGATGATGGATGTGCCATCGCAATCACCCCCCCCCTGCATGCCACTTGGTTGATGGCCACAGGCCATGCCCTCTATACAAGTAACCCACCTTACCAGTGTTGCTTGTCCTTGTAGTGGTACCATGTAAAGGAGGAAAAAAGGTGCAACAAACTCAGTTCATCACGCTGAGCTGATAGTGAGAAGAATAGGGATCGGGACAAATGATCAATAATTCAGTCTCACAGGGGACTGCAGTCTTACAGGAGATTCAATAATCGTCGTCTGCACACGAGCTCCTCCAGGCTGAACAAGATCAGCTGCGGCGCTTGGACGTGGATTTCTTGGGGCAATTGTGTCGGTCACTCTGCGATGAATCGGAGTCCATACGGGGCGGGGTATGTGGTTTGATCGACGCCGACTCATCTATCCACTGTAAAGCGGACTCCAGAGTGTCAAAAAACAGCATCTGGGAGATGTAAACCACTCTGAGCCTTGTTGGGTATAGCAACATATGTTCAATTTTGAGATTTCAAAGTTTCTGTTTTGCTGCCAGAAAGGAGTGTCTCTGCTGTTGTACCATTCTAGTGTAGTCCAGGAAAATCATTATATGGGCTGACTCGAAGACTATTTTATCTTGTGTAGGAATGCATCATGATCAAGGTAGTTTAAGAGCTTTGCAATTATTTGTCTAGGTCGGTCGCATTGTGGCGGCCTCTTCACCAGGGCCCGATGGGCGTGCTCGATGACAAAACACGTGGATAGGCTCTCGGGTGGGGTCCTGGTTTTCAACCACTGTGTCAGTAACTGTTCCGCTGCGGAGCCCTCCTACCCCTCCAGGAATCCCACAAATCTCAGGTTGTTACGTCTTGCACGGCCTTCTGTATCCTCCACTCAGATGGTGAGCTAC
Organism: Calotriton arnoldi; assembly: GCA_963921515.1. Lineage (NCBI taxonomy): Eukaryota > Metazoa > Chordata > Amphibia > Caudata > Salamandridae > Calotriton > Calotriton arnoldi. The sequence goes on along the minus strand of CAWUFW010011441.1, from coordinate 28,075 downwards.
TTAGTTGTCACTGTTAAGGCTGTGACTTTCTGCTGCAATGTGGCCACTGAGTCCTCAACTTCTGAGACTCTAGTCTCAGCCTCTGTAATGTGGTCAACTGCTTTTCTCAAATCTTGTCGCAGTAAGTTTACCTCCGTGCCCACGACCCCAATTTTGACCTTTATGGCCTCACAACACTGAGTGATGGTGGCTAAAAGGGCAGCATTGTCAGGACCACCCTGGGGAGGCTTCGTTTGATCCACGCCGCTGGGTTGTGATTGGGTGAATTGGTCCATGGGGCATGCAGATTGGGGCAGTTTATCTTTAGACATCTTGAGGGCCCCTGTGTTCGGCCTGACAAGTCGAGGATGATTGGCGGACCACTAGCGACGGCAGGTAGTCCCTATGAAGGTAGATGACCTGGGGATCTTGTTAATTCAGGTGGCCCCTGCCACGAAACGCACCAGGACCTAGCCTGGCCAATTCTGTAGCTAAGGACCACTGACGGCACCGTGCCGCCTAACACCGCATGGCACCGTACTCACTGGATATGGTAGACCCAGAACCTGTACTCCCTCGAATTATTGTGCAAGGCGGAGAGCAAGGATTTCGGACATCCCCCCAGCCTTTAGCTGTTTAGCATTGTTTTTCCCTTTATTTCATGTCTGGGTTTTCATTTACTTTTCTCTTTTTTTTTGTTTCCCCCTCTATCTATCTATCTATCTATCTATCTATCTATCTCTATCTATCTATCTATCTATCTCTATCTATAGATATATATCTATATATATATCTATAGACAGAGATAGATATATACATATATATATCTATATATATATTCACTGAAAAAACCATAGGTTTTAGGGACAGTTATAGTTAGTTGGACATTGCACTCGTACAAAACCAGTGAGTGGGTATGTAGTTATTGGTGTTGGAGTGTCTATGGTTTTGCGAATGGCACTCTGTAATTTAGATTGGGTGTATCAAAGGTTATATTAGGGTGTGAGGAGCTGCATCAGATTATCACGTGGATGATGTCATCAGTGATGTCATTTGAGATGTCATCAGTGATGTCATCAGTGATGTCACTGACCATGTCATGAGTGATGTAATATGTGACGTCATCAGCAGTGCATTGTGGGGGCGCGAGTTATAGTTAGCTGAACTAACTATAACGGGGGAATTTCACGGGTTTTGTACGAGTGCAATGTCCAACTAACTATAACTGTCCCTAAAACCTATGGTTTTTTCAGTGAATTTCAAAGGTTTTTTTAAAGCTAATTTCTAACTATAACGTGTCTGAAACCTATGGTTTTTTCAGTGAATTTCAAAGGTTTTTAAAATGCTAATTTATAACTATAACGTGCCTGAAACCTACGGTTTTTTCAGTGAATTTCAAAGGTTTTTTAAATGACAATTTTTAAATGTATTAATTTTTATATTAATTTTTTCACACTGATTTACTACATTTTTAGAAACAATTTCTTTTACATATTTTATTTTTAAATTACATTGTAATTACATTATACATTACATTACAAAAATACTTTCTCAGAATGAATTACTTTAGTTTAAATACTTTGCACATAGGCAATAGACTTTTAAGTACAGTAGTTACAGTTGTTGCAATGGGCAACACATTTTCATACACAATGCAACATTCAGCTCAATGTGAATTTCTAGTTAAATGCAATTAGTTACTTTATGGATTACTTTTCTAACCACAGGACTGGATCCTAGATTCAGTCCTGGTACATCTCCTGTAAACAGTTGAGTAAAAGCATTTTGGTTACAGTCGTGATTTTTAAGGAATATTATTGTATTTTAAAAGTTGACACTTAGAAACTTTTTCTCATAGAATCACCAATGTTATCCTATGGAAGGAAATTCACTTAGCAGGTAAAAACTGTTATCGTTACTTTTTCTTACTCAGTGTTGGATCCTGGATCCAGCACTGGTGCATCTCCTGTAAACAGTTGAAAGAATGCGTTTAAGTCATACAGGCGATTTTTAAGGAATATTTGTAGTTTGTGAAAATCGACACTTTGAAACTTTTCTGCTGAAAACCAGACAATGGATTCCTATGGAAGAAAATATAAGTTACTGGTAAGTACGGTTAAAATTACTTTTCAGGACCAGTACTGGGCTGAAAGATACAGGACTGAGGTCTCTCCTTATAACAGGTGAGTAAATCGGAATTCGTATTTCGAGCTGATTTTAGAGGAATATTTGTATGTTTCAAAAATCAACACTTAGAAACTTTTTCAGCAAAAAGCAGGCAATGATATCCTATGGAAGGAAATTCAAGTTACTGGTAAGTACGGTTAAAATTACTTTTGAGGATCAGTACTGGGCTGAAAGATGCAGCACTGAGGTCTCTCCTGATAACAGATGAGTAAATCGGAATTCGTATTTCGGCTGATTTTAGATGAATATTTTAAAGTTCCAAAACTCCACACTTAGAAGAATTTCCAAGTGAAACCAGTCAATGTTAGCCTATGGAAGGAAATTCAAGTTACCGGTAAGTACGGTTAAAATTACTTTTCAGGACCAGTACTGGGCTGAAAGATACAGCACTGAGGTCTCTCCTGATAACAGGTGAGTAAATCGGAATTCGTATTTCGGCTGATTTTAGATGAATATTTTAAAGTTCCAAAACTCCACACTTAGAAGAATTTCCAAGTGAAACCAGTCAATGTTAGCCTATGGAAGGAAATTCAAGTTACCGGTAAGTACGGTTAAAATTACTTTTCAGGACCAGTACTGGGCTGAAAGATACAGCACTGAGGTCTCTCCTGATAACAGGTGAGTAAATCGGAATTCGTATTTCGGCTGATTTTAGAGGAATATTTGTATGTTTCAAAAATCAACACTTAGAAACTTTTTCAGCAAAAAGCAGGCAATGATATCCTATGGAAGGAAATTCAAGTTACTGGTAAGTACGGTTAAAATTACTTTTGAGGATCAGTACTGGGCTGAAAGATGCAGCACTGAGGTCTCTCCTGATAACAGGTGAGTAAATCGGAATTCGTATTTCGGCTGATTTTAGAGGAATATTTTAAAGTTCCAAAACTCCACACTTAGAAGAATTTCCAAGTGAAACCAGTCAATGTTAGCCTATGAAGGAAATTCAAGTTACCGGTAAGTACGGTTAAAATTACTTTTGAGGATCAGTACTGGGCTGAAAGATGCAGCACTGAGGTCTCTCCTGATAACAGGTGAGTAAATCGGAATTCGTATTTCGGCTGATTTTAGAGGAATATTTTAAAGTTCCAAAACTCCACACTTAGAAGAATTTCCAAGTGAAACCAGTCAATGTTAGCCTATGAAGGAAATTCAAGTTACCGGTAAGTACGGTTAAAATTACTTTTCAGGACCAGTACTGGGCTGAAAGATGCAGCACTGAGGTCTCTCCTGATAGCAGGTGAGTAAATCGGAATTCGTATTTCGGCTGATTTTAGAGGAATATTTTAAAGTTCCAAAACTCCACACTTAGAAGAATTTCCAAGTGAAACCAGTCAATGTTAGCCTATGGAAGAAAATTCAAGTTACTGGTAAGTACGGTTAAAATTACTTTTCAGGATTAGTACTGGGCTGAAAGATGCAGCACTGAGGTCTCTCCTGATAACAGGTGAGTAAATCAGAATTCGTATTTCGGCTGATTTTAGAGGAATATTTGCACAATGGTGAAGGGAGGGGCGGGGCCTGAGGTGACATCTGTGCAAACGCGCCCCGTGGCGCGTTTTAAGTTGGGGGATTAAGTCCCCTTGAATCATGAGGGTCCCTACGGGCCAACTAGCCCACCAGGAACCTCCAGTATGTGCCAGGGGCTGCGTTGCAGAGACATGTACAGAGGCCACACCCCTTTTACACCTCTCTGCAACGCAGCTCTGTGGCGCTTTCTGGACGTACCTGTTGGGCTAGTTGGCCCCCAGGGACCCTCAGGATTGAAGAGGATTTAATTCCCCATCTTAAAACGCGCCACGGGGCCTGTTTGCACACATGTCACCTGAAGCCCCGCCCCTCCCTTCACCACTGTGCAAACGCGCCCCATGGCGCGTTTTAAGTCGGGGATTAACTCCCTTGAATCCTGAGGGTCCCTGGGGTGCAACTAGCCCACCATATACCTCCAAAGCGCCATAGAGCTGCGTTGCAGAGAGGTGTAAAAGGGGCGTGGCCTCTGTACACCTCTCTGCAAGGCAGCCCCTGGCGCATACTGGAGGTTCCTGGTGGGCTAGTTGGCCCCAGGGACCCCAGTATTCAAGGGGATCGTTCCCCTCTGCAAACGCGCCAGGGGGCGCGTTTGCAGAGTGGTGAAGGAAGGGGCGGGGCCTACGGGCCCGATCGTTTTTTTTGTTTTTTTTTTTCCCTGAAGGGGGCTGTGTGGCCCCCTTCCTTTTTCCTATTTTTAGGCCCTGGGGACCCCATCCCCCAGGGCCTTACCCCTTTTTAAAATTAAAATAAATTTAAAAAAACGGGAAGGGAGCCGCGTGGCCCCCCTTCCCTGGGCCTGTATTGGCCCCGGGGACCCCATCCCCCGGGGCATGGCCTCTTTTTTTATTTGGAGGGGGCTGCGTGGCCCCCTCCTCAGGCCATTTAAGGCACCGGGGACCCCATCCCCGGGCCGGCCTTGCACTTTTTTTAATTTTTTTTCCTTTTTTACTTTGGGAGGGGGGCTGCGTGGCCCCCTCCGTGGCCACTTATGGCCCCGGGGACCCCATCCCCGGGGCCTGGCCTCTCGTTGGGGACTGTGGGGGTCCCCAAGCCCCCACAGTCCCGCCGGCTCCCCGTGTCCTACGGGAGCCGGCATTGCTACACATGGGGAGCAGCTAACATGCTGCTCCCCATGTGGAAAGCAATCGGCTTGGATATTGGAAGAGAGAGCAGGTTTCCCTGCTCTCTCCTCCAATATCCAAAGCAAGTTTGCAATGACAGGACGGGAGCCGCGAGGCTCCCGTCCTGTCAATGCAAACAGCAGTGTCCCGGGGTAGGCACCCGGGACACTGCAGGAGCCGACCCTGGGGGTGGCGGTCCCCAGGGCCACCACAGGCTCCAGGAGGGGGCCGCGCGGCCCCCTCCCTACATTTTGAAAGCCCCGGGGAGGTGGTGGTCCCGGGCGTGTGGGGCTGGAGCCCCCACACAGGTTTTTAATTTAAAAAAAGAAGCCCCGGGAGGTGGTGGTCCTCGGGGCTGCGGGAGGGCTCAGAGCCCTCCCGCACCATTATACATAAAGCCCCGGGGGTGGTGGTCCCCGGGGCTTGGGGGGCCCTTAGAGGCCCCCACACATAAAATTAACCCCCCAGCATGCCCCCGGGAATTTTTTTTCGGCAGGATTCGCGCACCCTGAGCGCATCCTGCCAATTTTTAAAAAAATTTTTTTGTTTTTGCCCAGGGGTCCTTGTGGGACCCCTGAGCAAACCTAGGGGGTCAGGGTGTTTCTACCCTGCCCCCTTTGTGCGCTTTGCGCACTTGTTTCTGTCCCTCGGTTCTACCGAGGGACAAAATGGCTGCCAACATTTCCTGAATCGGAATGTTGACAGCCAGCTGACAGCCAATTAACATGCAGCTCGTGATCGGGAGGGTACGCGGACCCTACTCGGCCATAGATATCACTATCTTTTTACTTTTGATTTTCTCAGCAACTACTGAACGGATTTACACCATTTAACAAAAGGGTTCTTTCTGAACCAAGAACTACCTCTTTGCCAAATTTGGTGTAATTCCGTTCAGCAGTTCGGGCTGTAGCCGTGTCTAAAGTTTCCTATGGAAAATTGCATGGGGAAAACGCGTTTTGGGACCCCCCTTTTTCTCGGCCCCCGCTGACGAATCCCCCGAGACTTTCAGGGTAGGAGCGGACCGGAGCGGGCCACAAAGTTTGAAAATTTTGCGAAGACACGTCAACCGGCAAGAGAGTTATTTCAAATAGAATGTTGCGGATTTCCTATGGATAATAGGTTGTAACTATAACTATCTACTGGCGACCGCCAGTAGATAATATAGATAGATAGATAGATAGATAGATAGATAGATAGATAGATAGATAGATAGATAGATAGATAGATAGATAGATAGATAGATAGAACACAGTCCTGGCTCCTCACAGATTCCCACTGCGGCAAAACAGGTACGGACCACAAAGCGTTGATCAAGCTGAAAAAAAGTGCTTTTAGTCAGGAAAGATTTCACCACACAATACAATAGTTGAAGCAAGTGCCTTCCATGACATAGCGGTTTTGATCACATGACACTCTGCGTCAATTACTCTCATTTTGTACTGATTGCTAATCAATCGTGCACAATTGAGATCTACAAACATGGAAAACAGACTATCGCTATATTTTTACATTCACAACCAATTCATAGCAGCATAACAATTCAATACCATCACAAACAAACGTATCGTTTTTGGACATGCCACATTTTTCACATATGCCTAATTTCTACCTATTTCCTTATAATATGGTAAAAACCGCTATCCACACATAGGGCCCGATTCACAGAACTAACTTACGTCAAAAACGTAAAGTTAGTACCTTTTGGTATTCACAGAATACACTTACTCATTTAGTATTCACAGAATACACTTACTCATTTTGGTATTCACAGAATACACTTACTCATACTAACTTTATGTCCGCACTCGGGCCGGAGATTCCGGCCGTTTGTGGAGATTCCGGCCGGAGGTGGAGATTCCGGCCGTTTGTGGAGATTCCGGCCGTTTGTGGAGATTCCGCCACCGGCCGGAATCTCCACAACCGGCCGGAATCTCCACAAATGGCCGGAATCTCCACAAACGGCCGGAATCTCCACAAACGGCCGGATTCTCCGGCCGGAATCTCCACAAACGGCCGGAATCTCCACCTCCGGGCCGGAATCTCCACAAACGGCCGGAATCTCCACCGCCGGGCCGGAATCTCCGGCCCGAGTGCGGACATAAAGTTAGTATGAGTAAGTGTATTCTGTGAATACCAAAATGAGTAAGTGTATTCTGTGAATACCAAAATGAGTAAGTGTATTCTGTGAATACCAAAAGGTACTAACTTTACGTTTTTGACGTAAGTTAGTTCTGTGAATCAGGCCCATAATGTGTCATTGTATCAGCTGGGCAACTGCACCATCTGAATCAATCGTCATGATGCTGGCATTGCTGCAATATTGTCATCTCCTTGCTGCCAAATTAAACAGAGAATCAGGCAATAATACATTGATTATAAAATAATCATGTACATGTCTTAAATATTCATGGTTGTTGCGATCATACAATTGATATTGGTTGAGTCTGTTTCCTTGTTGTTTAAACCCAATGTTCCAAAATATTGAAAAGTGCTTTGCGCAAAAGATATTGCATTACTCCCATAAAGTGCTAAGTGCTTGAAAAAAGTGCTATTGTGCACTAAAGTGCTAATGCAAAAATCTGAACAACAAGATGCCACCATGAAGCCTCATGTACGTTAATAAAGTGGCAGTGCACATTGTAAAAATGTTAAGCATAAAAAGTTAAAGTGTTTAAGTATTAAAGTGCTGATGCAAGATATGATACAGTGAAAAGATCACAGTTCAATTTCATATACACATTGTTCTTTCAAAAAAGCGGGAGATATAAAGTGCAACTTGAATATTTAGAAATTACCATTTCATCTACCCTTGTCAGAATATTGAGGAGATTTACTAGTGAAAAACATATAATAGGTTTTCTGATGATACTATTGGATGGTTAATTCTGAGACTCAAGCAGTACACCCAATCATGCATTGCTATAGGAAATTATGCAATTCCTCACTAGTGTTCAATTCGTTCGGCATTTTGGTATCAAGTTCCATTATAAACTGCGATTCCAGCTGTCGCAAAAGTTTCTTCCTATTGCACCCTATTCTGGATGTGGTAACTGCCCCAATAACAAAGTATTTTAATTCCCTGATGTGTTTTTGGTGCACCAGCTTAAAATGTCTGGCCACCGGATAGTTTGGGTCGGAATATACCACCGCTCTCAGATGCTGTAGGATTCTGTTGTAAACTTGGAGTTTGGTACTACCTACGTATTTGAGCCCGCAAGGGCACTCCAATACGTATACTGCATGGTCAGTTCGGCAGGTGTAATGACCTCTGATCTTACCGGGTTTCGTGCTGAATGTAGTCATGTATTCCATCATGTTAACTCCAAATTTACAAGTTCAACATGAGCTACATTTAAGTCAAGGAAAGCTTTATTCGGCTGCTTTTTAAAAACAGACATAAAAGCACATAAAAGAATAGTAAACATTTCATATTCTATGACAAATATTAAAAAAGCAATAGTCACATCACAAGTTATACAATATAAAAATATTTACAGCAAATGTTCTGAGACAAGAGCACATGCCCGCAGAAAGAGGGTGCCCAAATTACAACTCATCAGTTACACAGCATTTTCTCTGTTGAAGCACCTTCTTTAAAAACATAGCTAATCTCCATGCTGTGTGCTCGTCTTCCAGTAGCTGTAGTAAAATAAAGGCTGGGCGACACTGCCTCAACCCTCGGTTTAATAAAAGTGGAATTATCCAAACTTTCCTTGGCTCAATATAAAATTTACAAAACAGGACTAAGTGGATAGTGGATTGTTCAGAGCTTTTATCACAGGGACACAGTGGTAACATATGGGACCAGTCATTCAATTTTGGAAATGACACTAATCTATGGACATTACCCAGTCTAAGTCTTGTTAAAAGGAATATATCGAAGGCCCCGGGTACAAAAGTTAGGAAAGGCTCCTTCCCTGGGGTAGTGCGCAACAGCTGGTGTTGCCTCACACTTATTTTGGACATTTTCCCTGCCATTCTGATAGAATCCAGTAATTGGAGGCCCTCTTTCTTTAGAATCTTTCTGGGTATCGCCAACATAGAACTTGGTTTTGAAAAATATTCCGGATGACCCAGATCTTTCATGAAATCACGAATGAATCTAATCCAAGGAATCTTAAAAGCCCCTTCCAGCCTTAAGCTGTCTTGCAGGATCTCCCTATTTAACTTTGTCTGGTCTTCACACCAAATCCTGTGCCACAGGAGTATAGGTTCTAGTTTAATGAGATCGGCAATGTAGGGAAGGCCCAGTTCCTCATGGCAGACATAAGAGGAGGTACTAGGAGGTACTGAGAGAATATACTTCAAAAAAGCATTTGCTACGGTTTGTAAGGGAAGAGTGTATACAAAACCCCACACCCCTGCCCCATAAGTCGCCATGGTGATACACTTGGCCTTATATATCAGCACAAGTTCTAAGGGTGGTTTCCTACCTAGCTTTTTAGCGAAGATTGCTAGGGCTGTTGTTGATCTAATAAATGCCAGTTTTTTGGCGGAGATAGTTTGAGCCCATGAGTCCTGCTGATTAAATAAAATGCCTAGGTAGGAAAAATTTCTAGTTGCGGCTAACTTCTTCCCATCAACAAACATTTCACGTGTCCTCTGTGTCACTTGCCCGCATCTCATGAAGAAGGTCTTGGAGATATTTATGTTAAGACCAAGATCCTTCATAAAGTCATTAAAGCTCTCCAAAACCCTCTGAAGGCCGTTTTGAGTGTGTGCCATTAGCACTGCATCGTCCGCATAAAGGAGTGCGGGAATCGGTCGACCTCCAGCTTGGGGAAGATCTTTGCACTTCGAGAGTAGCGTTTCCCCTAGTCCATTAATATAAAGGTTAAAAAGGAAGGGGGCCAGCACACAACCTTGTCTGAGCGCTCTCCTGATGGGAAAAGCCTTTGTGCACTCCCCCAGGCCATACCGCACGCTTGCAGTAGCACCACTATACAAGCGTCTTAAGAAAGCAATAATATGGGGGTCAACCTCAACTACTTCGAGCACCTACCACAGCCTATCGTGTCTTACAGAATCAAAGGCCGCGGTGAGGTCCACGAATGCCAGGAACAGACTACCTTTTTTTGCTCTGATATATTTGCCTACCAAGATGGCTAAATTTAGGCTTTGTTCTATTGTACCAAGCCCGGCACGGAAGCCGTACTGTAAGTCGGATAAGATCTGGGTATCCTCTGCCCACTCTTGTAGGCGCTCCAGGATAACCCGCCCTGCCACTTTGACCAGGAGTCCAACAAGGAGATTGGTCTGTAACATCCCGGATCATGCCGGTCCCCTTTTTAAAAATTGGAATAATAATTGATTCCACCCAAGTCTTGGGGAAGGTTGACTTGACACTGGCGTTAATGACTTGGGTTAGTATGGGCCCCCATAAAGAAATGTTGGATTTAAACAAGTCAACTGGAACGCCATCGGGTCCCGGAGCCTTGCCACCCAGGCTGAGTGTTACTGCTCTGGTCACCTCTTCTAGAGTGATTTGCAGATTGGGCTGATCGTTGTTAATTAAGAGAGTGTCAGTGAGTTGCAGCCCTGGGTTGCCGTGATCATTATACACCTTAGCAAAGTGATTGGTCCAGGTTTCTTCAGGTATGGCTATTTCTATAGAGGGGCCATCACTAGATGATAAAAAAGGGGACCTCAGGACCTTCCAAAATTCAATACTATTTTTCGCCTGGCCCGCAGAGTGGAGGGAGTCCCATGCTTCATTTCGCAGTGTACGCTTCCTCTCTGTGACAGTCCCTCTATATTCCAATCTGGCCTGTCTGACTCTGGTTGGGGATCTGGGCTGCCTATGCAACTCTTTTTAAGTTGGAGTGTGCGTTCGGGCATTTCTTATCAAACCACCCTGATTTTTTGGTTTTATTACGTTGATGAACCATCAGCAAGTTCTTAACCTCCCTTGAGATATCCTGAAAGGAGTGCACAATACTAGCATCAGAAGCTGAGTCGCTCAAGCAGATATCAAGAGCAGATTTACAGTTCATAATCACTTGTTTAGTCAATACATCAGGGTCCACATTAGCCCACCGTAGGGTATAGCCATTCGTTTTGTTCAAGAAAAGATTCCCCACAGCTTGGTTAGACGAATTGAGCTTTTTGGGTCTGTCCATGGGCAACTTAAACAGTAAACATAAAGGAAAATGATCACTCATACAGTTGTCCCCCACCGTGAAGGAAAGACCCCTGTGTGCATATGTGCGTGAAACTAGTATAAAATCTATGGTGGAGGCTAGCCCTCTCCCATTAAACGTATGAGGCATGGGTACCGGGGTAGCTAACAGATCGTTAGCAAAACCAAGTTCATTGGCGAAAGTGAGCTCGTTAAACAAAGCCCCTACCCTTGTATGACAGAAGTAGGTACTATGCTCTCCTTCATTAGCCAAACCGCACATTCTATTATCTGCATAATTACATAGGGCGCAATTAAAATCCCCCATCAGCATTATCATTGTATCCTTTGTACTCCCATTGCAAATAGCATTCAAAGTCCCACTTAGATTCTTTACCACTGTTCCAAGTTCATCAAAGGGAACATTGTTATATGGGTTTATCAATATGATGCGAAGAGATGTGTTTAATGTCAATTCAATTAGATGATAGTAACAATTCCCCCAATGGAAATCTATTTTTTTAGCTGTTAGCTTATTTGAAATGTAAGTACAGATACCACCCTTCGGTCTGCCCCCACACCCTTCACTGCCTGTGTATTAAAGGTCAAAAACCGTTTATGTGGAGTGGTTCTATTGCCCAGGTTTCCTGTAAACATAGAATGTCAATATTCACTATAAGTTCACACCAGACTGGGTTCTGTATCTTAGAACGTAACCCTGAGATGTTCCATGACATAACATAACAGGTGGAACTATCCAAATTAAGCAAGGGCCCCGTTGGTGTCCGCGTTGGAGTGATAGAGTGATCCGTACTAGATGGCACAGGGGATCTAATAGTGCACTGAGGTAGTACCAGCAAGGGGGTCGAACTCTCGGTGCAACCTCCCCTCACCTCAAATTCCTTTATACACAGCAGGGGTAGAACCCTTTCCTTCTCTTTCATTGAATATACACCATTAATCAAAGACGGGTCTAGTGGGTTCGTGGCATTACCATCTCCCGGCCCTCCATCCCTATCAGTAGGGAACGTCAGTCAGTCGACCTCTTCTAAAGAATAGAGAGGGTCGAAAAAATTATGTACTGGAACATCAAATCTATGCTGTAATAGGCCCATGGTATTTACTTCTTCAGGAAAATGCTGTGGGGCCCTAGTTGGTTGATAGAAAAAGCCCAGGGGGACTACACTTATCCCTCTGCTTCTTATTGGCCAATTACCCACCCTGTCCAATATGGTTTTAACAAGGCCTGGAGACCTAAACGATAGCACAACACAGTCTCCAGGCAATGACTTACTAGAGCTTCCAACCCAGGGGATTTGGCGCGCCATCTTGAACTCAGTGAACAACATGTTAGTTATCCCTGTCTTGGTGCTAAGATAGTGTAGCGACTTATTTTTCAGGGTTGACCAGTGTTCATGCTCTCCACTAGACAGTAAGGGTACGTTCGTCAAAACCACGGTATATGGGGTAGCTTCCGGGGGAAATGCAACTGTCTTGGTTCCGATGCATTACCCCTATTCAAGTTCTGAGAGGCTGATCTGCCAAGGATCAGCCCCCCAGAGCTTGTTTTATATCTCTCCCCACCTGATGTTAGCTGCCTTGAAGTGTGATCAGCGCGATCCTTCCCTCTGCTCTCACCCTGTCTACAGTGGGAAAATTCAGGTTGGCTCTGTCGGGATGCCGATATAATTTCACCTGGCAGCCTGGATCGCGCCAAATTGTTAGTTGAGGTTAGTAAATTAGATCCTTGCAAATGGGAAACTCCGTTTGTAACTGTCCCCTGTGGATTATTTGGTATTGGATCTCCTCCACTACTTGTAGATCCTGCCACACATCTATTTTGGGCTAAATCTAGTGGAGATGTTGTAATGTTCTTAACCGACCTTTCCATATTGGTTAGTCTCTCCTCTATAGAGGATAGCGTGGTTATCAAAGGCCTTAAAAGGACTGATATAATATCCTCTAGCTTGTGCCAAAAGTCCACATGATCCAATCCCGTGGGCCCTCCAGTTACTACAATATCGCCTTGAGACAGGGAGTGCTCCTGATTAATCTCTCTATCTCCTGTCTCAGTCACAGACTCTGGGAGAGTGCTCCGGGGATGTGGTTGCTTGTTGTTGCATTGCCCCTTCCTCTTTTTAGATGGAGGGGCAGGACCTCTCCCTTGACTAATCTTCATTTTTTGGCCCCGCGTGATTATGTTCGGTTTGTTAATTGTAGCTCTCAATTCATAATCTTCCAATGGGGCTGGCAGGGCAACTACTACAGGAGTCATATTGGAAGAGTGACCTATAACGGGTGGAGGGGTTTTAACTATACCCATAACTTTACTTGTGGTGACAGAAGTGTCAGTTTGTGACTCTGTAGGTAAAGGCTCAAGTGACAATCTGCGCTCGGTCAGGGCGATTTCATGTATCAGGGCAGATTCCGCCCTTAGTAGAAAGGCGTCTAACGTCCCAACCACCCCCTGCCCCACTAACGACTTTCGTTTGCTCATACTAAGGCCCCCACCAGTGCAATTCTGAGACTATTATATTTGTTAAATTTTTCGAGCTTTAAACCCACTAGCCCACAAGTCAAGCATCAAGCACGCAATCCACAAAATCAATCAGAAAAGCAAAATGTCAATACCATGGCCCAGCCCGGCCTCCTTCGGGCTCTGACGGGCACAGACGGGCCCGCCCTTGGCCCGGGCTTTGCCCGGGCGCGGCCGCCCGTGTCCCGCGCTGCGGGAGCCCACGGCCACTTAAGTGCGCCGGCTGATGCACACTAAGCGCGCTGGCGCCTCCTGGCGCGAAGGCTGCTGGGAGTTGTGGTCCGGTTCCCTAGCGCAGGTAAAGTGCGCTGTGCTCTGTGCAGGGTGTATCAACACCGAAGGGCTCCTGCCCCGATGAAGTGCGCTGTGCTTTCTGCCAAGTGAGTAAATCTGTCACGAACAGCTAGAGCTACATTTAAAAAATCCAGTCTTGGTTGTCAACCAAGTGAGAGCTGGGGTAACCTCAGGACTGCTCATCACTAGTGCATCTCTCATAGAGGGTGAACGCCTGAATGTTAATGACGGTTTTTCTGGGAGGATCTGATTTAGTGTAATGTCGGTTAACACTATAGGCCAATGGGTGTTAATGATTTGCCTAATTTGCCCTTCCTGTTTACTATATGTTGTGATCGTCTTAATCTCTCGTGGTGTCTCCCCAACATTCAAAACAGCCTTGCTGGTAGGTTCACTAATATCCTTTTTAACAAATAGACTAACCTCTCTTGTCTGTGCATTCGCTTTTTGGATGGCTTTTTGTAAATCAGCAATCTTATAGCCACGAGCAACGAATCTCTCAGTTGCTTCTCTCTGGCATTGTAATAGATCATTATCGGAGCTGCAGATTCTGCGTATTCTAACATACTCCCCATAAGGGATGCTCCATATCAAATCCCTAGGATGTGCACTCTTTGCATGCAAGATAGAATTTCCTGCTGTGGTCTTTCTGTAAAGTTTTGGTTTGAACCATATTGTTATCAATGTAAGCTTGCACATCTAAAAATTCTATACAATGGCTGCTGATTTGAGCTGTGAATCTTAAATTCAATTCATTAGAGTTGATCAACTCAACAAATCTTTCAGCTTCCTCTGCCTTGCTGCTCCAAATGACACAGACATCGTCAATAAAACGCCACCATTGCATCACATGTACATCCTACATTTGTTTCAATTGCACTTTGAGGACCTGCTCCTTCCACCAGCCCACATGAAGACATGTGTAGCTTGGGGAGAAGCAGACCCCCATAGCTACTCCCCTCATCTGTTGGTACACATCTTTTTGAACAAAAAATTGTTGTTTCTTAGACATAGCTCTATCTCCGTGATTATCATTTTGTTTTGTTCATAAAGGTGTATCGATCTTTGCTCAAGGAAGCATTTGACAGCTCTAATCCCATCACTGTGGTTGATTCTGGTGTATAAAGACGGTATGTCCATTACTATGAATAAAAAGTCTTGCTCCCATTTCATGCTGTGTATTTTTCTTAAAAAGTCACCTGTGTCTTTAATAAACGATGGTTAACCCTGTCACGAAATCTTGTAAGAAAAAAGTCTACATACTTGGACATAGATTCAAAAAGATTTTTTCTGGCCTAAATGATGGGTCTCCCTGGGACTGGCATAATACCTTTATGGACTTTAGGTATAAAGTATAAGACAGGTGTTATAGGGTGTTCCATCTTCAGTAAGTTCATCTCATCCTTGGTGAGCAAACCTAGTCTTTTCCATTGAGAGAGTTCTTTCAACACTATTTCTTTCACTTTTCGTAGGTCAGGAAAACTGGCTTTTCTATAACAAGCTATATCGTCCAAATGTCGTTTGGCCTCCTCCAAGTATTGATCTTTAGGCCACAAGACGATATTACCGCCCTTATCTGCATTATTGATAACAATTTCTTTGTTATCTCCCAGCTTTTTCATTAGATTGGAGTATTGAACCTCCTGGTATTTTCTTTTGTATGTCTTTTGATTTATTAACCGATTTAATTTTTTGAGTTCATCTACAACCCTCTCATTGAACACATCAATTGCGTCTTTGGGCATAATCTGTACAAAGGTCGAGGCAGGGCTGAAGGGGCTGACAGCAGTGCTGCTTATGTTTATTCCAGCTTCCAACATAGTTTGTTGAGTTGAGCTCACGGATTCTTCATTCTCATTAGCCAGTGATTGTTTCATCCTCAATGTGCTCACATCTGCTGCCTGAAGGACAGTGCCAGTGCCTTTAGTAGTTATCTCACTAGATGGGTTCACCGTTGTATTCTTTAGTTGGTAAAATGTCATCAATTTAAATTTTCAAATAAACTTGTAGGCATCAACCCTGGACTGCTTGTATTTGAAATTGCTTTCAGGGCAGTACGTTAAACCAAGGGATAAAAGTTGGGTTTCAGCGGATGTTAGAACTGTATCGGTCAAATTGATAACTGTGTTGTCAGTTGGCATAGCTATCGTCTCCATTTCTTGGCTTGTGCCCCTCTGTTCATGGTTTTGCCTTGATTTCCTCCGCCTCTCCCTTCTGTGCTGGTTCCTGCTTCTCCCTGTTTGGTTTGAGGGTTCCGAGGACGCAGGGTTTGCCTTCGGTGCTGTCTTAAAAAATGTAACTCCTCCGCTGGTGTGAGGTTAGTTGCAGTTTTACCTCTCATGCCGTGTGATGCCTCACTGTTGTCGTCGGAATCCGTACTGCTTTGTAGCGAGCTTGAATCAGA
This sequence comes from Calotriton arnoldi, assembly GCA_963921515.1. NCBI lineage: Eukaryota > Metazoa > Chordata > Amphibia > Caudata > Salamandridae > Calotriton > Calotriton arnoldi. The sequence goes on along the minus strand of CAWUFW010011441.1, from coordinate 11,909 downwards.
AGCTGAAGCTTCAAGGACATTGCTCACCTGTGTTACTTTTTGATTTGCTGACACTGTTGTGGTTAGAAATTGTCTCTTCACTGTGTCAAACTTTCATGAAAATGTAAAAACCCTTCCTGACTCATAATCATTCTTATCTTGTGCAAATTTATAGGCTTTCCTTGACTTGATCCCCTCCTCATGCTTTTTTATTTGCTCTTCAATCTCTGTGCTGCCTTTGGTTATCAGTTCTTTTTGATCTAATCCATCCAAAATGCAGTTAATATGCTCAATTTCCTTGAGGGTTGCCTCTCGATCTATCTCCGCATACTTAATTAAAATCAGCACCATATTCATAGAGGCTTGTAAATTGTTCTCTGCCCATTCCTTAAGCATTGACGGATTTGGATTTTCAAATGTGGGCGCTATCATCACTTGTAACCCTCTCGGTGCTCTATTGGCATCTCTGTATTTTTCCAGGGACTTTTTTTCCCACCATTTGGTGAGCTCTGTTTTGAGATGTTTTTCCAGGGATTTTAACATATATATATATATATATATATATATATATATATATATATATATATTCACTGAAAAAACCATAGGTTTCAGACACGTTATAGTTAGAAATTAGCATTTAAAAACCTTTGAAATTCACTGAAAAAACCAGAGGTTTTAGGGACAGTTATAGTTAGTTGGACATTGCACTCGTACAAAACCCGTGAAATTCCCCGTTATAGTTAGTTCAGCTAACTATAACTCGCGCCCCCGCAATGCACTGCTGATGACGTCACATATTACATCACTCATGACATGGTCAGTGACATCACTGATGACATCACTGATGACATCTCAAATGACATCACTGATGACATCATCCAGTGACTGTGTGTTTCTGTAAAGTTTAAATATGTTTAATATATATAGGGAAAGGCGTATTGAAGAATGAGTGGGTGTATAAGTGTCTGAATGGATGATTTAGTACGTGCGTGACTGACTCTACAAGTGAGTGATTAAACGTATCTTACTGAATGCATGGGTTAGTGACTAAACTGTGTGAATGTCTGTATCCGTCTGTTGGTGTGTAAGTGGATGCATGGATTTGCGAATAGCTACATGAGTGTCTATATGGGTTATTTATTGGTTCTATGAGTATCTGTATGGGTGCCTGAGTGTTTGTGTGGATGGGGTGTGTGCGACTGTGCATAGATGTGTGAGTGGGTGATTCACTGGGTGGATGGTTTCAAGAGTGCATCTGTGATAGACTGTATGGGTGGGTAAGTGTGTGTAAGAGTGTGTTAGTGAGTGAATGTATGTCCCAGTGGTACATGTGTGAGTAACTAAATATGTGAAAGGCAGTATATATGTGTATTGGAGTATATAAATAGCTATAAGCGAGAGTGAGTGATTGTGATAGTGGCTGTATGGATGAGTGTGTGCTTGTATCAGTGATTGTATAAGAGCGTAACAATGTGCTAGTATTTGTATGATTAAGTGAGCTGGTGTGTGTATAACTGTATAGGTGAGTAAATGGCAGTGTGTTTAATTATTTGCATGACTGACTAGGTGTGTGAGTACCTCTATGGATGAGTGGCGGTGTTTGAGTGTCTATATAGGAGTAAGAGTGCATATGATAGTCCTGTACTGAGTGACCATAAGTATGAGTGACTGTACGGGTGAGTGAGTGGATGTGTGTGTGTAGACCTAAGAATCAGTGAGTGGGTATGTAGTTATTGGTGTTGGAGTGTCTATGGTTTTGCGAATGGCACTCTGTAATTTAGATTGGGTGTATCAAAGGTTATATTAGGGTGTGAGGAGCTGCATCAGATTATCACGTGGATGATGTCATCAGTGATGTCATTTGAGATGTCATCAGTGATGTCATCAGTGATGTCACTGACCATGTCATGAGTGATGTAATATGTGACGTCATCAGCAGTGCATTGCGGGGCGCGAGTTATAGTTAGCTGAACTAACTATAACGGGGGAATTTCACGGGTTTTGTACGAGTGCAATGTCCAACTAACTATAACTGTCCCTAAAACCTCTGGTTTTTTCAGTGAATTTCAAAGGTTTTTTAAATGCTAATTTCTAACTATAACGTGTCTGAAACCTATGGTTTTTTCAGTGAATTTCAAAGGTTTTTAAAATGCTAATTTGTAACTATAACGTGCCTGAAACCTACGGTTTTTTCAGTAAATTTCAAAGGTTTTTTAAATGACAATTTTTAAATGTATTAATTTTTATATTAATTTTTTTCATACTGATTTACTACATTTTTAGAAACAATTTTTTTTACATATTTTATTTGTCAAATTACATTGTAATTACATTATACATTACATTACAAAAAATACTTTCTCAGAATGAATTACTTTAGTTTAAATACTTTGCAGATAGGCAATAGACTTTTAAGTACAGTAGTTACAGTTGTTGCAATGGGCAACACATTTTCAAACACAATGCAACATTCAGCTCAATGTGAATTTCTAGTTAAATGCAATTAGTTACTTTATGGATTACTTTTGTAACCACAGGACTGGATCCTAGATTCAGTCCTGGTACATCTCCTGTAAACAGTTGAGTAAAAGCGTTTTGGTTACAGTCGTGATTTTTAAGGAATATTATTGTATTTTAAAAGTTGACACTTTGAAACTTTTTCTCATAGAATCACCAATGTTATCCTATGGAAGGAAATTCACTTAGCAGGTAAAAACTGTTATCGTTACTTTTTCTTACTCAGTGTTGGATCCTGGATCCAGCACTGGTGCATCTCCTGTAAACAGTTGAAAGAATGCGTTTAAGTCATACAGGCGATTTTTAAGGAATATTTGTAGTTTGTGAAAATCAACACTTTGAAACTTTTTGCTGAAAATCAGTCAATGTTAGCCTATGAAGGAAATTCAAGTTACCGGTAAGTACGGTTAAAATTACTTTTGAGGATCAGTACTGGGCTGAAAGATGCAGCACTGAGGTCTCTCCTGATAACAGGTGAGTAAATCGGAATTCGTATTTCGGCTGATTTTAGAGGAATATTTTAAAGTTCCAAAACTCCACACTTAGAAGAATTTCCAAGTGAAACCAGTCAATGTTAGCCTATGGAAGGAAATTCAAGTTACTGGTAAGTACGGTTAAAATTACTTTTCAGGACCAGTACTGGGCTGAAAGATGCAGCACTGAGGTCTCTCCTGATAACAGGTGAGTAAATCAGAATTCGGATTTCGGCTGATTTTAGAGGAATATTTGTATGTTTCAAAAATCAACACTTAGAAGAATTTCCAAGTGAAACCAGTCAATGTTAGCCTATGAAGGAAATTCAAGTTACCGGTAAGTACGGTTAAAATTACTTTTCAGGATCAGTACTGGGCTGAAAGATGCAGCACTGAGGTCTCTCCTGATAACAGGTGAGTAAATCGGAATTCGTATTTCGGCTGATTTTAGAGGAATATTTTAAAGTTCCAAAACTCCACACTTAGAAGAATTTCCAAGTGAAACCAGTCAATGTTAGCCTATGAAGGAAATTCAAGTTACCGGTAAGTACGGTTAAAATTACTTTTGAGGATCAGTACTGGGCTGAAAGATGCAGCACTGAGGTCTCTCCTGATAACAGGTGAGTAAATCGGAATTCGTATTTCGGCTGATTTTAGAGGAATATTTTAAAGTTCCAAAACTCCACACTTAGAAGAATTTCCAAGTGAAACCAGTCAATGTTAGCCTATGTAAGGAAATTCAAGTTACTGGTAAGTACGGTTAAAATTACTTTTCAGGACCAGTACTGGGCTGAAAGATGCAGCACTGAGGTCTCTCCTGATAACAGGTGAGTAAATCTGAATTCGGATTTCGGCTGATTTTAGAGGAATATTTGTATGTTTCAAAAATCAACACTTAGAAACTTTTTCAGCAAAAAGCAGGCAATGATATCCTATGGAAGGAAATTCAAGTTACTGGTAAGTACGGTTAAAATTACTTTTGAGGATCAGTACTGGGCTGAAAGATGCAGCACTGAGGTCTCTCCTGATAACAGGTGAGTAAATCGGAATTCGTATTTCGGCTGATTTTAGAGGAATATTTTAAAGTTCCAAAACTCCACACTTAGAAGAATTTCCAAGTGAAACCAGTCAATGTTAGCCTATGAAGGAAATTCAAGTTACCGGTAAGTACGGTTAAAATTACTTTTGAGGATCAGTACTGGGCTGAAAGATGCAGCACTGAGGTCTCTCCTGATAACAGGTGAGTAAATCGGAATTCGGATTTCGGCTGATTTTAGAGGAATATTTGCACAATGGTGAAGGGAGGGGGCGGGGCCTGAGGTGACATCTGTGCAAACGCGCCCCGTGGTGCGTTTTAAGTTGGGGATTAAGTCCCCTTGAATCATGAGGGTCCCTACGGGCCAACTAGCCCACCAGGAACCTCCAGTATGCGCCAGGGGCTGCGTTGCAGAGACATGTACAGAGGCCACACCCCTTTTACACCTCTCTGCAACGCAGCTCTGTGGCGCTTTCTGGACGTACCTGTTGGGCTAGTTGGCCCCAGGGACCCTCAGGATTGAAGAGGATTTAATTCCCATCTTAAAACGCGCCAAGGGGCCTGTTTGCACACATGTCACCTGAAGCCCCGCCCCTCCCTTCACCACTGTGCAAACACGCCCCGTGGCGCGTTTTAAGTCGGGGATTAACTCCCCTTGAATCCTGAGGGTCCCTGGGGTGCAACTAGCCCACCATATACCTCCAAAGCGCCATAGAGCTGCGTTGCAGAGAGGTGTAAAAGGGCGTGGCCTCTGTACACCTCTCTGCAAGGCAGCTCCTGGCGCATACTGGAGGTTCCTGGTGGGCTAGTTGGCCTCAGGGACCCCAGTATTCAAGGGGATCGTTCCCCTCTGCAAACGTGCCAGGGGGCGCGTTTGCAGAGTGGTGAAGGAAGGGGCGGGGCCTGCGGGCCCGATCGTTTTTTTTTTTTTTTTTGGGGGAGGGGGCCGCGTGGCCTCCTCCCGAGCCACTACTTGCCCCGGGGACCCCATCCCCCGGGGCTGGCCCTCTCGTTGGGGACTGTGGGGGTCCCCAATCCCCCACAGTCCCGCCAGCTCCCCGTGTCCTAGGGGAGCCGGCATTGCTTTTACACATGGGGAGCTGCTAAGATGCAGCTCCCCATGTGGAAAAGCAATCGGCTTTGGATATTGAAGAGAGAGCAGGTTTCCTGCTCTCTCTTCCAATATCCAAAGCAAGCTTGCAATGACAGGACGGGAGCCGCGAGGCTCCCGTCCTGTCATTACAAACAGCAGTGTCCCGGGGTAGGCACCCCGGGACACTGCAGGAGCCGACCCTGGGGGTGGTGGTCCCCAGGGCCATCAAGAGCTCCAGGAGGGGGGCCGCGCGGCCCCCTCCCATTCAGTGCACAGCCCCGGGGAGGTGGTGGTCCCCGGGGCTCTGGGGACCCAAAACGGACCCCCATTGTAATTTTTCTTAGTGCCCCGGGGAGGTGGTGGTCCCGGGCGTGTGGGGGCTGGAGCCCCCCACACAGGTTTTTAATAAAAAAAAAGAAGCCCGGGGAGGTGGTGGTCCCGGGGCTGCGGGAGGGCTCAGAGCCCTCCCGCACCATTGTACATAAAGCCCCGGGGGTGGTGGTCCCCGGGGCTTGGGAGCCCTAGAGGCCCCCACACATAAAATTAACCCCGCCCCCAGCATGCCCCCGGGACTTGGGCCACCCGGGGGCCAGTAGCTATCGAAGCGCGGGAGACCGCGCTTCGATTTTTTCGGCAGGATTCGGCACCCTGAGCGCATCCTGCCGATTCTTGGGACCCCCTGAGCAAACCTAGGGGGTCAGGGTGTTTCTACCCTCCCCCCTTTGTGCGCAATGCGCACTTGTTTCTGTCCCTCGGTTCTACCGAGGGACAAAATGGCTGCCAACATTTCCTGAATCGGAATGTTGACAGCCAGCTGACAACCAATTAACATGCAGCTCGTGATCGGGACGGTGCGCGCAGAGGTGCGCTCAGGGTGCGCGAATCCTCCGTGCCCATAGATATATATGTACTTTTACTTTTGATTTTCTCAGCAACTACTGAACGGATTTACACCATTTAACAAAAGGGTTCTTTCTGAACCAAGAACTACCTCTTTGCCAAATTTGGTGTAATTCCGTTCAGCAGTTCGGGCTGTAGCCGTGTCTAAAGTTTCCTATGGGAAAATGCATGGGGAAAACGCGTTTTGGGACCCCCTTTTTCTCGGCCCCGCTTGACGTATCACCCCGAGACTTTCAGGGTAGGAGCGGACCGGAGCGCCCCACGAAGTTTGAAAATTTCGCGAAGATACGTCAACCGGCAAGAGAGTTATTTCAAATAGAATGTCGCGGATTTCCTATGGATAATAGGTTGTAACTATAACTATCTACTGGCGACCGCCAGTAGATAATATATATATATATATATATATATATATATATATTCTTCTCTTGCTGTGCCAGATCTTTGAGTCTTAGAGGCCAGATTGCAGGGAGATCCACGGCCAGAGCGAGTTGGGAGCACCACGTGCCACATCGCACGTTGTAAGGCCTCACATGAAGGTAGAGTGCCAAAACCCACGGGCCCAGACGCGCCAGGGACCGGAAGGCCACGATACCGGCCAAGCCAACAGCACTGCCACTGTCCCACAGCATCCTCCGGGCAGCGCAAATGCTCAGGCTGCACTCACTGCACTGTAACCTCGTCAGAGCCGTGGGACGAGCACAGCAGGAGGCATAGGCCCGGCTGGCCCAGCATGTTGCCGATCTCACCAGATGGGCAGGCCCAGGGAGTCGTCACCAGTTGGTCAATCACCAGTCGCTCCTCCATTGACCTCACGACCCAGCACTCAGGGGATCATCACCACCATCTGTTGGAGCCCAGACAAGATGCTCAGCCCACCTGATGGGCCAGAAGGGTAGGATTATTGTCGGATTCCTTCCTGCTGCCGGGAGCTCATTCAAAGTGCATCTGCCATCTTGTGTGCTTGGCCACGCCCCCGTCCATCAGATTTTGAGTATGGGGTGTGTTAGAGCTGTCTTCCTAAGGGTGGTCTTCCCAACTTTTGCCTACTTCCCTCCACTTTTTGCTGTATCTTTTTGTTGGCTTTAGGACTCTGAGCACCTTACCACTGCTAACCAGTGCTAAAGTGCATGTGCCTCTCCCTAAACATGGTAACATTGGTGTACACTTGACTGGCATATTTAGTTTACCTGCAAGTCCCTTGTAAAGTGATATACCATATATGTAGGGTCTGTAATCTAAATGCTACTAGTGCGCTTGCTGCCCTGGTTGTGCCCCCCACACAAGTAGCCTTTCAAACCTGTCTCAGGCCTGCCATTGCAGGGTCTGTGTGTGCAGTTTACTGCCTCTTCGTCTTGGCATTTAAAACCACATGCCAAGCCTTAAACTCCCCTTTTATTACATGAAAGTCACCCATAATGTTGGCCCTAATTGACCATAAGGACAGGGTGTGGTGTAACTAAAAGACAGGGCATGTACTTTTAAGTTTTACATGTCCTGTTAGTGACAAACATATAAATTAGTTTTTCACGGCTGTGAGGCCTACTCCTCTCACAGGCTAACATTGGGGATTTGAGATCAGAAAGGAGTAGCTACATCATGTTTCATATCTTTGAAATGGTGGTGATAAATCCTCTTTAGTGGTGAAGTTGGATTTGACATTACCATTTTGGAAATGCCTCTTTTAAAAAGTGAATGTAAACAAAATAGCGAATGCACTCCTTCCCTTATCTTCTTGTAAGTTTTTGCTGAAACTGCCAATATACGTGCGTGCAAAACAGCACTGTGAATCGTCCCATCACAGTATGTCAAAGACACAGAGAAAAGGTGCCGCGTTTAGCGGCCCCAGCTGCTGCACTGCTTTGAGAGGAAAAAATATTCCATGTAAACCAAACCTTCACTGTAAACCAAGTGATCCATGCTAAATCAGTCAACTTGTCAGATTAGTTATCATAATCTCTATATTTATGTAGAATCAATCCGGAGACAGGTAGATTACACTGAATACTTTTATTCATGCATTTTCAAAACGCTTTCTGTAGCCAATCCAGGCTTTAACATGAGCGTGTGCAGTCAATCATATTTTACAACAGGACTTTCGGTATAACCCAATGCATTTCGAACCTATCTGGTTCTTCGTCAGGAGTCGCTGCAAAAAATTAGAAAGATACGCTTAGCCAACCACTCTACTTAGTGCCTCAAGAACCAAGAAACAAGAGAATAATAACCCTTAACCCCACCAAAAATCACCTCCCTTAACCACCCTCACAGTCACCCCAACAGCTCAACAGTGTGAAGCCCAATAAAAACAAAAACCTACTCTCATATCCTGCACCTAATTAATGCCTAAAAACTCATATTGCCCCATAAACTACCCCTTATCCATTCAAAACTAAAATTAAAACCCTCATCCATCACAGAAACCAACTTAACTTCTATTTACCTTGTGAAAGCCAAAACCGGCATTGTGATCTCTTCATGCCTCCACTCGTGTTCAAAAATCAATCCCAATGCTCACTCCCTCCCACCTTTTTTAACCGCTCCCTCAGGTGAGCTCAATAAAACCATGTGACTGCCTAACTCAAATTAGAACAAACTTTTTTTTTAAAAACAAACACTACTACAAATCCCATAATGCATTACCCCTGCTGTGCATGAACCGAACCTAGTTCACCCTAAACAGTGAAAAACTAAATAAATAACACTATGTGCATAAGAAAATAAACCTGAATATTCAACAGTACATAAAAAACGTGCTGTATAGAACATAACATTGCCAAAGGTTAATGAAAACAGTGAAATTGTCTATGATAATCCAGAAAATGATAACACCCGTTAAATGATTGAATCCACCATCCTTCTTAATCAGAGTAATAAATTATTCATTAGTTCAGTCCATGTGAGATCTTATGGATATTCCGCTGTCTCCAGAGTGATGCTCACTTTCATAAATAAACCTTTACTTCCATCCGTGAAACCATTGGGGTGCAGACACAGGTTGGACGATAGTTGCGAAGCAAATGTAAACAAAATAGCGAATGCACTCCTTCCCTTATCTTCTTGTAAGTTTTTGCTGAAACTGCCAATATACGTGCGTGCAAAACAGCACTGTGAATCGTCCCATCACAGTATGTCAAAGACACAGAGAAAAGGTGCAGTGTTTAGCGGCCCCAGCTGCTGCACTGCTTTGAGAGGAAAAAATATTCCATGTAAACCAAACCTTCACTGTAAACCAAGTGATCCATGCTAAATCAGTCAACTTGTCAGATTAGTTATCATAATCTCTATATTTATGTAGAATCAATCCGGAGACAGGTAGATTACACTGAATACTTTTATTCATGCATTTTCAAAACGCTTTCTGTAGCCAATCCAGGCTTTAACATGAGCGTGTGCAGTCAATCATATTTTACAACAGGACTTTCGGTATAACCCAATGCATTTCGAACCTATCTGGTTCTTCGTCAGGAGTCGCTGCAAAAATTAGAAAGATACGCTTAGCCAACCACTCTACTTAGTGCCTCAAGAACCAAGAAACAAGAGAATAATAACCCTTAACCCCACCAAAAATCACCTCCCTTAACCACCCTCACAGTCACCCCAACAGCTCAACAGTGTGAAGCCCAATAAAAACAAAAACCTACTCTCATATCCTGCACCTAATTAATGCCTAAAAACTCATATTGCCCCATAAACTACCCCTTATCCATTCAAAACTAAAATTAAAACCCTCATCCATCACAGAAACCAACTTAACTTCTATTTACCTTGTGAAAGCCAAAACCGGCATTGTGATCTCTTCATGCCTCCACTCGTGTTCAAAAATCAATCCCAATGCTCACTCCCTCCCACCTTTTTAACCGCTCCCTCAGGTGAGCTCAATAAAACCATGTGACTGCCTAACTCAAATTAGAACAAACTTTTTTTTTAAAAACAAACACTACTACAAATCCCATAATGCATTACCCCTGCTGTGCATGAACCGAACCTAGTTCACCCTAAACAGTGAAAAACTAAATAAATAACACTATGTGCATAAGAAAATAAACCTGAATATTCAACAGTACATAAAAAACGTGCTGTATAGAACATAACATTGCCAAAGGTTAATGAAAACAGTGAAATTGTCTATGATAATCCAGAAAATGATAACACCCGTTAAATGATTGAATCCACCATCCTTCTTAATCAGAGTAATAAATTATTCATTAGTTCAGTCCATGTGAGATCTTATGGATATTCCGCTGTCTCCAGAGTGATGCTCACTTTCATAAATAAACCTTTACTTCCATCCGTGAAACCATTGGGGTGCAGACACAGGTTGGACGATAGTTGCGAAGCAAATGTAAACAAAATAGCGAATGCACTCCTTCCCTTATCTTCTTGTAAGTTTTTGCTGAAACTGCCAATATACGTGCGTGCAAAACAGCACTGTGAATCGTCCCATCACAGTATGTCAAAGACACAGAGAAAAGGTGCCGCGTTTAGCGGCCCCAGCTGCTGCACTGCTTTGAGAGGAAAAAATATTCCATGTAAACCAAACCTTCACTGTAAACCAAGTGATCCATGCTAAATCAGTCAACTTGTCAGATTAGTTATCATAATCTCTATATTTATGTAGAATCAATCCGGAGACAGGTAGATTACACTGAATACTTTTATTCATGCATTTTCAAAACGCTTTCTGTAGCCAATCCAGGCTTTAACATGAGCGTGTGCAGTCAATCATATTTTACAACAGGACTTTCGGTATAACCCAATGCATTTCGAACCTATCTGGTTCTTCGTCAGGGGTCGCTGCAAAAAATTAGAAAGATACGCTTAGCCAACCACTCTACTTAGTGCCTCAAGAACCAAGAAACAAGAGAATAATAACCCTTAACCCCACCAAAAATCACCTCCCTTAACCACCCTCACAGTCACCCCAACAGCTCAACAGTGTGAAGCCCAATAAAAACAAAAACCTACTCTCATATCCTGCACCTAATTAATGCCTAAAAACTCATATTGCCCCATAAACTACCCCTTATCCATTCAAAACTAAAATTAAAACCCTCATCCATCACAGAAACCAACTTAACTTCTATTTACCTTGTGAAAGCCAAAACCGGCATTGTGATCTCTTCATGCCTCCACTCGTGTTCAAAAAATCAATCCCAATGCTCACTCCCTCCCACCTTTTTAACCGCTCCCTCAGGTGAGCTCAATAAAACCATGTGACTGCCTAACTCAAATTAGAACAAACTTTTTTTTAAAAACAAACACTACTACAAATCCCATAATGCATTACCCCTGCTGTGCATGAACCGAACCTAGTTCACCCTAAACAGTGAAAAACTAAATAAATAACACTATGTGCATAAGAAAATAAACCTGAATATTCAACAGTACATAAAAAACGTGCAGGATAGAACATAACATTGCCAAAGGTTAATGAAAACAGTGAAATTGTCTATGATAATCCAGAAAATGATAACACCCGTTAAATGATTGAATCCACCATCCTTCTTAATCAGAGTAATAAATTATTCATTAGTTCAGTCCATGTGAGATCTTATGGATATTCCGCTGTCTCCAGAGTGATGCTCACTTTCATAAATAAACCTTTACTTCCATCCGTGAAACCATTGGGGTGCAGACACAGGTTGGACGATAGTTGCGAAGCAAATGTAAACAAAATAGCGAATGCACTCCTTCCCTTATCTTCTTGTCTCCGGATTGATTCTACATAAATATAGAGATTATGATAACTAATCTGACAAGTTGACTGATTTAGCATGGATCACTTGGTTTACAGTGAAGGTTTGGTTTACATGGAATATTTTTTCCTCTCAAAGCAGTGCAGCAGCTGGGGCCGCTAAACGCGGCACCTTTTCTCTGTGTCTTTGACATACTGTGATGGGACGATTCA